>CM053407.1:26817167-26852535 GCA_028644305.1 Xerus rutilus | reverse complement strand
GTACTGGGATGTAGCTAAGTGGTAAAGCACACTCGGGTTCAATCCCCAGGCAAAAAGAAAGAAAGAAAGAGGAATGGACTACTAATACATGCAATATGATTGAGTATCAAACACATAATTGAGTGAAAGAAACCAAGCTCAAAGGCTGTGCACTGTGATTCCATTTACTGGAAATTCTTGGAAAAGACAAAACTATAGAGATAGAGATCAGTGGTTTCCAGACACTAAGGGGTAAGAGGGACATGAGATAATTTGGGGAGGTGGACTTCGTATCTTGCTTGTGATAATGGCCATATGATTGTATACATTTGTGGAAGCATGCAGAACTGTATTCCTAGCAAGGGTAGATTTTGCTGTATGTAAATTATAGATCAATAAACCTGACAAAAGTCTGAAAAAAAAAAAAAAAGAACTCCTAAATAGATAAAGTGGCTGGAGGGACAGTAGAATAATGTTCCATCTAAGCTAATTCTGCATTTAATTTGTATATGACTTTTAATCCCAGAATTCTTGGAATGCAGTTTGAAAATAACACACTTGTCTGGGTAAGGGCCCTTGCTCAAAGTCTAAGTTTTATTCTCACTGCAACCTCCAAGTTCCTAGTAATGTTGGGTAATGTTTTCAGGTTACTTTCTTCAATTTCAAAAAAAGACAGACTTACTCTACATCTGTATAAGAAGCAAAGATTAGTTGTTAGAATATTACATTCATGATGGAAAAAGTTTAAAACATATGCAAAGGAGGATGATTCAACAATTTTGTGAAAGGACCTGTGTTTAGCAAAGGTGATAGCCTATGGAACATGCTCTTTGCCTATCTGTCAAGATCCAAAGTCCTCTGCCCACGCTCTCTTGGCTAACTTCCCAACTCCCTGGCAACCAGCCCCAAAGGTCTGCACCTGCCAGAGGACAAGTCAAGGCTTAGGATACACTTTCCTGGCCTTCAAAAGATGCTATGTGCAAGTGAGCTATGCAGATTCATGGGATGAACAAACTTGGTAAAGAAAAATTGAACTAGAACACAAATTATTTATTCTGACAGGTTTTTAGTAATTTCTACCTTATAAACCCATGTGAAAAACCCTTAACATTAAACTGTTATTGAGAAGGTAGAATAAAACTAGGCACCTAAGAAGTAAAAGAGGGCACCACCTGCCAACTTGCACCTTGAATTTACTGATTTAATATACAATATTTTTTAACCAGACATGGTGGCACATGATTGTAATTCCAGAGACTCTGGAGGCTGAGGCACGAGGATCATCATAAGTTCAAGGCCAGTCTCAACAATTTAGTAAAACTCTGTCTCAAAAAAAAGACTTGGGATATAACTCAATGCTGAAGCACCCCTTGTTTATTCATTCATTTTTTTCCTTTCTTTCTTTCTTTTTAATTTTTTTAAGGTCTGTTCTTTTTTAAAAAACTTATTTAGTTTTACATGGTGCTGAGGATCAAACCCAGAGCCTCACGTATGCTGGGTGAGGCTATATGCTACCACTAAGCCACAACTCAGCCCCTATTTATTTACCTAAATAAATAACAAATAAATGAAATAAAAGACACTATTTTCTCAATTAGGTCAGATTGAGATGAGCCCACAAATATTTACTAGATATTAAATATGTACTTAAAAAGTGTTGCATTTCACAATATGTTCTATCCTCTGAAAAGTCAAGAATAGTTTTCAAATATGAGACACTCAGAATGTCTTTTCTGAATTCAATTAAATAGAGTTTTATGTCTACTTTTTTAACAAGTTTAATTATAAATATTTTATAAGTAGCATAGACAGCGACTAGTAGAAACTTATAAACAGCTAGCAACAAGAAGTAACAAGGAAGAAAAGACTCAAGAACTTAAACAAAATAGAGCTCATTTGCTGTAGTGGCCAACAGATCTTCCTATTTCAAAAGCTCACGTGTATAATGGCAGCACCAAACTTCGTATCCATAGCTGTGTTTTAGAATTGTCAGGAAAGTCACATTGTGATCAACATATCTTATTTAGTATGATAGAGAAATGAAAAATACTTTTAAAAGAAGTTTCCATCTAGGCTTGGCATGATGGCTTATGCCTGTAATCCCAGTGACTCAGGAGGCTGAGGCAGGAGAATCACAAGTTTGAGGACAGCCTCAGCAAATTAGTAACATCCTGTCTCAAAACAGAAAATAAAAAGAGCTGAGGGTGTATCTCAGTGACAGAGCACCCCTAGGTTCAATTCTCAGGATGGAGGGATAGTTTTCATCTAAAAGACTAAAACTACCAATCAAAATATTACAGTTTAATTATGTAGCCATTCATTTGTGCAAAAATCTAATTCTTACTTTTCTATGGAAAATGGCTTAATGCAAGCCAATTCAGAAGTCTGACATGTGACTCAATGAGCTAATATTGAGGTGCATGCAGAATCAAGTTCCTTTCTGAAAATAACTTGTCTGTATGAGGGGCTTGCTGCATCCTTGACATCTAGGTTTTTTACCATTGCAACCTCTGAGTTAGCAGTGATTTGAAGTCATATTTTCCAAATCTGTTTCTTTGCCTTTTAAAGCTTCTAGAAGCCAACCAAATTCTTTGGATTTGGTCCCATTCCTTCATCTGGAAGCTCTCAACAGCAGTTTAAATTTTCTCACATAGCATCTCTGGGATCTTTTCTGCCTCGTTCTTCCACTTTTAAAATCTCTTGCATTTACAGTGGACAACCTTCCTGGATAATCCAGAGTAAACGATCTACTTTAAAGGACTAACATCTGATTAGCACTCTTAATTTTACCTGCAAACTTAATTTCTCTTTGCTTTGCAACCTTTGTATATTCACAGTTTATAGAGATTAGAACGGTGACATCTTTGGGGCAGGGAAGGTAGTATTTTACTGTGCTGACCTCAGGTGCTATATTTTTAATTAGTGTTGTTAACCAAACTAATCAATAAATATAAAGTTGAGATATAATCAAAAATAATAATAAAATAACTACCGAAGTAATAATATCTAACTCAGGATTATTGTGAAAATTGAATGAGAAAACATTCATAAAAAATTCTTTCAAGTAAAGTGCATATAATGCACTTAAATTTAAATGCATGTAATAAGTCCACAGAATGGAAAGAAAGCTCTAGGGTCCACACTGGATTCTTGACCAAGATTTTAGACTTGTGAGGATGCCTGCTCTTGTGGTTGGGCTCCAGGATAAAACCCTGCTGCTCATATAACCATAGCTTCATCAGCAATTCAAGCTGTTTTCCTGCTATTATCACTCCCTTGGAAGAAGACTACAGGTGCTGATACCAGAGTGGGATCACCAGAGAAGGTCTCCAATTGAGTGAGTCCACACCTAGTGACTCAGCAGCAAAGTGTCCTACACATTATACAAGAGCCACACCTTAAAGACTATCAGCAGTCCAAAGTGAAACTTCTCCTAGTGGAGGGTGGAGGTTCCCATCTAGTACGTAGCAGCACACGCAACAAGGGTGCCAAAATATCATTCAACCTTCAACTCCAGTCTGCTCTTCATACAAGATTGATTTCTATGAGCACTAAGATCTATGACAAAAAACAAAAAAAACCCCACAAACATCACAACTAGATATGTTGCATGGTCAGATAGCCATAGCAGTGTCCCACTCTGAACCCCATTTCTGTAAATGTAGTGGTTGTCCAGGGACAACCCCTAGGACATTCCAGTTCTTTCAAATGGAAAATCTGCTCTTACCCTGTGCCACCTCTTTTCTAAGCTGGTACTCTCTTATAGCAGGTGCTGTAGGAAACAAATATTATTTTATCACAAAAATCTCACTTTCCTGCCAGCACGGTGATGCAAACCTGTAATTCCAACACTTTGGGAGGCTAAGACAGGAGAATCGTGAGTTCAAAGAATCGCTAAGCAACTCAGTGAGACCCTGTCTCTATATAAAACACAAAATCCGGCTGGGGATGTGGCTCAGTGGTCGAGTGCCCCTGAGTTCAATCCCCAGTACCAAAAAAAACAAAACAAAACAAAAAAAACCCTCACTGATTCAGTGGATTCCATCATTCCCAAAGAAGCATCACAACCCCTGTCTTTGGGACCCTGGAGCATAACGACACTGGTTATTTCAGTTCTAAATGCAACCTAGGGAAGAGCTGTGCTGACATCTCTGTGCTGATGTCCTGTCATCACCTCAGGTCTACACTGCATTTCCAGGTCCATTTTTATGCCTTTAGTTACATAAAGAATAGAACGCAAAGGGAGGAAGTTACAAGTTACTTATTCAGTAGTCGGCGAGGCAAAATTTTTATTACTGTTTTTGAGGACTAGTGATTTTGAAATTCTTGACTTTGAGTCCATATTCTACAATCTCCATAAGAGAACAACTCCAAATGAATCAAGTATATAGTGAGGATATGAGACTTCTATACCTGTTTCTGCCTCCAAAGCTCTACTTCATGGTTTGGTCTTAAGGAACCAGGTCTGCCCTCACCTGGCACCTTGTCTTGAGATGTAAAATGACGAACACCTTCACTCTAAAAGCTTCTTTCTGTATAAAGGCAACAAATTACAAATCGACCATATGATTACCTATATATATGAATTTATGCTCATACATCTAATGAATTTTGGGAAAATAAAAAAACACTTTTAACAGACACTTCCTGCCCAGCTTCACCTCCTCTGAGGTGGCAAAGTGAATGCATTGTGGTTTGCTTCATGAGTCCCAGGTGAACCTTAATATCCTCAGACACATTTCTGGGGCACATGAAAAAAGGTAAGGACACATTCAGACTCATGCCCTGTTTACCTCTAGCAGCAGGTATCCTACAAAACTTAAAATTGACTTTCTCCCCTAGACTCTAACTTCTACATTTTGGTTCCTGCTGTCATTGTTACATAGAATTAGGTGTGAGACTCATTTTTTTTCCCAGCATCCTCCTGTAAAATATTGTGCTATAGCTTCTGAAGAAGCGGCCCAAATCCCTCATCACTGCTCAAATGCCAGGAATGAAATTCTATACCTAAGGGAAATTACTATGGAGGAGCAAGTACATTTGTGTTCTACAGCCACTCTGGAGAAGGCTGAAAGTTTCAGGAGGAACAACTGAGGAAGGAAGGAAGGCAACTTTCACATCTCAGACAGCAAGGAGAAAAAGTAAGGAATGGGAAGAGGTGAAAAGACAAAGGACCCTTTATGAGGCCAGTTACTATAAGCCCTAATGGTGGAACATGAGGGAATTATAGTTAATATTCTCATTACAAAATTGGGGCACTCAAAGGGCTTAATTTGGTCTTTTGAGGGTAGGAAAAGAAACATCTCTAATTATCATAAAAGGAGCAAATAGAAATGATTTTAAATTTCTCATATAAATAACAAGACTTGAAAATATAAACATTTAAAAAATGATAAGGACTCACCTTTGAAGATATGATTAGCTAATTTCTGTCATACAGATTTTCCACTCTCTAAGCCCATGTATGAATTATAAGACTAAGGCCCCCCACAAAAGTTGTGGCTTAGCAAAGGGGAAGAGGTCAGTTTCTTTTAAAATCCTCCTTTCTTTCCCAACAGACTATTAAATCATGCAATTTAAATAGGTTGGGAATTGCTTTTAAGAACCTAATATCTGTGTATGTCTCTTTTCTCTGACCTGCAAAACGCTTCAGTGCACAGAACATCAGTAAACAATTTGAAATGTAATCTCCTTCTACTTCCCTTGCACACCAGTGAATAGAATTAGACCTGTCACACACCAGGCTGGATAGTGTTTTCCAGGCCACTTTTTTCAGAGACTAAAAACAACAACAACAACAAAGTCCAACCTAGAATTTTACATAAGGTCAAGTCCACTTGATTTATTAAAATCTGCTTCTCTGGGAGCCCTGGACAAGATGGCGCACATTAGTTCTGTGGTACCAATTCTTCATCCAGTCCCCTTTATTCGCTATGGGATTCTGGGCTTTGGTTTACTCTTGAGCAAAATGAAGGGCTGGGATTTAATGATCTCTAAATTACCTTTTGGCCTAAGCACTTGAAGATTCTATGGTGTGCAAGACTTGTATACCTCCAGCCCACTTTTTCACACAAGGCACATAAGGAATCTTGCTTCTGTATGGTGTCATGGATCAGAGTGTTTTGTGATTCTAAACAAATGAACACTGCCAGCCCCACCAAACAGTCTGAAATAATCAGATTAGGCATTTTATCAGCAGGTAAGAGAGCAATTTGGAAAAATCTTCTGAAAAAAGATATATTTACCTATCAACCCACTATTCATAAGCAATGGGCAGCAGAGAAAAAAATAATCCATATTTACGAGCAGAAAAAGTAATGCCAAGTAACACATGATTTAGAATGAAAGCTAGATAGTAAAAGAGAATGGACAAAGCTCAAGAATTTTGAAGACAAAGAGCAAGATTTGGATGCGCAAAAGCAAATGAAAACTGCTCATGGCCTTATGCAATAGAAAGAGTTGGATTCATGTTTACATTTTTCAGTGAGATGATATTTCTCAAGATGAAAGGCATAATTGTATTTCATATACTTTCACTGATTTGGAGGATAAATGATAAGATTTCTAAAGATCTTTTAATTATGAGGTAAATATGTTAAGAAAGAAAGTAGTACCTAAAAGGTCTTGACAAGATTGATTAAAGTTTTCCATAAAGTCTGGGGAGAGAAGTTTATCCTCAGAAACAATAAGTTCACAACTCAATCATTATAATTCTATATATTACAAGATGTCTGCCTTTTCAATTAAAATATTTATATTTGCAATAGATAAGACAAAAAAATTGAAATAGTGAAATATAATTTTATTAGATAAATGTCATTGAGAATGACAAGTAGAAATAAGAAATCATTCACAAACCTAGATATTTGCAATCACAAAAAAAGTTGCAAGTGTGCTTCCTATGGAGAAATCAGAAAACTTCTCTAATAAAAACAAAGTCCTTTATTTTAGAATTGTGATCAGATTTTCTACAAGGCAACTATGTTTTTCTATTTCCTTTTTACGTAGTAATATTTCAAAATCTAAATCTTCCTAAAGTTGAAATTAACTTCTCAACAAAGACTTCTTGGAAAAATGTAATTTATCCTTCAAACTGCCCAGATACTACTTCCTCTATGACATATCTTCTCTGAGCACTCCCCAAAGACCCCAGAAAGAGATTAATTCTATGTGGTCACTTCTGTCATTGTCATCTTACCCATTCAACTTGTAGCAACCTGAGCCAAGAAAGATGTTTTGCTCATTTCTGTACCTATTTACTTGGCATGGTATGTGGTCAGAGTTGATTTTCCATAAATAACACAAAACATGGGCATATGCTTTGGTTTGGATACAGTTTGCCTGTGTGTCCCAAAGATTTTTTCCCCAGCATGGCAATATGGAGGTGACAGAACCCTTAGGAGGTGGGGCTTAATGGGAGGTGCTTAGGTTAGTTGGGGCTCTGCCCTCAGAGGATTTCAGACCCTGTCTCTCTCCTGGCTCTTCCCTTACACACTCCCTCTATGGTGACACAAGGTTTCCACCTAAGCGCAACCCATCCAGGCACCTTATCATGGAACCTCCAGAATTGTGAGCTAAACATTTTTTCTTTAGAAAGTTAGTCAACCTCAGATATTTTCATAAGAGAAAATGGACTAATTTAGCCTATTTGCCATTTTAATGAATTCTAAGACTTTGGGGCAGCAAAACAAGTAATGAAAGTATTTGTCTTTCCAAGAAAATAACTTGGGATAGTACAAACATCATCTGTGATGCATCTTCAACTGCACTTACCCATGCTATTCACCTTATGGACTTTGATAAAATATTTTACAGAAGCATCTAGGCATTTGTGTGAGTAAAGTCCACAGTTTCCATTTGATCACTTATTTTCAATCAAACAGTCCAGGAAGTAAACCCTGGGCCTCTCACTATTATGAACTTACTTAAAATTTCTAAAACCTAGATGAAAGAATAAAAAATGATTGGGCAATTCCATAAGTCCATAATTTGTTCAAAATCCTTTTGCCTCTATTTCCTTATCTGCAAAATGACAATAACACCTACAGAGTTGGTTACTGGGAGAATTAAATGAGAGAATCAAATATACACCATGTTGCCTGTCATATAGAAGGTGCTTTGTGAATGACAGCCGTCAATACTGTTGCGAAGTACAGTAGAGGAATGTGGTCTGAACCAAAATATACTGCATCTCCCTTCTTTGTGCCTACTCAAGAAAAATATTTCTCATTCATTTCCTCTGTGTCTGCTTATGTATTAAAGTTTTCATCATCCATGGTAGAAATAGGACGTTGTATTACTACAGTATTGCTTATCATAATTCTTAGGTGGTGATCTTCTAGATACAAAGTCAAATACATTAGCATTGGCTAAAGAAAACAAATAGTATACTTTACAGTACCCATTGTGTGATGTTTGGTGAATTACTTAACTTCTCTGTGCCTTAGTTTCCTCACAGGTAAATTGGGGATAATAATATTACCTTTTTTATGAAAGTCTATGATGATAAAATGAATGGAAAAAGTGTATACATAAATATTTTATCCTCATTGATTGTTATTATTATTACCTTTAAATCAATGATCTCTGAAGGTACTAAAATAGAAAAAGAATATAGCATGATATGGTTAGCAGTCTATCTATTCCTCAATTCTCTAGCCTTGAGAGCAAAAATTTCAAAAGTATTGAGACCCATTCCTGTCTTAGAACCATAGCTGGTCGCTAATAATGCTAGTAGTGTGTCAGGAATTACAAATCTACAATGTTTTCCTAAAAATGCTTCGTCATGCAAAATTCAGCTTTTAATTAAAAAATAGTAAAAAATAACTTTCAAAGAGAAATTCCACGTTAAGAATGCAGTGGAAGAGAGTATATACCTATGGAAACATTTTTCTTACTTTCCTAGTAACTTTCTGAATTCCCATTACCACATTTCTGAGCTTTTTTTTTTTTTTAACATCAAGTTCCTCAGTTTGTTACATCAGTTTGTTGCTATGGAAATGGCAGAGATGGTGCAGATTCACCAGCATGGACCATTATCCAAACAACTAAACATCTTTCCCTCCCCAAAAGATACATGTCTGTCCCAGTTGTTCTTAATATTTGCATTCTGAGAAATAAATATAGATCCCACATGTTTCCATTTAATAATGAAGTCAGGTAATTAGTTGTGGTGAATTTCTTAATAAAATTATGAGTTACATTTGGAAAAGATGAATCCATTGATAAATACTTTAATTTACATTCAGCATAAATATTAACCACTATATTTAGTGACATTTTTACAATTTGTAAAATTATTATCATATGTGCCATCCATATCATTAGATCCACATAATCCTGTGACATAGGAAAAGGTGGCTCTATATTCCTATCTGACATATGAACATGTAGAGATTCAGAGAAACCAATTTGCTCAAGGGAAAATGGCAAATAGTGGTAATTGTACAAGGGCCTCTTGATCATTCCTCTGACTTACTCCACCTCCTCATATCTCTGGATGCACCGTCATTTTCAAGTCTAGTATCGATTACAATTTCTTACACTATCACTTTCCTCTTCATCTGCACAGGTAACATTTTTAATACTTTCTGTGTTCAGACACTGTCCCAAGTGCTGACGATACATCTGTGGAGGAAACTGAGGAAGAATAGCTGCCATTAAAGGCAATGCATGAAATTCAAATATATTTGTGGCATATTTTGTCTAATTGCCAGGAATGTTTTAAGTAGAGTAGAAATGCTTAAAATAAAAAAAATTCATGATACAAGTATAAAGAAACTATATAACATTTTTTTTCCATCACTTTATCCCTGACACCTAACTGTGTGCCTGGGTAAATATTTATTGGATGTTAGATCTATCAGAATTAATAAGTGCTTCTCTCACCCAGAAATGTGCACACACACGCACACAACCTATTTGTACAACTTTTCCCAGTACATGCTGTATGTGCATTTCCACATGCTAGATCTTAGAGAAAGCAATAATTCTGCATACTTGAAAATGAAGTTCAAAGCATGAACATAGTACCTGAGATGCCTCTTTAGCAGGCTTTGACTAACGTGCCTGTTTGGAAAATCAGTAGAAACATCGCTTCTTGGAGAATTTTGGAGAGAGGAATATTTGGTTGTCACCATCTTTTATTTCTCCTTCTGTGCTTCTTTCCTTCTTTCTTTCTTTCCCTCTTCTCCCTAGTCTGGGACTTTCTCCTTCCTGTGAGCTGCCTTCCTTCACTTTGTTGTCTCCCTCCCGAATGGATCCTACTCCCTCTCTCCAGCTAAGTTTCCCATGGCAGCATTGCTACCCAGTCTTCCATGTACTGAGCTAATTTACTCACTCTCCTTCTGTCTCATTTCCCTTGAAAACTTCCAGCTGTTGAACTAATATGAACTGGGATTTTAAATGCTGAAAATAATTTAAGGATCACTTTTAAAATATACAACACACACACATATATTACTATTTGAGCATCATAACTGTCTTTATTGGTTCACTAGTTTGTTTTCCATATACTTCACTGATATAGTAAAATCCATGTGGACAAGAATCATGACTGCCTTGTTCAGTACTTTATTCTGAGTCCTCCAAGAATACCTGGTTCATAGACAGTTATCAGCAAATATTTGTTGAATTAATTCTCTAAAGAAAACTAATAGTGGAACACTCTATGAGTGAGATAAGAAATATTAGGCAATCTTGCAATACTGTGATTTGGAAATTCAGAGGCAAGAGTTGTTGCTTTTAGCTTTGTGTGAACAGTAGAAAACTTTATTCAATATATGGATTTGATCTGAGTCTTAAATGACAAATGTCTCACCTATAGAGAAAAGGAAATCTCAGCAAGAAGACTCTCTAAACATTAGTATGAACAATGGCCTGGCCATGGGAAATAAGACTTAGTCTTGGCATGGGCATAACTGGTGCCTGCCCTGTGGCTGCTTCAGAAATTACAAAGACTCCACTGAGAGGGTGAAATGTTGGAAATATGCACAGGCCTCCATATTGGATGATCCAGGTTCTTCTCACAGCTCTGGAGTTGACCAGCTGTGACCTTAACCACACTGTGCTTCAAAATAATGGAGAAATTGGATGAATGATCTTTAGAATGATCAAATTTGAGCAGTATGAGATCTCTCTGCATTATTGGAGCTGAGTAGAAACAAGAAGAAACAGTAAAGCTAAGAAGAGTGAAGAGCAGGGGAAATGAGGCTTAATTTTAGGGGGCATGAACCAGCTGTTCCCCTAATCCTTGATTTATCGAGAAGTTCCTGGGGAAAAAAAGTGCTGTGGTTAAAATCAGACAAGGAGAAACTGAGTTCAGATATTGACTTAGTTTTGAGGAAGGAATCTAAAATAGGTCAAGGTTGTCCTGGGACCCGTTAGGTGATATGAGAGCCAGGTAGAGATTTAAGTCTGCAACAAAAAGTCACAGAAGGAGCATTTAAGATAGAAGAGCAGAAAATGTAAGAGATGAAGGGGATAGAATGGAATTTTGATGTTTAGAGAGCATCACTGTGAAACCAGTGAAGGTTTACTGATGCATTTTGTAAATGACTGCTGAATGTTGACAATATATATTTTAAAAAGTCTGCACTAAAATCAATTTGGTATCCTATTTGGTGTTCAACCTTTTATTTTACCTTGTTTTTGCCCATGTACTCCTTATGTTTTCTTTTCTGAAAGGTGTTTGTGTTGGTAGTTATTGCAAAGTGACCCTAAGCTGCATAAGAAGCAGAGGAAGAGCCTAGAGAGAGGAGAGATGAACTGAGACCACCTGGAAGGCATCCTCTTCTCCAAAGCTTTCAGAGCCAAGGTCCCATGCTCAGTGCTTGGTTAATGTGATCACACTCTCTTTGTCCGCTGGCTGGTAGATTTTGAGCTTTTTCAAAATCGTTTCTTACTAGATCCTTTGGAAACATGTGAGGTGAATACAGCTGGAATCATTATCTTCCTTTTACAGATGAATAAACAAAGGACTTCAAAAATGACATAATATGCTCTAATTGCCATTGACTATCAGGGTCAAATAAAATGAAAGCATCATTTTCTACATTCTCCTGGAGAAAGGGAGGTAAGTAGAGTAACCAGACCAATTCAAAACAAGATGAGAGGGAAGCCTTAGAAGATGAACAGGGCTGCTTGGAGCACGTCAAGACAAGAGATATAAAGGAATTAATGTGTTGTCATAGGTTATACCAACTTTCCTTTCCTTCATTCATTCAACATGGTCATTTATTACT
The DNA here is from genome assembly GCA_028644305.1 of Xerus rutilus. Classification (NCBI taxonomy): domain Eukaryota; kingdom Metazoa; phylum Chordata; class Mammalia; order Rodentia; family Sciuridae; genus Xerus; species Xerus rutilus. The sequence goes on along the minus strand of CM053407.1, from coordinate 26,840,314 downwards.
TGAGCCATAAAGAGCAACGTTTTACACATACAGCAGGATGCAGTAATAGACAGCAAATGGGCCTAACTTCAAGGATGTCATGTTTGTTTCAAACAGAAGTAGACTGGAATGTTGGTGGGCCAGGCTGTGTGTTTTTGGAGGCCCTTGATACTTAATTGAAAGGTTCAAGGGCACAAATTACAGGCAAAGAATCAGGGTGACTGAGTTATGGGAACCTATAAGAGATCTCCTACTTCCTTCAGTAGACTCCCTTTAATTATCGAGTCCTTTTTCTTTTGTTTGACACTGAAGAGTACCTGCTGGTAACTCATGTTATCTTTACCTCCAGGAGCTAAAACCTCCAGATACAAAGAATGAGTTATATTATAAGGATTGAGTATTCCAGGCCTTGAGATTCAATATATTAAAAATAATTTATCTACTAGAGAATGTTATTGACAAAAGTCTTTAAAATTTGATGAAAAACCAATAGAGTTGTTGAAAAGTTTGTTAAAAAGTTAAAGCATAATTTTTATGGTTGTTGGCTTGTTTCTGTTTGTTTTTCAGCTACTGGAAATATTCATTTACAGTCACATAAGGTATTCTACTGGACTTAAAGGAGACTGGTCAGATCTTTGCAAAACTACATCCACAGCAAGGAAAAAAGGGAAAAACAGCTTAGCATACATACCTAATGTTGTACAAGTCATGCAAATTTTGAATATGATGAGTACTACATTTCACTGACATTTAAAATTTTCCACAGTTATTTCTGCAAAATGTAAAAGTATATTTAAAACTACAAAAATTCCCAGAAGTCTTTACATTAAATTGTTGGAAGTGGGTAGACACTTGAAGAAATAGAAACCAATCAACCACATAAGCAAATAGAGCACAATCCTAGAAAATGAGTTGGTAACTACTGTGAACATCTTTTGAAAGTCATTTATCACATGGTACTATGGTCTGAATATGTCCCTCAAAAAGCAGTCTATTAAGAAGTTAACCTCCAGTGCAATCCTGTTAAGAGATGAACATTGTGGGAGGTAATTAGCCATAAGGGTTCTGTCCTCATGAATAGATTAACACCATCTATGAGAGGGATTGAGGCTGTGATTTTGATCTCTTGCTTTCAATGTTATAATACAGCAAGAAATCTGTTGATTTTGGACTTCCCAGCCTCCAGAAATGTGAGGAGCAAATTTCTTATCTGTATAAATTACCTGGTCTGTGGTATTCTATTTTAGCAGCATAAAATGTACTTATGTCGGAACAACCAGCAACATGTAGATGCCATTCCCATATAATTACTATGACTTCTATTTTCTTTCATAGACATTTGGTGTCAATTTTTATTTCCCTTACCTCTATTGCAATTTCCATATAGATATAAAAGTGGCTGGAAAAAAGGACTTTTACAAAACCAATATGGTAACCATTTCCACACACAATTTCATTTAAACAGTAAGAAAATCATGAGCAGTTTTTTGTAGGTAATTCTGTTCCCTGTACTGTAAATCTTTTCTATAAGTGACACAAATACCTTAATAGATGTTATATCATAATCTTTAACATGATTCTCAAAGATCTGATTCATGGGTACAAGTGTACTAACTATCAAGTATACATTATTAGAAGATACCAAATAAGCATGTTGTGCATATATTAAGTTCTCCCAATTACAAACTTTCAATTTTTAAACTAAATTTTATCCTTGTTCTTGAGGAAAATCCCCTACTTTAACATTTCATTATTACACATATTTAAATGTTGAGACTTTTGCTTTCTCTGGCTATTAGGAACCTAGTCTGGTTCTGAAGGAACCTACAATACACATAGGATTTTGTCATATTTAAATGCAGTGACAGTTAAATTTTCAACCATATGCTTTTCATGAATCAAGTCAGCTTCCTGAAATATCAGGAATGGAAAGATGTTAGAAAGTATTTAGTATAATTGTATTTCATGGGAAAGCACTGCAGAAACATGAAGACTATTTAGAGAAAGAAACTGAAACGAAGAAGAACGTAAGAACAAAGATAACACAAGGTTATAAAAAGAAACTAGAATTTCCTGTACATATTGATTGTATTTGTATTGAATCATAGAGGGATATAATGGATATATAAGTACTTAGAAATATAAGAGTTAGAACAAAAACATGGAAGTCCCTTGACATGTTTCTTTTACCTTTGATTCTCATTCTCCAAAGGAAATCCTTTTAACTCTTTAGTGTTTATACTATTTCCCTTTGCAATTCTAAATAATACATTTCCATGACTATTTCTTAGTTTTTAAATTGTTGAGATTATCTATTTGCATATGGGTCACTCACTGCTAGTTTCTGCACAATATCCAGTTTACTTTTCTGTAGCAGCAGAACTCCAACTTAATCTGAACATATTGTCAGCTAGGTGAAAGATTATATTTCCCAGGCTCCCTTGTGCTTAGTAGTAGCCATGTGACAAATCATGTATCCAACTAAAGAATATTTTTGTGAACTTTTTGGACAGTTATGTTTAAAATGAGGCATAGGAGAATTCCATTCTCAGGCTAGGTAATTCACAAAAATCCTTCACTAAATGTAATTATAAAAGATGAACAACCTATATTTAAAAAAAAAAAAAAACAAGTTGAGATGTCAGAGATTTACTGAGGCAGTTAAAAAATAATAAGGCCAAGATCCAGGAGAAGGAGTCCCTGAGAAGTGAGCATAGTGAGCATACATTTTCCCCATGGCATGTTTCTTTCAGGGTGTGACAAGTAGCAGATGCACACTCAAAGGTGTAAGGAAGGGTGCTTGATGACAGTATTTACAAAATTGTGGAGATGGCTAAGAAAAAACAATAAGAAAGGAAGAGGAGGTCACCACCAATACCACTAGGTATGAAGGAGCGAGAAGGGGAACAATTACTTAAATGTGGAAAATAGCTCTGTCTATAGAAAAGCAGAGTGGGGTTGGGGGTCAAAAAAGCTTCCCTAATGAATTTCATAGCATGATTAGAGCAAATGTGACCCTTATGGTGTGCCTAGACTGTAAAAGACATCATGCAGCCTCTCAAATTATAAAAACGATGTTAATTCAAGTTAATTTGCGTAGTACATGTGGTAAAAACATCAGCCTAGGAGACTAAATGGAATATACAACATGGGACCTCTGTAGGTTCTGGAAAAGTTCTCTAAGAAGTCGAGCTGAGTTTTGAACACAAATATTGGTCTTAAGGAATGCAAACTGGAGTTGAAGGCTTTCCAAAGAGGGAGGCTCTGGCAAACTCAGACCTTAGTTTAAGGGTGTGAAGAACTACACCTTCAGAGAAACAGGAACCAGAAATAGACCAACCTTGATAAAAAAAAATCTGTAGGATATTCAGCTTCAAATAATTTTGGTTCTTCATTGTAGGAGCACTCCCCACACCTTCAGCCCCTCCCTTCCCTCTTTCCCCATTTTATGCTGATGAATGGCACTGCCTGAGAGCAGTGCTTCATTGTTTGTAACTCTGGGCCATGATTGGTCCAGGACTGTATATAAGCTTTTGCACTTTCTGGAATAAACGGTGTTTCTGCGTCTCGCGCTAGCACAACAGTTTACCTACCCCAGAGTCTGGGTGGAGTGACTCCGCGGACCATCACCCCCAAACCTCATCCAGTGAGACCCCACTTCGTCCTTCCCCGAGGACCCCCTTTTTTTGTCTCTCGGGACCCCAATTTTGTCGAGCAGACTCACAAGGCACAACTTAAAGCAATACTTCATTATACTAAAATGATCCAGAATTTCTAGTGTCCCTAGCTACCTGCCAGCAGCAAAAATTGTCCCTTGAGGAAGAGAGCATCATCCTAGTCCTCAAATTATATTGACAATTAACTTTAATATGTTGAAACAAACAAAGCATCTGAAAAAAAAAACTAAATAATATTAAAAGGGACTAAATAAAAATCCTAAACTTAAAAGTAAAATAAGTGGTATTGGAATCCTAACTAATGGGTTAATGGCATATTGTGCATAACTGAGAAATGGCTGAGTAAAGAGGAGGTTAGGTCAGAAGATGATATCAAGAATACAGCCTCAGAGCCGGGCGTGGTGGCTCAAGCCTGTAATCCCAGCACTTTGGGAGGCTGAGACAGGAGAATCGCAAGTTCAAAGCCAGCCTCAGCAATGGCGAGGCACTAAGCAACTCAATGAGACCCTGTCTCTACATAAAACACAAAATAGGGCTGGGGATGTGGCTCAGTGGTCGAGTGCCCCTGAGTTCAATCCCCAGTACCAAAAAAAAAAAAAAAAAAAAAAAAAGGAATACAGGAAAATGATGAATATAGAAAAAGTATAAAATAAAAAAGAGAAGAGGGAAGTGGTGGCAACAGAATGGGGCAGAAGAAAATAAATTTGGAGAGATAAAGACCCTTGCTAAGAAAATAACTTTTGAAGAGATAAGGACTCATTGTTTCCAAACCTGATAAAAGATATCAAGCAGTTCATATAGTCAAGAATCACTAAAAACCCTAAGCAATTAAAAAGAGCAGACCAAGGTTTATCACAAGACAAGTGATGAATAAAAAGGACAAAGAAAAAAAAAAGACAAATCGTAACAGGTGTCCACTCCATGCTTTGAAGATAAACCTTGCTGCTCGACCACTATTTTATTTAGTTGGACTGTGGCTTATTTTAAAACTGGAATCTTTTCCCCCTTCCTTCTCTCCTTCTCCTCCTCTCTAATCATGAGGGAAGCAAGATTATATTCTTTACTTTTTAGGCCATATTATCTGTTCTGCAGCTCACTGACCACTGGAATGAAGAAATCCAGACTTGAGAGCTGGTACTGGTGGATTTAATAAATAGCCGTCTCTCAAAGCTACTGCTTGGATATTAATTATGACTCCAAGGAGGCATAGCCTTTATAGTTCTTAGCCTTTATAGTCCCTATTTAAAAGCCCAATATCCCCCTTGGCAGTTAGAATTGCAGCCTCTGAGACATGAACTTGCTGACTGCTCGTTTGCTAGCAAATCAATAAAAAATTGTTTTTCTTTGTCTCAAAACCTTGTCTTCCTGACTGGATCTGCACCAGGAACAAGGACTGATCTTTTGGTATCAAAAGAAATTGCAACAATGAACTTACAGGTGAATTCTTAGAAGGAACAATAGAATCTAGAAGAACATAAGATGATCTTTTTGGAGTTATTGTGCTATGGTTAGCCTCTAGAATATTCCAAGGCCATGTGTTAGGCAGCGAAGCAGTGTTCAGAGATGAAATGAAGGGATTGTGAGGAGTGTAACTTCACCAGTGGATACATTTGATGGATTAATTTATTGATAAGTGAATGGACTAATGCGATATGAGACCAAGTTGGAGGAAGTAGATCATGGGGGTATGTTCTGGAAGGGTCTATATTCTCTTCAGCTTTTTCTCACTCTTCTGCTTCCTGGCTGCCATAAGTTGAGAAGCTATCCTCTTCCATGCATTTATTTCCACCATGACTGCCTTGAAGTCAGCTTACCATGAACTGAACATCTAAAACCCTGAGCCAAAATGAATCTTCCCTCCTCTACGTTGTTTTTATTAGGTATTTTGATGACAGCAACAAAGAGATGTCTAGTGTAACTTCAATGGGGTGTAGCTACTTAAAAGAACATGATTAGTCTTCAATAGTAATGTGGCATGAAAGAACTCAAACACAAAAGAGCACATACTATATGTTTCCATTTATAGAAAATTCACAAATATGAAAAGTTGGACTATAAGAGTAGAAGTGGAAATAGTGGTTTTCTCTGTGGAGGAGGAGGAGGTCTAGGGGTTGGAGGAGGAAAAAGAGGGGTCTCTATGATGCTGGTGATAGATAGCCTATACCTTGATTTTGATAGTGGCTACTTAAGCGAGTTCCCTCTGTGATAATTATTTGATCTGTACTTCTGATTTGGCACATTTCAGTATGAGTGTTATATTCAGTTATGAAATTCAAATGAAAAATGATCTCTTTCTCCTTTCTCTCTGCTTCCTGTAATACAGGTATTGTGGGTAGATCTTTACCAACCACTTTGGACTTAAGGATGAAAGCAACATTCCTGGATAACAGAATGATTTAAAAGTTGTCTGTGACTCTGACCGCTCATGGGTACCTCCACATTGGCTCTGGGACGCTATCTCCAAAATTTATTCACCTGAGTGCAAGAAGCCTATGGTTTATTTAAGACACCACCTTTGTATTTTTATTTTCTACACAGCCAAACCTAATCATAACAAATACTATTGACATAGTCTTCTTGTACCATAATTCCTATTTCCCTTTCCCCCTCCTCTCAATTAAATTTCCTTTCTCTCTTTCTCTCTCTCTCTTCTAATTAACTCAATACAGAACTATAGAAATGTTTAAAAAAAAAAAAGCACACTTCTTTCTCTGTGGCACACTATGGCTGGGGACTTGGCTCAGTGTCTTTCTGCCCACACTAATACTTCTATACATAGTTGTCCTTTGACCATCCCTAGTTATGTTGTTCTGTGAAAGGATCACAATTTCTGTGCCTAAAACCTGTGGGGCAGATTGTAGACTCACCATTGGTAATGACTGAATGATCTTGGAAGTATAAACACACCAAAAACAAACTACAGAAATTTAAACTTCTGAAATTTAAACTTCATGGAAGGTCATGCAACAACCAGCTTCCCTTTATACACTTACATACTTACTCATTGAAAGGTAATTTATCATAAAGTATGTTTGCAGTTAATTCACAAATATTTATAAGGATATTAATTTAAAAAGTCTTCCATGCCCATAAGTAGGAGATTTATGTAAAATTAATGAAAAATCAAAATATCAGAATAATAGCAAATATTGACAAAGATATTTCAAAAGAATATATAACAACTTGAAAAAATTTCCTATGTTTTTAAGTGAAAAATTAAATTGTGAAACAAAATTGTATTACAATGGAAATGGATTGTTTTAGAATTAAATTTCTTATTAAAATGTTTTATTCCAAATATATATTACTAAAACATTAATGATGATAATCCCTAGGTTATAGACTATATAGTTAATTTTTATTCTGTCATTTATGTGTTTTTTTGTTTTCTATTTTCTATCATTTATGTATTTTTTATTTCTATTTTTAGAGTGAAATTGTTTTACTTTTGAAATCAGATTTTATCAAAGAAAACAAGGAGAAAATTATGAGGAGAGACCTCAAGGCTAACACAGTCACATTGGGCTTCCTGGCAAAATAAGATAGAAAGTTGAAACATTGCTCCTGTACATCTGCTTGTGTTATTTTGTGTAATAATTGGAAAATGCCAAGGGAAAGCATTTAAATATCTAAAAACAAAAGCAATCAGAATCTTAAACATTGGGATAGAAATGTCCAATTAGCTTAAAATAAAAAAAGCTTCCCTGTTTGAATTTCATATTATGACTAGGACAAATGTGACACTCATTGTGTGCCTGGACTGTAAAAAACATCATGCAGCATCTCAAACTATAAAAACAATTTAATTCAAATGAATTTGCATAGTACATGTGGTAATCTTCAGCTGAGAGACTTCAAGAAGAAAACACATCAGCTATGTGTTAGGTCGAATGGCAGTGTTTTTAGTTTTAAGGAGGTATTTCCACAGTCTACCACAAATCCGTATAATAATATGACTCCACATGTTTACTAACTCCATGCTGTGTGCAAGGCATTATGCGAGTCCTTATGGGAGACATAAAGCTCCAAATTCTCTATATTCTCTGCCCTAATGACGCTTACAGATCTGAACATAGCTAATTATATGCAAGGCTGTCTAGCAGGTGGTAAGGGAAAGGTGTAAACGTTGTTTCTTAGGGGTTAAGAAGAGAAGACTGTGAATGTATTACTAGTCTGAAATAGGAAATGAACTTCACAGAAGATGTCAGCTAATGATTCCAAATTGGAAGTTGTTAATTAGCCAGAGGCAAAAGCCTGGAAAGCAGCATCTTTCAACTCCATGACGATAGCCCAAAGGTCTAGGGTCAGTGAAGGAGACGAGTGCCTTCAGGGTCAGAGTGTGAAAGTGAGATTTACTCGGGTGAAGCTCAACTAGAAAAGAACATTCTATTACCTCAGGAAAAAGAGAAACCACATGGAAGATATAGGAAAAGCATTACAGGTCTCTATATAATTGAGAACAGGAAAAGAAAAGAAAAGAAAAACCCTATTTAGATAAAGATATCACTTAAGTAAAAACAAAGTGTGAGTTTAATGGAAAGAACAGTTGAAACCCCCAGAATCACATGAAGAACACACAACTGGTTAGTGACATTACACCTTGCAGTGAAGAAAATGGCAAAACGTGCCCTGAAACTGGTTAATTCAGAAACTACTTTTTAATAATTATTTGCTAAATTGGATTGCTCCTCATTCAATCAAATTAAAGACAGAACAAACCAAATCTACTTTCCTGGCGAATCAAACTTTTTTAAAAAGGCCTGCGTTTAATAGGATCAAGTTAAGAAAAACTTGGGTTTGAAATCAAGAAGCTATCTAAAACAAAGCATAGTATCCTCAAGGACCTGGAAAAATTATTGGCCAATAAGTACTGCAACTATTTTTAGGAAGCATCTCAACATACATTTATCTGTGAGGCAGGTAAAGTCACTATTGCATGAACACAGACCTCCAGCTCTGGTGACCCCTCATGCAAAGGTGTTGGTTGAGAGTGACCCGATCTTCTTGGCCAAGTAAGTGAGAGGAACTCAAACAATCCATCCTGTTTTCAGGGATGGAGCAGAAGTATAACATACCTGTTCTGATAATTACAGATCAAGACTAGATGTGAAGTGAACACTTGTCTTCTTTCCTTGCCCCGCCATCTACTCCTCTATACTACATTTCTTGCAAATTAATATTAGTTCAACTACCATATGTTACTTAGGGGGGAAATGTTAAACTGATACTTGAAATGTAAACATTTTCATAGTCATGCATAATTTCCAGTGCAAAAGCATGTTTGTTTTACTCAAATAATATATTCTAAACCTAAACAGTTAATATAGCTTTTACATCTTCTATCGGTAAGTTAATCATAAAAATGTTCAATAAAATATTCTTCATACACGGATATCTCAACTCACTCTATCAGCAAAGGAGATTGACAAAGCCAACTGTAGGTAGTGTCCAGGACTGAAGGAGATAAATGCACCTAAAATCCCTCCACATGTCAGAGTGACCCTCTGAGCACAGGACTAGTTCAACGTCCAGATGAACTGCATTTATTATAATGAAAGCAAAATTTTGCAGCCCGTTGAAGCCTGATGTCCCAAACATCATCCAAAGTCACCACAAGCTGGTATATTAAAACTTCATATTGGAAGAGTCCTGAAGCACCATCCTTCCTTTTTTTCATTGGTTTCTGCTGTATATTTGATCTAATTGCTTAGCTCTGCGGCTCTCATTTGGCCTCTCCTCTGGAGCACATGAGCATCAGAGCTTACAACCATGACATCTAAAGAGAGTCTTCCCTAGTCACCAGATGGCCCACACAGACTAGCAGCACTATCAGTTCATAGTAGAATCCTTAATACAAGGTTTAACTACTTAGCAGATGACTAACGGTCAACATAGATAAAAATAAAGTCACTCTTACCATTTTAGCAACTTCAAAAACTTGCTAACAATTTAATTTCTACTGAGTCAGAAGGTATTCTTTAATTTTTTGCTATTTTTTAAATTAGTACATTATAATTATACAGAACGGTGAAATTGGTAGTTACATATTTATACATGCATACAATCTAACAATATAATTTAACCAATTTCTTTCCCCAGGACTTCCCCTTTCTCTCCCTTTTTTCTTCCCCTTCCCCTGAGCTCCTTCCTCTATTCTATTGGCTTTTCTTCTGCCTTTATGAGATCTCTTCTAACTTTTTCTTTCCTTTTTTCTTATAATCTAATTTTTTTCAAGCAAAAACAAGGTAAAGATCTGTCACAAATTTCTTAAGCAGACACACAACTAGAATTAATTAATTCTGATGCTTCCAGCTTTTAACATTACAAATCCTTATAAATATCCATAATTATCACTTTGAGGCTTTTTCTTAGATTTGCCAGTTTAAAACATGTTTCAGCATATCATTTAATAAATCTGACTTGTTATGAAATGGGAGCCTCGATGCACATTACCTCTGTTCATAGAAATAAATCTGCAAGATAGCTCCATTGGTCATTTTAACAAACGACTGGATTAACATAAGCCATTGACTTCATTGGAGGGCTTTATCTCATACTGCAAGTGATTAACTCTTAGGCCACAGCTGGCCAGATTGTCATTGCAATGACCATGAGGTTTTCATTGAGGATCTATTAGGGCCAAGACCATCTTGTTGCTGCCTAACTTTTGATATTTTAAGTTCAGAGGCAATTAGAAAATATGTATTTGCTCTCAGAACAAACCAAAGCATTCACTTACAACACAGTACTAAGAAATTGCACAAGGATTAGTCAGAGGAGACGATTCTCTGGAACGCTGACCAAAGTGGGTCTCCTGGGTTGTCCATTCTATTGTTCAGTGTAGATGGAAGATTATATGGATTATATGTAATGGTCTCCAAAGTGCATGTATTAAGGTTCTCCAGCTATTCAAATGTCAGGAGAAAAGAACAAGAGTCACTGCATATGAATGCAAGGTGCTTTTGGACACCAAAGACTAGAATCTACAAACAGAAGAGGTTGTGAAGGCAAATGAAATTTCCTGAGAGATTTGCTCTACTAATGTTAGTTTTAAGATAAACACCACAGAAATTCTTTTTCACTTCAAGCAATTCCTTTTCCTCTGAGGAGTCATAGATCTTTACTAATCTTTATTTACCAGCTGCTCTATCCACTTTGCAAAAGCTACCATATTAAAGTACAACAGCAGGGAGAAAATATTGAAAAAAAAAAAACCTTCTGAATCATTTAATAGTCAGTGTTTTCTTATAACCAAATGAAATTCACCATCTGCAGAATGTTAGAGGAAGATGCAAAAATTATATTATCAGAACATCAACAGAAACTACTGGAAAGCTTGGTAATTGTGAGATTAGAGCTGACAGGACTAAGTAATAATAACAGAATAGAAAGCCACTCTAAAAAACAGGAGTATGAGTTTCTGTCTTCTTAGCTCCAAGGTTTTTAGCACTGTCTTTATCTGCCCATTTTGCCATCTTTTCTATTTATAGAAACAATTGGTATAGTGCCTGTAAAGAATTTGCCAGTGAGAATTTCAGGGTGTGTAATCTCCCAACTATAATTTAAGGAGAAAATTAAAATACGAGAGAAGAGTTCATCTTTTATTGTTGAGGCCCTACTTTTCTAGTTCCTGCTTAGATATAAAGGAATTCTTCGCAGAAAAAAAGTTCTATTTACTCCACTACCAGGTTAAACTAGGGAATTGTCAACATTCAATCATTTTTCAACTATAAAAATGAAAACTTGCCAGGTGTGGTTGCACATGCTTGTAATCCCAGGGGCTTGTGAGGCTGAGACAGGAGGATCGCAAGTTTAAAGCCAACCTCAGCAATGGCAAGGCCCTAAGCAACTCAGTGAGATACTGTTTCTAATAAAATATTAGAAAGGGCTGGGGATGTGGCTCGGTGTTTAAGTGTCCCTAAGTTCAATCCTCTATGTCAAAAAAAAAAAAAAAAAAAAAAGAGAGAGAAAACTTCCTGTAGTAAGTTCCTATAAGATCTAAGGAAAGCTTTCCAAAAAAACTCTAGTTTGAGTGGACAAACATCTTTGAATTCTGATATGAAAATTTTTACTCACTCTGGGAATCCCCAAATGGTTTTCCAAATCTGTCTGTCTTTCCCAAAGTCTTTTTACTATTTTCCTATCTGTGTTGTCCATTCTATTGTTCAGTGTAGATGGAAGATTATATGGATTATATATAATGGTCTCTAAAGTAAATGTAGAAACATCCATGGGAGTACAGTTTGTGAATGTTGTGGATTTGGGGGCACATCTTTCTTTCCTAGCATGTTATGAGATCCCTTGTTATAAGTAGCCCACGATTCCCAAAACAGAGTCTAAAGGACTCATGTCAGGTGTTCATTGAACTTAATGTAACAGTAACCAGAGACTCCCATGTCAAACCTGATTTGCCAACTCTATATGAATACAGAGGAGGGAAGGAATGAATTAAAGGAAGGAAAGTTTGAAATATGTACATAATTCATATATATTTTATAACATAATTTTTATATATTGAATATGTACATAATTTTGTAACTGAGGAGTAGTCCTGAACTCTCTGAGCTCTGGTTGAATGATTAAAGATGACACAGTATTCTTATAAAATAGAATCAGAGGCAGTAAGCATAACCTCTAAACACATAAGGTGTGTTTAATGGTAGCAGCATAAACAATGTCCATCATGGGTAAGAAATGCCTATGTGTTTTAATATACAGGTTTTTAATTACTATTCAAGAATCACAAGACCATTATACCAAGAGAAGACTGCCATTGAAAAGATAGTTTATTATGCTCATAGATCCCAGAAGAAGGGGGCATTTCATGCCACTGGGCAGGAGGTTGGTGAGGGCAGGGGGATGGGGATGTCATACAGGGACATACCAGGACCAGTCAGGAGGCAGAGAGAGAGAGGGAAATTTGGGGAAGAGCCTTTATTGTGGTTTTCACAGGAAGGCATGGGCGAGACAGTGTCAGCATGTGTGGAAGGGCCAGTTTGAACAATTTCAGAGCAAACACAGAGGCTGTCCCTAGTCATCTGTAGTAGCCATAATTAATGCAAGAAGCAGTGGCCCAGGAGTGTGATAGATGGATAAAGGCTATCAGTCCACAGCTCTGCATTGCTTGATTTGCATTTGAAAAACATGCTAATGGGCAAGTCATTTACCTTCTCTAAGAACTGGGCAATGCCTCCTTCTGAGATCAGCAAGGACTCTAAGGTCAAAATATCAGAATACAAAAAATGAAAGATGTACTTAATACACTATGTTGTCCAATGGACTTGCTAAGTACGGAGACCCATGTGTGTCTATCACAGCTGTCATAACTACATAATTTTAAAAGGTCACTTCTCTAGCTTTTAATTCATCCACTGGCAAAATAAACACTTTGAGTTGGTAAATCTTCAATATATTTTAGGCACATATTTACCATTCTTTGCTAAATGTGTCATTTGTTAGAATCACATCGCAACAAGAGATGCCTTATTATATTTGACAAGATAACAGAACAAGATTTGGGTTACACATCTCTAGCAAATTTAGTGTAAAATAACAAAATTAGGTTGGAGTACACTAGTCTTTTTAGCCAATCTCCAAAATAGTCAAGCTGCTACCGTGATATGCAATCTAACAAATTTAGAAGTTTGAGCTGCTTATGCCTGTAGCTCCCTCCAACCACATGGAACTTGTGCCTAAAATGAGATAGTACTGCTGAAGGAGGTTTGGATTGCAGTACTATCTCATTTTTACTGATGCCTGACATTTAAAAAAAAAATGCATCTGCACTTATCTTCTCATTCAACTTTTATATAGTAATGAGGACAAGGAGAATTCAACATAAAATTGGAAACCAAAAAGTTTATGCATATCTAACAGTAGTCAAGCAGGCAATAAAAGATCTTCATGCAAAATATGAACATGGCTTGAAAATTATAAGACAAATTCAGGAATGCTGTTTCTAACCATATGGGGAACTCTTTATGAAACAAACATACTTCTAATCTTACCATTTTTTTTCCCCCTTGGTACCAGGAATTGAACCTAAGGGCACTTAACCACTAAGCCACATCCCTAGACCTTTTTATTTTTTATATTTTATTTTGAGACAGGGTCTAAGTTGCTTAGGGTCTTGCTAAGCAGCTCAGGCTGGCTTTGAACTTGTGATCCTGCTGCCTCAGCCTCCCTAACCTCTGGGATTACAGGTGTGCACTACCGTGCCTGGCTTGTAAGAATCCTTTACTATCAGATTTGTTCCTAAACAGAAACAGAAAAACTTCTTACTCGACATTTTTCAACATTCTGGTATTTGCTTTGTATATATTTTTTTGAACTGGAAAGTTTTTTGTGTTTGTGTAGTTGTGGGGGAAAATCAAGTCACAAAATAGCATGCATATAGTATGATCATATTTCTGTAAAAATAAATAAATATATTTAAAATTCTGGAAAGACGTGTTGCCAACTGTGAGCAGAAATTATCCTTCTGTGATGAGATCATAGTGGTTTTAATTTTCTTCTTTATGTATGTTTGTATCTTCTAAGTTGTTTGCTATGAGTGCACATTTATTTTGTAAAGGAGAAAATTGAAAATTTTTCTCTTTGCAAAATAAATATTCCCACATCTTTAGGAAATTGTTTTGTGAAGATACTATTGATTATTATAATACATGTAAGTGTAAAAATGGTCAGTTTCTTGTATATATCTAAATCACCAGACAGGTTGTTTTCCTCCCTTTGCTTAGAAACTTTGGTGATGTATGGATTATTAAAATCTCTGGCATGTGGATAGTGTTTAAGGCAATAAAACCAGCCACTATGATGAAGACTAAGAAAAAATTCCCTTGGTCATAGATCAGTCAAGCAGCCCTGTATTCTAAGGTTATAAGAAGTGTTACTGAAAGGAGAATTTTTTAATATTAATAAGAATTATAAAGCTCATTAGCTACTATCAAGGTCTAGTTCAAACCATTTCATGAGCGTCACTTCCTCAGGGTCCATTCTGAATGAGTTTGATGGTTGCAGTTAAAAGATGCCTTTGTTTGATTGAGTACCATGATGATGAGGTCGTGTTGCCCAGAGCTCTCCTTCTCAGACAGTGCACACAGAACAAATGCCTTGTAGACCTAGGCAATGCCAGTATCTCCAACCAGGCTTTCTGCAAACCCTAAATTCTCCAAGAAAGGAGCCTGGAAACAAGCAGTGACTAGAGAAGCACGAATCTGTAACCACTGCTTCCAAAGTGTGTTAAAATTTACTCCTGTGCTAACAAGTCAATAATAGCTTTGAAGCCAGAATTAGGCAGTCAGTATAGATGAGCAAATCAAGTCAGGTCCATCAAAAAAGCCAATCTGAGTGAGTCCCCAGAATTTGGAGAGGGATTGATCTCTCTAATGCCTTCAGAGCCCTTCCTCTACCCTTATCAATAAAACTTGTCCTGCTCAAACCTGTTGCTAAGGTAACCTGTCATAGAAATTGTCCCTCCCTACTGGAAGTTTTAAGAGTTTTTAATTAACGTGTCCTTGGCAGTCCCATCCAGCCCATCCCCCTGTCCATCTGCTTCTCACCTATTGGCCATCCAACCAGAGCATCTCCTGGGCCTAGTCTTATAAGCTAGAAGGAGAGAGATAAGGGGAAGAGAGCAGGAAAACAAAGGAAGCCTAAATCGTATAAAAAGGCAGCACACCCTCACTTTTTGGGATACCAAGAGGCCAGTGATGGCTCCCTTCTCCCTCTCAAGAGAAGCTTATGTTACCCCTTTTTAAATAAACACTGCATTATATGCTTGCCTCAGCATGTTTCTCTAATGTTCAAACTTCAACATGTGAGGAAGCAGAACTCATCGTGGTTAACCAGCAGTATCAGCTTCATATTCAAATAATAGGATTTGTAAGGTGGGACCTGAGTATAGGCAAGTCCTCCTAAAAAATTTCTCTCTTACGTGAACCCTCTAAAACCCCCTGCCCAAAGCAATGAGGAAGCTCATGTGACCTAGTAGCTTACATAATCTAAATCAAAGAGGAAACATAAAATAACTGTGAACTTGAAGCTTTAGATATCCATCCTAATTTTGAGGTCAAGTGACTTTTTTTGAGGTAGTATGTAAAATTAAAAAAAAAAAAAGCAGAATGAGGTCCTGTGTAAGGAATTGAAGTAGTAGCTATTCTTAGTCTAACGTCTTTGTGTACATTCTTATTTGTTATTTATAGAAGACATGCATAAGTCCAATGTCCATGTTCTTGCTTACATCCACAAGTTGTTACAAGAGAAAAGATGGAAGAGGGCTGGAGATGGAGCCCAGTAGTATAGCACTTGCCTTGTATGCAAGAGGCCCTGGGTTCAATCCCTGGTGTTGCAAAAAATAAATAAAATTATTTTAAAAGATGGGAGAAACAAATTTAAATTGGAAACATTTGCAAGAAGTTGAATCAAGTAACTGGTATTGTTTTTTATAAAAGTACTCACAATTTTTTCTTTTGTTGCTTACCACAGAGAAAATTCTCAAACTCTGTGTCACTTCTCATATTTTCCTTTAAATGAGTGACATTAGTCCTGCTCCAAAAATAAGTCATCTGAATTCTTATGAAAGAATGGGGTTTCATAGGTGAAGCCAAGCCCATAGAGCAAGAATAATGAATCATTGTCTATTTACTTACCCAGTCAGGAATTTTCTAAGTTCTAAGGTTAAAGGGCACCAATCTTCCCTTAGATATGCCAACTCTAGCATAATTTTACCAGATAGAATGAGAGGCAATTGACAGCATATGTTGATAAGTAAACTCAAAAGCTCATCCGTGGATTTTGTGCTGACATCCTCGAAAGTGGTAACTATTTTAAAAGTAAAAAGGTGAATGTTTTAATGAGTATTGCTTCAATGATAAGCTGACTTTCCAGATTAAATAAGATTAAAAAAATTACACTAAATGTAAAAACAAAATCACAAGAATAGAGTATTTCATAAATTATTAAATAGGCAAAATGGTGACATGCTATCTTTCTTTTTAACAATTTTTTGGTTTGATCCTCAGCATTGCAATCAATAAATAAATAACAAATAAATAAAAACTTCAAGTTTTTACTATGGAAAATTTCGAATAAAAGAACACAATGATCCCATCACTCTGATTTAATAATCATCAACCTGTAACAAGTTCTGTTTCTTATTTTGCCTTTTGCACTGGAAGCAAACCCCAGGCATCATATAATTTCATCTGTTAACATTTCATATGTATGCCTAATAAGTTTTAGTCAAATAAATGCAAGACTGCTACATTAAAATGTTTAGATTACAACATTTTGGTGTTAAAAGAGCACCTAAAGAATGAAGAAACAATCATTTAATATTAAATATCAAATACCTAGCAGTTTTCACATTGTCAACTAACAAATATAAAATATGCATTTCCCCATATTTCTTTGACTATGATTTCTTTGACTCAAATTTCAGTAAGATCCACCTTGAAATTCATTGATTTATTTGTAAATTTCGTTTAATTGATCGGTCTCCTCCAACACTCTTTTCCCCCTTTTCAACTTAATTGCCAAAGAAACTGATTTATTTGTAGTAGTCTGGACTTTGTCATTTTATCCACTATTGTCATTTAACATGTCTCAATTGTGGATTAAAAAGTAGTCCATACTTGCCGGGTGCAGTGGTGCACATCTGTCTGTAATCCAAGCACTTAAGGAGGCTGAGACAGGAGAATTGTGAGTTCAAAGCCAGCCTCAGCAACAATGAGGCACTAAGCAACTCAGTGAGACCCTGTCTCTACATAAAACACAAAATAGGGCTAGGGATGTGGCTCAGTGGTCGAGTACCTCTGAGTTCAATCGTCAGTATCAAAAAACAAAAAAGTAATCCATACTTATTAAATTGGTAGTTGATCTAAAAGTTTTAGCCAAATCAGAGTTCTCTTTCCCCCCAGAGCATTTGATAGGTTTTGTTGTTATCCCATCAATATTACATCTTTTTGGGTTGTTATAGTCATCAAGTGATCATTGCCTTGCTCCAAGAATTAAGAGTTGCACAATGATAATTCTTTGCCCATTTCTTTTTTATAAGCTGGAATTCCTTAATAAAAGGGAACATCTGCTCTATCAATTCCTGGTTATTCAGCGGTACAAATTTAATACAAAAGGCACGATAAATGATTTATTCCTTTATTTACTAGTGACAAATTAGGAGTTTTAAAACTAATTTATGCAGGGGAATAGTCGTATTAAAAATTGGGATTTTTTTAAAAGCCTATGTATTGTATGAAATTGTTATGTTGTATGTTGCCAGTTTGCTCCAAATTAATAATAAGAGATAAGCAAAGAGAAAATATAGACATGGGCCAGATAGTACAAATAGAGTTATTCACTAATAAAGGGTTGATTAGACCAGAGGGGCTGAGCCTGTAATAAAACTAAAGGCATATTTCTGAGGGTTTAAAAAAGCAGGGAACTGCATTTTTACCTAAAACAGAATGTATGGCAATTAAAAAAATTGTTCATTTTGAAGTTAAAATAAAGAGAGGCCATGACGAAAATTAGGAGTGCCCATGGCTGATTCCATGGGGACCCTTCCTGCTTCTTAATGTGTCCCTGATTTTCCCAGAAGGGCATGCTGCTCAGCCCACCCCTACTTGGCATACAGTCAGGATTGTGATTAAATGTGGTTCTAGTGGGACACAGAGGAAAACATTTTCCCTCTTACAATTGACCGGAGACGAGGCTGAGGTCGAATCTGATCTTGCTGCTGTTTACTGACTTATTTATGCCACTGCTAATAAAATAAATCCTAGTCTGTACTTTCCCTTCTAGGTTACTAGAATCTAACTGTTCTGACGATCATAACTAGTAGCCACTCTATTTCTTTTACTATCTTGCCACTAGGGTGGCATTAGTCTGGAAGAAAAACAACCCATCTCCTTAGTCCTTTCTGATCATACTTGAACTCCTCTTTCTGGATCTTCTTAGGCTGTTTCACTTAGTTCTCCAACTCCTTCCCAACAAACGCTGCCCCTGACTCCCTCACCTTTTTGCCACAATGAATAAGCTCTCATCGGGTAGGAAGAACGATGGTCCCCAAAGCTGTCCATGTCCTAATCCCTGCAACCAGAGACTCAGTTACCACACATGGCAAAGGGGAGTTAACATTACAAATGAAATTAACATTGCCAACCCACTGACCTTAAAATGGAGAGATGACTTTGGATTATCAAGGTGGGCTTGAAACCAGCCCATGAGTCCTTTAAAATGGAAGAGAGAAGCAGAAGAGTAGGATTGAGGGCATGCAAGAAAGACTAAACCCACCAGAGCTGGATTTGAAGAAGGAGGAGGAAAGTGTTAAGGAATGCAGAGAGCCTCTAGCAGAGGGAAAGGGAAACAAACAGATTCTCCCCTACTTTCTCCAGAAGAAACACAAACCTGCTTACTGCTTGATTTTAACCCGGTGAATCTGTATTGGGCTTCTGTACAACTGTAGAGAAATGCATTTGTGCTGGTCTAAGCCACTGAGATTACAGTAACTTGTTACAGCAGCCATGGAAAACACTTATGCTACTATTGTATTTGTGTATTTGAAAGCAATAAACGAGGTGCATCAGAGTAAGACTATACCTGGATTCAAATTTCTGCTTTGTTGCTTCCAAGTTTCTTGATCTCCCGCAGATAAAGAAATTTCTCAGAACCTTACTTCTGGGCAGGTCATCTGTTTACAGTCTTCCATTGCACAGAGCTCTTCTCCTTCGAGGTATTTATCACAATTTTAATTACATAACCAACTGAGTGCTTAATTAAATGTCTGTCTTTCCTTGGAGATCATGGTCTTCCTGAGGGAAGGAGCCATATTTGTCTTGTCAACTATTTGTATCCCTAGGTCAAAACCACTTAAAACATTTGCCAATAAAATGGATTTAAGTAAATTTACCCCTTTAGGTGTGATATACACAGTAAAATATTAAAACATTCAGAATGTGAAAAAAAAAGCGTTTACTTAACCAGTGTAATACGGGGACTTAGAGAACGATCACATAAGACATTTCATAACCAAACCCTCGTCTCTCTGTTACTTTGCTTCGCGGTGCTTTCCCCTTTGCCTTTTGATGAGTAGGCATTTTCCTATCAGGCATATCGAGATCTGCATGTGTGGCATCCAAGGGTACCTCTGCCTTGGTAGGCTCCCATTGAGTCCAGAGTCTGTTAATTATGGTAACAGGTAAAAAAAAACAAAACAAAACAAAAAAAAACCCACATAAATTTAATGTAATAAGCTCTAGGGAACTGATGCAGGCTAGTGAACCAAAAGACTACTAATTAATTTATAGTAACAACTATGTCAGGAAGAGGGTGGTTGTTTTTTTCACGGTGATTTATACGTTCTTTGTAAACAGAAAAACAAGGTTATATTTTTTTAAATGGAGAACAGATAAGCATTATGTACATAATTTATACATAGAATGCATACAGAGAGAGGGTACTTTTATAAGCTGTTATTACTTACAAAAGAATGACTTATTTGGATATCTCTAGAGTTGGTATTTGCCCTATAGCAATGAAGAATTCATGATTGATAGATTTTAGACAGAAGTATCTTGTATCAAGATCCAATCCATCAAAATAGCAGCAGCTTTTAAAATGCCATAACTATGTCAACTTTAATCCTGCACACCTTGTTTCTAAATCTCAAGGACCTTTTTATTTTTCATCAATGAATGGATGCCTTCAGAGCTCTTGATATAAGTCCTAAGACCAGGAATATTTGAAAGGGAGTCTATATAGAACGTTCCAGTGACTCATTGCTTTAGATTTTTTAAGTTTTAGCTTTAAATTGAGCCCATCCTCCAAGAAGCCACATATTTGTCCCAGGGAACTCTTAAGTCCCATAGAAGCATTTTCCTTTCACAATATTGGGCCCTCAGCTGCTCTAGGTTGTCTATAAGGAATAGCTGTGTGAAGAATGTTTATATACTCTTTAAAAGAAAATGGGAGGTCCTGTTCCTTGGTGTAGCCATGATTTCTGCACAAATCATAGGCCTAGATTATCAATCAGATTTACATGAAATAAGAGTTTTTATCAGCCTCAAGCTTTATTAATGATCATTAAACAATTCAAAGCATTAATGCTGGCATCATCAATATCAAGAAGTCCCCAGATACTTTGTTCTATATCTATTCTTTCAAAATATCTTGTTCTGCACCTGGGTTCATTTGGATTCAGAGTTACACAATGTGATCAGATGCCAGTCAAGTCAGCACAGAGAGCTTACCAAGTTTAGAGTCTCTTAAAATTACATGTCTCATCAATCACATAGTTTTATTATGGCCACATTACTAAATCCCACTCTTTATCAGAGTGGCAGCATAAAATCCATAAATTTCATATTACTTAAATTAGTCAAACTAGATAAAATGTAAAATTTCTGTAAGCTTGACTATGAGGCCCTCATTTATCTTCTTTGCTTGCATACTCTGTTAATCAATGTTTGCAAGGGTTTAGGTCAACCTTACCTCAGGTATCCCTGAGAAGAGAGGAAACTAGTATCACACTGTTAAATGTTCCTTTTCCATTTCCTTTTTATTTACTTCTTTCCATTTCCTTTTTATTTACTTCAAGAATCCATATGTAAGGATTCTTGAAGTAAATAAATTTCATTTATTTAAATGAAATTTAAATTTATTTCATTTATTTAATAAATGAAATTTATTTACTTCAAGAATTTATTCAAAAAATTTAAGAATAAGGAAATAATTTAAGAATAAGGAAAAGTATCCTGTAAAAAGCCATTGTGCTTACTTTCCTTTGACAATGAGAATTATGTGAGGCAATATATTTCTCTCTTTTGTGCGTGTGTGTGTTAGCCTCTATAAAATCATGCCTGTAATGAGAATATAATATTTAAATGAAATATATCTGCATTAGTCAGTTTTCCAATACCATAATGAAATACCTGAGGCTGGGTAACTTTATAAAGAAGTTTATTTCACTCACAACTCTCGAGGTTCGAGGATATGGCACTAGAATCAGCTTGGCTTTCATGACATCACAATGGTGGGAATAGGTATAGGAGAGATTGCATTGAAAACCATGAAGCCAAAGAACAATTGGAGACTAACAGGTCTCAGGAGAACTATGTTAATCTCTTCTGAGGGCATGCAACCAATGACTTAAACTCCCACTGGGTTTTCCTCTTAAAGTTTCCACCATCTCCCAAGGACCAGACCTTTAAGGAAAGGGCCTTTGATGGACATTCAAGATACAAATTATAGGACAAAGCATACTTTCACTTAGCCCAAATATACTAGAATTTTAAAATATTGAGCTTAAAGGGACTTCATAAATAATTTTATCCCACTTCTTTATTCAAAACCACTTAAACTCAAGTTAGGAAGAGAAAGGATCGTGGCAAAGCAAATATTCTCCTTTCCTAAGTTTATTTTTCTTTTAAATTTTGTTGCTTTTTTTTCCTTGTAAATTTTTTGCAGTCAAATTTATCAGTGCTTTTCTTTAAAAACTTTTAAGTGTTTCAGTTTTAAGTGGGAAAATTGTTTTCCATTTCCAGTTTGTAGTTGTTCATGTATTTCTAGTACATGTATAATTTCTTCTTCACTTTTTGTTTTTAGAAAACATTCAGATTTCTGATCAATGTGAGGAGTTATTCTTGTGTATAATTTGAAGTATCTAAGTGTATATTTTTCAATATATATCTAGTTAAGATAATTTGTTTAAAAGTTTATCTTTTTATCAGTGATTTAAGATGCATAAATTATTTCATATACTTAGTTTCATTTTTAGATTTTCTATTGTGTTCCCTAGGACTCTCAGTCTATTAGTGTGCCAATCCACATTGTTTGAATTTAGAAATTATATGTGTATTTATTGGAGTGTTATATTAATTTGGGTATGATTAATGTCTTTATGGTGTTTATTGGTCTTTTCTAAAAATATACTTTTCATTTGTTCAAATACATGGTATATTCACTAGTGTTATAGTCTTCCTTTATCTTTTGCACATTTGTTAACTTTATGTATACCTCTCTCATTTTTGTGTTATTTCTATTTATTCACTGTTTAACATTTGTGTTCTAATCTTCCACCTTTATTCTGACTTTTGTTTTCATCTGAGATGTGCAATTAAATATATATAAAATACATTTTATATAAGATGATATAAATAAAATATAGAAATATATGCAACAATACTTAATAACAAGCAGTACGTTTACTAAAACCACCTCTTGATTAGACAAAAACTGTCCCCTAGCAGACTCTTTAAGGATCATTTGTGAGTACAATGTTCCCTAAGGCCTTAAATGGCTAAAATAGATTTTCTATAAAAGCAGAAATAGAGACACAACATATAAAACATGATCTTTCTTGAATTTCTCAGAAGTGTTACTCAACTTTTATCTATCCTTGTATGCTGGTGGTAACAATTTCTGGTCTGAAGTTTTCAGTTCCTGACTCGTGGTTGTCTTTTATATCTGCAATAACTTGTTTAATTATATGCAATT
>CM053407.1:26788828-26816667 GCA_028644305.1 Xerus rutilus | reverse complement strand
ATGAGAGTAATAACAGTATTTGTCTTATACGATTTATGTGAGAATTAAATATTTAAGAGATGCACTTGAACATATACATAAACAGCACTACACAAATGTTAACTACCATTGCTTTATTTGCTTTAAACTCCACTTGAACTCACATTTTTTTTGTTTTCCTTATTCAACCTTTTTATTTTTAATTTTCTGCTTTGGTGCCATAGTAATAAAATTATATTTTATTCTTTATTTAAATACAATGTACTTTTCTGGCATGTGATTGAGACATCATCATTCAGATAAATAATCCTTTATCTTGTCATTCTGTATTTGCTTCATTTTAAAGTTATACTTTCAAGAGTTTGGTTATTTGTGATTGCATTTATTGCACAGATTTTTTTCAGTGTTTTGTAATATTAGAAGTTTCATAATGCTCTTTTGAAAACATATTTTAAAAACCACATGAACCACAGGCTCCGTGGCGCATGCCTGTAATCCCAGCACTTTGGGAGGCTGAGACAGGAGAATCACGAGTTCAAAGCCAACCTCAGCAACGGCGAGGTGCTAAGCAACTCAGTGAGACCCTGTCTCTACTTAAAACACAAAATAGAGCTAGGGACATGGCTCAGTGGTCAAGTGTCCCTGAGTTCATTACCCGGTACCAAATAAATAAATAAATTTTAAAAACACAAAATAGGGCTGGGTATGTGGCTCAGTGGTTGATTACCCCTGAGTTCAATCTCAGGTACCAAAAAAAAAAAAAAAAAGAAAAGAAAGAAAGAAAAAGAAAAGAAAAGAAATTGCATGAAACCACCTACCAAAACTCTTTACAAGTTAATCATTGATCTCATCTCACAAATTCATTCAACACTTTGACCCTTCTATGGAAGGAAGCATTTCACAATTTTGGGCTTCTCTCCTTGCATCTGGTCCTTGCTTCTGTAGTTTGATCTGGGAGGGAGTTTAATTGATTCAGCTTTTGGCCTAATGATTATCTGGGATAATCAACCACATTTCTCTTTTAATTTTGGATTGTCTCATCATTATCTTCTTTCCAAACTCACTATTTTTCTTTTTTATTAACTTCAATGTATGCAGAAGGAAAAAATGGTGCTTTTTTAAGAAAAATGGAAGTTGATTTTGCCTTACAGAGCTAAATGGAGGTATATTCTTCTGTTCAGAAAATACACCTGTGCCAAAACAAGCACTCTTCTGGAAAGAGAATGCGAATTTAGACTAACGAAAATATTCTACAAGTAATAGAAAGAGCAATTTCGTTTGTGGGCTGGGGGACATCTTCATAAAGATATTTTGTTTTCAAATTAAAAAGGCAGAAGGAGTTTGGGTTCTGGGACTGGGGAAGGGATATGAGAGAGGTGATGTGAAAGAGGAAAAAACTTATAGGGCACATGGGACCCCCAAACTTGTGAGGTTGGAAATCTTTGTACAAGAGCAGGGAGGATAGCACTTAGGATCAGTGGTTCCTGAGAACCAATTGAAAATTTCCTGTTCTTTCTTAAAATTCCTTGGAAGTTTCCGTCTTGACCTATAGCTTAGCAGGAGGATGGGACCTAGAGGAAGATGGGGGCTAGGTTGGTGTGAAGCTGACCTGCAGCTCTGTGGGGTGGTAGAGAGGTGGCCAGATATGGTAAGAAATTCTTAGATCTGGAGCAAGGAGAAAAAGAAGTATGCTCTGGGTGTGCACTCCTGCCCTTACTATGGGCAATGAGAATGGATTTTCTACAATCCCCCATAATTGGGACTAGATAGTAAAAGAAATTGCAAACATAGAGAATACAAAAGTTTGGAAAACTATAGCTACATTTAAGATGGGTAGTTTTTTCCCTAGGTCACACTGAAGACCTCCACAGACTTCCAGCTTGAAAACTTTCTTTTAAAAAAGCAACCCTAAAAATTGTTGAAAGCATCCTCTACTATAATAATGGCTTTTACTATTTAAACTCAGAGATCTTTTTGAGAAAAATACAAAAGGATTGATTCTTTCACCAGAAAAATAAACAAATATTCACATGCACAAGATTGTGTCTACAATTTAGCACTTGTTAAAAATCCAGAAACTTAGATCATTCTTTCTCCTGGAAACTTAATTGTATGTGGTTAATTTGTTTCTATCTTTTTCATGTTAAAATGAGTACCTTCAATTTCTGCTCCATTTTTATTTTTAAATTGTACTCTTCCCCCATTGCATGGTGATGATTGATTTCATTTTGTTTATTTTCCTAAGATTCTCTTGTTTCTATTATTTGTTTTCTGTGTGTCATCTCTCTCACATTCTCATAATATACTTTGATTATATGAATCAAATCTATCTGAGCTTTACTAGAAACGCCATGAGTGCAAGGAAGTCTAATCCTTCTCTCATGTCATCCGTAGCATCTTACACAACAGCTGTGCATAATTGGCCCTAAATATTTAGTGAGAATAGTTGATTTTTTTATTCTGATTTATTGAATCATTCATTTTTGCTGCCTCTAATAATTATTAAAATTTATTAATAGTGGAATACAATCTGCTTATATGTGCTAAAGAATGGTTAATATGTCTTTTTTAAAATATTCAAAGAGTCCTTGAAATATCACACTGAATTCCATTAATATGTACAATTTATACATGGTAATCAAAAATAAAATATTAAAAAATGACACAATCACAAAAATATTAATTTCTTCTGTGTAAAGTGACCATCAATTTGTCATGCATGCAAACAAGAATACTTTTGAGAGTAGGGAGTAGTAGTATTAATATTTATGTTAGAATGCCAGGCATAAAAACTACTGTTCTGGGAAAGTCAGGTCAGATAGACCTCTTGTCTATGAAGGAAAACTATTTCAGGCTAAGGAGGATGTTATAGGCTGAATGGAACCCATGCCCATATTCATATGTTGAAGTGCTCTTTCCCAGTACCTCAGAATGTGAGGTCCCTGAAGACAGGTCCTTTAAACAGGAGATTAAAGTAACACATTTATGATTTCTTTATGGTAAAGACTTTTCAAAATTCTTTCTTCCAGGTTTTTGAAGTGTGCAACACATTATTTTTACTTACGTTCACTGTACTGTGCAATAGTACAAAATTTGTTTGTTAAGCCACCCAGTCTGTAGTAATTTGTAATGGAAGACCTCACAAACTAATAGTTTATTTCTTTGAAATTAAACATTTTTAAAAAAACATTTAACAATTATTTCATTATGACATCACAGAATGGTGGTTCACTAGCCAATTTTTTCCTTACATGTTTGACTTGCATGGTGCTTTCAAAAAATAAGTAAATTAGTTGTCAACTACTAAACTCCAAGTGGATTTCTGGCTTCCCTTGAAGTCTCAGAAAACTTGAAAACATTTGGGCCTCTATTCCCCATGGGAACCATGCCTGTTTTATTTATTAATGATAGTTGTGTGAACTCAGCATTTTGAACTTTGCTCTGGAGGCATTTATTGAATAGTCTCATTGGTTAACATTATTAACATTTTTACTGTTTTTTGGACCATATTTCCTAGGAATTGGATAATCTTTGTTAGAGGAAAAGTGGATTTGACACCCTCTTTCAGATACAGGAATAGGGATTTGGGGCTTGTGCAGATTCCCCCACCCACCATACACACACCCAGTGCTATAATCAAATCTAGTTCTGAGCAAGTTCTGTAGCTTAGTCAGAAGACGGAAGCTGAGCCATTTAGGACAAGGCTTTTTCTTTCTCTTGATTCAGTTTTAGCAGCACCACGTACATCACCCAGTCTAACCCAGAGGGTCTCTTTAACATCTGTACCTTGTGACCAAAAGGTAGGTTTAGCTCTGAGATAGGGGATAAGTTCCTTTTCTCTTTCCTGCATTCAAGGCTGCTAGAAGTCCACCTCTTTGTTACAGCTTAGCTATTCTGAGGATTTTAGGTAAATAACCCTCATCAGGCAGAAGGTTATTCTGTTTCTTAACCTTGTCCTTCAGTAGAAAAGCTCTAATGGAAACACTTCATTGGCCACGAATGGGGCTGTGGCCATGTCCCCACAGCATCTATCACTTAGTCAATGTTGAGGGAATCCCTTCATATGGACCCAGCACCCTCTTCTGTTGGATGCTAAAGGAGAATACACAAAGATCAGATGTATGCTTTCCTTCAAAAAGCTTCTGGTCTGTTTCTGTAATGTCTTTAGTATGTAATGAGTATTTTAAAAGGCAGAATATTTAGATAACTATAAAATAATGATCCCTCCCTCTCTTATCCGAGTAGATGTCCATTTCTAAACTCTTATTATTCTTATCTCCTCAAAATTGTATTACAGCCAAAGTTATGTAGAAAATTCCTCACTTTCATTTCCCCCTCACATCCTTTATATAAGTCCCAGACAGAATTGCATAATGTTCAAATAGACTCTAGTTTTAGAACACCTTGGAATTTACTTTAGATAAATCATTTTATCTCTGTATACCTCTTAATTCCATTATCTGCATGATCATTTTTGTCTCTAGGCACATAGAATAGTTTTCAGTATTAAATAGTTAATATTTCCAGTTCATTTTGACCAGCACCTGCCACCAGGTAGTTTATAAATAATAGCCATAACTCATAGGCAAAGTTATAAAAGAAATGGGAATGAAGATAGGAGGGAGAGTAGCTGAAACATTTTTTCTAGGAGAGATGCCATTATATTACTTTAAACATCTATCACCACACTCATGGCAGCATATTCATAATAGCCAAGATACAGAATCAAAGAGTCCACAAACTGATGAATGGATACAGAGTATGTGGTATATATATACACAATGGAATACTATTCATCCATTAAAAAAAAAAGGAAGAAATCCTGTCATTTCCAGCAGAAGTGAATCGGGAGGACATGATGCTGTTAAGTAATCCAGGCACAGACAGACAAGTGTTGCATGACTTCACACATAGAATTTAAATATGGTGATTTAATACAAGCAGAGAGCAGTACTGTAGTTATTAGAGTTGTGGGTAGAGACTTGTGGAGATATTGATCAAAAGATGGGAGGAATAAGTTCAAGAGATCTATTGTAAAAGATTAGAACTAAGTCAATAACAACATATTGTGTTCTAGAAAATTGCTGAGAGTACATTTTAAGCATTCTCATCACCACACAGAAAAAATAGGTGAGGTAATGCATATATTAATTAACTTGATTTAACCCTTCCACAGTCTCTACAGATCAGAATACCAGAGGCTAGGGTTGTGGCTCAGTGGTGGAGCACTTGCCTAGCACGTGGGAGGTACTGGGTTCAATCCTCAGCACCATATAAAGATACATAAATAATATAAAGGTATTGTGTTTATTTACAACTAAAAATATTTTTAAAAAACAACAAAATACTATGTAGTGCACAGTAAATTTATTCACTTTTTCAATTAAAAAATAATTAAATTTGAAAATTAGTGTCCAAATGAAACTTCCAAAATTACCCATTGTGAAATGAAAGAAAATAAACCTCTTCTCTATGACACAAGGAATATGGTTGGTAGTTACTCTAAGAAAAACAGGAGTTAGCTTGCAAGCTGGTTTCACCTGTTTTTCTTCTGCTCAATTGACCCTTACCATTTTCTACTACAAACTATCCAACAATCTGAGGACAGACTCTGAGCAAGTAGAAACACTACAAATTTATATTAGTTAAAATGGATGTTGTATACAAATGCAATATATATTTATGAAAATACTTTATATTTTATTATATCTATATATACAATACAATGTAGGGAAATTGAATCTCCAACCCTTTATAACTTCTTGGATTTATGTTCTCTTGACACCTTTTTTTGATGCTAAGAAACTTTTTAGCTATGAAAGGAATGTCTGAGTGATAAAATTTTCTAGAAAGAAGTTTTAACCCATCAGGTTTATCCCGAATTCTTCATCACTAAGAAGCTTGTTTATGTTTTGATTATCCTTTAATATGTTCTTTAAGTCAGTGAAGAGCAACATCCTATCCCATAGGACTCTGAGGAGCATGCTTCTTGTGTGATTTTTGTCCCCCATAATTATTAAGTTCATTCCTACCAGATTGCCTTCAATGCTAATTTTTCATATTAATTCAAAGCACACCCTCCAAATACCTACTTGAATTCCAGGATATTACCACACACTAAGGATACAGATATAAAATGTAAATATTGTCTAATTCTCAAAGAGTGTCACAGCCTTATCCATCTATAAAGCAGGGCAATCTTATTCAGAGCTTTCATTCCAGCTGTAGAATACTAGTATTCCCCCCCTAGAAATCTGTAATCTGATTAGGTAATGAGACAGAGCAACTTGTGTGATGATTCGAGGTTATGACAGTTGAAATACCAAATGAGTTGCATGTGTATGAGTGCTGAATGAATTCAAAAGGAAGATAAAGCACACATTGAATATTTAGGAGACCGGGAGAATTTCCTGAAATCATTCATCCATTAAGTGAAAGGATTAGATCAGCCCGAAGTAAATTAGTTTTGTCCTTTTTTTCCAGCATGTGTCCTAGCAACATGTTGGTCCCTATAATTAATTTTATTTATCTGCATTAAATATTGAAGGTGTAAAGATACAACAACAAATTTTGTTTACCTGTTTATATGGAGGGAAATATACAGAGGGATTTAGGTCTGAAGCAACCTAAATTCTTTGCTTGTGAATAACATACTTTCTTAAAGTGAGAGTTATCATTCATTATTGTCAGGTAACATTTTGATTAATTGCAATCTTTCCCATTAGATGAATCCCTTCCCTCCTCTTCCCTTTTGTAGTACTAAGGATTGAACCCAGGGACACTCTACCACTGGAGCTACATCCCCAACCCATTTTTATTTGTTTGTTTGTTTGTTTGTTTTGTTTTGAGACTGCTAAGGTGCCCAGGCTGGCCTCAAACTGTGATCCTCCTGCCTCAGCCATCTGAGTCTCTGGGTTACACATGTGGCCACTGCCAGGCTTTCCCATTAAGTGATCTGATTTTTATGCAGTCACCTGCTTCGGGTCAGATTAGGGCCCCTGCAGCAGGATAAAAAAGTAAGTTCTGCCCATTTAGGAAGTGAGACTTGGCAGTTTGAATTCTCCCTGGTTTTTGTTTGCCTAGCAGTATTCCTGACTTGTTTCCATGCTTCTGAGGCTAAACAGGTAGTGATTTTTCCTTATACTTATTAATTTTCCAACTCTGTAGACACCAATTGGATGCCTACACCTCAATTCAATTCTGACGCTAACTTGCTGGGGTCATCTCAGACCACAAATGTTAAGGGCTCAGTCCCACAAGACTTCAAATGCCAGTTATGAGCCTCAGATTGTCACCTGTGTTCCTCACCAACCAGCTATCAATTTAAGGATTTTCACAATCCCTCTATCCCCAGGTTCATTCATTTGCTAGAATCACTCGCAGAATTCAGAAAAGTGTTTTACTTACCAAGGCTAGTTTATTATAAAGGATACAACTCAGGAACACCCTGATGAAGATGCATACCCCAGGATATGGGAGAGGGCGTGCAGAGTTCCCATGCTCTCTTTGAGTATGACTCCCCCAAGACCTCAATGTTTTCACCAACCTGGAAACTCATCAAACTCTATTGTTTGGGATTTTTTAATTTAAAGATTTTGTTCCATTACATTCCATTCATAATCACTGGCCACTTGTGATTAAAGGACTGTCCTTTAATCACATTCTCTGAGATATGAGAAGGGGCTGAAAGTAGCAACCTTCAAATTGTAAGTTTGGATTCCCTAGCGACTCCATTCTGAAGCCATGTAGGGGTCCACAAAGAATTACCTTATTGTCATAAACTCAGATATGACTGAAAGGAGCTTATTCTAAATAAAAAAGATGCTCCTATAACCCCTATCACACAGGAAATGCTAAGGGTTTTAGAAGCTCTGTGCCAGGGACAAAACCAAGTATATATTTCTATGATATCATATTATCCCACACAAATTCTTTCTCTTGAGGATCCAGTGCCTGCTGCCCATTACTTGCCTGTTCCCTTCACAGCAGGCTAGACCTACAAGAACATCTGTTAACAAGTAGCACCAAAGGATGTACCATTGACTTGTGAATGCTAAAATTTATACTATATTTCTTTAGAATCTTGTGAGAAACAACCATTTTCTGATCTATATTGTCCCTGAAGATGAAGAAAAAAATAACAACTATTATGATCAGTTTATACTTTCTGAGATCTACAGATTGTTTATGACCTGAGAAGATACCAATTTTACCAAACAGTAAATTACATGAGCAGATTTTTCCCCCAAAATTTTTATTGTGGTAAAATATACATAACAAAAAATTTACCATCTAAACTATTTTAAAGAGTATAGTTCAAAAATCCCTATATATAAAATATATGGATATTAAGTTCATTCATATTGTCATGGACCATCGCCATCATCCATCTCCAGAATCCTCTTCATCTTGTTAAACTGAACAGCTATCCCCCTTACCAGAAGCCTTCTAGTCTGCTTCCTCCAGTAGTAAGCTACCATCCTACCATCTGACTGTACCTCCTGTAAGTGAAATCAGGGAGCATTTATCATTTTGTCACTGGTTTGTTTCACTTAACGTAATGTTTTCAAGCTTTGTCCATGTTGTAGCATGTGTCAGAATTTTCTTCCTTTTTAATGCTAAATAACATTCCATTGTGTGCATATAGCACTTATGCTTGTTCATTCTTCCATCAATGGACATATGAGTTCACAAGCAGGTATTTTTATCTATTTGCTTCACTGCCATATCCCTAGCACTTAGCAAAGTTCCCACCACAAATGAGGTGCTGAGTGGTTATTTATTAAGTAAATGATTGATTAACAGTTAACTATGTGGTCTTGATTATACTCATGAAAACATAATGTCCATGGAATAAGTTGTTGATCTAGATGTGTCTGCTTCTGAGTTTCCTGTGTTTTCTCATCTCTTCCCCCATTTTATCTTTCTAGTTCTTTCTTCTACTATCCCCTCAATATCCATTCTATAGATTTTCCCCATTTGTTCTATTCTCTCAGACAAAAATCAATGAAACACTGCCACATTTTTGTAGCAATGCCCGATAAAGGCAGGGTTGGTTGATTCAGTAAACAGTACTTGGCAACTATGTGTGCTGGTCCCTGTGCCAGCATTGGGACCATTTTATTTAGTTCATATCATCTATTGAATCTTAGTTTAGGGCCTTAATTTCATTCAGGTCTTTAAAAAGCTGAGCATTATTCAAATGAAATTCAGAGCTTATAAAGTATTTACTAAAACTGCCTAATTCAAGCAATACACAGTAGTAAATCTATTCTAAAGATAATGCCCTGCTGAAAACAGTGATGAAACTGAATTTCTACATTTATCCAAGTTAATGTACCTTTGAAGAGCATTTTACCACACTTATATAAACCACACTTATATAAAACTGTCTAAAAGAAATCAACTTCAATTTCAGGTCAAATGAGGTTGGACACAGTCAGGGTGGTTTGATGGTAGAGCAATTTGCAAAGCCTAGAGTTAAAAGTGATTGAGGCATATTATTCAATTTTTTTTGAAATTGCTTGCTGGCTGGATTCTAGTGTATTTTCTAGATCTGACTGGATTTTATAAGCACCCAAAGATGGGGATTTGTAATGTCAACACTGACAGAACAATAGCTCTATTGGGCCCAACTATTCAAACTTTCAAACAGAATTTCTTATTTTCCCCTCTTAACATTTTTTTATACCATTTGACACTATAACTTACAAAAAATAAAGAGAAAAAAAAGCTCTCTGTGTTCCTCTACTGAATCTAGAAATATTATTTTACTGAACCTGAATATATTATTTCATGTCATGTCTCCTTTCTCTAAAAAACAAAACTAAGCTCCTTGTGATTTTCATATTTTCAGATCCCAGATTCCTTGAGCAAGGTTGTCGTCATCTAAGCACTGCCAGCAGAAAGAAATCTGCATTCCTTAGGTCAGCAATCATGCCCTGGTGGAGTTGAGATTGGTCATGGCAGATCTAATAGATTTACAGCTGCTTTGTTGAAAGCATGTCCCTACCTCATAACTGTTTAAAACAATAGAACTGTATGAAATACAGAAGAAAATATCAAAGTAGGGAGCAGCTATAGCATGCAAATCAAACACAAATAAAATCAGACAGAACAAGAATTAATTGGGCATGCTAAAAATTTACCATCCATTTGTCAGACTGAGTATCTGCCTACTTAAAACTATCAGAACGTCCCCAAAGTGCCTTTATTACTTCCAAAATATT
Source organism: Xerus rutilus (assembly GCA_028644305.1). Taxonomy (NCBI): domain Eukaryota; kingdom Metazoa; phylum Chordata; class Mammalia; order Rodentia; family Sciuridae; genus Xerus; species Xerus rutilus. The sequence goes on along the minus strand of CM053407.1, from coordinate 26,806,459 downwards.
GTCCTTATGTATTGGCATTTTACCAAAATTCTTTTCTCCTACTTAATCTGAACTTTTAATCATTCCTTTTCAATTCTACAAATAGTTATTTGCTTAGAATCACTATTAAAATTTAACAACTGACTGAAAGAGTTGGGAAAAAGTTCTCTTTATAAATTAGTAAATATTATGTAAATTGGTTACATCACTCTCAACACAACAGATCCTCAAGAGATTAAGGGAACTAGGGTACACACAAGTTAACACCAGATGGAGATCTGATAATTCCAATCTCTGAAACTGCTAAGGACATTTGTTAGTATATATATTTTCTTCTTTGTTAGTCATCTCTCCTGTTTCCTCTAGTCCAGTAAATTTGTGTTTGTTAAAAATTTATCTATTTATTTTTATTTGTTGTTTTTAGATATACATGACAATAGGGCACATTTTGACATATTATACACACATGAGGTGCAACCCATTAAAATTTTGATCCCATTCTTGTGGTTGAACATGATATGGAGTTATACTTGTCATGTATTCAAATATGAGCAAATGAAAGTTATTTCTGATTCATTCATCTGTTTTACCTATTCCCATATTCCCTCTCTTCCCTTCATTCGCCTTTGTCTAATCCAATGAACTACTACTATTCTCACCCTCTTTACCCTCCCTTGTTATGAGTTAGCAATCACATATCAGAGAGAACAACCTTTGGCTTATTTCACTTAGCATGATATTCTCCAGTTTTATCCATTTACCAGCAAATGCCATTGTTTCATTTTTCTTTATAGCTGAGTCATATTTCATTGTGTATAAATATCACATTTTTTTATCCATTTATCTGTTGAAGAGCACCCAGATTGGCTCCATAGGTTAGTTATTGTGAATTGAGCTGCTATAAATACTTATGTGGCTGCATCACTGTAGTATGCTGATTTTAAGTCCTTTGGGTATAAGCTGAGGATCAGATCAAATGGTGATTCCATTCCAAGTTTCCTAAGGAATCTCCATACTGCTTTCCAGGGTGGACACACCAATTTTCAATGTGTGAATGAAACTTTTTCCCCACGTCCTTTCCAATATGTAGTGTTACTTGTATTCTTGATACATTCTGGTTGGAGTGAGGTGGAATCTCAATGTAGTCTTAATTTGCATTTCTCTAATTGCTAAAGATGTTGAATATTTTTTCACCATTTATATTTCTTCTTCTATGAAGTGTCTTCTCAGTTCCTTTGCCCATTTATTGATTGGGTTATTTGGTTTTTGAGTGTTCAGTTTTTTGAGTTCTTTGTATGTCTTGGAAATTAATGTTCTATCTGAGGTGCAGGTGGTGAAGATTTTCTCCCATTCGGTAGGCTCTCTGTTCATGTTGATTGTTTCCTTTTCTATGAAGAAAAATTTTAGTTTGATGCCATCACATTTATTGATTCTTAATTTTACTTCTTGTGCTTCAGGACAAGCTTTGAAAAAAATCCAATGCATGGGATTGGAAGAGATCTCAGAGAACATACAGCCCAGTTTCTCATGAAGGAGTTACTTCTATGATTCCACACTACTTTGTGCAAGGAAGAATAAATGCCTGCTTCCCATCCACTACTCTTTCAGCAGTATTCTGTTCCTTGAGGTACATGCTATTTTATTGGTAACTTTCTGTTGACTGATAACTCTTGGATTCTGCAGCTATAATATCCTCTCTGGAGGAAAAAACTTGTGTGATCTATTTTTATCTATCAATCTCACACCATCCCATAATCTAAATTTCTCTTTGAGATATTGGTCCACCATGTCAAAAGATGATTGTGATGTTTTATAGTTACTTATTAATGTGTGTATAATTTCAGACAGATTGTATGATCCCTGGCAAAACATATGTATTCAAAAATCTTTGGAAGCCCCAACTAACAGAATGAACTAAACAAATAATACATCACAATCAAGTAAGGCTTGTAACAGCAAAGTTGGCTCATTATAAACCACATTACAAGATTAATAATGAAGATAGGAACATTGCAGTAGAAATGTCTGCCCCAAAGGCATTTGGTAATATTCAACATGTGTTCCGACTCAACTGCTGAAATTGACTTCTCATTGAGTACATATTATAAATGAATATATGACAGTATATACAAAATGACAATTTTACAGATATTTCTGCTAAATTAAAGAGCAATGTGTGCACTTTTAATTAATGTAAGAGGGGGAAATGTCAAGAGAGCAGAATTTTTACCATAGACAAGCTGTAGTCATGAGAGAGCAGAGAAAGTACACATAAATCAGGGCTATCAGGCTGTGGAGCAAGAGGAGGGCAAATTAGAGGACAGCAGCCCAGGTGGGCATCCTCCAGAGGCTGGGGTTGGGCATTTATGTGATGACTTTCCTGGTCTCATTGTAGCCTCTCTGGGATCTGGCTGCACCTGGGAAGACCGTGAGATTTTTGTGAAGCATGCTTTCAGTAAACCCATCTTTTTGTGGAGGAAGTGGGAACCCCTCTTTTTCCTAAGTATAAAATAATAATTACCCTAAAATTTTAAAAACATAACTTTAAAGGGTATAAATGATTGACCATTATTTCTGCATTTTTGGTGCTTAATCTCCACTGGGTGTATATATGCATTATGTGCACGTGTGTACACTCCTACATGTATACGTAAAAAGTATTCTGTGTTACACTTGCGTGAATTTATAAGGCCACTTTGGAGAGCAGTTTGGCAATGTGCATTGGGAGCCTCTGTAATAATAACACTGTTTTTTTTACCCCACACAAATCTTTATTGAGGCAGTCTTCTGAGTTTGTGGGTTATACTTTGGTGAACAAAACAGTCAAAAATCCCTGAGCATAAGGAGCTTACAGTAGGTGACAGAAAATAAACTAGTATAATAAATAATACACATAGTATATGATTAAAAAAATGAATACTGTTGGAAAGGAAAACAGCAGATTCAAGTGAGGACTGAGATTCCAGATGTGGCAGAATAGAGACATGTTGAAGTATGAAACTGTGATAAAAATCTGAGTACAGTCTAGAAGACAGGGGAAGTTACCATGAAGATATTTGGAATAAGATCGTGCCAGACAAACTACAATTGGTGATAGATATTTCAATTTTAAGAATATATCTTTTTAAGGAGGCTGAGACAGGAGAATCGCGAGTTCAAAGCCAGCCTCAGCAACCGCGAGGCACTAAGCAAGCAACTCAGTGAGACCCTGTCTCTACATAAAACACAAAATAGGGCTGGGGATGTGGCTCAGTGGTTGAGTGCCCCTGAGTTCAATCCCCAGTACCAAAAAAAGAAAAAGAATATATCTTAAGGGCCGAGGGTTAGTTCAGTGGTACAGCCCTTTCCTAGCATGCATGAAGCCCTGGGTTCCAGCCCCAGAACTTCTAACATCATAAAACAAGAACATATTATAAAGAACTATATGTAAATATGTAGTTTTATATTGTTTTACAGCAGTGGAACATACTTTATGCACTGTTATGCAATTCTCCCTTAACAATGTATTAGGCTGCATTTTTATGGCAATAAGTTTAGAAGTATAGAAGTTCACCAAACCCTTTTATTGTTGCATGGCATTCCATTGGAAGGGTGCACTGGAAGTTATTTAACCAACCAATTTTTACTATTATAAAGAGCACTCTAAGTGATTACTTTTACATTAATATTTTTGTGGGTTTTTTGGTTTTGTTTTGCTTTAGAACAGGAAAGTGGGGTCTCTATGCTAAGAGTATGCAGAGTTTTAAGCTTTGGAAATGTATTAATATGTATTTTATAAGCTCACAACCCCCACTTCTTTATGCAAACAAATTCTGGACCTTGTGAATGTCCATGGCCCTGGTCACGATGGCTGCTAAAGTGAGGTCCTGGAGTGGGACTCCTTGCAGTCTCAGCATGCCCTTCTGATGTCTACTTACCTGCTGTTGATGGCAGAGGCAGAAGGAGAGCATATTTTGTCTCTCTTCACCTCCATTCTGAGATCTCAGGGTCAGTTGGTGATCGTTGGCAGCTGTGTGCTTTATGTTTTACTGCTTTACTTTCCCTAAAACCCAATAGATCCTACGAACCACACATGCTGGTTTTGTAAGGGAAGAAAAATAATTTAATCCCAATTCTCCAAGTTATTTTTGTCTCCTATTTTTCCCCAACCATTCTACAAAACATCCGCGTTCCCTGTGGAAACTCTCACAATGCTTTGATGCAAGTTTGCTGCTTACGTTCCTGCCGGTTTCTAAACAAACACACAAAACCTATTTCTTTCCAATGTTAGTCTGATAAAATAGGCATTTCTATCTATGCTAATTTCAGGATAAGTTATTACAATCCTTTTGGAAAGTCATTTGGCAAATGGAACATGTGTTATAAATATTTTTATGTATGACCTTAGTAGTCACAAATATAAGAATATATTCTAAAAGAACAATCAAAAATATGACTATGGGAAGACATATTTATAAACGTGTTCATTGCAATATATTTATATAGTTTCACACCAAAATCTGCATTTTCTACAGTTGCCATAACAAAGACAAGTTTATGTTGTGGACTACAAAACTGAGTATCTTAAAATGGCAATAATTTATTCTCTTAGAGTGCTGGAGCCTGAAATCTAGGTGTCAACAGGGTTGATTCTTCTAATGGCCTAGAGAGAATCTGTTCCTTGCTGCTCTCCTAACTTCCAGCAACATTCAGCAACCCATGGCACTTCTTGGCTGGTAGACTCCAATCTTTGCCTCCACTTTCACATGATATTTTCCATTTCCCTTGGCATTACATGGTGATGACTGAGACTGGCCTTTAGGCTAGATCTTGTTTCTACAGATGACTTGGCTTATAGTAGTATCATTATAAATCATGAATATGTCAGCAGTTACCACCAGGAATACCACTTCCTAAGAGTGGTCTCCCCATCAGTATCTATGGTGGATTGGATCACCACGCCTCTCTTTAGCCTGTCAGTCAGCCTTGTGATGGTGCTCATTATCCAAACCTTCCGACCTCATCAAGTGGGAAGAGCTGCCTAATTAGCAGTTTCAACTGGGGCACTAACTCATTTGTGTCATTCAATGAAATGAAAAGGTGTCCTTTGTTGGAATATAACTTTTAAACTTTGAAATGTGATAAACTTTTACTGCCAGTATAACACAATTCTTAGGATTCACTTTCTTATGAAAATACTCCATTTTGTGCAATATTTTAATCTTTTATAAAGTGGGGAGTATTTCAATATGTAGCATAACATTGTGACTACCCATGTCACTGATAAGAAGAAAAGAGACGAATAGCCTCCGGCAGTCCAGACTGAGTCCTTCAGGTTGAAAAGGAAACAAAAAAAAAGAAAATACAATACAAAAAGGCTTCATTTTAGTTATTACAACAAAATTTATTCTGGTTTTTGACTTATCAATCAGAGTGAAAGATGTAAATGGCAGTTGAAAACATTCTTTTCACATGGACATCAATCATAAATGAGGTCACAACATTTATATGCTTGTCTGAAGTGAAAATTTAGGACTATTGCTACCAGCTCTGACTGTATCCAGAATGACAATCATTAAGTAAGTCATAAGTAGATGCTTGGAAATACAAGTTTGCTCTGGGCTTGCAGGAGTCAAAGAGCAAAGCTAATAGCCCCTATAAACCATTACCTTGAAAACAGAATACAGTCATTGTCTCCCAATTTGCTAAGCATCAATAGACCTTACATGGCATGTAAATATGGATTATTTCAAGAAAATAAACTATCTCTGATATTTAATACTTTTTGCTTTTCTTTCTCTGGAGCTGGTGCCTAGTCTGAATATCTTAAGGCAGCAATTCAATATTAATTCATAAGAAAAGGAGAAACAGGCCAGTAAAAATCATATTATAAGCTCATAGCAAGAAATATGTACTTAAAATGGGATTTATTCTTCCTTATTGTTATGGGAATGGACACTTAATTTTCTCCCTAAAATGAAATGAAACTTTTAGAAGATTTATGGCTGCTGAGAGAGCAGTTTCTCACATGCCAGGCTATGTTAGCAAAGTTGGGAATAAATCATAAAAGAAATCTGACTAGTACTACACCACAACTCATGCAAGATAATATTTAACTTTCTGCCTCCATGAGGCAATGGTAGGACAGCTACAGTTAATGGGTTCACTGGACCCTCTGAAATATGGTCCTCGAATTATAGACAATTAGCATTTCTCCTCTTATCTTTGTGCTCTCCTGGGTCTTTTGTACTTTCTCTTCTCATCCTCTTTCCATTACTGCTTCTCTAAAATTATCTCCTTTGTTCCGACATAGTAAGATCTGTGCAACTATGCTTGTGCATGGTATTAATACTGCTTCCATGGAAGCCCCTCCAGCCAACAATAATAAAACTTATGTCACAGAATTGTCCTCCATTTTCCCAGACTGTTAATACAGCATCATTAAGTGGCATTATTCATTTAGAATGAGAAAATGATGGATAATATTTGTACAAATAGACTTGGATTTCTACCCCTTTTGTTTCAATGTATTTTATGATTTTGAACCAAATGAATTGAAAAATATTTGACGAACAATTGCAAATTCTAAGAGTTCTGAAGTGAAGAATTGCCTGTCATTTTGTGGCTTCTAATAAATATTTCACCATTAACTGGGAAGAGATTTCTGGCCAACAAATTAAAACTCATATATGTATGTGTGAGAGATATAAGAAAAAAAACATGTGACGTAAGAAAAAAGGTAATAATACTAAAGTGTCTACTATGCGTCAGAGACTTCATGTTCATTATTTAACACGGACACTGCTCTATGACAGCATTTGCTGTCTATTACAGCAATAGGCACTCAGTCTTTCTTGGAGAAACAGATCACTTGTTCAAGTTCTTCTGTCCTGTTCAGGCTTTCAGCCTCAAACATAAAATCCATTTTATTCCCCAGGACTTCATAATGTATTAGGCTATTTTGAAAGACATGATTTTATTTTGACAGAACATAACCTGTAAATAGGGAAATATTTTATAATAGAGTTATACTATTATTTTTATTTTACTCCTATAATTCTTGCTAGCAAATACTCTGGGTTTGATGTTCTTTCATGATAAGATTGAAATCCACTTTTGTTTTTCCTTTGTGCTGCTTAAATGTCTTTGCAGAGCTGATGTTTCCCAGGGAGGACTGAGATTGCCTCAACAGCAGGTCCTGACAAATGTCCTGGGTTAATGCATGTTTAGTGTAATTCAAGGGACCTGAAAATGGAGACTTTCCTCAGCCATGAAGGTGTGGATACTGACTGTGAGGGGAATGCTGCTGAGGAAAACAGCTGAGAGCCTAACAATTTTGCCCCTTGGAAGGAAAATGACAGCTGTTTTTACTCCGGGAATGTGACTTATCACAGGACAGTCATGTGAAAATGAAATCAAGTTAATTATCTCTTTCTATGGAAACGTACCTCTGGGCTTACTAGTTAAACATTAGGACTTTAGTACAATCAATTTTCTAAACTGCCTACCTCACAGAATTATTGCAAAGGAGGGAAAGTGTATTGAAAGCATTCAGGAGTGACGTTATATAAGCACAAAGAAGGAAAGAGACCATGTGCTCACAGGGGATGTATAGATCCCTTCAAAGAAGACCTGATGTTTAATTTTATTCTATTATACTCATTTTCTACTAAGTCCAGAAAGATTCCAAAGGTTTAATCCAATTGCAGGAGACATGAACATGTTTCCTTTCTCAGAACCCTGAGCTCCTTAAACCCACAAATAGACCTGGCCTCCCTAAACTTAGCATTACCAGAGTCCAGATCAGAATCAAATGAGAAAAGCATAGAAATTGCTGTAAACATGACATTTTATAAATATATGTGTAATTTGGTATGTTGAATACATAATGATTATTACAAGTTTACATGTATTTAGTAATTTACTTTTTGCAACTCTGAAATAGGCTTTATAATTATCCTCTATTTTATTGATGGAAAAGTTGAGGCATTTGTGAGTTTAAGTAATTTTTTCAAATCACATAGCTAGTAATTGGCTTATCTGGGATTTGAACCCAGTATTCTTTTGCCCCAGAGTCTGTGTTCCTAATCACTGTACTACCCTTGCCCCATGAAGTTCCCTGAAAAAATTTCCTTAAGGCGTCAGGCAGTGCTCCATCATGCATGAAGTTGTTATTGTCCTTATTATGCTGTGATCTCTTGAACTCCTTCAAGGATCTGAAGGCTACTCACCTTTGAGTCTAACTCAGCAAATACTTGAACATTCTGAGTTGTTTATAGTTGAATAAATACATCCAAAGTCCTTACCTCAGAGGGAAGGATATCATAGTGGGAATCTTCACAGGAGCCCAGAAATGGGTAATAATTACACTTGAGTTCTGGATTCTCAGAGACAAGGCACTCATTCATTTTCAACATTTCATGACTAAAGTCCTCTAAGGAGGGAAAAAACAAATGGGCAGTACCCAAGCAAGGGCCTAGACCAGAGCAAGAAGCCCTGATGTCTTTGGGGGAAAGTCTGCAGTTTAGAAGGAGGAAGATACAGCATTCTCAGGGTCAGGCCTAATGCGGCCCCACTCTCAACAGTACCTTTGTAGGACACACCAAGTGCCACCAACTCAGACATTACTGCCAGTGGTAATGCATGGGGGGACATTCTCCTGTTTGAGTCCTTTCATTTTCTCCCATTAGCAAGTTGATTATTGGTTTATCAGATTAGTCAGTTGGGATCTGTGAAATAGCACACAGGATGAAAAGGATTTAGTCTAAGCAAAGAAGGGAATATACATGATACAAGAATAATGGCTTTCTTGGGGCTAGGATTGTAGCTCAGCAGTAGAGCGCTCGCCTCGCATGCGTGAGGCCCTGGGTTCGATCCTGGGCACCACATACAAAGCAATAAAATAAAGACATTGTGTCCATAAACAACTTAAAAAAAATATTTAAAAAAAAAAAAGAATAATGGCTTTCAGATGTCATGAACCTGAGGGTAAAGGTGTCTTGCAGGTAGCAGCCAGTCTCTGGTATAGGGGACACTGGAAAGACACCTAGCTATTATTTATACTTGTAAATGTGGGTTATGAAGATATTTTTAATAATATACATAATAGATAAAGAATTTTTACTAAGTATACAACACAATCTTTGTACAAATTCTGCAACACTGAACAAGTGCTTATGCTTCTTTGGGTCTCAGTTTTCTCATCTGGAAAATAGAAGGGGATGAACTAGATGATTCCTAAGGCCACTTCCAGCTCTGACATACTGGAGGATCAACAACAAAATCAACTTTAATCATTCAACCATCCAGAAAGAAGAAAAGAAAAGCTTAGAGCTTGTGGTGTCTAAGAATCTGAAAAAAACAAACACCTAATCCAGCCCTCAATCTATCATTCACTGTACCCTTCCTCTACCCTTCAACAAATCACGAAGCGCCTGTCCTAGCATCTTCAAAAGCTACTGAAGGCCAAGGTATCTTAACTATTCAAAAATAAATTAAGTTGAAAATCACCGAAAAATCTTTTCAAAGGAGGAACTAGAAGAATTATGAATGGTAAGCACTCGCTCTTTAGAAAACTCAATTACTAAAAACAAAATATTGCAAAGTCAAAAAAATAAAAAACACTCTCAAATGTTCAGTATTTTGTCACACTGAGGTTTGGCACCACATCAAAGGACAAACACAGTCAAAAATTATCTTATGGATCCTGCAAGGGTCCAAAGTTTCTAAACTCAAACCCACATCATCTTCCAAAGAGTGATGAATCTGAGATGAAAACAAGTCACAGGCACAGAAGGAATCTAGACTCATACTCTATTTATTTACAAATATGTACTGCTCCTACACCATATGGTTTGAACAAAGACCTCAAAAAGTGCAAACAACAGCAGGACTCAGGCGTAGCTGCTGCAGTGATATCTTGGTTTCCAGGTCTGGACTGTTCTCAGGGAAACATCCACTCACAGTCTGTTCAGCCACAAGAACTTCTGTTTTACCAGTGTATCTGCAGAACTCCACTTTCCCTTTTCCCTTATAGAGGAATTAAATTAGTGTTTTGCATATAAGTTCTTAAAAATGACCATTTCCCATGCAAGTGGTCCTTCCATCTAAGAATAATGTTTTGTCTGGCTATTGGAATACTGTTTTGAATGACCTGTGATAAAGGCCAATGAGGTCTGAATGGTCGCAAGAGCAGTTTGTCTCTAGCCAGATGGTGCCCCATATTTCTTATGCCTCTATTCTTCCTCAGCTCAGCTCCTCTGTTCGTTCACCTGCCTCCTGGCTGTTCCAGGATCTCTTGGTAAGTCTCCTCTTGTTCCGTACTCTCTCCACTGCTACTGATGGCCAATCCCTTCTTCCCTAACACACTCTAACCCATGATCACGTTCAAAACATGCCTATTTTTGTTCTAAACCTCTAACTCATAATAGTGAATTAATGAGGCCTAAGAACAATATTGGCTCAAAGTTATATATATAGCATAAGACAGTGTATATAAATTTATTTTGTAATTAAGCAAAACAGATTTTAGTCCCTATTTTATGTAGCAACTTTTCTTCTATTGGCTCTAAGTGATAATTCTCTTGTAGAATAATAACAATTACTTCATGCTTAGTGAGCATTTACTATATTAGGTATTGTGCAAAATGCTTATATACATTATCTCATTTGATCCTCTCAATTGTTCTAAAATAATGTCTTACTTATGCCTCACTCGTTATTCAACCTCATTTTAAAATAAGAAAATTGAGGCTTGGAGAGATTAAGAAACATGGCTAGATTTATTGTTCAAACTACATTCACCAAAGTTTAGCACCAAAACCTCACCTTGCAAGATTTCTAAAAGGATCAAATAAGATGATTATTAAGGACATTGTATAGGTTATAAAGTGCTGTAAAAAATGTAAGCTCTTATCCCAATCAGTACTATAAAGAAGCTAGAAAGTTTAGGCATTATGTCAACTTGAAGAGTGAGAAACTCTGAAGGTAGGAACTAGACATATTGCACTTCCTGTTTTTGAGAATAAGGACAGAGCATTCCAGAGGAACAAAATATTACACAAGAAATACCAAGTGCACCATGTAGATAAGGTATACAAGTGGTCTTTTTTGGCAAGGGAGCTCAGGGATAGAGCAAAGTAAAATGAGCAAAGTTTGAATTTAATAACCATTTTCTTTACTATTTCCTCCTTTTCTATGTCACTATCATTAATTCATCCCAAACTTCCCAGGAGAATGAATAAATGCCTCTTAATGCTATTTTCCCAACTATCTGAGTTTCATTGGACAGTTTAAAGAGATCAAGAGTTAATTTAAGATAACTGCAACAGGGGATAGATTGAACTCTACTCCTCTAAGTGAACTAGTGCAACAGTGTTGGAGGACAAGGATATTAGGGGACAACGGGGCAATGTGAATAGGCCACCTGTGTTTGCACATTGGTGTTTAGCTAAATCAGATTCCTACTCTTCCACAGAGACCAGGGAATGGGGCTCCATTTTTCAGGGTGATTGCATCTCAAAGGGATGGCTCCCAGATCCTTGATAAAGCCATTCCTGGGTGGTAAAATGGTCAAAAAGCTGGGAAAATATTTATATCTCAAAGGGGCAGAGAAAGAACCTATAATTGCCAGTTCTCTAAAGTAATCACTCTAAGAAAAGTTAGATCAGGAGCCTATAGTCAGAAAGAAGCCTGTATAAGGTTTAGTCAAGCTGAGAGCATGGTAAGGCTATCTTGGTCACTACACACAAGCACATCAAACGATCAGATGCTTTTTTCTCCTCTGGTCATATACATCCTGAATTTCTCATGTACCTCCTTCAATCTGGATTGGTTGCTCTCTAGGTCTGGTGTCCACCTGGGACTTCCCTTTGCCTACTTTCACTTACCTGGACACACTAATTTAGTAGAATATCTTGACTTAGTAGAACACTTTGTACATTAACACCCTAAAACGACATATAAGAATAAAATTTTAATACTTTAATGTCTGAAGATGTTTTTGTTTCCGGTCTTTCTCTTGACAAACCTTTGGGAGTGAGTATAGAATTTAAAGTTAAAAATAATTTTCCCTCTGAATTCTGAAGGTGCTTTTTCCTGCTCTCTTCTGGTTTCCACTATTGCTGTTTAGAAGACTAATGCCAGTTGGTCATTCATTCAAAGACCATCAAATTTGGAGTCTGGTGAGGGTCCATTTCCTGATTCATGGATGGCTGTCTTCTGGATACCACCTCACATCATGGAAGGGGAAAAGGGTCTCTCTTGGGTCTCCTTTACAAGGACATTAATCCCACTCACTTGGGCTCCACATTGATGACCTAATTACTCCCCCAAGGCCCACTCTCTCATACTATCACATTAGGAGTAAGGATTTCAATATATGAATTTTGAGGGCATTCAAAACTTTTGGGATATTCCTATTATGCCTGGTGGTTTGAAATTGTATTCTTTGCACTGGACTCAGTGACCTTATCATTCTAAAATCATACTTTCACAGATGTAAATGTTATTGGAAAAAAATCATTGGAAAAAATTTCACCCTACTTCATTTCTCTGTTCTCTCTTTTTGGAACTCTTGTGAATCAGATACTCGGTCTCGCGGATTCATCATTTTCTCTCCTACTTTAAATTTCGTTGCTTTTCTGTTGTACTTTCTCAAATATTTAATCGACTTTATAATAATATTGATATTTTTATATTTTACTTTATTGCTTCTTTTAAAATATTTTGATTTTTTATGAATGAAATATCTTCTTTCATTTCTCCAAGAATATACATTTAAATACTGTTCAAAATCCCTGGGGTTTTTTTTTCCCTTTTGTTCTCTGGAATTCTCTCTTCTTATTTGCTTGGCTTGTCTTTCAATTGTCTTTTAAGTTGGAAATTTTCCAACGTGTTCTGCAATCCTTGGCTGTCCATCCACATTTAAGAATGCAGCATTGGGGCTGGGATTGTGGCTCAGTGGTAGAGCTCTTGCCTTGCATGCGTGAGGCACTGGGTTTGATCCTCAGCACCACATAAAAATAAATAAAATAAAGATATTGTGTCCATCTACAACTAAAAAAAAAAATTAAAAAAAAGAATGCAGCATGGAAGAGCTATTTGAAAGTACAGTCTAGTAGACTTACAAGCTAGAGCACAACACTTCTGTATGATCTCAAAATTTTAGTATCTTTGTGAGATTTTCTGTGTACTTACTACCCCCATCACCTCATTTTTTCAATTTTTCTCTACCCCTCCAAGCTGATTGTGAGAATTGCACACTTGGACTCTGAACATTTGGACCAGGGGGAGAGGAAAGTAAGCACTTTAAGGATATTGGTTAGTGGAAAGAGAGAGGTCAGATGGCAGGGCTTTTTATTTTTTTCTGATTCCTTCTCTGTTTCAGTAAAGAATCTTTAGCAGTATTTGTCACTTTCCACACTTGCATTTCTGGATTGATGGACCTGCTTCACTGTTACACTTTGCACTGGCTCCATTTCCTCCCATCATCTCTTCCTTAACCCTGGGCATGCAGGGGCTTCCTGTTGTTGCTAGTTGCTAGGTAACTCACCACCCCTCATTTGCCCACTTACACGGTGTACATAGTTCCCCCACTAACATTTTGCCTCTGGATCATCTGGGATGAATGTGTTTTCTTGCCAGAATAGTAGCCACAGCTCTTTTCTTTGGAATGCCTCAGTTTCCATAAATAATTTGCTCATGTTTTTCCAGGGAATAGAGAAAGCATATGCCTGACTATAAATGTTCACAAGGCAAGGATCTCTGGGGTGCGAGTTCAAGTGATAAAATAGTCTTTCTCACGAGTTATCAACATTTTATTATAGAAGCTCTACCTTGTCTGTTGACTGTCCTTGTTTTTTGAGATTTCCTCTCCACAAAACAAATTTCCAGTTGCTTGGTTGTTGGGCTATCAGGGATGGAGAAAAGCTCCCAGGGCAATTAGATCATCAAGGCTTTTAAACAGTTCTTTCTGCTTCAGTTGTATGTTTCACCTAACCTTCTACAGCATGGCTTCCTCTATTTGCTGAATCTTTCCCAAGCAATGTGGCTGGACTCAGCCTGCTGCTTAACTGACAAGCCTCTCTTATGGCTCTTGTTTTCTCAAGTATGCTTATTCCCCAATTCATTTTCCATTTTCTGAAAATTTTTGGCATCTCTAATCTGCTGTTGTTGATCTGCCAGTTCTCTTTGTCCTTTGGCCAAAACCATTTTCTTCTAACTTTACAATTATTTTAGTGGGATTCAGAGTGGAATAGAAAATAAACATGTTTCTATTTCACCACAAAACTGAAAATTGCCCCCATTACCTTTTAACTAGTGTAGATCCTGGCACTGAAGGCATCTGTTGTTGCTGAAAGGAAAGGTCAGTGGGGTGAAATCCTGGGGGGGGATCCGGGAAGAACAAAATTATTCTGCATAGGACAAAAGGAAGCTCTGAGAGGGAAACCAGAGCAGAAGAGAAAAACAAAAAGGTCAAAATAGGAACTTTAATAAAGTTTACAAGTGTTTTGTGTGATGCAAACTGTGTTTCATGTTTTCCCCCAAATCAACCAAACAACATTAAAACATTTGTCTCACTTGTTATGCTTTTGGTATGGATAGGCTTCAAGGGAAAAGCACTGAATTCCACTTAAGTTAATGCCAAATATGAAGACAAGCAGTATTTGGATTCTGCAGCTTTTTGCTTCTCTTTCTCTTTATTCCTCCTCCTCTTCTTCCTCCTCCTCCTCTTCCTCCTTCTTCTTTCTCTCTTTCTCTTTCCTTCCATCTTCTATTCAACAATATTAAATACTGTCTACCTGGGTATTATGCCAAACACTAAGGATTATAATCTCTTATTTCAATGAGTTTACTGTATAGCTGGGGACACCAAGAGGAATATCTGCCATATTGGAAAAGTGAGGAAAGTATGCAAAGAACTTAAGCTGAGAAAAGAACAGAACTCTTGGTGTAGAAATGGGCAAATCCATAAAGAACCTATATGCCAGATTAGAAATGTAAGAATCACTTTGAGGTTAATGGTAATGCATCATTTACTTGAAAATTGCTAAAAGATTAGATCTTAAATATTCTTAAGACACACACACAGGTTATGTGTATGTTAATTAGCTTGATTATAATAATAATTTCATAATTATAGGTGAATCAATCATAAAATTATATTTTCAATATATTTAATTTTTACTTGTTGGTTGAACTTCAGTAAAGTTAGAGGAACTTCTCACCTAAGAGAATGCCTGTGTTGAATCTTGATAACCTACATAAATAGGTTATCAAGATTCTTAACATATTGACATGTGTTAATATAACATATTCAATAAACATGCATGTGATACCTAAAAGAGAATTAATACAGGAATAAGTTAAAGAAGAACATTCTGGACAGTGCCATGGGGTGGGAACATTATTCAGGAAGAACCGTCCAAGTGGGTTCAAGTGGGGAACTGGGCAGATGAGCCTGGGGCAGTTAATGGAGAAATGATTGTGTTGTGAATTTTATCCTGAAAACTGAAGAAATTTTCCAACATTTTAAGATGAGGGCTGGGATATGAGAAGGTTTTTTTTTTATTAGAAGACCCTTTAGAGCATAGTGGAGGGCAATGTAGTAGAGCAAGACAGGAGGCAGAGAGACCAGAAAAGACGGTGATTGCTGTCTAGTCATGATAAGTGTCTGTTTGAGGGGCGTTGTCAGTGACAGGCGAGCCACCTATAAAGGATACAGTGGGAGGAGACTCCAGGAGGTGGTTAATATCCACTTAATATCCACATGATCTGTTACTTGATTGTTGGGGTGAGAAGGGGCAGAATTTAAAACATGTAGAAAGAAATCCAAGATATTTCTTGAATGTCTGGCTTATTCAATGATTTCAAGGGACTTAAAGTTGTTTAGAGACCTTAAGTTGGACACAATGGCATTTGAAGTGGGAGTCCCCAAGAGCAAGGAGAAAAAATAGGCTGGAATGATAAGCCTGATAAAGAATATTTGCTTATATGAAGATATCAGAGGCTAGACATTTTAAATTAAATCTCAAATCTAATGTCCAAAACCACAGGGGAGCCTTACAAACTCCAGAGAAATGGCAATTCTCGTGACAGAAATGAGACAGCCTCTACTGCTGCTGGGCACATTTGAAGGGGAGCAGGGAAATTACACTGGGTAGCTCTCTGAGCACCCTAGAAAACACAAATGTCCTGCATGGTTCTGTGTCCCCATACAGGAACACACTTATAGTAATTGAAAATATCATCAAATGTGACCTCATAATTACATATAGAAAACATAGACGAATAGGCAAATCCATAGAGACAGAAAGTAGAATTAAGGTTGCTAAGGACTTGGGGGTGGGAGAGGGATGCGGACTGATTGCCAGTGAGTATGGGGTTTCTTTTGAAAATGTTTTGGAATTCAATATTGATGATTTTACAACTCTGTGAATATATTGAAAAACATTGAATTATATATATTAGAAAGATGAATGTGTTGGGTACAGTGTGGCATGCCTATAATCCCAGCTACTCACGAGACAGGAGGATCTAAAATTTGAGGCTAACCTGGGCAACTTAGATCCTGTGCCACAATAAAAAAAAAGTTAAAAAAGGTGCAGGATGTAGTTCAGTGGTAGAGAACTTACCTAGCATTTGTGAAGTCTTGCATTCAATGTCCAGAACTGCAAAATAAAAATAAAAAAGGTGAATGTCATGGTTTGTGAGTTATATTTCCCAATTAAAAAAGGAGAAGAAAAAACATAGCAAAGTCCCAGGGCTCAGGTCCTGCCAACAAGATCATGTGGGGAATCACCTTTTGCTAGGACCTTATGATCACAGAACTATCCTCTGAGCTGTGTTCTGCTCCTCTCATCAGAGACCTTCCATCTTGGCCAGAAGAAGTTTTGTTTAAGATAGTGGCATTTATCAAACACCTGATCATCTACAGCTTCTCCTATTTTGAGAGAGAGCCTATTACCCAAGAAACAAAAGAGAAGAACTAGAAAGAGAAAATGATCTTTTCAGCAAGCCCAAATGAAAACTTCCCTCAGCTTCTAGCTAGCTGACAGGTAGCTGAGACTTGGTTCATCAAAGAAATAAGTACACACACACACCTATTGTCTTATCCATTTTCTTTTCTCTCAATATGATTGAAATCTAATCAACTTTTTAAACTGGATTAGAGAGTAATAATGATATACCTGGTTACTTTAATAAGATTGAAATAGGATCAGATACAACATGCTTTTGACTAGAAAAGACTGAGATTAAAAGTCAGTATGGCACAGAGTTCATCCCTAGTAGCTTATGATTTGAGAAAAGTTGTTTGGAAGATGAAGTTGTTTCTTCAGTTCTTTTTTTTTTTTTTTTGCTACTGAGCATTGAACTCAGGGGTACTTGACCACTGAGCCACATCCCCATCCCTATTTTTTTTTTTTTTTTTTTTTTTTGTTGTAAATACCTTTATAAACAGTTTTACAAAGTAGTAGTTTCCAAGTGTGGTTTTAGGCACTTCTGAAAGTCCTTGAAACTTTGGAGAGGGAGGCATGTGACAGGTCAAAACTACTCTCATCACAAAACTAAGACATCATTTGCCGCCTTCACTCTTTTTCTCTTTTTAAATATTTTTTAGTTGTTGATGGGTATTTATTTTATTTATTTATTTATTTATTTATTTATTTATTT
>CM053407.1:26775742-26788728 GCA_028644305.1 Xerus rutilus | reverse complement strand
GTGTTTTATGTAGAGACAGAGTCTCACTGAGTTGCTTAGTGCCCCACCATTGCTGAGGTTGGCTTTGAACTCGCGATTCTCCTGTCTCAGCCTCCCAAAGTGCTGGGATTACAGGTGTGTGCCACAGCCTCTGGCTCTTCAGTTCTAAATTGAAGATAATATGGATTAAATGGCATAAAACAGTGTCTAGCAGCATCTGACAAGATGTTTTTCAATAGCCATTTTTAATCCATTCTTTGTTATGACAGAGAAGGGTGTATTTTTCCTGTATGTCTTACTATTTTCTTACTTCCCCTCTGTCTTTACCCTAACATTTCTTTTAAAAAAAAGTCTGAATTCCACTAAAAAGAAGGTACCAAAATTTAAAATGCTTTAAGATTTTTTTCAATGTATTTTTTTAAAAAAGAATCTGCCATAGTTTAATTTTTACTTATACGAGTCATTTGAACATAAAATAGAGGAAGATTCTGGAAGCTCAGTGATTTTCCATTGCTTGGACATAATCATGTAGCTGACAGGTCTGCCTGGCCCTTTCATCACCACTTTCATCCCCGCCATGTTCAGTTAGCATATCGTTTGCATGTTGGCAAGATAGTGACTTTAATATGCTGCAATAAAAAAAAGGAAAACAGACAGAACCCAAACAGGAAATGGAACACCTTTTTAATAACTGATACATTAAATGAGGAACAGTTTTCTTTCATGAGAATATATTACTTGACCTTCTGCAGAGACAAGTTCATTGGATTTAATTTTGAGGAACTGATTAGAATTTTTTAGACAGAGATGGTTTGATTTGACTAAAGTCTGGTTAGGATGCAAAGAGGCTATTAACATGATTTTTTAGCATTTTTTTCTAGAGAGTGGTCCATTAATTGCTTGTGAATATTCATCCCTCAAACCTCCTACTCTATTAGGTTCAAAGCAGAGTTGTAAGATCATGATGTTTTTATTGATGTAATTAATAACAAATGTTACTCATTAACTTGGTTATCGTCAAATTGGACACTTGACAAATGTACTCAGGGCCTTGCTCCAGTGAATTTAATATAGATATGAGGCAAAAAGTATCGACCTTAAAAGATGAAATCAAGAACATTACTGTAGAAATAAATTTAAAAAGCACTGTACTGAGTTTTGGGAAAGCACAAAAATAATGATTTTTAAAATTAATTCTTTTTAGGTTTCTCCAAACACCATGCTCAAATTATTTAATATATCTGTTCAATATATACCAATTGAAATGTTAAAAGATACTTTAAAATATTAGAAGCAAGAAGAATACCACAAAAAAGTAATACTATGTAACGCAGAGAGATTAGATCATGAATAAAAAATAACTCCACTTTTTCTCCATTTTTCAGGCTGTGATCATGAAAAATCTAACTTCGTTATAATCAGAAGACCTAGGAGTAGCAGCAATGAGAACCTTCCACTCTATCTTGACTCTGAATATTATAACTTTAAAAATTGTACTAGGGTATGAGCCAACTGATTTCAATGGTGAAAAATCATAGAGAACTACACACACAAAGGTAGTCTAAGGATCCAGAATTGGATTTTAAAGCACTGAATTAATTTGGAATTCTTTATGGATTGAATTGATGTTTGAAGAAAAATAAAAATGTAACAAGAATCTTTTCTTTTAAATAAATAGACTATTTTTCAACCTTCAGCAATGACCTTTGCTGTGCTAGTCCCTGACTCACATGAAAGGGGTGGTGGGAGGATAAGAATGTGACCAGCCTGTGAAACAGGTGCACACTGATGTCAATTTGACCAGACATAATTACTAGGTAAATAGAGAGGAAATTGGGTTCTAGGAGGCCAAGGTAGGTTACTGTTTTATCCATCTTACAGGTCAGGAACTGAAGCTGAGAGGTGGTTACCTATGCAAAATCCCACAGATGGTTAATTATAGTGCTGGGAATCAATTCTAAGTCTTTTGTCTCTAAAACCCCCACTTTTCCCACCAGGCCTCCTCCAGAAAGACAATGAAAGATTCTCATACGATACCTGATCAACAAAACACCTTCATGGTTAACCTTCCTTGAATAAGCAAATCTAGAGCAGGCCAGAGTGGCTCAGGGTCCCCCACCCTTGCTCCTTTTGGTTCTCCTCCAAGTAGGCTTTGCTTTTCTCACTTCAGGGTCCTTCAGAAACACTAATGTGAACTAAGGTCTCGGTAGCTAGGCATGAAGATACCATCTTCCCTCATATTTAAAGCTTACCTTGGTACATATACATCTCATTGTGCTAAACACCGTATAGGAATTAAAGAAACAGAATACAGTCCTTGTTAACAAGATGCCTAAAAGCTGATGGGTAGGGGCTGGGATTATGGCGCAGTGGTAGCGTGCTCGCCTAGCACGCGGGAGGCACTGGGTTCGATCCTCAGCACCACATAAAAAAATAAAATAAAATAAAGCTATAAAAAAAAAAGAATTCTTTAAAAAAAAAAAAAAAAAGCTGATGGGTAGACAAGGGCAGGATCATCTTGGCCTTTATCCTACAAAGTAAATAAAAATTTTAGACAACTAAAGAAGAAAGTTGGAAGAGATATTTTTGATCATGAGGACATTCAGAAATCCTACATAGGAAATCTGTTCAGTGGATTCAACTTCACAAATGTGCAAAGATACGGATATCTATATAGCTGTGAACTCATTAATATATTCCTTGTTCTGTATCCCCTTTCTCCTTTTTGGTACTTTCACACCCCTTGTCCCTTTGCCTACCTAAGGTCTCCAGCTGCCTAAGTGCTCCCTGGGCTGTGCAGCACAATTTATACTCAACATCTTTTGTTTTCTTGTCTTTTCCTTCAAAACTTATTAGTCCTATGGCTGGGAGCAGTGACATGTGCCTGTAATCCCAGCTGCTGGGGAGACTGAGGCAGGAGGATCTTGAGTTTATAGCCAGTCTCAGCAATTTAGCAAGGACCTAAGTAACTTAGCAAGATCCTGTCTCAAAATAAAAAATAAAAAGGGCTAGGGATATGGCTCAGTGGTTAAGTGCTAGCCAGCTATGACCAGCATAAATGTGATTGGAGTCAACACTTTCTCAAAAAATGACCTTCCAAAGATTTGTTCAGACAACTATTTCCTAGATGTAAACAAGCAACTTCTGATACTTTGTAAAATAAATAGTCTCTTGAGATATAATTAATTGAGAGAACTATAATTTTGGAAAATACAACATTTTTATGAGGAAGCCTGATATCATAGGAAAGTTTATGGTGACCAATATAAATCATTCTAAATATGAAGATTCAATAAAAAATATTCAGCAGTGAGTCTCCATCACTGTATAAGGGACTGATTAGTGCTCATTTAGAAATAAAGTCCTACAGTGGAGACGGGTGATAATGCATTATTATTTTAACTCTTAATTGTCCAGAGATTTGTGCGATTCCACTATTTCATAATATCATGACTACCAAGCGGCTTTCTCACATTGATTTGATTTTGTAAGAAACTTTCCTGTAGGAAACTCTATTAACTGGCCGTCTCAAGTATTATTCTTGTTGACCTCTTAGTTATTTTTTGTTATGAATTAATGAACTGGCATTCTTGACTGTAAATAAATTCTTTCAGGATGACTCAGTCTCTGAGAATTTACTCCTGACTAAAATGAGAAAACTGCTATCTGAATCTGCAAAAGAGAGGATATGTGATAATCATCCAGGGGCAAGTAGACACTCTTTAAGATTCACAATGAAAAACAGCTACCCCCCTTCACTTTTCTCATTAATTCAGCAAGTGTTAATTTTCAAGATTATGCATCATGACCTTCATCTTTTTTGAATGTATATTTAGAGTCAATCCTATCATCTTAGTTTCACTTTAGAAAAGGTAAGTAAGTCACACATTTACATTTTGATATTTTAAAAAAGCAAATTGGTAATTCATCGTTATAGTTTGGATCTAGAGTGTTCCCCAAACTTGCATATGGTCAGTTGGGACTTTAGGAGAGTGATTTGATCATGAGGTTTCTGACCTCATCAGTGGATTAATCTATTGATGGATAAATGGAATACTGGGAGCTTGGATTTAATTGGAAGAAAAGGGTCACTGATGGTGTGCCCTGAGTTTTATCTTCATTCCAGCTCCTTGCTCTACCTTTCCCTCCCCTCCCCTCTCTCTGCTTCCCAGCTACCATGAGCAAAAAGTTTTCCTTTTCCACTGCCTTCTACTGTGATGTTCTGCTGCATCTCAAACCCAGGGCAATGGAGTTAGTTGACCCAGGATTGTTTGTGTCAGGTACATGGTCACAGCAACAAAAAGCTGACTAATGCATCCACTTCATTTCTACCATATGTACCATACAACATTTTTGAAGAGAGTGGACAGAAATCAATCAGTAAATTAAAAAGTAACTTCAAAAACATCATGAGGTCCCCTGATCAGAAGAATAAGGGCTCTACAAGAAAAAGAAATATCAGCTTTTACAATGCAAACATTTAATATATTTGAGGCAACAAAGCCAAATTTTACGTGTGGAGGTAGAATGTTCTCAGCTTGTAAGCTACTTCCATACACAACTACTAAAACTTATGCTCAGTTGCCTTTTTAAAAATTATAGGATTTTAAAAACACATAACACTTTAATGCTTAGCTAAGCCAGGTGCTTAATATTCCAGATAAGAAAAAGGCTTGCCAGAAGTTTTGGAATTTGCCTTGTCAAAAGACAAAATTCCAACAAATTAAAAAATCTTACTTAGCATTTATGCATGATTCTAGATTTACGCAGCCCTCCAAACCAGAATAGAATCAAAGGATTCCAGCCAGCAATATAGTCAGGCAGTACTTATAGATAGAAAATGGACAATCTACTGTCATGTATTTCTAAAAAGAACAAATTAAAAAATCAAATCAAATAAACTTAAAAAAATAAATCCATGTCAAAAAAGAAACTGGAAGTGAGATATAGAGACAGAAATGAAATACAAAGCTTTTAATTGGATACAGATCCTTGCTTGTGACTTACTGAAGCTTGGCTGCTGTAAACAGCCATTTGCTGTAAAGATATCCTCTAAATAAGGTTTTCAGTTAGTTTGTATCCTAAGCCAGGCTTCAGGCTGTTAAGTAAGGACTCAGTGCAGAGGAATCCTCAGGACAAATTTAGGTCAACACATTCCATGACACTGTCTCAGAGGAGTAATGTGGGGCCTTTTGGCTGTCTGTCTAGGGCTTTCTATGGCCCTGCTCTTTCCCATTTTAACTTTCATTGAGGGCTGAGACTTATGCTCATGCAATGCTCACTGTGATTTCATTCCTTAGAAGCACCCTGTTGACCAGAGGTAAATGATTGTTTTAAGTAGTTCTAATTAACCTCAAATTCATTAGTATTGGCCTTGAACTGTCTTTATTCCCCCAAATCAGTCTAATATGAGCAATTGAATCTGTTCAGTTTCACAGGTGTTTGGGGGATATAAGCAGCTAGCTGCTTGGGGTAGGAGATGAGGAGCCATCCCTCTGCTGAGCAGAAAGTTCCAACTACTAGAAAAGAGAAAGTGAAAATGAACTCAGTCATCCCCACTAAAAATATGAAGGATTAGTTCACAGGAAAAATAGTTGGAAACCAGATTGACATGTACTGTCTTTACTTTTAGGTCAAAAAAATGAGTTTCTGAAGAATTGCTATCCTGAGGCAAATTTGAACATGTGATTTTTTTTTATTTTAGAGAGTCTCAAATTGTATCTAAAGCCTCTTTTTTCCCCACAATAAACATTTAATGAAGAATGACTCATCTAGCATGTCTCTCACTATATGTGAAAATAAGATGAATAAGTCTTTGAACTTTCCCTTATAATATCTTTGAAATAAATTAAATGCAGGCTATCCTTTAAACAGCATCATATTTTTAGTTTTATTTGGGAAATAAGTTTGTTCACTATCTCTGCTTTCACAAACTCAATTTAATTAACCCATTTCATTCATCAAAAATACAGCTGGACAGTGTGAGAACCAGCATATGGTTCAGGCATTATAATTTCAGGGACAGCTCTGTGAACAGATCCTGTAAAGTCTGTAAGATCTTCTAAGGTGAAGAACACCACACTTGTCCCAGGGTTAACTCATGTTCAAGGTGCCAGGAATTCCTGAAGTCACCATTGATTTCAGGACCTGGCCTGGAATTGATGGGTACCTTTTCTTGATAGCTCATTCAATCATTCATAAACCACTTATAAATCAACTATATGCCAGGTACTAAGTGCCAAGAACACAAAGTTGAATGAGTCAGGAGCTCTGTCCTAGAGACCTTTGGCTGGTTTGAAGGTCTCTTATTTAGTCCCAACACAGCAGTGTTCTTGAAAACTGGTTTCATTCTGATTGGACGGTAACTATGCTTTACTGGTTTTTAAATGTTTTGAATACAATTTACCTCCTTGGTGGTTGCAACTGTAAATTTTAGGGACATGGAAAAACTTGTAAAATAGACTGAGTTTTAGCAGAGGTACATACGAGGTGGGAAAACGTAGCAGAAGACAGTGAACCTCAGAGATGGTTTTTAAGAAGGCTTCCAGAGAGGCTGACATTGAAATTTTCCTCAAGAATGAGATTTGAGCATCAAGGTAGGGATGGGAGAATGGACTTGCAGGAGTAGGAAAAGTCTGAGTACCACTGGAATTACCAGGGCATATTCTTTCTTATTGAATAATATTTGGAAGTAGTTCAAGATATTATTAAATATAGTATAACCATTTCATTCAGATGTTAAAAAGTTAAGATTACCTTTCATATTTTCCACAAATATCCAAAATTATCTAGAAGCATTATTAAAAATATTTTTAAAGGTGGGAAAGCAGAAAATAACCAGATAATAAAAAAATAGTTTGGCCCTCAAAATTTGTAAAAGAGCATTTTAGGCAAGCCTGACTGACTCTTCTTTCCTGAATGATGACCTTCACTAGGCATTTAATCCTGGACTGCCAGTGTTCAGGAAGAACTGTAGGGCGATCATCTTTTGGCTGCCTGCCATCCTCTGAACTGGCACTGATAAACCACTAATGCACAATAATAATGGTAAATTATTCTGTCTTGTTCCAAATGATTTCAATATTATTTGGAGAGCTTTTGAATGTTTTTGAATTAAGAGAATGATTTCAACCCTAAATTTAGGAACGTGAGAAAACTTAAAATGATTCTATTATTTTGAAATTAAGGTGCCCTCATTCTTAAGACATATTATTCATATGTATTTCCATATTTCAAAATCTAAACAGATTTTTGAAGTGTTCTTAGTGCCTTAACTTCTTTTTTTTAAAGAAATTAATATAGATTCTTACTTAAACATATAAATTAAATATAAATTCAAATATTCAACAATAATGTTTGTTGCATATTAGCTTGTTGGTTGAATTACATCTTAAGAATAAAAAAACTTAGAGCTTATAAATATTCCTAAAGACAGGACCAAAAGTATCAGTGCTAGTGGTGTTTTAGGTGGTCAGCTGGTGGGGCAAGAGAGCTTTGCAGTGCACCATGCCTCAACTCTGACCTCTAGAGGTCATTCTAAGAATGACAAGAGGGTTTCTAACATTTTTAACATTTCACTGAATTTTATTCAAGCCATCCAATTTGTCCATGTGCTTTTTAGTTAGTTAACCTGTCCCTGATCACAGCAAACAGATGAGGAAATTATCCCATTCTAATCCAGAGACAATGATTCGAAACTTCTCTCATGTTTAATGTCATCCAACTTGCTCTTTTCCAACTTGCTTAAGTTTCTACCATTAAAGTGCTGCAGCTAACACTGTATTTACCTTTTCTAGGCCTTATGAGGAATTATAATTCACCAAAATTCTCTTTATTTTATTCTTGAGAATGATTGACAAGATGGTTCTCCATTTTCCTGAATGATTCTTAATTTTTTCCTACAGGTCTCATTTTCTGATCTTTAGTTATTTTAATGTGTCTACTATAAGACCTTTGCTAGATAACCAACTGACATGAAAGATCATGAGGCAATAGCGAAGGCAATGAATTTTTATTGGACTTCATGAAAACTTCCTGGAAAATTAGACCAGTAAGTAACCAAAAACTTCCTGGAAAACTGCAGATAAATTAAGTTAATTAGCCACAAACAAAGCACTTAATGAGATTTAATTAACATGAAGTGTTACTTCAAACTTACTTACATCCTTTACATCTTCAAAGTTTTACTTCGACATATGCATATGAATGAGATGGCATCAGATGCTAGATGGGGTCTTCTTTTCCAGGAATTCACTACTAAGTCTCATGCTGGGCACACAGGACTTACAGATGAGATCTGAAAACTTATAATTCCCAGCACTAACATTTCCCTGAAGGATTTGTTGGGGGCACTGTTCTGGTAGAACCCCACCTGACTTCCACCACATCTCCACCACTACCAACAGAAAATTTCACTCCCCTATTCCCAAGATTTATTGATTATATGTCTCAGAAGTGACCAGATTTGGGAACTGAAGCATTGATTAGGGTCACTACCAAGATTTGAAGCAAAGAGGCAGGACCTCAGGAGACTTTGGGAGAGTGTTCCAAGAGTCTCTCTACATCAAGAGCTGATTGAGTGCTCCCTCCCTGTGGAGAGAGAGGTAAGTAATCACAGGAGTCCACAAGGAGTCTGTGTATAAACTTAGGAGCAGCAATCATAGCCAGTGAAAGAAAAGGCCAGGGCACTGGAGACAACCAAAAGATCACTGTTTTCTAGTTCCCTTTTCTTACTCCATCACAAAAAGGAGGAAGACACTGGAAGGTTTATGTATTTCTGCCCCTCCCCCAATATATATCTTTCTCTCTCTCTCTCTCTCTCTTTCTCTCTCTCTCCTCCCTCCATCTTTCCCTTTATCACATTTCCTTCTTTCTTTCTTTCCTTTCTTCTTTTCTTTTTCTTTCCTTCCTTTCTCTCTATTTATATTGTCCATATATAAACAATATATATAATATAAATATATATTATATACATATTTTGTTTATATAGACAAAATACATATAGATAACATGAAGAGGGAGAAGAATAATGAATATGAATCCACACCACCTTCATGAAGCTCACCATCAAGTAGAATAAATCAGTATGACTATGTTCAAATATCATGCTGAAGGGTCACATGTATAAATAATTTAGAAATTTATAGAGCTATATAGTCAACAAACCAACTTTTATAGGTCACACCTACACAAACCATTTATATGTCAGTGACTTGAAAGGTGTTTCAAATTTGTCTCTTTAATATGGTTTCATCCATGTGTGAGCTGCACATCTGAGGCCCTTAAAGACAAGCTACAAACACCAAAAAGCCACCAGCCTCGTTCCTGACCCCATGCTTCAGTGCAGCTCGTCTTCTTATCTGATTCTTGGCTTCAGTTTCATTCTTTTAAACTTGCTTTTGCCATGCTGGACTTGGCATTTATATCCGATCATTTTGGTCCCTGGCTTATGGCTCTGTTTTGGATTCGCCCTCCAATTCTTCCTGTTTATTCACCATGTTGGACAGAAATGAGACTCTTCAGGCTGAATCCCCCAACTACAACAATCCATCTTGACTTAACTTTCTCATGGATATTTAAGCATCCACAAAAAAATGTCCACTTCTTAAGCTCCACAAATGTGGCCATTTCATAAAGTTTTCTCACTCTTAGTGATCTAGTTATAGTGAGAACGTCAGAAGCTGAAGATCATTGCTAGCCTTTCAGCTGTTAATCTTGAAAGGCACACTGAGTCCTCGCTACAGCACATAGGAAGGGCTAAATATCCTGCCAGTCATAATGGCACAGACAGAGCGCAATGACAGAGTAGGCCCAATGAGCCCCCTGGGGACTTGGGGATCAGTGGTTCTCCTCATGCTCACGCTGTCACCTAGCTGAAGGAGTGTTCTGAGATGCCATGGGGAAAGTATTGGCTTTTGATTTTAAGGTGTAAAATGTTTGGGCACAAGCCAGGGATCAGTGCATTAGACAAGCAAAACAAAGAACTGTCTCACATCCCGCACAACTTGTGAAAGTTCTGCCTGACATTAACATAGGTGAAAACCTCATGTATAATTAAGCCTACACCAATCTCCTGATGACAAAAACACATGAAGTATTTTTACACAATTTTATTCATGCCAAATTTTCCAGGATTGATGTTGCACAAATTAAGGAAATTATTCTAGTTTGTTTTGTTCAGAATTTAAAAAACGGATTTGGTCACCATTTCTCCAGAACAGGTCATAGGCAGGGATGTTGCTCATGCTAACTGGATCTCTACTACATGGGTGTCTCTGTACTCACAGCTACTGTGTGTGTGGTGATTCTACAAAAGTGTAGTTCTACAAGTTGAGTATCCCCTATCTGCAGTGCTTGGGACCAGAAGTATTTCAGATTTTTTAGTTTCTGGAATATCTGCACATGCACAATGAGATATTTTGGGGATGAGATACAGGTCTAAACATGAATTTCATTTATGTTTCATATATATACATACAACCTGAAGGCAAATTTATTTTTTAGTGCATCTGCATTTTGACTATAACCCATCATATGTCAGGTGTGGAATTCTCCACTTGTAGTATCATGTCAGCACAAAAACGTTTCAATTTTAGAACATTTTGGATTTTGGATTTTCAGATGAGAGATAGCCCACGTGTATTACTTCTGGGTCATATCTTCTAATACAGTCATCCCTGACTATGTTTTGAAATAGAAATTATGTCCCCCTCTCCCTATTACACTTTTTAATGTTTTTATTAGTGCATTATAGTTATACATAATTTTGTGGTTCATTTTGACATAATCATACATGCATGGAATATAATTTACTCCACTTTAGTCCCCAGTATTTCCTCTGTTCCTTTTCTACTCCCCGCCCCGTTCAGATTCTTTATAAATCAATTTCCTTTTTCTTTTTCATTTATATTTTAGATAAGGTATTTGACTGATCTATTTTCAAAATTATGGCTTTATTTTCTTTTCTAAAACTTGCTATTAAATTTTTTTAAGGATAGTAAAAGAGATGTTGAAAAAAATATATACATATATATATTATGAAAGAGGTATTAGCCCTGGCATTGTTGAGAAGCACTGATTTGGTTTTACCTTACAGTTCCAAGGTCAGTTCCACTTTCTCTCAGCTTGATTACACTAATTATTTAAGGAAATAAAGTCAAATAAATTAATTCAAAGACAGTGAAGCCAAGGAAGACAAAGAATATTTTCTAAATAGGAAAAGAAAATTTAAGGAATTATTTTTCCAGTTATCAAAAAAGCTATCTTCCCCAAAGCATTGCTAAACTCAAGCAGTCTTTCTAGTGTTCAGAGTTAAGGACACATAACTTTAGGGAAGGCTCAGAATTCATCAGGAAGTCCATTCTGAAGGTGATGTATAAATTAACAAAATTTTTAAAAATATGCTTAAAAAGTCAAAATATACACTGGAACTATTGCATGTGTCCTTGGAATGGTTTTTTCTTGGTATCTGTGGTTTTTGTGATAGAATCAAAGATGACATGGAGGTCCACACAAACCAGCTCCCAGCTAGAGCTAAGCTCCTGCCCCTGTCCCCAGCAATGGGTGTAAATGGGAGAAGAGTTCTACTTAGCATAATTACCTCCTCTATTTCTTTGGGAGAAAATGCTACACCTGGGACAAAATGACAAATATTAACACACCAATTTTAAAGTGTTTTTATATTGCTAAAGATATGCCTCCAAGTAATACTAAAGTAGTAAAAATTTTAACCTCCTCTTAGGCCCTTTCTCACAGACAAGAACTAAGGAGACAGAAAAGTTTCATTCACATCTTTCCTTCTACATCAGTGGAAGCTTCTCTTCCCACGAAAGAGCAGCACACTGAGGAGGTGATTGACGTTATCAAGCCACTGGATTAGTTTCCCATCTCTTCTTGTTACCATTTGTTTTCCAAGTTAGGAGCAATATTCCAATTTTTGATGAACATTTTTAAAAATCAGTTTTATTTCACTGTTTTGCCAAGTGTGTATAGGTTACCTGATTAAAACTTAATATCATCATTATTTGGAAGTGACTTTTGAAATAATCACTAATTAAATAAATTAGTTATTTCATTTTAATGAAAAGAAGGAAAACATTTTCTAAGGGAATATTTTTTAATTAATAGATTTGTTCACCAAGTTGTAAGACATTAGTATTCATTCCTTGCCTCTACTCCATAGCTACACATCACTTTTATCATTAAGGGAAGGAAATTATGACTAGCACTCAACAATAAGAATATTGCCTAGAAAAATGAGTGTTTATCTCATTAAGGTTTTCAAACTGACTTCTGAGATGATGATATATTATTTTACATTCCAGGAAAACAAGAAACAACTGTAACTATAGTTACCAAGTATACCAAGACCTCTACTTTCCAGAATAGCATCCAGACTAAGTATTTATTCAAAGAAATTCTCACGTGAACAGGGTTATGGGCAGGAGGTTAGAAAAAAAAACTTAAATGCACCTATTATAAACATTTTAATATACAATATTTATTATTAACATTTTTTCCATAAAGCATGTTTCACTTCAAAAACATATCTTCAGAGACGTCCTCCCATGAGTTGTCCAAAAATACAGTAAATAGTCTTTGTCATGGTACAAAAAGCGTTTATTATCTACACCTCAACGCCAGGATGATATTCTCATAGATGGCTTTGACATGCTCGATA
Source organism: Xerus rutilus (assembly GCA_028644305.1). Taxonomy (NCBI): domain Eukaryota; kingdom Metazoa; phylum Chordata; class Mammalia; order Rodentia; family Sciuridae; genus Xerus; species Xerus rutilus. Next base: position 26,776,070 of record CM053407.1, on the reverse strand, counting down.
TTTTTAACAGGAAGACAGTAACTGCTATGGCTTAATAGAAAGTAAAATGTCCCACTCACCATGCCTCCTAAAAACCATTCTTCTATTTACTTCCTGGCGACACACAATTCCTGTTGCATCCAATCCGCACCTCTCCCCAAGAAGTGCAGCCCAGACAACTCTGCAGAAGCAGCAAAGTTTATTGAGGAAATAGGCACACAGGCCAATCGATTGGGGTCAGCTCTCCTTTCCTTCAGAGAGTGACCCCGAAGTGAGGGTTTCAGAGGTTATTATAGGGTGGGCTACTACATGACTCAGAACAACAGGATTTGGCCGATATTCAATCTAT
>CM053407.1:26754614-26775642 GCA_028644305.1 Xerus rutilus | reverse complement strand
TTTACTCTATATATTGGTACTCAATATACTTGGCTTATTCACAGTGTCCAATATCTGAAAATCACATACCTGTATTTCAATATTTGATCCTTTATTTTGTACATTTGCAATTATGACCAAGATACATACCTCTCCCAAACTCTATTTCCCTGTCTTTAAAATGGAAAAAAGAGCAGCATCTTCTTATAGTTCTGTTATGAGAATAAATTGAAGCAATTCAAGTAGAACACAAAGTATAGAAATAGCAAGCAGTCAACAGATGCCATCTGTTATTATTGTTATTGGTATTGTTACCCATGTACATGATAGCATTCAGAGGCAGAAATTATATTAAGGAAGAAAATAGTCGTTCACTTTTTTAAAAGTAAATGTTAGCCTTCCCTCCCTTGGGAGCTGCCTTTCTCTAGTGCATTTGGCAAATGCGAGGTTGTCTGACCTGTTTTCCTAAGCCAGTCCCTTTGCACTCTTAGTTCTTTGGGCTTTCTTTGCTTCACAGACTACTGTCCTGCATGCAGCACAAGACAACTGCAGCCAGGTGGCAGAGTCCTTAACTCCTGCTACGTAGTGACCACAGTGCAAATATGCCAGGAAGGAAACAAAATTAAAGAAATTAGAACTTTGGAGAAAAAATTTAAAATCACATGTAAATACAAACAACGCCCACAGTCTATGGAAGAAGACTTTCTTCCCCTGACCAATCACCCTGTTATAGTGACAATCCAGTTGCTCTTCTGGCTTCTCTAACTTGATGGCTGACTTTCTTCTACCCAGAGAGGGTCTCTTTCACTCTCACAAGGCCAGTGTTCACTACCCTTTGGAGAAACTAGAACCCTCCCTGCACCCAGGGCTGATCTCTCATCTCCATTCTCTTCCTAATGTCATCTATAGGATATAAGGAACTATGGCACTTTTCTCAGAGACTAAGTTATTCGATTTAGAATTATACTTGAAAAAGCCAGGCGCGGTGGTTCACGCTTATAATTCCAGCACTTTGGGAGGCTGAGACAGGAGAATCGCGAGTTCAAAGCCAGCCTCAGCAATGGTAAGGCGCTAAGCAACTCAGTGAGACCCTGTCTCTACATAAAACACAAAATAGGGCTGGGGATGTGGCTCAGTGGTTGAGTACCTCTGAGTTCAATCCCTGGTACCAAAAAAAAAAAATTATACTTGAAGAGTAACTCTAATTCATAGCTGGTAATTATGTCTACAGACAGCAGAGCAATCTTTATCACTCCGAGGCTTGGCGTCAGATTTCTTTACCAGTGTTTGGAGAAGATAAACCTTTTCTTCTTCCAAGATAGGTAGGAAGAAAAAATTCTTTAAACACATATACAAACATATACAGTCCTCCAGAGAGCAAAATAAAAACAAAAATCAGAGACAGTGTAATAATGAAGAAAGTATTTTCTTAAAAAAATAAAAAAAAAAAATACATAGTCCATAACCACAAAGATTGTTACGCACAGCAACATTGATTCCTTTGTTCTTTTTGGGACACCAGGATTACAATCCTAACATCATGCTACTCTTCCTCCTTTGGAGAACTTCAGTTGGCACCCCTGTTTCAGCCAGAGAGATTCAGGGGACCTGAGGCTCTGTTCCTAGAGCTACTGTGGACCCTCCCCCAGAAGCCCATAGAGGTGGCAGTATCTACAAAGACTCCTGCTTTTGTGAACAAATTACTGAATTACATTATTAGATGGAATGAATTGCAGTTGCTTGTTTTTGATTTTCTAGGTGTAGATGATAACACTGTAAATGACAATAACACAGATGCTCTGTAATTATTGATGTTGCTAGAGAAATACAGGTTCAAATATCAGCAATATATATATTTTTTGAAAATGACCCTCACTCTACTAGAAATAGAATGCATATTATTTAAATCACCAAAAAAAAAGAACAATGAAACAAATTCAATGAAAAGTCAGGACAAGAAAAGAATATGATGAAGAAAGTCTAACAAAAAGTAAACGGAACTTCTGCTTCTGGACTTGACAGAGGAGCAGGCACAGGCATAATGGCTGTTCTTACTGCAAACAGCTATAAAACAGGAAAAAGTACAAAAGTAACTATTTTTAGGCATTAAACAACAGACAGTGAAAGACTATAATTTCCCAGAGAAGAATAACAACAATAACCCTAACTCTAAGTTGTGATTGCTCTGGATTTCAGCCTGGAGGTACTTCCCTGTGACTCAGAGAGGTGGGCTTCAAGACGAGTAACAAGTTAGGGAGGCCAAGAGTAGAGTTCCATGCTGCTGAGGGGTTGGAATTTAAACAGAAACTCTAAGAGACTGTTGGTAGAGGACAGGCAGAAATCAGCCTGGGTTATTTGGCTTAGCGACATCTACACAAGAAGAGACTTTGGGAAGCTTAGCAGAGATTGTCTATTATAGGGCCAAGAGCTGGATAATGAAGCCAGAGGTGGAGTAGGGTTAGAGCATGTTAGGATTCTGATCCAGCCAGGTTGGAAATACCTCACTGAGAATCTCAAATGAGAACCCTAAAGTGTCCATCTGATGTTTCAGGGCCACAACTTAGAATAATTATCATATCTCAAGGCTACCTAATAATGAACAGAACTTTTTCCATGCCTGAAAATAAACAGCAGAGATATAATCTGAACCAAAATCTCTTATTACCCAAATCTGCTGCTCTCAAACATTATATTGCCCTTATACAGTGAGTCCAGGTTTCAAATGTGTCTGGAGACACCAGAAGTATGGATTGGCTAGGTACCACAGAAGATACTCACTGTTAACACTACAGAATCATAAAAATCAGCATTAGCCAATCTGAGAGACGATTAAGGACATAAATCAAAGTTAAGATGAAGGAGGAGGGGGAAGAAGATGAGGAGGAGGAGGAGGAAGAAGAACAGGAGAAGGAGGAGAAGAAAACAAATGAGCAGTTTTAAATACTACTCAACACTAAGGAGGGAAATCCTATATGGCAGACAGACCACTGAATCTATAAAGTAAAAGACAGATCACACAGTGATCACCACCACATTGATGCCACAAAACCTCAGTAGAAAACTGTAACATGCATTTGTTCTTTCTCCTGTGTGTGTGTGGATTGGATGGAGTTTAATTTGGGAGGCTCTAGTGTGGGTTCAGCTAGGTGTAGTTCTACTGTGAAGTGTGTTTCCAGGTCTCCTTCATGTGTTTCTTTCTTTTTTTCTTTAAGTTTTTTTTATTTGTTCTTTTTACTTATGTATGACAGTAGAATGTATTTTGACATATTATACATATATGGAATATAACTTCCCATTCTCATGCTTGTACATGATGCGGAATTACATTGGTAGTGTATTCATATATGAACATAAGAAAGTAATGAATGTCCAGTTCATTCTAATGTCATTTGTATTTCCATGCCCCTTTTCCCTTCATTCCCTTTTGTCTAATCCAAAGTACTTCTATTCTCCCCCTGCCCCTTATTGTGTGTTAGCATTCACATATCAGAGTGAATATTCAGCTTTTGGTTTGGGGAGATTGGCTTAGCATAATAGTTGCCATGATTTCATTCTTCTTTATGACTGATATTCCATTGTGTACATGTACCACATTTTTTAATCCATTCATCTGTGAAAGGGCACCTAGGTTGGTTCCATAGCTTAGTTATTGTGAATTGAGCTGTTATAAATATTGATGTAGCCATTCACTACAGTATGCTGATTTTAAATCCTTTTGGTATATACCAAGGAGTGAGCTGTTACTGGCTAGATGTCCCTGCCAACACTTGGCTTATTTTTGCTTGCTTCCCTTTGCTTACTCCAACTAGAGGGACAACACAGAAGCATCACATAGCACTCAAGAGTTACAGGGGGCTTTTTGGATGACTACACACACACAAAAATTACCCAACACTTAACCAAATAGTTTGACTCATTTTGGGTTCAACAAATACCAGAATGACACTTTCCAATTTGTTAGTTTTCATTTCAATTGAATACAAGGGAAATATATTTTTAAATTGTCTTCATCCAACTGAAGCAGGAAATAAAAGCAAGCCTAGAGGCTAATAGATGGAGGAACTCAATGAAAATGCAGTTAAATTAGCAAATAACCCCAAGTGCACACCAAAGAGGACATGTGCAATGTGCCACCTAAAGCATGTTGATGAGTTTCTTTAAACTTGTAATCACTTTCTATTTCAAGAATCATTTCCAAGTAAGTCATGTGTGAAATGTAATTCTCAATTTTCGATATATTTAGTTAATCAGTATCATAGCTGACCTGTGACTTAACTTTCGTTTGTGTGACTCAAACTTGTTCTTAATTTTTCTGAACTAACAGAGCAAAACAAAACAGAGAGCAATACATACAAGCCCTGGTTTTTTACATGTAAACCAGAGGTGAATATCTGTGGGCTCCAAACACAAAAGATGCTGAATAAATAAATTTTGTTTATTCATACATATACTGCCCAAAGAGCTATAATCTGCATGCAATTCATAGTTTTATTACACTGGTTTGATTACTTTATTCATCCAGTATTCAACAAATGATTGTTTAGTATTATAGCAGGTTCTGTTCTGGGCACAGGTACTGAAGTAGTAAATTAAATTAAAATATTTTTACCCCCATGAAATTTGACCATAACTATAATTAAGGTAATATGATCTAAAGGACTGGATTTTGTTTTGTTTTTATTTTTTCCTGGGTAATAGTTTTTGGAGTAAGTTACTCTTTTCATTTTTTTTTTCAGCTGGTCTGGCTTTATTCTTGAATAGTTTACTTATTGAAGAAGAATTACATTTGATTTAATTACAATAATCAAGTATGAATACCTGCTTTTTAACATGGATAATAGATGTTTGAAAAATTGTCCACTCTGGAAATTTATTCTAAAGAAATAATTTAATTCACAGAAACAGAGAGTAAAACAATGGTTACTAGAGGCCAGGGTGTGGGGAACTGTTGGTAAAAGTACACAAAATTTCATATAAGTGAAATAATTTCAAGAGATTCTTTGTGTCTTACAGAGAGTAAAGTTAATAACGTATGTGCTTTTAAAATTGATAAGAGAGTAGATTGAAATGGTTCTCGCAAAAAATATACATACATATCAGTACGTGGTATAATTTGGATGTGGTTTATCCTCCAGTGGTACATGTGTTAGAAGCTTAGTTGTCAGTGCGAAGGAGTTGAGGTCTTAGAACCTTTAAGAGGTGGGTCCTAGTGGGAGATAGTTGGGTCATTAGGAGCATTGCCCTTGGAAGAGTCTGGAAGTTCCCATGGGACCTCAGTTAGTTCCCATCAGACTGAGTTGTTAGGAAAGAGTGAGCCCAGCCCCTCTCCATTCTCTGGCTTTCTGTCTCACCATGAGCTCTCTTTCTCTCACATATCTTGCTGCCAGGATGCCCTCTACCATGTGATTCCAACAAGGGGGACTTCATCAAAACTGAGTTGATGTTGGCACCATTCTCCTGGACCTCCAAAACTGTAAGCTAAATAAACCTCTTTTTTTACATTACTCAGTCTCAGGTATTTTGTGGTAGCAATGGAAAACATATTATTATATTATGTAAGGTAATACATGTGTTAGATTAATTAATAATCTTAATTCATACCACAGTGAATACATACATCAAAACATCAGATTGTACACCATAAAAATACATAATTTCCTCTTATAAATTAAAAATAATGTAAATAAAGAATTCAAAATGTATAAAAGTATTTCACCAAAATGTTCATCAGAGTGTTATTAGAGCATGCTTTAATTTGAGGGTTTTATTTATCTTTGTATTTGTATTTAATAGTTTATAGTTATTTTACAGTACTTTTGTCAAGAAGAATATAATTTTTAAGTGTAGTTTCTTATATTTGTAGAAAATTAGGTCATAAATAAATAAATATAAAGCATTCTTCTAAATTGCTTTACTGAACACAGAAGTCTATAGGTATAGCTGTAATTTAAGTAAATTGGGCAACTAGTGGAGGCCTCATTTGACTGAAAAATTAGAACATTTCTTAAAGCAATGAACTGGAAAAAGCATTTTTGTGAAATGCTCCTTGGGTAATCAAGCTTTAATTTAATCCTTTCTGATGAATTTACAATATTATTTTACATAAAAGGAAAATAATCTATAGAAAGCAAGATTTTTGTTCTTAAATTGAAATGCCATTACATCAGTGACTACTGTCCTGGGTTTAAGAATTTGATGAACAGTCAAATCCTTCAAGGCTAACACTCTCCTGATAAGGACTGCTAAAGAGGAAGAAGGGAAAACCTGAAGTCAGATAAGAACAAAGATATAGATTCACATATCCCATCTGACTGAATGTGGCAATGTGAAAGTGTTCAAAGTCAATAGTTGAAAGTACTGAATATCAGTAGGCGTAGATCCCTCTTTCAAAAAAAAAGACACAAGGCTTCATCCTTGAAACCTGTCAATGAATCAAATAGGTATGAATTCAGTCTTCCCTGGTTCCCTAATCTCCTCTTTGTGACTACACTGTTCTGAGAGTCCATATGCATTAGATTTGAGATTATTGAAACATAAAGGAGTTACAGAATACACTGTGTTTCCATGTGACCTGAAATGTGGACATTCATATCAAGAAATATCCTGAATTATTTAACTTTTTTCAAGTTATATTAAATTGAAGGAAGTTTTCCCTAATTTTCACTTCAGTTTAGGGCTTGCTTCACTGGTTGCTATATCTGGGTTTTTAATAAAGGTAACTTTAAGAAACTCTATTTGTTTTGCAAAGGTTAATTATCTCTGATTATGAGTACAGTCACTTATTTAATCAACACAAATAATTGCTAATATAGCTGGAAAAAAATGAATATCTGGAAATAACTTTTAGCAGTATGGTTCTATAAATCTAGTGTATATTAAAGTGTTTTTCCATATATTTTGCGCTCAAAAATATTTCTTGAACACCAATAGACCTGATCTTTGTGCTTTGGTAGATAGATTAAAAATTCAAAAATTATGTACACATTTTGATAAGTGTTTTGAAGGAAGTGGGGAGTTGAGGAGAATCAGAAAGAAAAGAATCTAGTTTAGATGAGAAAGTCAAAGAGATGAAATTCAAGGTTTGAAGTCTAAGGATAAGCCCATGTGAATGAGAGTTGGTAGAGAAGAATAGAAATTCCATGTACAACAAAAGACCAGAGTGAAATAAATTTCATTGTGTTCACTTAACTCAAAGAAGATTGAAAACAGTCAAGGTCAGAAAAATAGGAGAAGGTAGGGCCCAGGACATTGCATTGCTATAAATTAGATTCTCTTAACCTTGCTGTCATGGATCCCTTTGCGTTTCAGTTGATGGTTATAAAATTTTATCTTATTATGGTTTAGATATGGTGTCCCCCAAAATTTCATGTGTGAGACAATGTAAGAATATTCAGAAGATAAATGATTGTGTTGTGAGAGTCTTAACACAAACAATGATTTAATCCCCTGATAGAGATTAACTGAGTAGTAACTGAAATGGTAGGGTGTGGCTGGAGGAAGTGGGAATTGGGGTTGGGTTTAATGTATATATTTGTATCTGGCCAGTGGAGTGTGTGTGTGTGTGTGTGTGTGTGTGTGTGTGTGTGTGTGTCTCCCCCTCCCTCTCTCTCTCCTTTCTGATCATTATGTGAACTGGTTCCCTCTGCCACACTCTTCCACCATGATGTTCTGCCTCACTTTGAGCCCCAAGGAATGGAGCTGGCCTTCTATGGACTCAGACCTCTGAAACTATGAGCCCTCAAATAAACTATTCCTCCTTTAAAATTGTTCTAGTTAGATCTTTTAGTCACAGCAGGGAAAAATCTGACTAAAACACATCTCCAAAAAAGGCACATACACGAATATTATGTGAAGTTTGCATATAATTTTAGAGATTTCAAAGAATAACATTCATACCTGACTTGTCCTTGTTTTACAGACCTAGACCACTTCATTTGAGTGAAATACTATACTTGGCTCAACTCTTCCCCCAGAAACCTGGGGAAAACCTCTCCAATGAAGAGTCCAGCAAGCTGTCCCCAATTCTCTACTTAACAGGTATATGATAGCAGAAGAAAGTTTTGATGGTGTAGAAAAATCTGTAGATATTTCCCATACCAATCAAGTTATGGTTTCTCAGTAGCTTCACAATGTCTATGAATAGTCTTCCGTGACATATAAAGTCGTGGTTGGGAAATTGTTCCTCCTTTCTCAGTGAGTTGTTTGCAAGGAATCTGCTAATTTGCCCTCTATTGACATAGCCTTTATGCCAATGAAATCTTCTCACCCTATTTCATTTTCTCTTTCCCAGAGAGGGACCCTAAGATGTATGTCCCTGTTTCACATATGAACCTCTGCACAGCTCTGGCACTCCTGGGCTGAAGATGTATAGAAGTCCTCACTCAAGCATTTCAAAATGTCACTAGTTGGATAAGACTCCAGGTTAGGGATGACCTTGCCCAAGCATGAAGTCACCCAGTGCTCTCAGTACCAAGCCCAAGCCTCTTTAAACTATATCCTCTGCTGACCTCTGGCACCAGCCTCAATTTCCTCAAGCAAACTTGGGGACTGGGGATTTCTGAGTTCAGAATTCTTCTTCTGGCCACATATACATTCTCATTTTCTTAATACCTACAAACTACTTAGACCACTAAAAATACCAGCTTTTAATTTTATTATAACAAATGTTAACAGTAGGAAGTCATCATATGATGCATGAAATTTTTTTGGCAATTTACTGCTGAGCCATTTCAAGTAAATATTCCAGAGAAATAAATATTTTAAGCCCTTTAAAGAAACTCATGCATAAATGGCATTTTAATGACCATCCATTAAACCATGGACTCAGTCCTAGCACAAGATGTCACTTCTAATATGCCATATTGGGTACTAGAGTAGATTGAATTGTATCACCCAAAAACACATATTGATGTCCTAACCCCAGTACCTATGAATATGTCCTTATTTGGAAATGGAGTCTTTTCAGATGTAATCAACTTAAAGTGAGATCCTTTAGGCTTGGGGTGGGCCCTAACCCAAAGATTAATGTCCTTATAAGACAGAAATTTGGAACAAGGTACTCAAGGTAGAGAAATGCATCTAAATATGGAGGCAGAAGTTGAAATGATCATTTTACAAGCAAAAGAACACCGAGGATTATAGCAACCACCAGAGGCAAAGAGAGAGGTAAGAAATAAATAAATCAGAGACTTCGAAGAAAACCAACACAGCAAACACTTGGATTTTGCACCCTGGCCTCATAAACCATGCGAGAATAAATTTCTGTGTTTTGAATCCACCCTGTTTGTGGTGTTTTATTTTGATAGTCCAAGGAAACTCAAATAGGTACCAATGCAGCACATCTACAAGGGAAAGATCACACAAGGTATTTCCTGTTTTATAAATGCAAAATGTTGTTCTTACAAAGAGTCAACAAAAATATAAGAAAACAGGTTTTCTTTATTCTACAGAAAGACTAAAACTAATAGTTCCTTCAATTATTAAAATTCTATAGTTTTTTGACTCCTAAACCATGAAATTATGTAGTCAGGCAACCGTACACAAACTGGGTCTTTGTGACTACTAGTGTAGGAGCCACTAGATTATAGAATGCTAGCCTTGGAGTGTGACCCAGGAAGATTTCCTTTGGCTCTTGTGTGAAATATCATTTGATATTTCTTATACCAAAGGAGAGTTTTTTTTAAATTTTTTTTGTAGTTGTAGATGGACAGAATGTCTTTATTTTATTTGTTTATTTTTATATGGTGCTAAGGATCAAACTCAGTGCCCTGCGCATGCTAAGCAAGTGCTCCACCACTGAGCTACAGCCCTAGCCCCCAAAGAAGAGTTTTGACGTGAATTATACATCACGCCTGTGAAAATAAGATTCAACAAAATTGCATGAATTGCACAAACACAAACATAGTTCCAGTGTTCATAAAATCATACTTTTTTTTTTTCAGAAGCTAAATGCTTAAAATCTTTTAAGATAGGGAAACCTTGATTTCTCTTCTGGGATGCATATATTTCAAATACTTTTTTAAAAAAATTACATACATCATTTCAATGACTATATTTTAACCTTGAATCAAATAAAAATGATTTGGTGTTTTCCTAGGAAGACATGCTTCCTGTAAAATGGAAAAGAAAGAAGTATAAGTATTTTAAAACCGAGGGCTTGATTTGCTTAAGACAAACAAAAACAAAGCAAAACAGAAAAGTCTCACCTCCAACCTAACACCACAGAAAATGTCAACATAGCAGAAAATGTCAAAGGAGAAAAATTTTAACCTTTTTAAAAATCCTATTCATTTCCCACTGACTTTAAGAATATTTCCTCTTTAAATAATGTTTTCTTCCATTCTTTTCATTGTAGGAAAGAACATGATTCAATCTGGCATTACCGTATAAAAACCAGACTTGCGATAAACTCTCTCTACTAAACTGCAGCAGCAGAGGTATGAAATCATTTCCCTTTCCTGGTGCTGCTTTTCCTTCAAGGGACTTAGAGCATGAAAAAGAGATGACTTGCAATCCAAGGTCATTCACTACAGGCCAAAATGAACCATAAGTTCATTTTCTCCAGAGCAATGGAGAAGAATGGAAGGGCTACCATTTGCACAGCCCCATGCGCATCCTCCCCATCATTTAATCTATGTTTGCAGCATCTCTACAGAATCCTTCAGAGCCAATCTCTGGAGAAAACAGATGAGGGCTGCTGATTTGGCTTCATTACTGGCTAGCCCTTCACCTTGGCCTTAGCTTCTTATCTATTGAACTGGATAATAATGCTACCTCCTTAATATGTTTGTCAATGAGTCATAAAAGAGTGGAAGTAACAGACGTATAAGAAGAAGAAACTCAGCAAACCACATATATATACACATTGTTATATATACACACATATATATTGTTTATATATATGTATATATACACACACACATACATACATACACATTGTTAATATATACAAGTCTAGGATATAGAAAGTTAAAGAGCATTTAGACTTTCCCTTCTGGATCTCTCTTCTATAAGTATATTCATATATTTATTCCCCACCCTATTTCTTAGAATTCTTATCTATTTTATTCTCGCAACATTTACATTGAACACTAAAGCTCCAGTTATGAAGTGGTGAAGTGGTAGGTCCTTCATAGATGAGAACTGTTCTCAGCTGAGACTGATAGACATTTTGCTTCCTATTTCCAACAAGTGGTGAGAGGCATTCAGGTCTCTGCATTAAGCCATGGCAGTGTCCTGGAAGAATCAGTAACACAAATGAAGAAAGGAACACAGGGTCAGACACATCTCCTCGTGTCTGCTCACCAGTGGACATACACCGGGGCAGTTAGTCCAATGGACAGATACCTTGGCAGGAATGCCCTCCCTACCAAGACACTGTTGCTTGTTGGCCCAAGAGCCGAGAGTCTCAAGGAGTCTGCTAGTCCTCCAACGAACCTAAGGAAGGCACTAGATGCTTTAGTTTAACCACAAACCAATCAAAAGAAGAAAGGTGACTCTGGGGGGCCTTCTTTAACTGCCAATTAGTGTGTCACTTATCTTGCATCAAAACTTTAGGGTCTAGACCAGTTTTCTTAGTATGGGTAGTCCTCTGAGTATGTGATCCATTAAAGGCATCAACTGTGTAAGAGTTAAGTCATAGTCTGTTTTTCAACTTTAAGAATTGATGGTTTTAGCTGGTGGCTCAAGCCTGTAATCCCAGCACTTAGGGAGGCTGAGACAGGAGAATCGCGAGTTCAAAGCCAGCCTCAGCAATGGCGAGGCGCTAAGCACCTCAGTGAGACCCTGTCTCTACATAAAACACAAAATAGGTCTGGGGATGTGGCTCTGTGGTTGAGTGCCCCTGAGTTCAATCCCTAGTACCAAAAAAAAAAAAAAGAATTGATGGTTTTATCCTCAATTATCTTCATTTACACCAAAATAAGATTGGCCTTATTTTGGCAAGACTTAAGATTAGGCTCAAGTTTTCACAGCGTAAAACACATAAAAATTGAAGTGAATTCATGCATATTTGAAATAATGTATCCTTTAGGAAGATTCAATATATCATTTTTATAGGTAGTGTTGTGTATTCTAATAAATATTGCAGAATATGAATTTGGATAAAAATCGTGAAGAAAAATGATCTCAGAAATAAACTCTATAACTTGTTATTCTAGATTATAGCCATAATCTAGTTAAGTGAGATTCCACTGGTTAGCCAAGTATAATTTTCAGGATTCAAATATATAATTGTTTTTTAAAAACCCACTAACTGTCAGCATGCTGAAGAGAAATAATTGATTAAAATGCTGCAAGCTGCCTTATAACATGTTATGGCTTTGCTGTGTGACCTGAAATATGATGTGTGAAGGAACACATCATCGGTTCAGAAGGACATTTCTTGTCATTAAGGAATATGGTCTTTGTAACTAACAAAACAGTGAAACAACTATCTGTGAATGAAATAAGACTATGTTGTAATTCTACATTAAAGCTGGTCATAGAGACATGATCCAATTGTGCTTGGTCTTATGTCCTTTGTGAAATGAAAACTAATGCTTCCATAATGAGCTGCAAATAAACTAGCAATTTTCTCATTTAGTTACTTCTAAAGTTGACAATTTAGTGGGATAGTTAATGCTATGCCATGGGTTTCAAAAAAGAAATCATCTATATAAACATTATAATTAGCCAAAACCACTTTTATAAAAATGTACGGTTTTTTAAAAAAGTACTACACTGAAGTGTTTATCATTTCTAGATCTATTACAATTTATTCCAAATGCTTCCTTTTCATGTAATATCCTTTGAACTTTTGGAGAAAACATCTCTTTTAATTTCTTTCACAGAATGATTTTTAAATGTCATTAAACAAAATGAAAAAAAGACTTCTCACACTGCATTGGTCACTCTTTTCAAAATTTTGGTGACTACATTTAAAACTTTATGGAAATTCTATTTTAAAAAGTGGAAAGAATCAAGGGCTTATTCTGAAAATCGTAAATGTTTCTCTGTAATAAGAATAATGCATCATGACTGACACTGAATGCTTTCAAGGTACCAGGTACAATGTCATGTGTTTTACACATCATTTTGACATATCCATTTTGAAGTCAGAAAAAATAACATGCAAAATACTTCAGTAACTTTCCACGGAACCTGGTTAGATAAGTAGCAAAACTAGGGTTTGAAATCCAAGGTCTGACTTAAGTCTAGGCCCTTATAACTTCTTAAACTGCAAGCTTTTCAGTGTAGATGTGGAAACAATTTAGGTCAAAAATAATCTTTGCAAATATCTAGTATGGTGTGGGAAAATTAATTTTTTCCTTAATGGTAATGAAATTCAAAGCTGTCATTAGGAAGAAAGGAACATTTGACCTTACTGCTCTATTCATGAAAAGATCAAGACAGGGGCTAGATTTCAAATTTCTTCCTTATTTTGAATTCTATCCTGCCTTCCAGCTTCTATTATACTTCTTAGGATTCTGCATTTATACCCCTCTTCTTAGCTGTAGCCTGTGTTTCCTTCTGTCTTTGTGTGTTGTTGATGATTCTAAAACCTATAACTCAAGCTGCACCCACCCATCTCCTGGGCTCCACTTGCTGACTCCTAGCTTCTTTCTATCTCCTTTGCATGCATCACAGGTAGCATGTGCTAAACAAGTCCACACAGAGTCTACCATCGCTCTTCAAGCCTACTTGCTTACTCCAGCATGCTTTCTTTCTTGATCAATGCTATTTTTACCGACTAGATCTCCCAAATCTAAAGCATCAAGATTATTTTTTCTCTACCTAAATGTTTAGATTCTATAAACAGTTGACCATCAAATCTCATGTATTCTTCTTCCTGGGGGTGAGAGGATTACTACATTCATCATATTTTCATGGTTAAAGTGTTTAATATCTCTTCTTAGGACTATTGGACTAGAATCCTACATGATTTCTACACTCTTACTTTCCAGTTCTTCAGGTAATAGGCACAATAACTTCAAAAGAGCAGACCTCTTTTGAAGAGGTGTCACTCTGCTCCAAAAAACCATCCATAATTTCCCATTAACTGTGGCATGAGATCTAAATTCCTATGCAAGGGTTCCAAGACTCTTCACAACTTGGTTCCAATTTATCTTTTCCCTACAACCACATATCTCTTTGCCACTATTTGAATCACATATCCTGTTACCCCAAAACCAGATGCTGTCACACCTGAAAGTTTTTGTTTGTACTTTCTTGGTCTGGAATATATTTCTTGCTTTCCTCTATTTCTATCTGAAAATTTTCTTATTCTCTTAAATGATACATCTTTGTTGTAGCCTTCCTGTATCTTCTCATGAACTACAAAGAGTAATCTGTATGCTTCCAATAGCTCTTTGAACCTGCTTTCCTATAGCTTGAATTGTACTGTGTCACAATTATTATCTTCCAGGGCCTATTTAATTTGCTCTATTATTAATTCCTAAAACTAAGCAGCTATGTCTGAATTATCTTTGTACTTAACAATAAATATTTGTCAAATGAACAGTATTCACTAAGGGACTAAGTAGCAAACTTTCATGATGTCAGATGTTTTAACAAAGTAAAACTTGTTCAAGCTAATTACAGTTTTAAAAGATTTTCTTCTTCAATTTCATCTTATTTCTGCAAAGTGAATAAGCAATTACATTTGGCATTTATCTGTACCTTAAACGTGTTTTTAAAAAGTTGATATTCCTAAATAAAAAAGCTTTTAAAATGTTTCTGTTAACCAAACACTACTAAAATCAAAATAAGTGAAGGTAAAAATGCTCTTCTTCATATCTGACTCATTGGTAAATTTAGTTTGCATTGAGTGTTTTTGGAAATTAGCAATGTGTTATTAGATTTATTAAGACCATACATATTTATAGTCTTAATTCAATTTTTTTTCCAAATGATGGTAGGATAGAAACAAGATAAGATTTAGCGTTGAGACCAAATTGTCCACATCTAGTTAAAATTTCCATGAAAATTTTCTACTAAGATATCAAATTTTCTTGTAACCAAAATATTGCCCTTAGCAGAAACAGTAATTTTTTTAAAAATACATGATTAGTATAAATGCAAACTGGACTAGAATTTTAAGAAGTTAGTGAAGACTTTTATTATACGCCAACACCATGGTTATCTAAATTTTAGATAAACAAGTGCATTTCAAGTGGCAACCCCATTCATAGTGATCTGATGGAAAATGTGTTTGAATTAAGAAATTACTATATCTGTCAATAATTGCCCACCAAACCATGAAAGTTTCAAAACTGCCTGATGTTCTTTTGATTATACTTCTGTGCCTGAAAGTCAAAGTTGGGTGAATACTTGCCTTTATACTTCTTAGACAGTTTGGGAAATGCCATGATTATAATCTTTGACTTGGCTAAACCTCCTCAGAGGTATCATTCTAGAATGCCCACTTTCATCCATAACTTAGGCTTACTGGGATAGCTTTTAAGTGGTGCTGAGAAAACTGGATATCCCACATGCAGAAGATTGAAGTCTGACCCCATCTCTCACCCTGTATAAAAATGAACTCAAAATGAATCAAAGGCCTTAACGTAAGGCCTGAGACTCCCAGAGGAAAATAAAGAAACAGCTCTTCAAGATTGCTACAGACAATGACTCCAAATGCATAGAAACAAAAGCAAAAATCAAGAAAGATCACCTCAATCTAAAAGGCTTCTGCACAGCAAAGTAAACAATCAACAAAGTGAGGAGACAACCTACATAATGTGGGAAATGCTTTGACAGATATACTTTGGACAGAGGGTTAATATCCAGAATGTACAAAGAACTCAAAAATCTTAATAAAACATCCCAAATAAAATATGAGCAAATGATTTGAATTAACACTTCTTAAAAGAAGAAATACAGATGGACATTATATATATGAAAAAATGTTCAAAATTATTAGCCATCAGGGAAATGCAAATCAAAACTACAATGAAATACCATCTTACCCTAGTTTGAAAGGCTATTATCAAAGAATAATAATAACAAATGCGGCTGAGTATGTAGAGAAAAAGAAACCCTTAGAAACTATTGGCAGGATATAAACAAGTACAGCCACTATGGAAAAGAGCTTGGGGAGGGGTTCCTCAAAAAACTAAAAATTGAACTAACATATGGCC
Organism: Xerus rutilus; assembly: GCA_028644305.1. Classification (NCBI taxonomy): domain Eukaryota; kingdom Metazoa; phylum Chordata; class Mammalia; order Rodentia; family Sciuridae; genus Xerus; species Xerus rutilus. The sequence goes on along the minus strand of CM053407.1, from coordinate 26,759,545 downwards.
CATCTATCCAACTTTTAGATATATATCCAAAGAAAATGAAGTCAGCACACAAAAGAGATAACCTGCATACAATGTTTATTGAGGTAGTATTCACAATGGCTAAGATATGAAAACAACCTAAGTGTCCAACAACAGATGAGTGCATAAATAAAACATGACATATATGCAAAATGGAGTATTATTCAGCCATAAAGAAGATTGAAATCCTGTCATTTGTAGGAAAATGGGTAGATCTAGAGATCACGTTAAGCAAAATAACCCAGACACAGAAAAACAAGTACTGCATATTGTCTCTCATATGTGGAAAAAATGTTTCCCTGATTGTAGAAAAGGGATTACCAGGAACTAGGAAGGATGTCAGGTGAGGGTGGGAGTGGGCAAAGAAGGGTGAATATATATGATTAATAAACTGTGTGTTGAATGCATGTATAGAAATACCAAAGTGAATCCTATTTATTTGCACAATAATATGATCTAATAAAAATGAATATATTTAAACAAGTAGTAAGCACTTATACTGGATCTTTACTTTAAAAGCCCTGAGCATTTAAAATGTTAATTTATTTTCCTTTTCACATCAAGGAGATGATAAGGAGTAAAGCATCCAACAAAAAATATGGAGATTAGTATGCATTTTTTGATTCCACTCTCTCCAGCCCAAACAGATACATTGCTTTTAATAAAAGAATCCATGCTTTCATTTATCAAGTGATTCATTTATTCCAAAGAAACACACAGTCTAAGCACCAAGCCTTTTACTAGGTTTTGATATGGAATGTCCCCAAAGTCTCATGTATAGAGGAGAAGGACTTTAGGCAATGATTGAATGATAAGTGTTCTGGCTTCATTATTGGGATTAATCCACTTAGAGCTGAATGGACTATTAGGAGATGAGACGTACTTGGAGGAAGTAGGTCACTGATAGTTTGTGCCCTGGAAGGGTTTATCTTCAATCTAGCATTCATTCATATTCTCTCTCTCTCTCACCCCCCCCCCTCTTTCTGACTGCTATGAGCTGGGCAGCTTTCTACCACCACACCCTTCTGCTATGATGTTTTGCCTCATTTCAGATCCAGAGCAAAGAAGCCAGTCAACAATGGACTGAAACCTCTGAGCTAACAAACTTTCCTTCTATGGATTGTTTGTGTTAGGTATTTTGGTCACAGCAATGAAAAGCTAACACATTAGGCATATCGAATACTAAAAATAAATTTAGAAATAAGTAAAATGCAGCCCCTGCACTTAAAAAGATTGTGAAAACAAACAGTTTAGATAATTACTTACACTATGTGAGAACAGGTCTGCTAGAGGTAAAATGGAAGCTGTGGGAGACCTGAGAAACGGCACACAACCCAAGAAGCAGATGAGAGGAGGGGAAGGTCCGGGAAACCTTTGCATACCGGATAATTTCCAAACTAAGTCCAAAAACACGAATAGACATTAATCAATTCAAAAGAACCATTCAAGGCAAAAAGATACAGCTGGCAAATGAGGCCATTCTTGGAAAATAGTTTGGATCAGAGTTTGGACAATAAGGAGAGGGGCCTTAGAGCCAAGGAAGTGAGAATGACCAGGGAAAGGCCAATAAGAGGCAGGAGCTAAAGCAAAACCATTTCCTATACTACTTATTCTACTCTGCATTGTATTGCTATAACAAAATATCTGAACCTGGGGAATGTATAAGAAACAGAAATTTATTGGCTAACAGTCCTAGAGAGTGAGAAGTCCAATATCAAGGTGTCAGCATCTGGCAAGAGCCTTCTTGCTATATTATAACATGATAAAGGCAGAGAGAGAGAGAGAAACGGAGAGAAAGAGAGAAAAAAGAGGGGTCAAACTTAACTTTAAGGAAAAAACCTACTTGTAATTTCAGCTGATCAGGAAGCTGAAGCTGAAGGATCTCAAGTTCAAAGCCAGCTTCAGCAACTTAGCAAGACCCTAAGCAGCTTAGTGATACCCTGTCTCAAAATAAAAATAAAAAGGGCTGGGGATGAGGCTCAGTGGTTAAGTGTTCTGTGGGTTCAATTCCTGTTACAAAAAAAAAAAAAACAACAACCCATTCCTCTGATAACAGTATCAGTCCCTTCCTAAAGAGTCTTCATGACCTAAATACCCCTTAAAGTTCTCATTATCAATACCATCACAATAGCAACTAGGGAGAGGACAACATTCAAACCATAACATTTCACCTCTAGGCCCACCAAAATCCATGTCCTTCTCACATACAAAGTATGTTTTATTTCATCCCAATAGTACCAAAAATATTAATTTGTTCCAGCATCAGCTCAAAATGTCAATGTACAAAGTTTCATCCAAGTCAGATGTAGGTAAGGCTCAAAGCATGATTATTCTGAAGAAATATCTCCTCTATCCATGAGCCTTTGAAATTTGAATCACCTATTACTTCAAAATATAATCATGGGATAGGCACGGGACAGACATTACAAATCCAAAAGGAAAAACAGGCAAGAAGACAGGAGTAACTGAAGCTATGTAAATTCAAAATCGAACAAGGTGACCAACTTTAAATCTGAAGTCTCAGGAATAACACCATGTTCTTCCTCCTGTACATGGTATAGAGGTTGAGCCTCCAAAGGATTTTGCCCAGCTTGGTTCATGCAGCAACTCTCATGAATTGGAATCTCATGCCTGCAGTTCTTCTGGGCTGGAGTTGCACAATGGTAGCTCTATAGCTCTGAGGTCTTGGTGGTCACTCCATCTTTATGACTTGGCCCAGGCATTGCCCTAGTAGGGACTCTACAATGGTTCCACCCTGTGACAACTCTGGACCTGAGCCCTCAGGTTCTCTGGGGCATCCTTCAAAATATGGGTAGAGGCTGCCCTGGCATGTCCAGTTGGCAAAGCGTGGACAGTGCCTAGGCTTACTCCTTGTCTCCTCCAGAATGGTGGTCTGAGGAACACCTGAGCCCATAACCAGGACATTCAAGGAGTGCTTCCCTGGCATATAGGAAACAGAGCCCAGAGGTAGGCATTGATGGTGCCTTGGACCCATCCACTGAAACCATTCTGCCTTCCTAGAGCTTTGGGTCTGTGATGTGAGGAACAGCCTAGAATAACTCCAAAATATCTCTGGGTCATTTTCCCATTGTCTTGATGATAGCATATGGTTCTTTCTGTCTACACTAAGCCCTTTATTAAGTGATCATTTGCCTGCCCCCCTGAACAATTGTCTGTTCTTTATATACTCAGGCTTCAATTTTTTCCAAACCTTTATTTCTCTGCTTTGATCTTTAAATCTCTCTCTTCTTTTATTTGTCTATATGCAGCTAAAGAAAGCCACCGAACATGCTGACTGCTTTGTTGTTAGAAATTTTTTTTCCACCAAATATCTTAGTTTATTGCTATTAAATTCTACTGTCCTCAAAATCCTTGGGCATGGACACAATTTAGTTTAGTTGTTTACCATTTTATAAAAAGTATGACCTTTATTCTAGTTCCCCATACTTTGTTCCTCATCTTAAACAATCTTAAATTTCCAGTAAATCTTCTTCTTCTGTGTCCTCATTAAAATTGTCCTTAATGCTCCATTCATGGAAATACAGGCTTTTACCAGCATTCACTTGAAAACTGTTGCAGCCTCTACTCACTATCCAGTGCTAAAGCCACGTTCACATTTTCAGGACTTTGTTATGACATCACTCCCCTTCTCCGGTGCCAATTTGCAAACTTAGCCCATATTATGTTGCCATAACACAGCCTATAATGAACAGAAATCTATTGTTCCTTGGTTCTGGAGGCTGAGAAATCAAAGAAATTCAATACAAAGGTGACAAGATCCAGTGGGTGCCATCCTGCTGCATTATTTCATGGTTAAATGCATCCCATAGTGAACAAGTAGAAAAACAAAGAGAGAACACAAACTTGTTCCTTTGATTAAAAAAAAATCCACTACCATGATAATAGCATGAGTCCCTTCATGAAGGCAGAACTAAATACCTCTTAAAGGTCTCACCTCCCAAAGCATTACAATGGCAAATAAATTTCAATATGTGTTTTGGAGGGAACATTCAAACCATAGCACCATTCTAAAGTGTTCTTGTGTTATTCTGAAATAGAGGGACCTGAGGATTTTAAGGTGGTAGAAATGGTATAAACTCATCCACCAGGTGGTTTTTGCTCAAATTTCATGAGGTATTAGCGATACTTAGTTTTATAAGAATTTGCATACAGATTTTACTTATGCGTATATTTTACTTATGGATTTATTTTACTTATGGATATATTTGACTACTTTCCTGCCAAAATAAAAAGTGGAAAACACTTTTGTGGTGTTTTCTTCTAATAGAAGATTAGCATAATAAAGTAAGAAAGGGGAAAAGGTTGGAATTTAAGTTGTAACAACAGAAAAGGACAGAGAGGAAGGCAATAAGGAATAGTGAAAAAGCCATAGGATCTTGGATTCTTGGTCATGCTGAGATCTAAGGATTGTTGATATCAAGACACCAAAGGAGTTAGCTGGGCAAGTAAGAGGTGGTAGTCTCAAAGAGACACCTGAAACTGAGATTTTAAATAGTTACATATCTGTACTGTAATCAGAAGGAAGTTCAGCCTCTGGCCTCTCTGCATCTTAACTCACTCTACCCCTGTGCCAGTTACAGGACTTACAGGAAATAGCTCAATTCCTCCCTTTCTTCTTTGTGTGTGCACAGAGCCCTCTTCTGTCCTCCATGCTGTAGGGTATTCAGTTCCCTAGACCTGTGGTGGGAGGAAGGGGAAGAAGACAAGTTTGCTCCCCTTCAGTGCTGCTAGGGAAAGGATCATCCTAATATTTGAGTTCAAAATTGGATGTTTGCATGATTTTCACATCTAATATTTCCTGTGAGGATTGGGGGAGGGATCACTGCCAAGAATTTGAAACTCAAAGCTTACTCTGTTCTGGAATGTCTGCTTCTGAAAAGTGGTAGAATCAC
>CM053407.1:26730684-26754114 GCA_028644305.1 Xerus rutilus | reverse complement strand
ATTGTTAACCAAAACATTGTACCAACAAAAAGTCTTTTAAAATGAATAATATTTTAATTTTTACAGACTTCCCTGGGTATATTGTGTCAAAAGTCATTTGATAGGTCTTACTATTTCTCAGAATTAGGAAAATAAATTACTATAATGACCAAGTAATAAATCCTTTTGTGGGACAAGTGGTTTTCTGTTCTTTGCCTTAGACAAAATTTAAAAAGAATCTAAATGAGTTATCAGCAAGCAATGTAAATTAAAATAATTTTTGAAAGTAGACACTATGATTTTTGTCATAGAATTCAAGAGTTCAGGGAATTGAGTGACATAGTCAAAAACCCGAAATTCTAGTTTATATGTATGTTTTGTTGCAGAGAAATATGACATCTGATCAATAAAAAATTTCAGATAGAAATATATATCAGTATAAAATTTTGTAAGGGAAATAGAATTGAGAAAATGCATCATGTACACATCACATTATTGAAAAGGAATTCACTTAAGTGGATACAGAATGTCAAATCATGACTATTATCCATTTCATCTTGGAGATTTTGAGAACTAGAAAGAGCATCAAATTCACTCTTGCAAAAAAAAAAATGTAAATAATGCCAACTTAACAGGTTTTCTTTAACCAATTAGACAGACAACTGAAGACAAAGGGTAACTGATCTGAAATCTTTGGAGAGATAGGCACCTGAAAGAAGCATTTTCTTGACTAGGGCAGTTACTATCAGACACGATAGAACTAGTAAAAAGGGTCATCTAAAGTTTTTTATAGAATTACAATATGAGTGTAAGTTATTAAAACAATGTGAAGCTGCCAATATGTAAAGTTTCCCAGTCTCTTGTTTCCTGACACCTTTTCCTCCGTGAGCCTGGCATGACACTCATAGAAGTGATTGCTAAGAATTGTTTGGGAGATGAGATCAGTAGTCACTGCTGAAACTCCATCCAGTTGTCTGCCTGGTGTCCCATCATCTGCAGGGAAAGGAAAAGCAACACACAAACCTGTATTCCACTGGGAAGTTATGAAAACTCATTGCAGCTGGAGAAGTAGAAGATGGGGAAGAAAGTTCTCACTTTGTGGAAAGGACAGGAACACCCACTAGACTCAGCATCGCAGCTGGAGGAGAGAAACACCTTCAAAACCTGCATTTCTTTATGTAATTTGCAGAAAAAATGGATGGAACTGAAGATCATAATTTTGAGCAGATAAGCCAGACTTGGAGAGAAAAGTATCATATGCATTGTCTCATATGTGGAAGGCACAGGGAAAAATAAACAGGGGAAAAATGGATGCCATGAAAGTAGAAGGATGGTCATTAGGTAGAAAGAAGGGAATGTGGGAAGAGAGTTATTTGGTGAGCAGGATGGAAAGTAAAATTGATCAAATTGTGTTTTATGCATGTGCAAATATGCCACAATGAAATTCACCATTCTGTATAATTAAGATGCACCAATAAAAATAAATAGCACTAACATTTTTTTTTAAATTCTGAGATCTGAGGTCACAGAGCCTGCCAGAGACTGGTTCTTAATTAGAACAGGCCTTTCTTACCTCCACCATCAGGCTAACAAGTGTCAAGTTAAAATAACAGCTGAATACCACAGGATGGCTAGGGAAGAGAGAGAGAAAAAAAAGTGAGAGGAAAGAAGGAAGAGATTCTCTCCAGGGTTGCATGACAGGGAAGTCCCAAAGCCTAGAAAAATAAGACAAGGAGAAAGTAACCTCTAGGTAAGCAGCCCATACCCTAATCTCCACAGGAGTTTGAGCCTATGGTACACTAAGAGTCACCACACAAGCCTCAGATACTCTCCATAACACTTCAGTATCTGTCCACCTATATAAGATGCCCAGCATTCAACAAAAAGGCCTGTGAGACAGGTGAAAAGGTAAACAAGGCACACACTCAGAGAAGAGGCACCTGGAAGAAAATAAGTCATAAATGTTGCAACTATCAGGCAGAGAATTTAAAATAACTATGATTGATATGTTAAAGACTGCAGTTGAAAAGGTGGATAATACATAATATCAGATTTGTAACTTCAGAAAATAAATGAGAACTTTAAGAAAGAATCAAATAGAAACACGAGAAATATAAAATACAGTAACAGAGAGAAAGAATGATTTCAACTGGCTTAACAATAGATTTAACATAGCTGGAGAAATAATTAGTGATTTTGAAGATGGGTCAATTGAAATTACCTAAACAGAAGTGCAGTGAGGAAAAAGAAAAAGTGAGAATAAAAGCAGAATCAGGCATTCAAGAACTTCGGAGCCATATTAAGTGTTTAACAATGGACATAGTTGTAATATCCAAGAGTTGTATGAAAGAAACATTTAAAGAAATAACATCAATAATTTTCCAAAACGAAACACAGACATCAAACCAACAAACCCAAGAACCTCAGAAAACACAGGATTTAAAATCAACACAAAGTAAAACTAAGATGAAATATCGATCATCTATCTCACCTCCACCACCAGGCTAACAAGTGACAACAGTTAAAATAACAGCTGAATACCACAAGGATGGCTGGGAGAGAGAGAGAGAAAAGAGAAAGAACGAAGGAAAGAAGGAAAGGACACTCTCCAGGGTTCACTCTAAAAGATTCCATAGACTGAATGGCTTTAACAGGAGAAATTTATTTTCTCACAATTCTGGAGAGGCTAGGAAGTTCAAGATCAAGGTGCCAAAGCTCCAGGGTCTCCTCTTCTTTTAAAGAACTCATCAGCACTATTGGATTAAAGATCCACTCTTATGACCTTATTTAATTTTAATTGCCTCCTTATGGGCTCCTTCTCCAAATGCCATCACATTGGGATTAGGGATTCTACATAATTGGGGGAACATAATTCAGTCCATAGCATTCTACCCTAGACACCTCTGATTCATGTCCTTATCACATTGTATCATGAGAGTCCCCAAAGTCTTAACTTATTCCAGCATCAACTCTCAAGTCTAAAGCCTCATCTAAATATCATTTAAATCAGACATGAGTAAGGCTCTCAGTATGATTCATCCTGAGGCAAAATTCCCCTCTGTCTGTGAATCTGTGAAACCAGACAACTTATGTGCTTTCCAAAACTCAATGATGGGACAGGTATAGAAAAAAACACTCTCATTCCAAAAGAGATAAATAGAAGAGGAGGAATAAGCGATGGTCACAATTAAGTCTAAATCCTAGCAAGGCCAACTCCATTCCATCCTAATGCTAAAGAGGAAGACTCCTGGTGTGAGGCCCCTCCTCCCTGGCCTTTTCTTTAACATTCATATTTCTTCTTTTTTTTTGGAGGAGGGTACCCGGGATTGAACTCAGGGGTACTTGACCACTGAGCCACATCCCACATTCCCAACACTATTTTGTGTTTTATGTAGAGACAGAGTCTCCCTGAGTTGCTTAGTGCCTCACTTTTGCTGAGGCTGGCTTTGAACTTGTGATTCTCCTACCTCAGCCTCCCAAAGTGCTAGGATTACAGGCGTACACCACTGCGCCCAGCTTAACATTCATGTTTCTACTAGCATTCTAACATCCATATTTCTATTTCTTCATGGCCAACTTTACTTCTCCTAAAATGTACCTCAAAGCTCTTCCAGCCTCTATCTATCAGCTAGTTCCAAAGCCACTTCCACATCTTTAGGTATTCATTACAATATGACCCTATTCTGGGTACCAAGATCTGTATTAATCAGATTACATAAAAAGATATAGATATATAGATTTTAGAGAGATAAACATAGATGACAGAGAGAGAGAGAGAGAGAGAAACAGAGAGAGAGAGATTAATTATAGTGAATTGGTTCACAGAATTATGGAAGCTGACAAGTCCCTAGATCCATAGTTGACAAGCTGGAGAACTAGAGGAGCTGATGGTGTAGTTCTAGTCCTCAAAATGCCAACAAGCATAAGATCCAGAAAGAGACAATATTTCCCTTTGAGTCTGAAGCCTGGAAAGAATTAATGTCCCTGCTTTAGGTGGTCAGGCTGGTGCAATCCTTAGCTAGAAGAGTAAAGCAAGAGGCATCACAATTCTAGACCTTACTATACTACAGAGCTATAGTAACAAAAACAGCATGGTACTGGCATCAAAATAGACATAGAGACCAATGGTACAGAATAGAAGTCACAGAGATAAACCCACATAAATAGAGTTCTCTCATATTAGACAAATGTGGTTTTATGCCATGACTTACATGGGTCTGCCGAAGAGTTGGGGTTCCAGGAGACAGAAAAGGGTCCCCAGGAAGGATGGAATGGTGTCCTGCGGGACAAGGGTTGGGGTTGTCAGTTGCAGAGTCACTTCACCCAGACTCTGCAGGCTGGTAAGACTGTTCTGCTGGAGTGAGATGCAGAGCCCGTTTATTCCAGAAAGTACAACAGCTTATGTATGGTCCTCAGACCAATCAGGGCCCAAAGTTACAAACAATGGGGTACTGCTCTGCCAGGTGCACGGTCTATCAGCATAGAATGGGGAAAGAAGGAAGGGAGGGGTTGAAGGTATGGAGAGTGCTCCTACAGACAAAGGCAACAAAAACATTCACTGGAGAAAAGATAGCCTATTCAACAAATGGTGCTGGGAAAACTGGAAATCCATATGCAGCAAATTGAAATTAAGTCACTATCTCTCACCATGCATAAAATTCAGTGCAAAGGGCATCAAGGACCTAGGAATTAGACCAGCGACCCTGTGCCTAATAGAAGAAAAGATAGGCCCAAATCTTTATCACATCAGATTAGGTCCTGACTTCCTTAACCAGACTCCTAAAGCTCAAAAAATAAAATCAAGAATCAATAAATGGGATGAATTCAAACTAAAATGCTTCTTCTCAGCAAAGGAAATGATCAGTAACATAAAGAGAGAGCCCACAGAGTGGAAGAGCATCTTTACTACACACACATCAGATAGAGCATTAACTTCCAGGATATATAAAGAACTCAAAAACTTAACACCAAAAAGAACAAATAACCAATCAATACATGGACAAAGAATCAGCCTTTTTGTTTTATGCAGGACCACTACTGACTGGATAGGGCCCACCCCTATTGGGGAGGGCAATCTGCTTTAGCAGATTTACTTCAAATGTTAATCTCATCCAGAAATAACCTCTGGTGGTGGATATGTGACTCTAGGCATTTGTCAAAACTGTACATTGCAGAGTAAGTATTACCGTATGCCAAGTTTAAAAATCAACCAGGATGTTAGGAGAACCCAAGAAGGAACACAAAGTATGACAGATGAACCTAACTGTATTGCAAATTAATGATATAATCATGCTCAAGATGTTGAGGAAACAAAGAGCTGAATTACATAAATTTTAAAATAATGTGTTAAGGAGATATTTTAAGACTAAAGACAAATCAACCTGCATACACTGTAATTAATAACTACTTCTCACGGGGTATAGGTTAGCAATTCTGAATCTATTTCTAAGGTATATTAAACTTGAACAAGTGTATTTTGTAGACAATGGAAGCCAGGTGTCTATCAGTCAAAGAAGTTACAAATAACAGATGAGAAATGGAATGCTGTGATGCTGGACTGCGATCTAAGATACCAATAAAAACTCAGACTTATTTTAATATATGGAATTATCAATCTATAGAAGTGTGTATATAGATGAGGACACATGCATACATTTCCTGGCTCTATCCTCTGTGAGGGTCTAGGAGGAGTAATGTTCCAGCTACAAGCAGAACTAGCTCCCAGATCTTGGATTAAAAATATCATTACTTAATAAAAATAACCAAGGCTTCTTGGAGAATTTGTTGACTCCAGGACTGGGAAACAGAAAATATCACATGAGTCCAAAGCATTTTATGATGACATAAAATAAGAATGTGGAAGGACAGTGAGAAAGAAAAAGAGATATTGAGGACATGCCAAAAGGACATCACAGGGGGCTCCTGATAACCAAAATTGGAACAACTTGCGTAAAAATAATGATAAAATAAATATCCATGAGTTCATATTTATGTGGTAGATAATAAATGTTAAAATCAGAAATGCTCATTGGCATTGCTTCTCTTGACAGGTGAAGTGTGGCTGCATTTGCCTTCCTGGAAAATGCTGGAAAGTGGAAATGCAGACCATTACACAGGCTGTTATTTTGTTTCCTGCCTGGGACCATCTTCCCAGGAAAATGACTGATCTTTTCCACTATGTATACACTTTTCTGAGGCACATTTATCCTCTCCCACAGTGCAGCATCAGAACAATTCAGAGAACTGGAGAGGAGAGAATGGGAAGGGGAAAAAGGACAATAATCTTTGAGGGGTTTGATATTAAATTTTAAAACATTCCTTGTCTGGATTTTATAGATGAGCAGACTTCTAAAATAAATTTACCCTAAGTAAACTGTCTTCTTTCTTTGAGTAGTTTTTAAAACCTAATAAAGCCAGTCAATGTGATACTTTCATAAATTATCTTAGAGGAAGTCACTTTATGCACCAAATTAAATTATGTATTACACATATAATTGCATGTAAATAAAAACCTGCTTCATATTTTCCTTCTCAAAATGTGCCTTTAGTTTATATGTGAATCTAAGGAATATAACGTGCAGAGTCAAATAAACAAAAGATACATAACTGACATTATACAAAATTAGAGTCATTATTAAAGTTAAAGAAATAGGCTATTTTGCATTTTCTATAAAACAAAATTATATTGAATATAAATGAGTTATTGACTATAATAGCTAAATTACTGCTTAGAGGAAAGCCTTCTCTCTCTCTCTCTCTCTCATAGTACTGGGAATGAACCTAGAGCCTCATGCATGCTAGGCAAGCACTCTACCGCTGAGCTACAGCCTAGCCTTTTTTTTTTTTTTTTTTTGGTACTGGGGATTGAACTCAGGGGCACTCAACCACTGAGTCACATCCCCAGCCCTATTTTGTGTTTTATGTAGAGACAGGGTCTCACTGAGTTGCTTGGTGCCTCACTGTTGCTGAGGCTGGCTTTGAACTCGCGATTCTCCTGTCTCAGCCTCCCTAAGTGCTGGGATTACAAGCATGCGCCACCACACCTGGCTCATCCCAGCCCTTTATATTTTATTTTGAAACAAGATCTAGCTGAATTACCTAGTCTGTTTCTGAGCTTGTGATCCTCCTGCTTCAGCTTCCCAAGTAGCTGGGGTATAGGCATGTGCCACCATGCCCAGCTTTAGAGGAAAATTTGTACTATGAAATGCTTATGTAAGAAGGGGAAAAAAAGGTTTCAAAATGATTATGTTTCTATTTGAAGAAACTAGGAAAATATAACCAAATTTATCTAAAATAAGTAGAGAGAGGCAAGGAATTATAAAAAGAAGAGGAGAAATCATTGAGAAAAACAACAAACAATAGAAAACATTGACGAAACCAGAAGTTTATTCTTTGAGAAGTTGAAAAAAAAGGGATAACTTCTAGCAAGATAAATTCCTTGATCAACAACAAGAGGGAAAACATAATTATTGATATTACAAATAAAACAATTATACCACTACAAATCTTATATATAGGGAGGATTAAAATGTACAACTTTGTGGCAATAAATTCAACTGAAGTGAAATGGAAATTTCATAAAACACATAATCACTAAAACTGACACAAGAGAATACAAAATCTGAATAGCTCAATGTTTATAAAATAACCCTAATTTGTTTCTTTCCTAATTTGTAGAAAACTACCAAAAACAGCTGATGGAATTTTCTCTCTGTGTGTGTACACATGCGCAGGCTGAGGATTTGACCCAGGGCCTCATGCCTAGCATCCGCTCTACCACTGAGCTACATCCCCAGCCCCTATCTGATGAAATTTTAAATGACTTAAATAAGGACACCAAGTTCTGGGATTGGAAGCTCCTGTCTGGATAAAATGTCAGTACTCTCCAAATTAAGAGTCAAGGTACTCCCATCCCCAATCTTAGCAGGGTTTTTTTTTTAATAGTAATTGATGGGTCAGTTCTAAAAGTTAAAAGTGCAAAGGACCAAGAATGGCCAGAATAATCTTGAAAGTGAAATATGAACTCAGAGAGTGCATACTATCTGATTTTAAAACTTAATGTAAAGCTCCACTAACCAAGGCAACTAGATTAATGGAACAAAAGAGTTACATGAAACTAACCATCACATGAATTTTAATAAAGGCACTAAAGGTAACAAATTGTTGAAAATGCTTTTCAACAGATTTTGCTAGAACAATTGAATATCCACATATTAAAAAAGAAACATTCTCTACAAAGCAAGGAGAAGGCAACAACATCTTTTCAACCTTGAAGAAGGCAACATATAGAGGGCACAAAAAACATTGAAAGAAACAATTGATCATTTGAAACTGAGTAAGTAAAAAACTGCTACTTACGAAAAATGCCATTAATGTTAAACAGAATGCCATAGACTAGGAAAATGTGTCAATAATAATGTATCTGAACAAGGATCTATATTAAGAATATCTGAAGATCAATTACACCTCAAGAAGACAAGTGAAGCCCGGCGCGGTGGCGCACGCCTGTAATCCCAGCACTTTGGGAGGCTGAGACAGGAGAACCGCGAGTTCAAAGCCAGCCTCAGCAATGGCGAGGCGCTAAGCAACTCAGTGAGACCCTGTCTCTAAATAAAACACAAAATAGGGCTGGGGATGTGGCTCAGTAGTCGAGTACCCCTGAGTTCGATCCGTGGTACCAAAAAAGAAAAAAAAGAAGAAGAAAAGAAGCCCAATTAAAGAATAAAGACTTGAAAATAAAAATTCTAACAAAAAGCATAAAGTGGTTAACATGAATTTAAAGGGTTGTTCTACATCATTAATCATCAAACAAAAAGTACAAGGAGGGCTGGGGCTGTAGCTCAGTGGTAGAGCACTTGCCTAGCATGCGTGAGGCACTGGATTCGATCCTCAGCACCACATATAAATAATAAATGAATAAAATAAAGATACATCAACAACTAAAAAATGTTTAAAAAAAAAGTACAAGGAGATGCTATTTCACATCTACTAAAATGACTAAAATTAAAAGGACCTGTACCCCAACTGCTGGTGAGGATGAAGAACAAATAAAATCATCATACATTTTTGGAGTAAAATAATACAACTGTTTTAGAAAACTTTTAACACTTTCTTGTAAAGTTAAAGATATTCCTATCCTATGACCAGCAAATCTACTTCTAGGTATTAATAGAAAATAAAGTACAGTATGTGTTTGGAAAAGTAAATTCATATAAGGTTATTTATAATCCAAATCAAGGGGGGGATCATTCGGTAGTAACTATCTATTAATTCATGTAACAACATCAGAGAATTTTGAAAATATTATATTGAATAAAAGAATCAAGGCATAAAAAAGTCCTCTGCAAAAAAATCAAGACCTGGCAATGATAATCTTTGATGACAGAAATCAGAATGGTAATTGTCTCTGGTGTGTTGGAATTGATGGTAAGGGGTCTCAAAAATACTTTCTAAAGTGATGTCAATATTCTGTTTCTTGATCAGCATATTGGTTATACACCTAACCACTACATATGTTTGTATAATCCATTGAATAATACATGTAGGATCTATGTAGTTCCCAGCAACCAAATTTTATCTGAACAATAAAATGATGCAATGAGTACAATTCCTCTATGTACACCTCAACTGCTGCAAATAAAAATCACAACAGTAAGCATGGTAGACAATTTAGGATCCTTTTTTATGAGTGTCTTATCATTGTCAAATTTGTGTCTTGAAAAATCACTCTTACTAAAAGAATAATACTTTACTATTTTGTTATTTCCTATTCATAGTATCTTTACTAGTGTATTAATGTTTTAAAAAATTCAAATGTTATTATGATTCTTCAAATACTGGAGGCTGTTTTCCTTCTCCACACTTTCATACTTCATGGAGAGAGCCCAACCAACATATGGTTTTTTAGCTACATAATAAAGTTTTCCACGAAGAGCTACTCAAAAAGAACGTGTAAAAATGATTGAAAAGGCATGTCCAGAGGAATTAGGTCAAATAATAATGTAATTTAAGAGCTGGAAAAAACAGCAGACATTGTTTGTTCTAAAAATAGTTAATATCTGTAGAATTTTCTCCAAAGAAAACTAATCACAAAAATATATTGTTAATATCAAACAGCAAAAGTTTTGTTTAGCGAGTGAGAAATTCTTATCTTTGTTCTAAGCAATTTAAAGGTTTTTTTTCCCCCTCAACTCATGAACCCTTTCCTGGCTACTTACTCTGTTCAATAGAAATCGAATAGTTCTTCACAGTGAGAAAACTCCAGTTGATTTGATTCATGTCAAGTTAAGAACAGGTTCAGAAAATAGAGCCTTCATAATATGTAATGTTAATTTATTCTAATAATTGATATTTTAAAACTTCCACATTGTTATGGAATATTTATAAAATAGTTAAGCCTTAAAAGTTTAAGACCACATTACAGTTCTTTGTTTTGAAGCCAAATGTGTCTCCTGAAGTTTGAGAGAATTACTGGCTTTGTAAATTAGAAAAGAGAGAATTAGCGAGTTGTTGTCTTCCTCAAAGTGCCCAGCTGCCTCTAATTTGGGAAAGATAAATACAGGTTACAAAGACCATTGGAAACTGCCAAACAGAGGCTTTAGCAGGAAGCCAAGCTGAGTGGGAGGAGACAGAGTAATCCATTTGCAGATAAAGCTCTTGTGAAGCAGAGAAAATTTTTTCTTAAGAAGTGTCATAGAAAGGTCACAATATCCTCTTTGTAAATTGCATAACTGTGAAGCATTGGCAGAAGCTGTTCCCATTTGATATACCTGGAAACTTCATCTCTATAAAGCAGAGGTCTGTCTCTTTTCAATAGTTTTCATACACAATAAAGGATACAGTAAGGATAAGAGATGACACTTGAGTGAAATTAGGATAGGAGGGCTACAAATCCCCACAAGACCATGTCATTATTCTGCAGTTAATAACCACATATGCCACTAAGAAAGTGACCAATCATTGATGGGTAAACCTAATTCCACATGAGTCTCCCACCAATATACAGCATATAAAATAATAAAAGAAATAAAATTACGCTGTCTTAAAAGTCAGTTTAAATAAGCAAATATTAGGGGCTGGGGTTATGGCGCAGTGGTAGCGTGCTCGCCTAGCACGTGGGAGGCACTGGGTTCGATCCTCAGCACCACATAAAAATAAAATAAAGATATTCTGTCCACCTACAACTAAAAAATAAATATTAAAAAAATAAGCAAATATTACTCATTCAAGAGACGTCAGACACTTCCTATGTCCCTGCATTTTACACATATACTTTAACTTCACAATCCTGCTGCTGAAGTATGACCAATGTGACATTATTGACAAACAGACACGGAAAGATTGCAATTGTCTATCATCCATTCCACCTGGGTTCCTGGAGGATATGAGT
This sequence comes from Xerus rutilus, assembly GCA_028644305.1. Taxonomy (NCBI): domain Eukaryota; kingdom Metazoa; phylum Chordata; class Mammalia; order Rodentia; family Sciuridae; genus Xerus; species Xerus rutilus. The sequence continues at coordinate 26,742,746 of CM053407.1, read as the reverse complement.
AGTAATTTACTTGAAATCACAGCTCCAAGGCACCATGTCTAGCTTACACTACACTCATGAAATATATTTTGAATAAACACGTAAATGAACATATGAGATATAGTTGAGCTGACCTTGCAAAATGCACAGAATTAGAATAAGTAGAAGCAAGAGAGTAAAGTTAGCAAAGAATACTAGGGAGAAAGTACAGCATATGAAAATTCATAAAACAGAGAGATGGGTTTATAAGTTCAGATGATAGCAGTCATTTGAAGGTTATTAGGAAAGAATAATCCAATCTCCTTCTTTCATTACTTGTTCTTGAAGCTAATTCAATTCACAAATCCAATACTGACATGAAATACCAAATTCCAGTAAGTTATTTCGTTGGAGAGCCAGAAAAACGGAGACTTGTCACTTGTGCAAAACTCTTATATTCTCTTCAAGATTGATTTGCTTCTGCATCCCGCATCTTCATATTCACACTGCGTCATTTCAAGTCATCAGTGATCAAACTTTTCTAAATTCAGTTTTGATATGCTCTGCATTTGTTTTGACATGATATAAAATGCGAATTCTTTAGAATATGAGAACAGTCACTCTGAGCATTTATATGTTGGGGCTGTATTTTAATTTGGCTTTGTATGTGGGAGTGAAGAAATTCAAATTCAGTTTATGTTTCACAAACATCTTGGAACAGCTGTCCACAAGATGCTATGCAAAGAAGACATTGATTCTGTCATTATGACAAACTGTTCATATTTGAAAGTTTCATGGTTTAGTATGTATTTTCCTTTTCTGGTAAATATACCTTTATGTAATTATTTCCTTCTAAACAATTAAAAATTGAGTATATGCTTTTTAAATCTATATTCATTAATGACACTTTAATATATTATTTGTATTATATGTGTTATACAACAATGTTTTAAATCTGCAGTGTATCACATTTAAGTTGGTAAAAGGAGTATCAGTATTGTTTTCAAGCCAAGATCATCCAATATTATTTTCCTGACTAATCTCTCTCTTTTTCATGTCTTCTTCTCAAAGCCACATTTAAATATATATGACTGGTTTGAAAAATATGATGAGCAATAGTGTCGGTCCAAACTCATATTTGATAGTATCTGTTATGGAATGACATACTATCCTATCTACAGACATCTCTCGGATCCAGTAAATCATCAAGGTGAATTTCATCTAATAGGACACCATAGCACAATACCTGGGGTACCATTTGGATTTGCAAGGAATTATGAAATTTGATTAGAACAAAACAATCTGAAAATAAAAAATGTGAAAATGTTCTTTTTCAACTAGATATTTGTAGCTGTCAACCTGTGGAACACAGAAATTATAACCTGTTCATTTAGGAAAGCAAGGTAACTTAACCATTCACAGTCTCTAAAGAATTACTGGTAAGCCTCAAGTTGCAATTCAGGGAAATGTTACTGTGCTCCTTGGAGGACTTTCTCCATTGGACATTAAGACCTTCAAATCTATTGAGTCCAAGGTTGAAGGGATGGGAAGTGGTAACTTGGTATGTAGGATTTATGGTGCAATAGTGAAAGAGGCCACTCTCAGCTTTATCCTTGTATTCCCAGTCCTATGCTGTGAAGACAGGGTAGACAATGATGTCCATCCGCCAGCTTTACCCATTATTCTCTGTGTGAATAACACAGCACCACACATCAGCCAAGGATTTCAGTCATATAGTGCATCAGGTAGGACACCACTCCAACTCTTGAGTCTTGTTACCAGAGTAGGCCATTTCATTTCATCAAGTCAGATATTTCTGAGTGATAGGGGATACTGTAAAATCAGTATATTCTGTGAGGAAGAACTTCCTTTTCTATGAAGGAAGTATCACATACTATATCATATACTATAAGTATCACATACCATATTTGCTGAAGGTAATATACTATATGATGCCATAGTGATGAGTTAGATTTTCTGAAGATTCATGAGTGACTGTGGAGACATAAATTCTAAAAGCAGATAAGACAAATCCATATGCTATTAAATATCCATCTTCATGAGAATAAATTTCTGCTCACTCTATAATGGAAAGGATTAAATGTAATAAAAGAGCCACTGGATGGACCACTGGTTTCCCTGTGGAATATTATAATCTTGTGGTTTGTTATTGCCCTGTGCTGTTGGTAGATCAGGCATGCTGTGGTGATGATAGGCAAGTGAGCCTTGGTGAGGAAGAAATCTATTTTTAATTCCATAGATAAGCTCCATCCATATTGGGACTGTCTCTTAGTAAATGGGTCCACTGAGCATGTAGCAGAAAAGAAAGCAAAAGAAGCTGACATCCATCACAGGAGGAATAATTTTGTGCACTTTATTAGTGGTTATCTCCTCAGCAAGGAATACTGAGGAGCACACTTGACAGGGTGTATCTACCCAATTCTGTTTCCTTAAATTTCTAATAGCTTTTCTACATTTCTTCCCAGTTGATCAAATTTTCAGCCACTATCATGGAACTATGTATATCTATACTACTAGCCATCTCCTATTCCACAAAAGTAATCCCAGCAGCTCAGAAGGCTGAGGAAGGAAGATCACAAGCCCAAAGCCATCCTCAGCCTCAGCAACTTACCAAGGCCCTAGGCAACTTAGCAAGACCCTGTCTCAAAACAAAAAATAAAATAAAAAGGGTTGAGAATGTGGCTCAGTGGTTGAGCACCCCTGGATTAAAAAAAGAAGGAAGGACAGGGGGGTGAGGATCAGATACCAGATATATCACCTGAGATTCCATCCTCTATGAGAATTCACTTCATCTCTGCCTTCCATGGTCATCTCAAGTGTAGCTGGAGCTTGATAGCCCATATGTGTGCAGTCTCTGCCCTAAACCAGACCATTTATTGACCAGGTGTAATGATCAAAGGTTTAATACCCTTGGTATCCATGTTATTAGTCTCTAATGGGGTTTGTCGGAGGCTCTACACAGCATCTCTCTTTTCTACAGATATGGCCAATACCATTGAGTCTGCTGGGTCATGTGGCCCACATGGAAGAAAAGCTTGTGTGGCTGTAGTGTGTGTACCTCACTCAAAACTGGCTCTAAAGTTTACTGATGAGTAGTTGTGAGCAACACAGCTGAACATGGTGTGTGTTGCCTACAAATCTAAGAAACCCATTTAGCATTGTGTATTTTTCTTCATGGTGGGGGATCACAGTGCAACACTTAAGAGAAGGAACCTGAACGTTCCTTGCTGTATCAATGTCCAGTCAATATAATGGTCAGCTCTCTGTCATTCAAACAGGAAATTTTTAAAATTTTTTTGTTCTTTTTAGCTACACATGACAGTGGAATGTATTTTGACAAATCATACATACATGAGTATAACTTCCCCTTTTGTGGCTATACACAATGTGGAGTTATACTGGTCGTGTATTCATATAAGAACATAGGAAAGTTATGTCCAGTTCATTCTACTGTCTTTCCAATTTCCATCCTCCCTCCTTTCCCTTCATTACCCTTTGTCTAATCCATTGAATTTCTATTCTTCTTTTCCTCCCACCCCTACTTATTGTGAGTTAGCATCTGCAAATCAGAAGAGAACATTCAGCCTTTGGTTCTGGGGATTGGCTTATTTCACTTAGCATGATATTCTCCAGTTCCATCCATTTACCAGTAAATGCCGTAATCTCATTCTTCTTTATGGCTAATATTCCATTTTGTATATATACAACATTTTCTTTAACCATTCAACTGTTGAAGGGCACAAAGGTTGGTTCTATAACTTACCTATTGTGAATTGAGATGCTATAAACATTGATGTGGCAGGGTCACTATAGTGTACTGATTTTAAAATTGGGTATATGCCAAGGAGTGGGATAACAGGGTCAAATGGTATCTTGTCAGCTTAGGAACCGAATTCCTCAACAAGACTCCTGGAGCTCCAGAATTAAATTCAAGAATCAATAAATGGGATGGTATCAAACTAAAAAGCTTCTTCACAGCAAAAGAAACAATCAATAATGTGATGAGAGAAGCTACAGAATGGGAGAAAATTTTGCCACCTGCACTTAAGATAGAGCATTAATCTCTAGGATATATAAAGAACTCATAAAACTTAACACCGCAAAAAACAAATAGCCCAATCAATAAATGGGCAAAGGAACTGAACAGACAATTCATATGAGGAAATATGATTGGTCAACAAATAAATGAAAAAATGTTCAACATCTCTAGCAATTAGAGAAATGCAAAATAAAACTACATTGAGAGTGGGGGTGTGGCTCAGTGGTAGAGCGCTTGCCTAGCACGGGTGGGACTTGCCTCACACTGAGTTTGATCCTTGGCACCACAAAAAATAAATAAATAAAGTAAAAGGTACTGTATCCATCTACAAATAAAAAAAATTAAAAGAAAAAAACTACCCTGAGATATCATCTCACTCCAGTCAGAATGACAATTATCAAGAATATAACTAATGATAAATATTGATGAGATTGTGGTGCAAAAGGTACATTTATACATTGCTGGTGGGACTGAAAGTTGTTAAAATCACTCTAGAAAGCAGTATAGAGATTCCTCAAACAGGGAATTTTTAATATGAAGATTATATAAATGTTAAGATATATAAGGATTAGCTACTACTAAGAGAACTCTAAACAGAGGACCAGAACAGCAGAAGTAGGGAGCCACCACTACCTCTAAGGTAGAGGCAGATCATCTAAGGAGGAAACGAATTTGGAAAGATGCCCCACTTGAGACTGAGATTCTGCCTTTATTGGAAAGAATATAGATGAGAAAGAAAAGTTTGCTGTGGTGCTGCAAGCTGGTGTTGGCAAGGTGGTGTCAGGAAAGTGCCCTCCAGGTTGCTAGCAAGATTTCCTAGGAAACCACCCCCTGAGATGTCAACAATACTCACTGGAGAATGAATGCCACCAATGGCTGTTCCAACCAACCATGGAGGTGCTGGAAAATTTTTCTGGAAGGTATGTGCACTGGGTGTTCTTCTCATTGCTCCTCACCATGCACTATAGAAACCAGCGTGAAAAAGCACATGGGGACCAAGAAAATCAGCCCCTCACTATATTGTCCCTCCAGTGGCCTTAACACAGCCCCTGCTGACAAAGGAGAATTACTTACAGGGTCTACCTTCAATATCATACCAAGGCAAAGAAGGATGGTTTTGGAGTAGAGACGCAAGAAGATGACAACTGGCCCAGTGGACACCTCTGACTTCTCAGCTCCTATATGCAACCTTTTACTTACATTTGAATTTCCTATGCTTCCTAACAACACGGGCCATCCAGCATACAAATGATATTACCTTTTCTCCCAAATTAGGAGATTCCTAGTTCCAACAGCTATTGTATCTATCATTAGTTATATTACTTACTTCTCAAATTCAGTCACAGCCTGCCTGAGTTGTTACCTAACAAATGAATTTTAAATTTAATCTGCATGAACTTATATATAAAGTAGTAATGGAGAGAAAGAGAAAAAGAAAATGATTAGCATATATATATAATGAGCAAAGAGAAAATAGACAAAGCTACCAGAGCTCTCATTTCTACTATTAGTTCCAAAGTTTGAGTTGGATCAGTCAACCAAAACTGGTCAGAATTTTTTTATCTCACGTCAAAACCAAAATCTTCACTTCTGAAAGGTCAAGTCCTCATTCATCTTGCCGTATTTGATTGCTGTAGCTCTCCCTTAACCTTTACTTCAGGCCAAAGTAGTTTTCAAAGGCCCCAAATGAATACCGAGTTTCATGTACAATCTTCCATAGTCACACTGTGTAGTATCTACTTAATTTCTTCCTAGAAATTGGAATTCATCACTCTACCCAGGGTGGCGGGTTTCTCAACTCTCACCAGATTTGTCACCCACCCTCTAGCATGCACACGTCTTACTAAGACTTGAAAGGTGATTGCTACTTCAGGCTTCTTGGGCTCAATATCTAAGTATCACCCATGTAATGAACCAGCATGGTATTCTGGGTGGCAGCAAGACAGCCAAGCTTCATCTGGATTATGAGGGAGAACAGAAGAGGTGAGAGACTCTAGGTAAGGCAATGAAGACTCATTGCTGTCTCTGCTTTGTGAAGCTGAATCAATGTGATTTTGTTGATAGAAAACAGTATGTCAGTAGGTATAGGTCAAGTGCTAGAAATACATAGCCTTGCTCCAGTAAAGATGTCACACCTATAACCACAACTGCAATTGGTATCATCATCTGATTAACTTTATGATATACCACAGCTTTCCTTTAAGACCTAAATAGGACTGACACTAGCCTAAGGCAAAGCTAAATGGGAATATGGTAAGAATCATTACTTTTCCAGTATTTGGTGGCATAAGTCCCTTCATGCATACTGTGTTATTTTGGTCTATTCTTTCTGTGAAAGGAGAAGATTGAGGTAATTTCAAGAGCTTTTATTTTTCTCTACTATTATATTAGGAACCCTCACATGTGGGTCAGAAAATGTATGACAATATTGCCAGTAAAAAAGTATACATTTCCCAATTTATTTTCTTGTATTGGGGAAATGAACATAGGATAAGTCTATGATCATGATAAACCCATTACTGAATGTATTTAGACCAAGAACTAATCTATCGACTAGATATCATATACCCCTACTCTGTCCAGAGGACCATAAGGATGTTTTGAATCTCTGGAGATCAGAGTCATTTCAAAGCTAGTATCCAAGAACCCTTATAAGGTCTGGGTATTTGCCTTTCCCCAGGGCTCTGTCCCCTGGTAAAAAGCACTAGAGGTGGCTTGTAGGAACATTCACAGTAAACATCTGTAAGTGGGCAGAAGCCAATCTCTCCCTCCATTCAGAAGCACTGGATCTGTGAAGTGGCTTAAGTCTGAGAATTCGGTAAAGACCATGATTCCCTACTACAGCACCAAGAGACAAAGATTGGGATGATGAAGCCAAAGAAGCAAGCAACAGTGAAAGCCATCAGAAGCTGTTAGACACAAGGAAGGACTTTCTCAGGAGGGTTCCAGGAAAAACATTATCTCTGCCAACATCTTGATTTCAGATGGCCTTTAGAACTGTAAGAAAATACATTCCTGTTGTTTTAAGCTAAGTTCATCACAACTTGTTATAATGACCCTAGGAAACTAACACAGCACTCATTTCATTCCTGTAGATCTGATTATTAATGTTATAAATCATCATTATGATAAATTCCTAGAGGATCAACCCACTCTGTCTCTTGGACATTTGTTTTTGGTTTTAGTGTGGTAAGAACACTTGAGATCTACCCTCTTAACATTCTGATAGTGTACAAGAAATATAGCATTGTTATCTGCAGGCACAATGTTGTACAGCAGATCTCTGGAACTTACTCATCTTGCATAAATGAAATTTTATACACATTGATTACCACCTTCAGATTCTCCCTTCCCCACCCCCAGCTGGCCGCACTCACACTTCTGTTCTTTGCTTCTTTAACTATTTCAGATACGTCATATAAATGGACCATTCAGCCTTTGTCCTGTCTGGTTGACTTATTTCACTTAGCGTAATGTCCTCAAGGTTCATCCATATTGTCAACTATTGCAGGATTTCTTTTTCTAAGACTAAATAGTATTCCATTATATATATGTTCTACTTTTTAAAATCTATACATTCACACTCTTTCCTTATTTTGGCTGCTGTGAATAATGTTGCAGTGAACACGAGAGTGCCAATACCTCTTTGAAATCCTAATTTCAACTTTTTTTTGTAAGTATCCAAAAATTAGACTGTTGGATCATATGGTAGTTCTACTTTGAATATTTGAAGAAACTTCACAATATTTTCCATAGCAACTGCACCATTTTGCATTCCCATAAGCAGGGGGTAAGGGTTCCAATTTCTGTAAAACCATCACCAGTATTTGTTGTATTTTAAATTTTGGTCCCTAGGACTTCTTATAACTCCACTTACTTTTTTTCTTACAGTTAGGCTTCACCCCCTAAATCCCAGATTCCCAATCACATTATTCCTACTAAATCAGATTAATAAATTCTATCTTAGCATGCTTATTGTCATCTCAAGACTACAAGGACCAGCCATCACTCACAGACATTTTTGATGATGCTGGTAATCCACTCATCAAGGCATTTCTTAATCTTTGTGCCTCAATAAGATATTTCTAGAAAGTGTCTGGGAAGGTTTCACATGAAAGATCTACATTCCAACCACGCATCATCTTCCTGAGCCTTTAATGTTTTCCAGGGAAGTTCTAGCATCTCAAGCTCATTGGGTCAGGCCACTTTTGACACTAGACTATTGTAGCCTAGGCTCAGATTGTTCATATATCTGAGGAGTATATGGACAACCTCCTTGTCGGGGATGAGGTATAATGAAAATATGTAGCATGTGGTAGTGCCATGGTTACTCAAATTATCACCATCAGTGGCACAGTATGGAGTGCAGATGGAGAATAAAGCACAAGGAGATCAAATGCTTCAAGCACTTAGTCACTTTGATGGCAAAGATTGTGGCAAGGAATGTTTATTCCTTACCTTAAAGGGGATTAAAAAAGAAAAGGATAAGTTGAAAGCTTGGAATGATCATATTAAGGCCCTGATTTAAAAAAATAAAATCAGAATGTCTTTGCAACAACTGTAAAGAAATTCTTTATTTTCTGTATATCTAGGGCAGATGTGGCTGGCGATTTAGTCTGGAGACTGTAAGGTTTGCAGAGCTGTGCTGTCAATTAGATGTGCACTCCTATTAGATCTCATACTACACAAGGATACCAGCAAGGAAGATCCAAGTGTGGTCTGATATGAATTAGCTGTACACTGGAAGAGCTCTAACATCTTGGCATTTTTTAAATCAAGACTCAGGAAAGTAAGTGTAAGAGTATATCCTAAGGATATTAGACTAAAAATATTGAAGTAAGAGATTATGTCAAGCCAAATATATGTTCTTACCAAGAATTCAGAAATTAACATGTTGGCTTGAGGTCCAGAAAATTGCTGGATATGTAGCCTCGGCCTCAAGCGCTGGATGTCCTTGTGCTCTGTTCTCCATCTGCACTATGTGCTGTGCCACCACTGATGATAATTTGAGTAACCATAATGCTAACACATGCTGCGTTATTATCACTGTTATCCTCCACTAGCAAGGAGGATGCCCATATGCTCCTCAAATATGTGAGCAATCCAAGTCTAGGATTCCGTTTTAAGGTCGGTTTCCTGGGACCAGTTTCTGCTTTGGTCAGGATCTAACAGGAACCAGTTGGCACTCAGACTGTTTAATTTGAGCAGCATATTAATAACAAGACTTTTCACAAACGAGAAGACACTATTTAATGAAACCAGCAAGAAAACGTAAACTAGCTACAAAAAGAAAGACACTCACTTGTGAACTAAAGGAGAAAAGGGAAAAAATGATTTCTAGAATCCAAAGACAGCTGAAGTGAAAGAGGGATGATTACCCAACTGGAGCCGTGGTTTTGGGCAGAGAAAAGCAGCCACCAATGACAGATCAAGAAACAGATGGAAGAAGCCAGGGAAATAAATGCCCAACATCTATCTTTCTCTCATGCCTCAAATCTCCTGTCCAGCCCTGTCAGTTTTACGCCAGTCTTCCGTTTCTATGTTGCCGCCAGCAGCTTCACCCATGCATCAATAGAGGAATTCTTAAATCCTTTATTTACCCCTGTCTGTCTATTTCTCCCTCACTACCTCTCCAGCCCTTCTCGGAGCTGTCAAATTCTCACTCTCCTGTGGGAAAATCTGGTTACTTATGTTCCAGTGTAAACTTGGATATGTCTGAGTTAAATTGTTGCCATTTTATTAGTGATCAAAATGTCCACCAATCTATTATGGCATTTGCTGGTAAAAGGATGAAGGTAGAGAACATCATGCAAAGTGAAATAAACCAATCCCAAAGAACCAAAGTCCGAACGTTTTCTCTGATATGCGGATGTTAATTCACAATGGAGGAGGTGGTGTTAGGGGAAAATAGAGAATTTGACAGAGGGGAATGAAGGGAGGGGAGGGGACATGGGGGTAGGAAGGATAACAGAATGAATCAGATATTATTACCCTATGTGTGCATACATGATTACATGACCAGTGTGATTCTACATCATGTACAACCAGAAGAATGAGAAATTATACTCCTTTATATATGATGTATCAAAGTGCATTCTACCGTCATGTATAACTAATTAAAACAAATGTAAAAAAATGTCCCAAATCTAGTCCCCTCTGTAATATGCTGTTTAGAAAAATCCCAGAATGTCTGGATTGTCTACAAAAATGACAATGTTATATCACTTTCCTCTCAGATGTTCAGTTCCTTAACAATGGCAATGCAATGTGCTTTTGCTAAGCAAAGAAAAAGTGTAGACATCCTAGAAAATGTGTTGCAAAAATGTTATCAAATATTCATACAGAACAAATATTTAGACTGAAACTCTTGATCACTTGAAAGAACAGCCTCATTAATTGTTGATTAGAATTAGGAGGAAATCATAGCATTTTTCTATAATTGTGAGTGAAACGGTGCTGTCTGAATTATAGACCTTCATTTTTAGTTCCCTCTCTGTGTTGACAGTTTCTCTCCAACCTCCATATTACTCCACCCCTTTATGCACCTTGCTCTTTGCCCTGAAGCTATATGACTTCTAACCACTCCTCTTCCTGCTTTCCTCTTGGGTTCTGCATAGGGGAAACACAAGCAGACTGGAGGAAGAAAAGTGTGAAATAGGGTATTTCTTTCTTTCTCCATGAGCTCACCCAGGGTTGGCTGTGCCCTGGACAGCCAGTCACTGGTCCTCTCCACAGCCTTCTTTGTACTTTCCTTCTGAGTTCCCAGGTTTCCCCCTCTAAAGTTCCTTTGAGAGAAGCACCTCAAACTGGCCCTGAGTTCTACCACTATTTCCCTACATTCTACCCACATCTTATAATAGGTCCTCTTCTCAAATGATGCTATTTTGAGTGTGCCATCTCTTTCCTGTTAAGACTGACTGATATACCACTGTGCATCTACATAGAGCCCTGATATGTGGTTCAGGTCATTCTTCTGGTTTCCTAAAAAAGGGGTTGTTGTGGCTGACTTGATCACGTCTATTTTCCCTAAAGAGTTTCACCACTGCCCCACAGGAAGTTATTTTTCTCATAGAATAACAGCTCTACTGTTTGCCTTGTTTACTAACATAAAATGCAGATTCCTTTTTTTGTGTGTTTACAAATAGTTTTACTGGGATTATAAGAAAGAAGATAAAATATAATAAAAGACAAAGATAGAATTCCTATATTGAAATATAGTCTTTCATCCTACTTATAAAGATTTTCAAGAAAGAGAATTCTCTAACTACTCTCCTGCAATTATATTTTATCTTAAATTATTTGCATTAAATGTTAGGCCTAGTTTTTAGCTCTAAATGTTGAATTTTAAGTCTAAATAATTTACAATTTTTAAAAAATTTAGCATGAAGAAATTAAAAATGAAAGGTTCTCTTTAAACTATTAATTTCAGTAAGGAAATCACAGTTCAGTTTAACACTAATGCCTAACAATGAAACATTTATAGAGATGTTTTCTCTTCATACAATTTATCATACTATGAAAAACAAAACAATTAAAATTAATAAAAAGATAAAATTCCATTTCCATATCATGTGACTTCTGTATTACTCTCTCAGCAGTGGACAAAAGGTTTATCATCAAACAAATATTTCTGGATCCTCTAAGAATAAGATCCCTTGGCTTCTATGAGTTTAGGTGATGTATCTATGTAATATTTACTTCTGATCTCATTCATTTTTCCATGATTATGTATATATGAAGCCAATGCTGGAATCTGAGTAAAGTAGTTCTTAGCCAGGATATGTTTGTGTTTGATCTTGTGGATAAATACACGTTCATATGCCTGAAAAGAAAAGAAAATTAAATTCTATTAAAAGTCACCACAGATACACGTCATCAGGTAAAAACATTGCTGTGTCTCAGTATCTGCCTAGTAGTTTATTCTTCACAGAATACAGGTTTGTTTCTTCATTTTTCTGTTTTCTCTCACTTTGTGTTATCTTTCAGAACTCAGTCCCTACGATGCTCCAACCTGGGGGCCTTCCCCAGTTCTCCTTCTGGCCTA
>CM053407.1:26629558-26730184 GCA_028644305.1 Xerus rutilus | reverse complement strand
TCTAAAAATTAATAAAGATGAGCTAAGTATATTAGGATATAGACATTCAAGGAAATATCAAGTTACTCTTAAAATATATATATAATATAGAAAGATACCCGGTATCTATTGTTAAGCCAACCAAAAAAATGCTATACAGAAATTTTTACATGAAATAAATGAAACTATATATACATACTTTAAGTTAAAAATATATGTAAATATATATGTGTATATATATTTATGTATATATATATATATATACACACACACACACATACATACTTGTACATAGATACTTCTAGAAAGATTTCATTAAATTGTGTATAAGAAATAGAAGTTCTCTATGGAATGTGCAGGTAGAGTGGATATCAAGAGACTTTTATATGGGTGGATATCAAGAGACTTTTATTCTTTATATTATTTTAACCTGTTCATATTTTTAAACCAATAATGCAATGCTCTGATTATAATTAAAAATAAAATGCATCAAAAAATTTTAAAGTACTTTCAGATACATAGTTACTACCCAAGTTGATTCATGCCCAACATTAAACTGAGAGCTTTAAACAGGAGGCTATTCAGTTCTTCCCTATGATGAGATACCATTATCTCCTTTTTATAGATGAGAAAACTGGGGCATCAAGACATCAGCAACCTTGCCCAAACCTAACTCATAAAGAAGAATGCCAGAACTCAAAGACAGGGCTGCTTTCATTCTTTTTACAGATTCCACATTTTTAGCTAATCTAAAAATTCATGAAGCAAAGAGGGCAGGTTGTTAGTGGAAAAGCTAGGGAAGAACTGGGTCAGGACTGCTGATTTTTAGTTCATAATTGTTCCTACTCTGGCCAATGTGCACACTTTGTGAGATCCATCTGCCTCCCTTAGGTTCACAGAACAGAAGTCCTTTCTCCATGCCTTTCCTATAACTTGTATTTTTAACTTCTTGAGAAAGCAAGTATCTCTGTGCACTAAGGAAATTCTGGAAATTCTTTTAACTTGCTGTAAAGCATACAATATTCTTTAACTAGACCAAATATTACTACTTAAAAGATTATACCAGCCCAAACCATTAAAAAGGCAGATATTTTTTGAGTTTGTCTGGTTGAAAACCTTTGCTTCACTTCCAGAAATTCAGAAAGATTGGCATCCTGAAATTAGAAATGCTTGTGAATAGAATATTTAATTTGATACTGCAATAATTTCATTAAATACACAAAGGGAGTTGTGTGGATTAATTGAAGAAGCACTGGAATATCAGCTCTGGGAATGAACTTCAATTTCATTGTGGGTCAGAGATGAAATGATATTGCTAGTGTTGGCTATGCTTCTGGTGGTTCAATATTTATGAGGCAGCTTAGTTTACTAAATATAACATTTAATGCAGCTTCAATTTCTTGCTGCCCTTTCTTTCAATCCCTAGGGTGAAACTTTTCTCATCCTGAATTCTTAAGACTCTGAGAAATTATTGAAAAAAAGCTAAAAATTAAACCAGTTCCTCCTTTGATACTATTCCCCTACCCCACTTTCGAAACCAACAGGCAGGGACAAGTGCTATTCTAAATGATTATTTGACATCATTTCTTTATTTTCCTTAGCTGACATCATGCATGGAATTAAAGGTGCAGCAAGTAATCAGCTGAAGGCAGAGAATCAGTATCAGCCTTAGGGATGCTGGACTTGTGTAGTGTAAATGGAGCTCTCTGGGAACTCCTCAGGGGCCCCTCAATTTTGTTCATCAAAATGTTTTACAGATTGCATCTTGTAAGTTATTGAAACTACATGGTATTTAATTTTGCAGTGTTTTCTCCACTCCTAGTTAGTTGGAAGCAAATGAAAATAAGAGCCCCATCAGTATGATTGCCATTTAAAGCACAAAGTTATGAACACAATGCATTTGACAAATGAGTGTACTTTTAGGCAGCCTTGTGATGATTATTAATCAATCAAACGACAGATGCTGGGTTCAATAATACTTTTGTAGTGGTAGTATTTACTTCTTTTTTCAATAAGTACTTATTAAATTCCTAGCCAGTGACAAATGAGACAAAATCTTTACCTTTATAAAGGTGGAATTAATGTGCTTGAACTTGCTGTTTGAAGGTAGTGACATCATGTTTAGGTACTTTTATATTCAAATCACTTATCTTTACCTGATAAATGTTCTAGCTTCCTTTTGTAATCTAAAAAACATATTTTTCCACTGGTGCATTCTAAAATTATACACAATAGTGAAATTCATTTGTATGTATTTGTACATGCACACAATGGAATATAATACAGTTATTTTGACTTCTGCCTTACATACTATCCACATGTTTTATTACTGTTAATCTATAAATTCTGTTTCTTAATCCAATGGGGAAGTATTTAAATCATTTATGGAATGTATTTAAAGGCACTCAAGTTACCGCCAATAATTTCAATGACTAAATTAACTTCCCAAATAAAGTACAAATTCTTACCTCTTCAATACTTGCTAGCTTGAGATGAGCAACTGCTTCATCTTTGGTGAGAAGAATGCAGTTCCAGGGGGACCACTCTAGGAACTTGTCCCATCTGACCATGACCAGATCATTGATATCGTCCCAAGCACTGAGAACTGACTGTGAGGCCCAGATGTTCTCCACCAGGTACTGAATATCCTGTAGCTGCATGTCAAAATAAGTTTGAAAAGCAATTTTGTTTTCTTCTCAATAGATATTTTTAAAGATTATTATTTTACTTGAGGAAATAATTAAATTATGTTTCATCCATTTGTTAAAAAAATATCATTCATAAGGTTTCAGAGGCACATAGCTCCTCATTTTTTACCAAACTTCTGTTTATTTTGCCTAAACTACATTACTAGTCTCAATTTGTGACCTTAACCTAGAGTATGCTCTTTATTTCTTCCAGTATGCTAATTTTTGCCTTATTATAATCCCCATAATGCCTTAATATTGCCTTAGTAAGCATATAGTGTTCAATTCTTTCAAAAACTTGCTAGCAACTACCATCTTATCCTCAGGACCATGGTAGGACTCTCTTGAGGACTTTTACTATCATTGTATAAATGAGGAAGCTGAGATTTAATAAAGACAGAATAATTTGTTTAGTGTTAATTTAAAATATTTTTTGTTTTAATGGAAAAAGAGGGAAAGGTTGTGAAATGAATTATGTGTCTAAAACTTTTTTAAAAATTTAAATAATATTAGCTAAAGCTCTTAGAATAACATTTTATCATGAGGTCTGTATCTGTCAGGGAAGTACAAGCTTTACGAAGTACAAGCACTGCAAAAAGAACCATTACTTTTAAATTGATGTGGGAAAACAGGAATCTTTTTTGTAAGATCAGCAGATAAAACCTAAACAAATTTATCAAAGTTAAAAAATAAAAGAGCTTTCCACCATAAATAACTACAGTATTTCTTCAATGGATAATTCAATATATTAAGCTCAACTAATGTAATCTCACTTTTAATTTTAAAGAAGACGATATTATCACAGCTGCTATAGAAAAGAAATCTATGGGACTTTATAATTAATACTTTATATAGTTTTACTTGTATTCAAAATTTGTGCCTTGTTCAAATTTTTGTTTTTATTTTCCTCAATTGTATTAATAATTTCAAAATTAAATCCAAGAGGATGAAGTATTTATTTGTATGTAAATGTGAAATGTGCACATAAACAATATGATTGGCAACCTCTAAGAACTGCCTACATTTCAGCAGTCATTGTATTTAAAATTATTGCAATAAAAGGGCAACACTATTTTGCACTATATTAAATGGGCTCTGCATGGATTGCAGATTAACTAGGTACCATGAAAACATTCAGTCTCTTCTTTAAATAGAACCTGGACTTTCTAAATCATAGCCTTCATCTTTTTACTTTTCATGCCCTTGTGTCCAAATTCAGTCTATGCTGATCTTTATCAATGTCCATGATTTACTATTTATTTAATCAGAAAGTTCAAGCACTCATATGCCTGGCAATAATATTACTGAACCAAATACTAATCAAAACTATTTCACTCACAGGAGGAAAAAAAGCAATGGAGCACTCATAATTCTAGACATTAGAAAAGTAGATCAGAGGACCAAAACACTACAGAAGTATTCAAATTAAATCACAACTCAAGAACATTATTCTTATCAGAAAGCAATAATGCTTTCCAGGATTTTTTCCAAGATCTCAACTTATGTGACATTAATTTTATGTTAACTTGATTGGCCCTCAGGGTTTCTAGATATTTGGTCAATCAGCATTTTGAGTGTTTCTAGAAGGGTATTTTTTTGGATTTGATTAACATTTAAATCAGTAGACTGAAATAAAGCAGATTGCCCTCTGTAATGTGGACAGGTCTCATCCAATCAGCTGAAGTCCTGAATAGAACAAAAGGTTGACCCTTCCCCCAAGTAAGAACGACTTTCCCACTTGACAGCCTGTGAACCAGACTCCAGCTCTTCCTGACTGTATGCAGCCTACTGTTCTTCAGACTTGATCTAGGACATTGGCTTGCTGATGGTGGAGTGTCCAGCCTCCATAGCCATGTAAACCAATTCCTCATAATAAATCTATCTATTATATAAATGAGCCTGTTTCTCGGGAGAACACTGACTAATACAATATGAAATATTGAGATGGCACTTACAGGTGAGTTATAGCAAAGCCCTAATCTAAGATTCCCAAAATGGTAACAATTTGGGAATAAACAATTCTTTAAGAAAAGCACATAAGAATTTAAACCCTGAAGTAAATATCATCTTCATTTTTTAAAAAAATGTTAACTCCATTGGGATATACACATATATAAACATTGAGATATGGATATCATATATATAACATTCATGTGTATATATAACATATGTGTGTATTTGTGTGTACATATATACATACATACACACACACACACACACTCATTTTTTATCTGTTTTTTAAACTCTGGGTTGCTACCTCTTGGGTGACACCAAATTCTCTAAATAGAAATCAGAACAAGCAGATTTGGATTAAATAGAAAACATCAGAGGGCATCTACAGTAGTAAAATACACGCTGTTTCAGAAAACTGTTGTTTCTGAGGCAGTACAGTGTACATTTAAATGGATGAACTCTGGGAACCAGTCTGCCTAGGTTTGGATTCTAGGGCTGATACTTACTAGTATAAAATGGGGCAAGTTAGCTAATCTCTCTGTGCATTACTTTCCTCATCTGCAGAATGGAAATAATTCCTATTTTGATGAGATTTGTTGTGTTGACTGAATAAATATATAAAGTTTACAGAGATATGCAAGGACTATTTGAATGCTGGTTATTGTTACTATTATTATTATCTGTACTAGTCTGTGACGGATTGTAAGCAAATGCTTGGAAGTTAATGATTTAATAGTTTTGAACAAACTACACTGCATTTGGAAGTTATTTTTTTAACTCTAATATTATTTCCTTTCCTATTTGGCATTAAACACAATTTAGTTAATTTTAATTAAAGATTTTATAGAAAATTTGACCCATTTGACCATTTATAAAACAAATATCATATTGAGATCACTAGTACTTTATGACTTACTTTTATTAATATGTTGCTAATGTTGGATGCTATCATTAAATCTGAAATGTCCTGCAAAAGGCCCATGTTTTCAAAAGGTTTGAATCCAATTGGCACTCTTGAGATGTGCTAGAAACTTTAAGAGGTGGAGCCTAGTGGGAGGTCTTAGGTCATTGGGGGTATGTCCTCAAAGGGAATTGTGAGACCTCAGTCTCTTCTTTTCTCTCTCTCTCCTCTCTCTGCTTCTTAGACACTATAAAGTAAGTAGTTTCCTTTTTCATGTGCTCTTGCTATGATATGCTGCCTTGCCACAGGTCCAAAACCAACATCACAAACTATGGATTGAAACCTCCAAAACATTCAGTGCACATAAACCTTTCCTCTTTATAAGCTGATTGTCTCAGGTATTTGGTTGAGTAATGGAAATCTGACTAACACACTGGGCAAAGTCATTTCATCAATAAGTCCTTCTCTTTTCTCATTCTCAAATCCAAATAGTGTCAAGAATTTGACACTATCAAAATAGTGTCAGGAATTTGATCATGTAGAACTGAAGACTCCTGTGACCTAGACAACCCAATGGAAATATGGGAAAACCAAAGAGACTCACAATAGTGGTTGAGTTAGGAATTCAGGTCGAAGTCCCTGATTTCATAGACCTACTCTATTGCAAAACTGAGAGTTATTCTTATGAGACAGATGATCAATGGGGTCAATGATCCAGTTCAGTGGTTCATCCAAAAGAAACTTTCCATTTAGGTAGATCAGTATGCACTCAAACCTCTTCCCTAAGGTTCATTTTGTTTTGTTTGTTTTTAGATTTTTGTTTTATTGCCTATCAGGCTTTGCTTTCACTTTCACATTATTTACCATAATTGCTTTCAGCATATACTAATAATTACCATCATCTGCCAACACCATTATGTTTATAAGCAACATCAACTTCTGGAACAGCGAATCATTCATTCATTCAACAATTATTAAAGGATATAAAGTCTTGACAATGTACCAGGTTACAGAGATGTATCATGAGCAGGAGAGAAAAAAAAATAAGAACAACCTTGCCCTTTCAGGATTTACGATTTAGTCATTAAACAATCTCCCTCACACATACACACGACTGCAACAATGATGTACATACAAGGGTATACATCTTTAATGATAACTATACATTTTAAATTTTCTTAGAATTATTTTTTGTGAGGGCTAGCTCTCTCTCTTCATAGTTATTTCTGTCATTTTATCTGATCATACAACCTTAAAAAAAGTCTTCCTCCCCCTAGTAACTATCTTTCATATTATTCCATTAGATTATTCAAAGAAAATTAACTATAGATGAAAAAAGTTTGTTTCATCTATTCTTTTTTTAAATTGTTTTTTCTAGACATACATGACAGTAATTCATGTATATGAATAATTTGGACATATTAGACATACAAAAATAATTTTGACATATTAGACATATTAATAATTTTGACATATTAGACATACAAAAAATCAGTATAATTTGTTCCAATTAGTATACCATTATTGTGGTTATATATGACGTGGTGTTACATTGGTCATGTATTCATATATAAAGATAGGAAAGATATGTCTGATTCATTCTACTGTTTTTTCTATTCCCATCCTCCCTCCTTTCCCTTCATTCCCCTTTGTTTAATCCAATGAACTTCCAATTTTCCCTTCCCTTGCTGTGGGTTTGCATCTACATATCAGAAAGAACATTCTGCCTTTGGTTTTTTGGCACTGGCTTATTTCACTTAGCATGATATTCTCCGGTTCCAGTCTTCTATCAGCAAATATCATAATTTCATTCCTCTTTATGGCTGAGTAATATTCCATTGTGTATATATAGCACATTTTCTTTATCCATTAATCTGTTGAAGGGCATCTAGTTTGTTTCCATAGCTTGGCTATTGTGAATTGAGCTGCTATAAACATTGAAGTGGCTGCATCACTGTATTATGCTGAATATAAGTCCTTTAGGTATAAACCAAGGAGTGGGATAACTGGCTCAAATAGTGGTTCCATTCCAGGTTTTCTAAGGAATCTCCATACTGTTTTCCATAGTGGTTGCACCAATTTGCAGTCCCACCACCAATGTATGAGTGTACCTTTTTCCCCACATCCTGGCCAACATTTATTGTTATTTGTATTCTTGATAATTGCCATTCTGACTGGAGCGAGATGGAATCTCTTTACTTGTTTGTTAACTTTTTGTCATCCTATCCTCCCCCACCTCTGCAGAATATCAGTTCTGGGATGGTGAGGGTTATCTTTTTCTTTTTTCCTGCTGTATCATTATGTCTTAAAAGCTACTTGTGTACACAATAATTCTTTGTTAAATTGATGAAATAATAAAAATCTATCCTTATAGAAAACAAAGTATAGTATAAAGTTGTAAAATAAAAATTTTAAATGTTTATGAAGAGATTTTAGTTATATATTATTGTTAAGAAGTTTTTTTCCACACTGATACATTCCTTTGAGTCCATAGAAGTTAGTTACTTTGATGTTCAAAAATTTAATAAAAGTTTTTAAGAATCTAGCAAGAAACTTTTGGACTTTCATGAACAAATTCTTTTCATGAGTCTTCTTTCCTCCCTTTCTAGTTAATGATCACTGTCATATCAACAGAATTAACCTATTTTGAACTGGCAGAGTATTCCCATACAAACTGAAAATAAAGAAATGGAAATAGAAAAGTAAGATTTTTGGAAAGTCCATGGCTACAATGAAAACAGCATTTTTTTACAATTATAATTTTCAAAATGTATTTGTTTTAAAACCTCTCTAACACTGATAGTCTTACGTACTAATCAAGATCTTTGGCTTCAGAAATACCTTGCTTTTTTCCATCAACAATATCCTTTTCTCAATTGATTAACATGATGTTCACACCTTTTAACATGACTAACAGCCCCAAAGGTGTGTTTCTGCCCCTGTGAAAGCTGCCCCCACCCCAGGACTTCCACAGAAGTGCATTCCAGGTCCCCACTGCCCCTACCCATCATGTGCCACCATGGTGTGCCAGCTCCCAGGTAGTCTTGTATTGTACCCTGCTACCAGAATATGTGGCTCTCTCAATTCTGCTCCAGATTTGCTCTCAAATCAAACACCTCAACTTGCTTCAAATATAGGAATATTTGTGACTGGATATTATAATTGCCCATAGTTCCGGCTCCACGGAAGGCAGAGAAAAGCATTGGAACTGGCCTCTTGTCACAACTCCCTTCTCCTCTTCAAAATGGTTACCAAGCCATTCCTCATTTCCCATTCCTTTCTCTTGGAAAAATCCAAAGTTCTTATATATTTTAAAACTGAAGAAAAATCCTATCGGCTCAGGGTAGATTAAACAGTGGAAATAATACTCCATTATTACTTTGTATCATCTAGAATACATTTCAGAAGGAACTGTGAAAAAAAATGCTGTTTTCTTTGTAGCCATATGAAGAGAATCTTGACAGATACATTGAAATGTATTGTTTTTAAGAGCCAAGAAGCCTAGCAAAAAGGACACCACCTCTGAGCTCAGCGAGG
Source organism: Xerus rutilus (assembly GCA_028644305.1). Lineage (NCBI taxonomy): Eukaryota > Metazoa > Chordata > Mammalia > Rodentia > Sciuridae > Xerus > Xerus rutilus. The sequence goes on along the minus strand of CM053407.1, from coordinate 26,721,127 downwards.
GCTTACCATCATTTTTATTTCCAATCATGAGGCTTCTTAACCTCTGCCTGTCTCAGACTCCCCAGATGCCAGTAGGAATAGGACTCCAGTTTCTGCACAACAGGTGCCTCACACAGGACTTACCTTGACAAAACCACAAACCCCGGTTCCACGCCTCTATTTCCTATGACGTCTGAGTGAGCTGGAGGGGTCCTCCATTGTTTCCTAATTATTTCATTCTCGTCTCTACAGCACCAGGTTCCCACTCACCTAGTCTCACCCCCACCTTCCTTCCTCTTGTGCTCTTTCACCATTCCTTCTAGAAATATCTTTTATTGGCCAGAATTAGAATATGATACAAATATTTCCTCCTTTAAATTCAATAGAGGAGATGATCTTTGTCCTATCAAAGGTAAATCTACAAACCATATTGTACATCATAATCTTTTTTATTCACTCATTCATTTTATTTAAACAATTCACTGCCTTATCCCCTATTACTTCTTTTAATCATTATAATTTCTCTATGAGTAGGTACTATTAATAAAGGCAAGTAGGTACTATTTTTACAGGCAAGCAGGTTGAGAAGCACACAAGCTAAATAGCATGTTCAAACACATAGTTTGTTGAGGCAGAGTTAAAATGTGTTATGCTGCCTCCAACATCCTGTCCCTGTCTTTCATCTCTCTCTACAGCATTTTTCCCAGTAGCATTAAGAGTGTTATACTTCCCTCATCTAAAAATCAGATGCCCACACTGCCTGCCATCTCTGCTGCCACAGCGCAGTGCCACCTCTGGCCCTAGGTCTTCCTGAATGTTGTTCCCAGGCCTGTGACACTTTGTCCATTGTAGTCACCAACAAATGGTCACTCCCACTCATTCTTCTATCTCATCCTGTAGGTTCATATCTTCAAGGAAACCTTTTGTGGCCCACCAGTTAGCTTAAGTTTCCTTTCTAAATCCTGCATGGTGCTCCACACTTCTCTTCAAAACACTGTTACCTGCTGTTACAGAGACTTGTCCTACTTTTTAATGTCTGTCTTTTCTAGGATGGAGGGTCTGGTTCCCTCGCGCATCTCCAGAGCTCAGCACAAGCACTTAGATAACAAGAACATGTCCACACATACAACTCAGGGCTGGAATCACCGTCCACATTAGGAAATCAGGGGGTAGTATTTCCCACCCAAGAACAGGTTCAACTGCATGCACTTCTTTTTCTTTTTTTGGTACTGGAGATTGAACTCAGGGGTGCTGGACCACTGAGCCACATCCCCAGCCCTATTTTGTGTTTTATGTAGAGACAGGGTCTCACTGAGTTGCTTAGTGCCTCGCCGTTGCTGAGGCTGGCTTTGAACTCGCGATTCTCCTGTCTCAGCCTCCCTACGTGCGGGATTACAGGCTTGCGCCACCACGCCCGGCTGCATGCACTTCTTGTCAAGACATCCTCCTTGACATCCACATTTCAGCCATGACTGGCACCACGTCTTGGCCATACCTGCATCAAGAAAGCGATCTGAGAGTCGTCTTCATAATCAGCTTCTGAAGAGTAGAGCCGCTGAAGTAAACACTTGTACTTCAAAAACGCTTCACGCTGTTTAGTCTCATTCTCAAGGTTGGTGCAGTGGCGACACCGGTATATGTGCTGTGAGACCGAGGAGATGGCGAATTCCGTAGAAGGCAGATAGAGCTGGCAATTGCGGCAAAAGTAAATCTTCTTGTAAAATTTCAGTGGGTCTTGAGGAACCTAAACAGCAGGAAAAGAAAAAGAAAAAGGAAGGTGCAAAAATCAGGCCAAACACTCATCAGCACCACGAATGTTTAGAATGAGTTAAAAAATTGGTTAATTTAAAAACTCATAGGTCCCCTTAACTTATTCATCTATACAAAATTTAAATCCCAAGCATTATTCATTTACCCTACCAAAAATATTAAAAATCTGTATTATTCATTAACCCCTACATATATGTGGGAAATCACTAGAAAATTAAGAGACAGGAAAAAAAATAATGGGAAGGGTCTTACAGCACTTTACTTGAAAAGAGTTTATATTGTTATTCTATTTTACTTAATTATTTCTATAGGCAATAGCTAGTCTCGCGTATAAATAAAAGCCCACTAAGCCAATTATTCTTCTCATTTCATGTATTTAAAAAATGAATTTGGATTAGTTAGTGATCAATTTTCAAAATTTGAAACTCTGTATCTTAAAGCAGTGGGCAGGAAATAATTCCACCTTAGAATAACAAATCCAATGGTTCTTTTTTTTTTTAATGTTTATTTTTTAGTTGTAGGTGACAGAATATCTTTATTTTATTTTTATGTGGTGCTGAGGATCGAACCCAGTGCCTTATGCATGCTAGGCGAGCACGCTACCACTGCGCCATAATCCCAGCCCCTCCAATGGTTCATTTTTTTTTTTAAATATTTTTTTAGTTGTAGATGGATGCTAATACCTTTATTTTATTGATTTATTTTTTATGTGATGCTGAGGATCGAACCCAGTGACTCACGCATGCGAGGCGAGCGCTCAACCACTGAGCTATAGCCCCAGCCCCCCTCCAATGGTTCTTTATGGGCTGAAGTACCATGAGAGAAGGAAGGAAGAAGGGAGGAAGTGGGGAGAGAGGAAGGAAAGGAGAACACTTTCAACATGAACAAAGACTTACATAAGCCAGTTTTTCCTAATTTGCGGTGTATCTGTACTTCTGGCCTCCTTGAGAAGAGAGATCACTCAGCAATAGAGTTGGCATTTGATATATGAAACTTTCAAAAAAAAAATTTTTTTGTTTTTTGCTTTTTTTGTTTGCAGTACTGGGATGGAACCCAGAGCCTCACACATCCTAGGCAAGTACTCTACCACTGAGCTACATCCCCAGCCCTCAAAAAATATATTTTTATAAAAAAAAGAAATAGGCATCAATGTTCACTGGTGTTTTTTTTCTCTTACTCAAGGGAGATTTTATAATACTGACCACATAATCCATTCTTACAATTTACTTTGTTCTGATCATCTGTTTCTGCACCTTCCTCTCTAGTCTGCTTTACTTTTCCTAAATGTTCTATCTTTCTGAAGAGTCATATTCTTTGAAAATGTCATTGTCCCCTGCCTACTAATTTTTTGGAGATGACAATGTGTACATTAAAAAGATAGTTAATTTTTTTTTCTGGAGGAAAGAAGAGTGATCTAGACATACAACCAAAGAACTCAGAGACAACATTTCTGGGTTCTTATTCTGAGATCTATTCACTTAATCTTACATTCCTGCCTCCTAAGAATTAAACTAGACATTATATCAGTCAGTTTCATGAAAACCAGTTAGTACACCTCTCCTTGATGGAATGATAGGCCATTATGAAACCATGGGAAAATATTCTCTACCCATCTGAAACTGTGCAAGATGACAAGTGAACTCGATTAGGCTTATGATGGCAGAGAACTCTGATTAAACTAAGCTATGTAACTTATTAATTACATAGCTTAGTAACTTATTAATTAACTGCATAAGAATTCTCCAGAAAATACTGAGTGATTTATCCTACTCTTTCCCAGAAAACAGTGTGGGGGAGGAAAGAGGGGATTAGTGGTATGTCCATAAGTACTTGTCCCACAAGGCAAACTAAAAATGTACAATGAGCCACTCTTCTTTAAAGTCAATAATATTTTTTTAATCCTAGCATGTAGTTTGAGATATTAAAAAGTGTATCCAAAAAAATAGAGAAAGCAAAGATTATCCAAAGATTTGCCCTAGATAGTAGGAAAAAAATTTTAAATCCTTTGTTTTAATAAATATTTTCACAAAGGCATGAGCCAAATATTTTTTATGTAAACAGAAAAGTAATTTAAAATTTGATTAAAAATTAAATGGATTATAGGTTGAATTTATTTGATAACAGTTATTTAGAATAATCTATTTGATCAGTTTTATATTTTCTTTTTTTAAATATTTGTTTAGTTGTCAATGGAATTTATTTATTTGTATGCAATGCTGAGAATCGAACCCAGTGTCTCACACATGCTGTGCAAATGCTCTACCACTGAGCTACAACCCCAGCCTCATTTTTATATTTTCTTTAAATAGTAATTAATTAAATATTTTGGATGAATGAGAAGTTCCTTTTTGGCATAATTTCTAAGTTTACCTCATCTTGGAAAGAAGTTTGTTTTAATTTTGTTTGATAGAATTCTTCCTAAAATATTGTAAATTTCCTTTCTTTAAAATTAGAGCATAAAGAACATAATTTAGTCAGGTATGTCATTTTTAGGATAAGTTAGGATATTTTTAGGAGCATATACTATAGTATTGTGGTAACAGACCACAGAATTGTTTGATTATTGCACAGTGTTTCTGCCTCTCTTTTTGCTCTGAAACAGCTGTCCTTTTCCACTGTTTTAATTGATTCTGCTTATGAGTGCAGAGACATCTTTCCAGATTTTATTTTTATGCTGTTTGAGGATGAAAAATCAAATCCCCAGTTTTGCTGTACCTCCTACTCCAGTGGATTTACATGTCATCCAAATGATCAATCAGTATTCCCAAGTCTATTTCCTTCTCAGACCTTTCTATAAGAAGAGAAATCGACAAAAGAAATACTGACTTCCCACATTAGAAAACTCGGCTTCTCTTTTCCATGACATGATCTTTGGAGAATTTCTTCCCTGATTCTGTAGCATTTTGTTAGGAGTCTGCCTCCTGCTTCACAAGTATACTCTCAGACTCTTGTGAACCGTCTCTGTATCTTTTGTGCTTTCCATATTGCTAGGCACACAGAAAATGTTTTAAAAAGTTTGTACTTGAATAAGGCTAAATATAAGTGGATAAAACTAGTATATGAGTTACTCTTGTGGAATTAAATATATTGGTTTCAATTCAAGATTTAAGCAGATATTCCAGGTACTCAGAGATGATCTAAGTTGCTTCTAGGTTACTGAATTTAGTCACAGCTTCAACTGCTGTGGCATGATCATCAAGTAAGGCAAGAAAGATTGCACACCAGGTTATTAATGCTGATTGTCTCAAGGGATTCAAGAGCAGGAAATCAAAGTGAGGAAGGGTAGGTGAGGAACAAAATAGTATAATATGAGGAAGAAAAATATGGTCATCTCCATTAATGCAAGAAAAATATATTTGGTAAATTCAGTATCTATTCCTTATTCAAACAGAGATCAAGAGCAAAACCACTACCAACAAATCAAGAATTGAAGGATCATTCTTTAAGCAGATAAAGGGCATATCCTGTACTCATTACCTGTGCAGTTCTCTTGTTTGTAGCTCTGTGTCCTACAGATTTCAATGGTGTCGATATTAAGGACCAACAAGAGTCTTAATCTCTCCCTTCAACCCAAGGAATCCTCTCTTTGTATCGTAGCATGGACAGTCTTTCAAGGCAGTAAAATAAGACTACTGTAAGGCTGCTTTGTTTCCTGTCTCTCAAGAACCACACTCTTCCATTGCTTAGTGCCTTAAAACACATTGGTTCTCCTTTTTCCATTTTAGTCAGATAACTCCAACTTACTTCATCTTGGCCAGAAGTGGAAGAAAGTGATTATATTTGATAAAGGTACCAAGACAATTCATTGAAGAATTGTCTTTAAAAGGGGGGAAGGGTGACAATTTGCAAAACAAAGTAAGAAAATAGCCTTAAGTAATCCTTTGTACCTGATAAAGAATATGTAAGAATAGATGATAGTCCTAATTGTAAAACTTAAAATGACAAAATTATAAAATAAAAAATAGAAGAAAATTCTTATGGCCTTTGACATTACTAAACCAAAAGCAAGATCCATTTTAAAAATGGATAAATTGAGTCTTATTGTAAAAACTGACACCACTAGGAGAATGAAGACACTGCAGAAAGAAAATATTTACAAATCACATTTCTGACAAAGAACTTACATACAGAATATATGTTTTAAATTCTCAAAGTTTAATAATGAGAAAATAACTCAATCATAAAAAAGAAGAGAGTTGGCAAAAGATATGTGCAGACACTTCACCTAAAAGGTCTATATATGGCAAAATTGATATGAGAAGGTGTTCAATATTATTATTACGGCTTAATCTACTCCAGAATTTCCTTATTAGTTATTAAGGAAATAAAAATTAAAATATATAAGGCATCACTACACAATTTGTTAGACTTCTCAAAATTAAAAACTGATATGCCAAGTATTGACAAGTATGTGAAGTAACTGGAACTCCCACATGTACTGCAGTTGAGAATTCAACCTGGTACTACTAGTTTGTAAAAAAAAGTTTAGCAGTCTATTATAAATGTAAGTGTGCATTTACCATGTGGCTCAATAATGCTACTCCCAGTTATTTAATCCCAACCCATTTACCCCCAAATTTATAATCAAGTATTTATAGGTTTTTATGAATAAAAACCCAAAACTCTAAATTCAAAACTTCCTATATTGATAAAAGGACAAAAATGAAACCCGTGTGTATCCAGACAATAAGCAATTGCTCAGTTATAGCAACAGACTACTATACACTCAAAAGCATGGGTGAATCTCAAAAGCAATATGCTAATCCAAAGAGTCAGTCTCCAAAGACTGTATGCAATTCCATGATAACATGATTCCACTTATATGACATTCTGGAATAGATCAAACTTTGGAAATAAAATGCAGGTCAGTTGGTGTTTGCCAAGGGTTGGGGGGGGGGTGGTCAGGAAAGTGCTGACTACGAAGGGAAACATAAAGGGAATTCTCTGGGGTGACAGGACTAGTACCTAGACTATACTGTTTGTTACATGACTTCACACATTTGTCAGAACTCACCAAAAAAGTGAATTTTGCCAAAGGTAAATTTAAAATATGAATAAAATAACATGGGAAGTGCAGGATATGAAATTCTCTCTGTTTGTTGTGAATATGTATAAACTGCATGACTATAGAGAAGGACTAGAAATTAACTTGGACAAATGAAACTGATTGAAATAATACAATGAGCAACTTTTCTCCTGGACTTTCATTATAATTTAATATGATTTTAACAATATAATTAAGGTTTTAGAATAAATTAAAAAGAAAGAATATAAAAATTAAATACTTTTTATTCTTCTAAAGATTTTGTCTTAATATTGAGATTCTGTTCTGTCAAAAAGCTAAAGATGTTTAGTCAGCTCCTTAAATTATAACTCTAAAAATAATCATTGAAACAAAACACAACGTATAATTCTTTGGCAATCCCCTCCCCTCAATCTCAATTTACTGAAATAATTTAAATAATTTCGCACAGCATGAAATAAGGCATTTATCTTGGCTTAGGACCGGCAAAATCCCCCAGGAGCCAAAGCATGCCAGAGTTGGAGAAGATGGTTTAATTCAAACACAATTTACATGTGGATTTCCCTCGGGATATCTATATGTTCACTAATCATTATAGCTATGTGCTAAGTATTTTAGGGAAGAAAAATAAGGTGCAACATGGGAAGAAAAATAAGGTGCAACATGGCAATCTAAGAAATGAAAACGCTTAACTCTCCCTGAGCTTTCACAAAGGAGAGGACATGAATGAGAGTTGAGTCTCTAAAAATGAGTGGGAGTTGGTTGATGAAATAAAATAGCAGAGCATTCCAGGTAGAAACAGCAGTGTGTGCAAAACATCGAGGTGTGAGATGTTAGATGAATTCAACATTGTGCAATACTCAACTAGAAAGTTGGTTCAGTTATTATGAAGGCTGAGCCCGGTGCGGTGGCACATAATCCCAACACTTTGGGAGGCTGAGACAGGAGAATCGCGAGTTCAAAGCCAGCCTCAGCAATGGTGAAGTGCTAAGCAACTCAGTGAGACCCTGTCTCTAAAATAAAACACAAAACAGGGCTGGGGATGTGGCCCAGTGGTCAAGTACCCCTGAGTTCAATCCCTGGTACCAAAAAAAAAAAAAAAAAAATTCAAGGCTGGAATCACAGACATAGAAGTTAAATGAGTAAGTTTAGTTTATCAACATACTAATCATTCAAAGGAAATTTCACTAATAAAATGGACTTCCACATAGATTTCAAATAAAGAGTTAAAGCAAAATTTGAGCATCTTCCAATTCAACGTATTGCATCTAGGATTCTGAAAAAGGAATATAGGGAAAAAATGTAGAGTACCTTCAGGTATCTTGCAACTTCAGGATTAAACAAAGGTATTTTAATATACTGAAAAAAGAGTGTTGCAATTCTTTTTCTGAGTCCTTCAAGGTTATAAGGTTTGACTCCTCTCATCATAAGGTCAACTTCTCTATCAATCAGTTCTAGGATTTCCTGGGTCAGTTTACATTCATGTTCCTATACAAAACACAAAAATAATCAATATAAAATTTTTAAAATCACTGCTTGTTTTCAAATTTACTACCCAACCAAACAAAAAGCTACATTTCAAGAGAAATGATATAAGACTGATAGAAGTAGAAATTGTTATAACTAACTGGGGAAAAATTAGCATTATTTAATAGTAGAGTTGATATGCATAGTCATTGGCCCAGCCATTGCACTCAAGTACCTCAAAGAAATGCACATGTCTGGGGCTCTTGTTTACAGTATCCCAAAACTAGAAATAAGCAACGCCCATAAAACAAACTGATTGCCTAAATAAATTACAATTTATTTATATAATGGCATATTATCTAATTTATGGAAATGAATGAACTATAGCTGTATAAAATAACATGCTTAAATCTTACAAAGTAATTTTAAGCAAAATAAGCAAGACACAAAATACAGTATAATTTAGGAAAGTTCAAAAATAAGCAACACTAAACCATATTATTTACACAGAGGTGCTAAAACCAAAGAAAAACCAAAGAAATGACTTCCATGCAAGTCAGCATGGTAGTTAGTTCTAGCAGACAAGAGGACTGAAAGGAGGTGGGAAAGGGGGACAGAGGAAACAGTGGCAATGCCCTGTTTAACACTCGCTAAACTATACATCCTATGTGTTTTTTCTGCATGTTTATTATAGTCCACAATAATTTTAATAAAGTAATAATAATAAATGTAGATAAATAAGAAAGCCCTGGTAAGAGTTCCAGGATTAAGGCAATAAAACAGAAGTAGTTTCCTCCAACTGCCCAGAGGAGAACCAGATAATACAGTTTAGTTTGTATGAAGAGTCAGAAGGCAGTGATCAGCAGTGAAATATGCTCTTTCATGCTTCCTAATGCATACCTTGTAAAGCTAATACAAGAGTCTGTGTCAGTGGTCCTTCACCTTGAAGGCATTTGGGGACCTGGGGAGATTTTGATATTGTCTTCACACTTGAGGGTCTAATTTAACTGCCCTAAAATGAGGCCTGGACATCACTCTCATTTATTCTCATATTCCTTCATGATCTCTTTCTCTCTCAAGCTCCCTAGGAGATTATAATGTATACTCAAGTTTAAGATTCTGTATTAGTAATTATCATCAAAATAAAACCCATTATTCACAGAGGATTCCCTATTAGCAAAGCACATTATGTATATATCTATATATATGTAGATAGATATGTACACATATACATATCCTTGAAGTGACTAATATTACTAACAATGAAGCTAATTTTCAGAAATATTAAGTAACTTATATAAGGTTGTACAGTTATAAATGAATAGAGTCAGAATTTAAATCATACTTAACTACCTTAATCCTCCTTCAAAATATTGTTAAAAATATAGACATCTGAATATTTTAGGTTAAAAATATTAATATGCATGAGCTATCTTTTGAATTCATCCTTGAAATTTTTAATTAACTGGGTACAGCTCATTATGTCAGGTAATATTTCTACTATATTCTCTCTCTCTTTTTGCTGAACTCGTCCTTCTATTGCCCTCTACAAATGTCATGCTTATTTCTTGCCTCTGCTTCCCCTCTCTACCTAACTAGCTTTGTCTATCAAGGCTGATCACCACACAACAATCTTTGAAAAGGTAGTCCAGAACAAAAGCAGTGAATACCTTTGTTCTCAAGACAGGCAGAAATGCAAGATACTATGGGAAACCATCTCCTAATAAGAACCATCTACTCAGCTATTTAACGTATTTTAAGAGTGTCATGTGTCTTGGTCCAGTTTCTTCTCAAAAGAATTAGAGTTTGGCAGTAAAGATGCAAAAAATCCACCTGAGATATCCAAGAGTTATGCTTGAAAATTCTCAAGCTTGCAATCATGTGGCTCACTTAGATGGACCTAAACATGATTGATATTTTTTCAGTTATTTATAATGAACTACCAGTTATCATTAGGATATCTATGCCTATATGCTCTGGCAATTTGGGTTGATTGATAACCCAAACTGATTGACCATGCAGTTCTTCAATCCATTACTTACGTACAAACTTTAGTTAGTTCAGATGATCATTCAGAAATACTGATATCTCTATGTCAGAAACTGAAGGCAGCAGTTGTCAAGTGTCTTATTGTCTTCAAGAACTCAGAGCACAATTTAGAAACCAAATATTTTGCATTGAATTGCCCATTTATTTACATTCAAAATATTACTTTGAAGTGGAGCTGCAAAATTCAAGAGCACCATTGGAGTTACGTTTCCTCCAACTGATACGGAGTTTCCCCTTCAGGAATACAAAAAATACATACAAGGTAGTGAATGCTGTGAGGTCTCTCAGCTGTAGGTTGTGGCAGCTAATCAGTCTCAGTTGAGCCCTCTCTGGAATTGAGCTCCTCTGAAGACAGCCATCTTGACTGAAGACAGCTGCCAACTGCCAAGGGAAATTGCCTCATCCTCATTTAAGGTCATGCTTTCTTCTTGGGGATATCCTGACTCAAATGACCAATTAGTGGAGGCTGGGAACATAAAGGCCCAGGACCCTCTGAGAATCAGGGGTATGTGGAAACAAAAAGGAAATGGGAACTTGGCCCAGGTCCAGCTCTCAATGGATACAAATTGTTCATGGAGACATTCCACACTCATTTTCCTGGTGCTTGAATTCATATCTGGAATGGAACACTTGGTAGTTGGCACAACCACTCTACTCTTGATCTTTTGACTTGTAGATTAAGAGCTATACTGATGGAAAAGACCACATGGAAGCCTCTGAAACTGTTCTACCCTGGAAACAAAGAGGATGGAAGTCAACTTGGCCCCACTTACTACCTAATGGGGACAGGGAAGAATATGTTTGACATTCAGGCAGTAGGCATGTCTTGGCATACCCTTGCCATCTTTTGACAGCAAATGGAAGTCTAGAAGCCTCAGCCTGATAAGAGCATAGTGACCTGTAGTCCGAGTTCTGAAGTTGTGGGTCACCCCAAATTGTTGGCCACCCGGATCAATTAGGATGCTAGTCTAGGGCGATGGAAATCTAAAATGAGTAGTAGAGGAAAGAGACAAGAGTATCCATTGTGGCCTTAAAGCCAATGGCTACAACAGGGGTTGCAGTTGTCTCATTAATCTTGCTCCTATAATTTTCCCCAGGAAGAAAGGGCTTATCCAAATCAGAGGAACTACTCCCCAAACTTACATGAAGCAAGTGTATCAAGCAGCGGTTTATTCAGGGTGTGCCATAGGCAGACCTGCAGCTCTCACACTCCCCCTCCTGGTGAGTCGTGGACCAACAACTTTCAAGGAAGTTCCTTTGTGAGAACTCCTTATTTCATTATTATAATTTTTAGTACATATTAATTATACATAATATCAGATTATTTCATTGTGACAATTTAATAAATATATATAATTTACTTTGATCATATTTACCCTACCTATTTCCCTTCTCCAAAAACCTATTTCCCCTCTACTTTCATAGCTACATTTTTCCCCGATTCCACATATGAGAGAAAACATGTGCTACTCGTCTTTCTGAGTCTTATCACACTCTGAGAAAGAGATGCCTCATCCAAAATCACACTTCTTTTCCAGTTTCAGCTCACATCCAGTTGAAGGTCCATGTGGGAGTGAAAAGTCCTGCCCCTTGCCTCAATTCAGCACAACTCTGGAGGGCTGGCCCAGCTTCAGAGTTCCCAGAGAGACTGGCTGAAATCATTTCCCTGCAGGGGAACTTCTCCATCTGCCCAATCCTGCTTTCTCTACTGCCTCACACCAGTGATTCTGAGAGCATTCTCCAGTGAACTTCTAAATACAAACCCCGCATCAGAGTCTGTTTCTTGAGGAAATTTGACCTGTGCCATCCACTAACTTTGTTTTCATTAAAAGTCGAATTAAAAACACAGAAGTCAATAACAGGTGAGAAAAAGAGACTTAAAAAATACTATATAATGCTGCTTTAAAACTGTTAAAAACCTCTTTTCATTGAAAAACATCCAAAAATGCAGATAATAATTGCTGTTTTGTGGAAATGAGTTAATTATGAATCTCATGCAATTTATTGGCTTCCATTTTCATGCACTGCATAGATACATTTACATTTTGAATATTCATTAAGCTATGCTTACATTTTATTACATATCATAATATATATTTAAGAGCTTTTAGGTAAATAAAAATTAATAAACCATAGCCTTCCCAAGTTATATCAAAACAATATAGTTGTTGATAAAATAAAATACATATGAACATTTATTTAAAATGTTTATGATTACTTAATGCAAGATACTTTGCTTATATTGCTATTCAGCTAATTTTTATTATTGACATTGAACTCTACCCCAAAACTAAGAGAAAGTTAACATACCTTCACAGTGTGTTTAAGTGTTAAGAGTATATCCAGTCTCTCATCTTGGGAGAGATTTTTCAGTATAATGCATTTATAGATGTTCTGCAGCTCTCTGGCTCTGATGGTGAACTGGGTATCCATCTCAACCGTTTTGCCATCATATCTTCTCCATATCTTGGGTGCTGAACACTTTAAAATAATATTGCTTTTAGAGTTCTAGTTAATTAAAGGCTAAAAATAACAATTTATTCCTTCCACTAAAAGTTTATTCTAATGTCATTTATAACTAAAAGTAGCACTAAAACTTAAAAAAATTAATTAAAGAATTTGTAGATCAGGCTAACATAAAACATTTCAGGAAAAAAATGTGCTGTTCTGTTGATAGAACATAAGAATCTTCTATAGATTGGTTTCGGAATTTGTAACCAACTTGGACTAATCAGTATGCTGAATGGCTTTATGGGCATGTAGAATTACTCATTAGCCCCATGGTGAGGACAGGAGGTATACACTAAGAATGTTAAAAATATTTTATCTGCTTGGTTCAATTATGTTGAATGTATATATTAAATGTGTCTTGATCATGCCTTGCCAATTGAAGATAACTTTTGTGGAGCAGTTGTGACAATCTTCAATGCTTTCAGACCTAAAGATACACCAGAAAGGGATTATATGAATTTATGGTTTGGGGCCCTACACAAAAATAAAATCTATAACAAGTTCAAAATTCTTCACAAAGCAGATATCCATAGACAAACAACTATGCAGTAAGTCTTGTCTCTGTGGGTTCCATATACTCACATTCAACCAACCACAGACCAAAAAATATTTTTTTTTAAAAAATGTCTGTACTGAACATTTTCTTGTCATTATTTGCTAAACAACAAAGTGTAACAACTATTTGCACAGTATTTACATTGTATTAGGTATTATAAGTAATCTAGAGATTTAAAGTATATAGGAAGGTACACATATATTATATACAAATACTATGCCATTTTATATAAGAGACTTTACCAACTCTGGATTTTGGTATCCTCTGGGAGTTCTGGAATCAATCCGCTATGGCTCTGAGGGGACATCTGCACTTAACTATCTTAGCAGTACTGTGGTCCCTGCTACTTTGATGCTAGCTAAAATTCTTACTTCCTCTTTCTAAATCTGGCTTGGTGTCTCCCAACCTAGCCTCTTCCTGACCTAAGGGCCAAAGATGGAGTTCACTTGCCTTGAAGCTCATTTAAAGATTCCTAGAAGAGGAGGTCAAATACCAGAGATAGGACAGAGCTCAAACCAAAAGAATACACTTTGAGAATTTGACCAAAATAGTTACATGATGTACTGAAATTCCAGGCCTAGATGTATTTCTTTCTGAAAATGATTTAAAATTAAATCTATCAAAATTGTTTTTGTAAAAAATTATTAGGAAATATTGTAACATTTGGAAAAAAAATAAAATAAAATAAAATAGCACTTGACAGAAAATATTAAAAAAAAAAAAAAAAAAAAAAGTTCTTCCAGACTAGAGGACACGAGGATTATCTGTAATGAGGAGGCCTCTTCATTTGACCCTGCTTCTGTTCCCTCCTACCAAGCCTTTTAGGGGAGGATGCATTCACCTAAGACATCTCACAGTGATAACTTACTATCTGTCTGTTCCTCTACTTTAGGGCAAAAAGCTGCTCAGTTTCTTTACCTGACTATAATCTTTCAGAAACAAGGCTATGTTACCAACCCTTATTAGCTGTTCAAATGCTAGATGTTTTTGTAGGCTAACTAGTATTTGCGATGGGGTTCATAAGGAACCCAATTTATGCCCGAATTATGCCATACTTGCAGCCCTTTAAATCCTAGAATTAATTTGAAATTTAGAGAATTTCTAGAGAAGATGTGTTGGCACAAATAATTAGGAATGTAAAATAACCAAATGGAGACATACTATAAGGCAGTTATTCAGAAGGTCAGTATTATCAAGAATTTTTTAGCTGTATCACCAATATACCTTTAATTTTTTATATTTTATATTAGCTAAATTACTTTGATAACTACAAAGTTACCTCTTACAAACTATTGCAGTTGATACAGTTTCAAAATAATGTCATAATGATCTAGTCAAAGTGAAAATAAATGTAGTTCGCAGGTGGGGAACTTCATTAGAAACTTTAAATTCTCAGTTCTAGTTGTAATACAAACAATGAGAAACTGCAGTCCTGTACTTAATTTATGTTAGATCATAAAGATAATATTAAATAATGTTATTGTTAATTAGCAGACCAATAAAATTATGTAAAATTGATTAAAGAATTATAAAAAGAAAATAGAGCAATAAAATGCTTTGTTATTTATTTTCACTTAGAAATAAAATAATTTTAAATGAATATAGCCTTATTTTGGGTAAGCTTAAGCATGTTACTGAAATATAACACTGGTTTTAAAACTCTTTTTAAAAATTTGAAGGAATAAGCAAGCTTAGGCTGAGTTTAATACTGCAATAGTCTCAAGTCCAGCTAATACATTAATCTTTGCAAAGAATTTTTCTCAGGCTGTTTCTATTAAATGTAATTTCCTTTCTACCAGTAATGTGGACAACACTTTTTTTCTCTGCAGGCTGGTAACTTACTTCATTTGTAATAGTCCTTAAAATGTTTGTATGAAATGCTTACTTTATCTACTACTTTTTTTTTCATTTGATGCTTCGATTTAATTCTACCTTCCCTCCAAGTTTCTGGCCCTATGAAATCCAGTACAACATGATAATATTTGGGGTTTTTCCAAATATGTTCTATATACAAATCCTTCTTACCCTTCAATTTTGAATTCAATTTTTCATGAAGATTTATCTAATACTGTGGTTTGAGCCAACAACATATCTAAAATCCTATCACACCTATAGGAACACTCAAACACACAAGCATGGAGGGTCTCTGTCTCAGTCAGTCAAGCCAATGAAAGCTGGATCCAAATTGTTTTATAATTGTTTTATGGTTATTACTTCTATTTCTCCCAAAATATTAGAAGAAATAATTCCTCATGTAATTCTGTGTATTTCTCAGGCCTAAAGTATCCATTCATTAATTCATTCATCATTCATTCAGCAAATATTTACAGTTTACTAAGCAGTACTAGACAATGAGTACATAAAATACTGTCCTGAGGTCAAGAACTCTCAAATCTTGTGGGATGGAAAGGTAAGAAAAGAAGTAATTAAAAGAAAGGGTGAATGGGGTTAATGACTGCAGGTTAGTAAATAACTATGGGTTGCTATAAAGCACCTGACTGGTGGACAGAAAATAGTATCTAAGAGGAAAACTGAAGAATAACTGGGAGTTAGTGAGATTAAAGAGAATTGAGTGATATAACCAAAGAATCCAAGATTTGAAGTTCAAGTTCCCTAGAGAAAATATTTTAAAAATCTGTTTGGCAAAGATGTTTTTATTCTTGGGTGTATCTCTGCCAACACTGATAGCTTGGTCTTCAAGAGTAAGCTTCTTTGATTTTAGGTTTTAAGGTGTTTTTTTACGGACACAGAAAAATGTCAACTTTGCTTATTTCTCTTTCCTACTTCCTTTTTTCTTTGAATGCTTTGGCTATAATAAGAACTGTACAACAATCATGTTCTTAAATTGCTTCAGAAAATGAAGCGTAATAAATTCCATTTGGCTGCCAACAAATGAGACAGCACAGACTCTGGGACAGAGGAACAGAAGAACAGCAGGAAGACACATTTCAGGGAAGGGAAGGTGGAAAGATAACAAAAAACCTTGAGCATAGGTTTTTTTTTCTCAAAAAACCACAAAAGAGAAGACATGACCACACTGTGAGAGTGGGCCTTTTCTTCCTCCTAAATTAATTCTCAAGTCCCTAAGGGCACAAAGCAAGCACAAGCTTAACCCCTCAAAAGGTGGTGATCAACACAGCAAAGGGGCTTTTTCATCCACAGCAACACTCCTGTTTAATGCAATGCTCAGAAAGAGCTAGATGTATTTTCCTGCCCCATTAGCTGCTGGGGACATGAGTATGGAGAAAAAGCATTTAAATGACACAGCAAACATGAATTGCAGTATTTTAAACTTGTGGCTGTAAGAAGTGGTGTATGAATCAAAGAGAATCAAAGAAATAAGTGGCCCATACTCTAGGGAAAACCTCTTCCAAAATTCAAATGATCTCTTGATGCAATGTGGGTAAAGATCACCTAAGATACATTAGAAACCAGCTGATGATTTTTCTTTCAAATTTCTTGATCTGAATTTCTTTACTTCTGTCAACCTATGAGCTTTTAATATGTGGAAGTCAATGTTTAATGTGTTAAAATTACAAATTATTTAATGCTTCAAAAAATCTTTCAAGTCACTTATCAAGAATGAAAACTTAGCAAGGAAACCATTATAACTTACTAGTTCAATTCCTTGGTTGGATCAATTTAAAATCATATCATTCATTCATTATTCAGAGAAATTCTATGTTCAGGATAAAAAGATAAAATACTGGTTCAATGGACCACATAGTATTTGGACTCCATGAATTTAAACTAAAACCAATACATAAAATTTTATTTTCTAAAGTTATTTCCAAACTATAGGAAAGCAAACATTTCTGTTTAAGTGTCTGTATGTTATGGTGCTAAATGTAGGTCTAGATATTTTGTAATATGTCTCTGATTGTTTGTTAGTTTTTGACATCTGAAAAAAAAACTATACCCTTGTCTAGCTTCAAGAATTAATTTTAGGGGCTGGGGTCGTGGCTCAGTGGTAGAGCGCTTGCCTTGCACGCGTGAGGCGCTGGGTTCGATCCTCAGCACCACTTACAAAATACATACATAAATAAAATAAAGGTTTTAAAAAAAAAAAGAATTAATTTTAAGCTATTTTTTCTTAGCAATAAAAATAATCCCATAGAATAAGTTACCTCAATCGACATTTATGAAATCAACACCAACTCCACCTGAATACCAGAGATAACACCAGGTATAGCATAGGGGAGGTAGACAGGAATGAGGAAGAATACATCTTGTATAAGTATTTACAACAAAAGACTATAAAATGTATCTTGCTTTTTACATATTCAGTATGGTAGCATATCCAAAAAGATAAAAATTATTTTGCATTAGAGTAGAAACAAGTTTTTAATTTGCTAAAACAGGCTAAAAGTCAGTTATCTATATTTCCAAAGATTAACTAGATTATGAGAATACACTGGAGATTTTTCTCAAGTGAAAGTGTTACATTATATGTTTTTTTTTCCTTACCCAGTATAATACTTTGGTCAAAACTAGCTAAAATGTACTTTGCTTCTGAATTTAGCCTGGGAATTGAGATCAACTGGTTTCTCATCTGGGATGTCTATAGGATTAGAACTCCAATTCTGAGTCTGTGACTCACAAAAAGCCTTCCTTTGATTTCTTGTGGCTAACGTTTACATCTTTCCATCAATTTTCTGGCTTTTCTTCTCTGTGCTACCCTGCATCAGCCTTAACATGAAATCCAACTCACTTATCTGGTTCTTTCTCCCCTTCCAAAACAAAATAAAACAACAAAAAAATAAAAATAAAAAACTTCCTATATTCCTGCACACAGCAATTCTTTCTATGCTCAGGATTCTTTAGTACCTAAAATTCTATGTCAAGAATTTATCAAGTATTAAAAACAACAAGAATAAAAAAAAAAACAGATCTTCTTTCCTCATAGGAATCCTTGTAAAAATTTCTCCATGTTATCTGCTTTTTAAATGAAATTTACATAAAGACCACATAACGTGTTATAATTCATGAGAAAGAGTCAGGGTAATCAACTGGCTCTGAGGTTACTTTGATATTTTGGGCTTTGATCCACTGATGAAC
Organism: Xerus rutilus; assembly: GCA_028644305.1. NCBI lineage: Eukaryota > Metazoa > Chordata > Mammalia > Rodentia > Sciuridae > Xerus > Xerus rutilus. Next base: position 26,702,714 of record CM053407.1, on the reverse strand, counting down.
CCTATATAATTTCAAAAAATGTTTAGAGTCGATGTTTGGACATGGGGACTGGAATGTGAGATAGTCATCACATAAAGAGGAACAGGCATTGTATAAGTATTTAGAAAAGCAGAATTTACGGCAGTTTATAGGAAATTGAAAGCAGCAATGATAGCGGACACGGAAAATCTTGGAGATGGACCAGGTTCAAGTTTTGACACCCATCTTCCTATCCACTAGGCACTCAGAAGCCTCTAGCTCATCCAAACACTCACGCTGCCTGGGTCCATGCTGTTCTCTGGTGAGATTAACAATCAGACGCGTCAGAACACAATTTCCAGATCTAAAGCTTGGATACAAGTAAAAGCAATCTGCTAAAGGAAGAAGTTTGGTTTGAAATATGATAATAAACATGAATATTCCAGCTTTCTCTATGGTAGAGTCTTCTTTCTCAAAATAAAGATATTCAAAAATTTTAAATGACAGTGTCTCCATTACGTAATTTCTTGATTAGATTTGAAATGTAGCATGGTACACCATTATTTCTGTTTCTTAGTTCTCCTCCCTGCCATCCTCCACAAACATTTCTTGTTACTGTGATAAGGAATGTACTAAGATATAAGGATATAGAAATGAAAGACATCTCCTGCCTTAAGAAGTGCAGAATCTAGGAAGAATTCAGACATTCAGTGGAGACAACAAAACATGACCACTTCATACAAAGACAAAGGTGAGACAGAGTCCCAGGGCAGCTAGTCCCAGTACAGGCCAGTAGGAAAATCAACAGGTTCTCTCTGGAAGCAGGGACATCTGAGCCTGTTTTACAGGGTGAGTAGCTGGCTACTACAGAAGGAGGGAAAGGATGTTTCATTTAGAGGCAGCCTCAGATGCAAAAGCATCAAGAGGACACAGACATGGTCATTCTGGGGACATGCAAGTAATGGAGCATGGCTAGGGCAGCGTGAATGATGACAGTGAAGCAACAGTGGATGAGGGAGGTATCACGCACCATGAGAAGCTTCGCTCTCTCAGGGCAATGGGGAAGGACAGGATCAGAGGTGTGTTCAGTGAGGTCACCATGACAAGGGTGTAGATGTTGGAGGAGGGAACTGAGAAGTTAGTCTGTAGGCAGAAGTCCAACTTGGAAACATAAAATAATCCAGGTGAGAATGAAACCTAGGTTCACTCAAATGAGTGCCAATTTTATGTACAAGAAAAGGCAAGGCCTATCTTGTGACATTCTCTCAGGGGAAACGGGCAGGCAGGAGGATCCTATCCTTTCCTGTTGGAGGAGGATCTGGCGGCATTCTGACAAGACTCACAACAGCTGTGCGCCAAGTATTTACCTGTGTGGCATATTTGTTACAGGCAAGATTATCAGGATGCCACAACACAGTCATCTCCCTATAGTCAATGATAGTGAATTGGAAAGGAAAAAAATGAAGAATTAAGGAGATATTAAAAGTAATGGGAAAAAGAGGTTTGTAGCCAGATGGGGAAGAAAGAATACCAACTAGGTATCTGGAGCAAATGAATCGATGATGAAACACTCCTGAGATAGATTATGCTAGTGCTACAGAATAGGGTCTGTCTGGAGGTGAGGGTGGCAAAGATGGTGAGATGACCTGAGTGAGGGTTGCCACGTTGCCTTGAGGTACACTCTTGGGGTGTCCAAAGAACCATGCTAGTAGGAAACTGCATAGATGGTGTTAAAGCTCTTATGGGTCTGGCCTGGACCTGGAACTGTAGCAAAAGTCAAAGATAAAGTGAGATCAAATAGAAGAGTGTATAAGTAAAATAAGGGGAGGGCATTTAAAGTATCAAAAGATATATATAGTTTTTAAGAGCAAATGGTCTCAAAAAATAAGAACCACAAAACTAGAAGCACTACATGCTAATCTTTTGGAGAAATTCATCCTTTTCTTCTGGTAGATTGGCTTTTAATTGTTTGGAAAGATCAGGTTTATAAAAGGAACTGTGTTACTATGGAAACAAGCTATTCAATATCAAACAGGCAGTTTGACCACAAAAGGGTAATTACTTCAGTTTTCCCCTTAAGTGAATTTTTTCATGGTTTTCAATAATCATACATCCTTTTGGTCAGTTGATGGTGTAGTGAGCCCAAAGACACTAGACTTATTTCCCCCAGGCTGCTTACTATCAGAATACCCCAGACCCTGAAATTCTGTGAGTTTCACACCATGCATTTCATGAGTATACAACTTCCCGACTTCATACAGCAGTCTAAATATAAATAAACAGAGACACAAAGAAGGTGTCTCCATCTTTTTCTTCATGGTCAGATCCCTTAGTTAAGAACATACTCCTTTTGTGTTACTTGTCAATCTGTATTCTAGGCTATGGCTAACATCTACAGCTGCATAAGAATTAAGTATATAGAATTTAAAGAAATAAGCCATCAAAATGATAAACAAAATTCAGGCAAATTCTTACAATATAAGCCTCTCCTTTAGACCATTATTACACATTTTTAAACTCCAATACATTCAGATTTAAATAATAGTTTCTTCACTAACCTTATCCAAAAAAGCTTGTATTGCTGATTCTCGTCTCTCCAAATAAGCAAAGGATCTGTATCTCCCAATGGAAGCAATTATCTGGGTCTCTTTTTCCAAAAGTTCACACAAAGCAGCCTTCCTTTCAGCTCCAGTGAGATACTGGTTAATCTTAGAAAGTTGTTCTTGATGCCAGACTAGAGGAATAACATGAAAGACTCTTGAGTTATTAAAATCCCCTATCTTTACAAAGTATTTTTTAACCATCACATCCTGACAAAGGGTATTTATTTTTCAATCAATTTAAACAAAATCATACATGAATAGAATCATTCATATCATATACCTGATGTGTGGAGGGGAAAAAAATGTATGGGACTAAATGGAATCAGAGAGACTTAAAACAATAAAAGTAGAAGCAAACAAACAGAAGCCAAAGGAAAGCAGCACCGATGGCGTCCAATTACGCCTCCAAGGAGGCATACACACTCCTCAGCATCAAAAAAATATGTGTAGCCATGAATGCGCACTGCTCTGTTTGCCTTCTCCAGAGTGCCCGTCAGGAGTGGAGGAAGTTGACAGTCCTCGTACTTTGCATGTGCCACAGTGCTGGAGCAGAGGCCACACTTAGTCCACAAAGATGGCCATGACTGAGAACTCTGAGGGAGCCAGGGCCTGGCTCTGCCTGGCCAACAGTGGACTCTTTTTGTTGTCTGTCGTATGGGAGCTGACCATTGGACTGGCTCAGATTTGCTGAGGCCTGTATCACCAAACTCTACCCACTCAACTTCTACAGAGTGTCAGATCTCACAGCAATCTGAACGTTCCCCTGCTCCCCTTCCCCTTTATCTCTCACTTGTTACTTCATCTTGGCATCTGCTCCCCTGAGGATGTAAAATAACAGATCCGTGTAGAATTGCTGACTTAAATTATTGTCCTCATTCACTTATGTACCACTTGCTACTCCTTCATAAAACCCTAAATCATAGCAAATGTTATAAAGTAATTGTATTTACTCCACTCACATTGGAAAAATATTTATGATATTTTAAAGTATTGTTTACTATAAAGATTGTCATATGACATATATTCCAAGACCAAACCACAAAATGCAAAAAGAACAATATTTTAGTAAACTCACCTTGTCTAAAGAATAACACCGAATCCTGAAAGTTCATCTACATCATGAAATATAGATTGCTAGGTATTATTTCAAAACTAAATCAAAATTTCTGATCTCAGATATATATGATTTAACAAATGTTCCATTCCACTATTTTCTTTTATTTAATCAGGGACTGAACCCAGAGGAGCTTAACTACCAAGCTATATCCCCAGCCCTTTTTATGTTTTATTTATTTTGATATGGGATCTCGCAAAGTTGCTTAGGGCCTTGCTAAATTGCTGAGGCTGGCTTTGAAATTGTGACCCTCCTAACTTAGCCCCCTGAGCCACTAGGATTAAAGGTGTGCACCATCACACCCAGCTCTATTCCAGGCTCATATATACTAAATTTGGGAAAGAAAACTTTTTTTTTTTGGTACTGGGGATTGAACTCAGGGATACTCGACCACTGAGCCATATCACCAGCCCTATTTTGTGTTTTATGTAGAGACAGGGTCTCACGGAGTTGCTTAGCGCCTCACCATTGCTGAGGCTGGCTTTGAACTCGCGATTCTCCTGTCTCAGCCTCCCAAAGTGCTGGGATTACAGTTTTGAGCCACCGCGCTCGGCTGGGAAAGAAAACTTTTTCATCCCACATTTCAAAAATGTCAACCTTACTTGCATTAACAGAGAATAGGTTTGGAGATAACCTTAGAAATTAAATTGTTCAGTCCTATATTTAAGAAACTAAACTCTGATTCCATAAGAACAGAATTTCTGCTTTTCTTTCCATTTATCATCACCCCAAAGCCCCAAATTTTCACCACCATGTTTAAAGACTTCCTTTGGGAAGACCTCTTTTTGATATGAGATTATGTTCCCTTATCTTCTATTAGATATGATTCAATGAAATATATGTTCCCTCCCACTATTACATTCCAGACATGACTACTTACTCATCAAGCTGCAAGGATATTTCAGGATATAGTATGTTTATATAAATGTACATAGCTAGAGAATGTATTTGCTTTCTATTAAAATTTTAGATTTACTTTAACACCAGCATCTCTGTGAAGTAGAAGATAAATACCAGAAGCTATAGTGCTGCTTTTGGTCCTCCTTTTATAACCACTGCCTTTCATGGTATCTAGTTTACTAGTTTTTTCAGCGTGTTTCTTTCTTCTTTCAAATTTCAACTTGAAATTATCCTGATCAGGTCAAGGAGTTGCCAGTCATGTTCTTTATAAAAATCCACTCTGTCCTTTATCAGGAATACATTACTCAAACACTGTACAGCTTGATCTGTCCAGCAAAAGATCTGTAAATCTAAAAGCTAAATTATGTTCAGCAAAAGGATTGTAAATTTAAGAGCCGAATTAGATTATAGAAGTCCAAGAAATCTATGATTGATGAGTTTGATATTTTAAAGTAGCTTTATGGCCAAAATAACTTAAGAAATATGACCAAATCTATATAACAAAAGACAGTTTATGAATGAAGAGAAAAATTGCTTGCCTGTGGAAATAATAACCAAGAATATTTATCTCATAGGATTATGTAGAGGTTCCCAAAAAGCAAATGAAAATTAAATATTAGTAAGCCTATTTTATTTCTCAGGGTTAACATTAGAAACTTTTAGAACCTATAAAAAAATGTAGGCCACTAGATCATTATTTAAGCTATCCTGGAAACTTCAAACAGCAGTATACTATTCTCCCACATATATACTTATATCCTGGATAAATATGCAAGTAGACATGCACACTATCACTGTTATTTTCAAATACAATTGGATTATTGCTATGATGTTTTAATAGTAAACAAACAACCAAGTTAATAATGGACCTTAATTCCAATAAAATTCTTCATTAGATGAATATTAAGTCTATACGAAGAAATAGAACATGCCAATAGAAAAATATCACGTCCCAAGTACCTGCAAGAAATAGAAAAACACAGGACAGAAACAGCTGAACAAAACAGGTTTTGTATCTGATCTGACAGTTTCCAAAACTACACAGAAAAGACATATAAACACAAAATAGTCTTCCCCTTTTCATAAAATATATGTTCCCTGGAGAAAATAATAAAAACAAAAAAAAATGAAATGTTGTATTAGTTCTACAAACTACATGATTTAAAGAACAGAAAGGTATTTTCTTATAGTTCCGGAGGCTGTAAATCCAAGATTAAGTTGTTGGCAGGGTTGATTTCTTCTGAGGCCTCTCTTCTGATGATTATTGTCTTCTAGTGTCTTCATTTAATCTTCTCTATATACATGTCTGTGCCCTAACCTCCTCTTCTTATAAAGACAACAGTCATACTGGACTAAGGCCCACCCAAATAACCTCACTATTTTCTTAATTAACCTCTTTAAAAAAACTATCTCCAAATATAGCCACACTCTGAAGTACAGAGGATTAGGACTTGAACTTATGAATTAGGGGTGGGGGAATGCAGCTTCACACTACAGCACATGACAATACCCATAAATATTTTGAAGCAAAACATATTAAAGGAATTAGTTCATTTGAAAGAACAAACTTATTTTGTCTCCTTAATGCACATTCTTAGACAAATCGCCTAATCTCCACTTTGAAGTTCAACTATAATACTATAATAGCTAATAATAACATCTAATATCCATACTCATTATAAATTTTCCAAAATTTAAATGTGTAATTTCTAAGCAAGAAATAATAGAACATGCAATATTTTATCCACCACTGGCAGTCTATATGCATATGCATTTTAAAATTCTCCTCACAAACTATAAGCCGGAATGGTATGAAAAAAGCCAACATATGCCTAACAAGATTTTTAAAACTAGAGAAAATGGGCAGAAAGTGATGATTAGAGAAAATGTAGTGAAGGTGATATTTATGTGAGAGTAGCTAAGAATTGTCAAGAATTCACAACAATCATAGATTCTTAGGCTCATGTTGTAAAGAAATTCCAAGCAGGATGAAAATAAGTGTAGGCAAATTAAGCACATAATAGTAAACAGATGCCTATCTAGAAGAAATAGACCTTTAAAAATAATGAGGGGGAAGCATAGAGCAAATAACAAGATAACATATTTACACTGAATGATATCAATAATCACATTTAACCCAAACTGTCTAAGTATCTCAATTAAAAGACATAGATCATCTGACTGGACTTAAAAAGTAAGACCCATGCCTATGTTGCCTACAATAAACACATCTTATATGTAAAGAAGAGGCTAAAATAGCAAAATGTAAAAAGATATACCATGCTAACAGTAATCTAAAAAATGCTCTAGAATGCATATTAATACCAGGCAAAGTAGATTTCACAGCAAAAAATATGAAAAGCAATAAGGAAAGTTATTTCATAATGTTAAAAGGCTCAATTCATCAATAACATAAAGCAATCCTAAATGTTTATGCATCTCACAAGAGAGATTCAAAGTAAATTAAGCAAAATCTGATGGAATTACAAAGAAAAATAGAAAAATCCACTACTGTAGCCTGCTATTATAGCCTGAGATGTTAGTACTCCTCTCTCAATAATTTATAAACTAATAATAGGGAAATTAGTAAATACATAGAAATCTGTAACACGGCTATCAACCAATCTGACCTATTTATCAAACACTCAACCCAACTATAGCCAGATGCGAACTCTTCTCAAATACAGACAGAACATTTTCTAGTACAATCTATATTCTGATTATCATAACAAGTCTCAATAAATTTAGAAGAACTCTAACCATACAAAATTATATTGTCTCTTCACAATGAAGTTAGAAATTAATAATAGAAAGATATCCAAAATTAAATAACTTATTGCTAAATAATCCTAAATCAAAGGAGAATCAAAAGGGCAATCAGAAAGTATTTTGAAATGAGAGAAAATTAAAACCCAACATATTGAAATTTGTGAATGCAGCTGGCACAGGATTAGGGGAAATTTTATTATGCCAAATACCTATATTGGGAAAGAAGAAAGGTCTTAGACCCTCAGCTTTCACTGGACGACTAGAAAAAGAAGGATAAATTTAAACAAAAGAAAACAGAATAAAGGAAATAATAATAACATAAATAATAAACAATAATGAAGGGCAACATAAAAGAAAAAAATAAATATAATAGTAATAAAAATGATAAATCATTAGCCATATTGATGAGAAAAAAAGAAAAAAGAAAAAATGACCAATATTGGGGATACAGATGTGATGACTACAGATTGCAAGTATTAAAAGGATAACTACAGGTTGCAAGTATTAAAAGGATAACACTGAATAATGTTAACATTTTTATGGTAATAAATTCAACAACTTAGATAAAATTTAAAAATTCCTTGGAAGACAAACTATCCAAGCTCACCAAAGGATATACATAACACAAATAGCACTATGTCTTCAAAGAAATTAAATGTACAATTTAAATTATTTCTACAAAGAAAACTCTAGGCCAGAATGATTTCACTGAATAATCACTATGAAAAAATTGAAGGTACAGCATTATCCTGATAGAAAAGCAAACAATAACATAAAATGAAGAAGAAGAAGAAAAAAAAACCACAGACCAATATCCCTTGTGAATCTATAGGGAAAAAATTCTAAACAAAACCCTAAGCAAATCAAACTTAACAATATATAAAGATAAAACATTATAAGTAAGTGGAGATTATCCTAGGAATGCAGTGTTGTTTTAACACTTGAAAATCAATCAATGTGATTCACCATAGCCATAAGTGAAAAAGAAAAAAATACTATATGAATGTCTCAATAGGTAAGGAAAAAGTATTTAACAAAATCCATCATCCATTCCTCAAAAGCATTCCAGAAGGGAACTTCCTCAGCCTGATAAAGGACATCGGTGAATATCTGTTTTAAATTGACACTTAATAGTGAAAGACTGAATGTTTTCACCCTAAAATCAGCGTGGATGATTCCATATTGATAAGAAGTGAATATTGCCTAAATGGATTTGTGGATCCATCTCAATCCCATACAAACTCTCAGCAGGCTTTCTAGTAAAAATTTACAAACTGATTCTAAAATTTACTTGGAATGCAGTAAACTTAGAATAGTCAAAACTACTTTGAAAAGAAAAACTCAAGGGACTAAAATTCCTGAATTTCAAGATTCATAAGGCTACATTAATCAAGACAGTATGGTGTTGGTGTAAAGAAAGATGAATAGATTAATGGAACAAGATAGACAATTTAGAAATAGAGTCACAAATAGGTAGACAACCAATTTCCCACAAAGATGAAAAAAGCAATTCAATGGGAAAACTATGTCTAAAATCAAATGATATTAAAACAGTTTAATTTCCACATGCAAAAAATAAATAGATAAACTTGGAAATTCTAGAATTTAAAATAAAGCAAAGATATGTACTCTTACCATTCCTATTTAACATCATATTTAAAGTCCTAGCTAGCCAAATAAGGGAAGCTAAAAAAAAAAAGTATACATATTTGTCTTTATTCACAGATAACATAATTCCTTACTGCCTATATAGAAAACACCAAAGATTCCAAAATTAACTCCTGGAATTAAAAAGTGAATTTAGCTAAGTCTGAGGATATAAGATCAACATACAGAGGTCAGCTGTGTTCCTTATACCAGAAATAGACAATTGGAATTTGAAATGTAAAAAAGACCACCATTTAGAACAACACCAAAAAATGAAGCAGTTGGGTATAAATTTAACAAAATATTTGCAAGATCTGTATGTTGAAAATATAAAGCACTGGGGAAGAAGTCAATGAAGATTGAAGCAATGAAAAGAAGCACCATGTTCACAGGTTGGAGACTCAACACTTTTAAGATGTCATTTCTCCCTAGTTTTGTCTATACATTCGACACAATTCCATTTAAAGTCCCAGCAAGGTTTTTTGAAAATATCAAAAGCTGACTCTAAAATGGAAGTGGAAATGGAAAGGCGAAAGAACTAGAATAGCCTAAAGAAAAACAAAATTTGAAGTCTCACATTGTTTGATTTCAAGATTAACTATAAGATACAGAATTAAGGTGCACGAATGTGTGGGGGTGCACACGCATGAGTGCACACACACACGCAGAACAGAAAAGAGTCAAGAAATCCATACAAATACAGTCAACTGATTTTTGACTGCTATGGTCTGAATGTTTGTGTGCTTCTGGGGGGAAAAAAATCACATTTTAAACTCCTTACTACCAAGGCAATGATATCAGGAGGTGAGATCTTTTGGGAGGTGATTAGGTCCTGATGGTAAAACCCTCATGATTGAGATTAGTGCCTTTATAGAACAGGTCCAAGCACGTCTCCCCTCTACCATGGTGAGAAAACAGTGAGAAGACACCATGTGTGAACCAAGAAAAGGGCCTTCACCAGACAGCAAACTCAAAGATAACTTTCTGTTGTTTATAAGCCACCCAGCATGTTGTATTTTGTTATTGCAGACCAAATGGACTCAGATTTTGATGAAGATACAAAAGTGACTCAATAGAGAAAAGACACTATTTTCAACAAATAATATGGGAACAATTGGATATTCAAAACCAAACATTTAAAAATTAAACTCAACGTATATCTCATACCTCATATAAAATTAGTTTGAACTGTAATGTAAACCTAAATTTAAAATATAAACCTATAAAATTCCAGAATAAAACACAGGAGAAAAGCTATACAGCCTTAAGTTTGGTAAGTTTTTAGATACAATACCAAAGGCATGATCCACACAAGAAGAAACTGATAAATTGAACTTCGACAAAGACTTTTGCTCTGAGACAGATACTGTTAAAAGAATGAAAAGACAAGCCAAAAGTGGAAGGAATGGAAACCTGCCCTGGAAGTTGTGAAAAAGGATAGATCCTTCTGTAGGATTCTGCTTGATTCCTGTGCTCATCCCCAGCTCCTATTTCTCCTCCCTACTTGGTTTGGGAGATGGGTGAGTGAGAGGGTGCAGGACTTACTTGGATTCCTGCTCTGCAGACCTGAAAGATGGCTCAAGCTCATTTTTCTGAGGCTCTTAAGCTGAATCCTCCCTCCTGTGACTCCCCTGGGCTCAGACAGATGCATCTGCCCTCCAGGTTGCTCCAGGTAGCCACTTACAGAGGATCCAGCTGTTCCCTTCAAGCTTCTTTCTGACAAAATTGGATCATTTCTCTATTGAGTGGGAGACCCAAGAGGACTTCAGATCACTTGTTACTCACTCTCTCTCTCACGCACCTGCTTTCTTCCTTTATTTCTTCACTCACTCTCTCTACTCTGTAGTCCCTTCTGACAAACACATGTCTCTGTTCAAAAAATCCTGGGAGTGCTGCACATCTCAGTGCAGCAACACTTTCCAGTATCAAAGGCATCTGTTGGTTCTTTTGTAGATCTCTAGTTTCCTAGGTTAGAGAAAGACTCCAATCGACCCTCCTGGGCAAGGTTTAGGCACCAGTCCTTTGTATTCCTCAAACAAAGGGAACATATTCCAAAGTCCCCCTAGACAACTCCCTTGAAGCTCCTCTCTTTGGCATGTAGTGAGAAAACACCATAACCCTCTGCCCTCACTCCAGAGCACAGCAATGGCTCCCTCCAAAGAACCACTTTATTAACTTCTTCAAATCCTTCCCTCTATCCCTTTTTAGATCTTTGATCCTGCTGAGTGGTCCATGGGACAAGGAATCGTTCCTATCTCATTTCCTTTGTAAATTATTTATGAGGGTGAGGGTTTGTCTCACACTGACTCTAATATCCTGATCTCATCTACTGGACCCTCTGTAAAAAATGAGACAGGGTGATAGTACTGCACACCCTCCAGGAAGGACATAATGAGAAAGAGCGGTTAATGTTGGAGAAGATAACAGAGTAACTAAAACTTTCATAATATCCTGTAGGAGAATAAACTGGTAAAATCTCTGTAAAATTATCTAGTAGGATCCTCTGAAGCTGAATATATGCCTATCCTATGAATGAGAAATTCTACGCCTAGAAATCCACATCCAAGAGAAATGTACACATCTTCACCTAAAGATGTTTGTGGGCCACAACTTGTATTGGTCAAACTGAGGTAGAAAGACAAATCTACAGTAAAATTAATATGTCAATTGTGGTGTATTCATGCAATGGCAAACTCTATAGAAATGAGAATGAACAAACTCACACAAGGAAAATCTCATGATATAGTACTGAATGTTAAAAGCCAAATATAAAAGATGCTTTATAAATAATTCCACTTATACAAAAATTTAAAAAATTTTAATCAACCCCAACTATTTTAGGCTTTCGTTGAAGTATGAGATACCTAGGTGCTTTTGTAGGACCTATTTTCTTCCTTCATTGTCCCTCATGACAATTCTGACTAGTGAAAGAAGTCAGTCTGGTATAAGAAAAAGAAACATAAAAATCACATGTTGGTTAGAAAGGGTCTTGTTTTAATACATCTCAGTTACATTTATTTCTTGAAGTTGACATCATTTTGTCTTTATTATGGAAAGACAGCTTGTCTTGAGGAAAAGTGGTTTCCTATTATGAATTATAGTTTAAACTATATAACTGTCACAACGAGCCACAAGAGGGCAGCAGTTTCCAGGACCAGAGCTAGGAATATGGAATGAAGAAAACTATATTATAACAGAAAGAGCTTGTGAACTAAATTTTATCTTATTATTCCAAGTGTTTTAATTTACAATTTTAGAATTGGAGGAACTGAGATATGTCTTTTATGTAAAAAATCTTGTTTCATTTTTGTTTCTCTTCATACAAATCATGTGTAGATTTATGTGGCATACATGTGTTCTACTTTAATACACAAGTTTTGAATAAAATTATTTACCATAAAATAACAATTCACATATGTATAGACCCTGGCACTTTTTAATGTACTTTCGTACATGTGATGTTTTGTATTTTTCACTTTACTAAGCTCTCTGAAATAGATGTGCCAGAAACTATGGAGTCTTTTTCATAGATAAAGGAACTAAGGCTTAGAAGTGAATAACTTGTTCTAGTTAACACTAAGAATAATTAGAAAAGTCAGAACTTCATTTGGCATGTTTTTTAGTATTTCTCAGAGTTGCCTGTTAGCCAAACAAAAATAACCAAGGTATCCTTTAGTTAATTCATGTATGAATTAAAATATCATTTTCATGGAGCTCTACTCTAACATAAGGTTAGTTTTTTAATTATCCTCCAATACTGACACTTAAATTAACCATTGTTATCATCTCACAGAGAAAACAAAATAGAAATGAAGTTTAAAGTAAAATAAACAGTATTCCTAGAGATTAATGATATACCAAGTTGTAAACATTCCCATAGTCATTTGATTTTCGCATTACCAGAGATAAGTGTTTACTCATTTCATCTCCAGTAAGTAGGGTATTATCTCATAGCTATTTAAATACACCCAAAATATGACACCTAAAGTTGTATACAATTTGACAGCATGAGCTGAGTAACTAAACTCATAACATAAACAAAAACAGCATATAAAGGGACTGAACACAGTGGCACACTCCTGTAATTCCAGCAGCACCCAGAGGCTGAGGCAGGACGATTGCAAGTTCAGTGCCAGCCTCAGCAATTTAATGAAGCCCTAAGCAATTTAGTGAGACCTTGTCTAAAAATAAAAATGGCTGGAGATGTGATTCAGTGGTTAACTGGCCCTGGGTTCAATCCTTGGCTTAAAAAAAAAAAAAAAAGTATGTAAGGAAGTAAAGATACAGGAAAAAATTCACTTAAAATTAACATTATGAATAATCATAGAGAAGTCAAAGACTTGTTTCCTTGAATAAAAAGACACTGTTCAATTAAAAAAAAAAGACAAAATGACAAGGTATTTTTCATTGTTTTGGTGTGTGTGTGTATGTGAGTCTGTGTGGTACTCGGGATTGAGCCCCAGGGTGCTTTACTCTTGAGGTAGACCTTCAGCTTTTTTTAATTTTTATTTTAAGACAGGATCTTTTTCAATTGCCCAGGTTGGTCTGGAACCTGTGATCTCCTACCTCAGTGTCCTGAGTAGCAGGGATTACAGGTATTTGTGATTGTGCCCAACTAAGGCTATTTTAAATGTTTAAAACTCTACCCAGAAGTATATATCCATATGTGTATGTATATAAATACACACACACCCACACACACACACACATACACACACACTGGAGTATTAGTTATAATGAAGAATGAAATTATGGCATTGGCTGGTAAATGGATGGAACTGAAGAGCATCATGCTAAGTGAAGTAAGCCAATCCCAAAAAAACTAAGGCAAAATTTTCTAATATGTGGAAGCTAATCCAAAATAAGGGCAAGGGGAGAGAGAAAGGGGAAAAAAGGAGAGGGCATTTCATCAAGATAGAGGAAATATCAGTAGACTAGACCAAGGGTTTGGGGGTGATGAAGGAGGGATGAAATCTGACTGAATCTTCATATGTACATACATGAATATAGAATAGTGAATCCCAACAGCAAGTATATACACAAGACACTAATTTTAAAAATAAATGAATAAATTGCAGAAAGATCAGTAAAGTAGAGGGAGGGGAGTGAGTGGAGGGAGGAGGGAGGAAGGGGGAAGTGCTGGGGATTGATTTAGAGCAAATTATATTCCATGCTTTTGTGATTATGTCAAAAGGTTTCCTCTAGTGTTACAAATAACTAAAAAGAATCCATCAATCAATCAATGTCAAACAAAAGATGCATTGTTATAACTGTAATGATGTAAATGAAAAGGGTATGGTGAGGATCAGGAGATGACAATAGTATATGCAAGTTTTATTGTCAGTCACAAAATCCTTGAGTAGTCGACATTTATCCCAAGATTGGAAGATGGGTAATTGGCAAAGGACTCCCAAAAAAGGCAATGGTGAGTCTGTTGTCTTCTTTCAAGTAACTGAAGATTTCATGTATCAGTGACTAACACACACACTGTAGAAATAGGATGTAAATCATTTACTATTATCATTATTGGGGGTATTAAAAAGGGATAGATGAGCACCTTCTCTAAAGAGTACAATCATGGGATGCTGAATTGAGGGATGTGAACAGCTCAACTCTGATTTCACACACTGCCAAAAGCATCAGAAAACCAGATGAGACCATGCTTTCTCTCTCTCACACCTGAATGAGGATCAAATGACACAATATATCTCGACTGTGTAATTCACACAACAATATGCACATTCATTGTTAATATAAAAGCATTTTCAATGTTGTTTCAGCCTTAATTTCTATCCCAAATGCAAGACAGTGTTCATCTAACTTCAGCCCAGATTCCTAAGACTTCTCCCTAAAACAAGTCTTTCTTTTGTCTTCACTGTTTTTCCTACGAATGAAGAATTTGTAAATTAATATTTTATTCAAAACCTATGTCAAACTTACGTTCTAATGCATTATAAAGAAGTTCAAAGTCTTCATTCGTTTTAGGATTATGCCTCCGGTAATAGTCATTCTGTATCCATTCTTCTTTTTCTTTTATTTTCCTTAGTTCTTCCTGCGCTTCCCACTCCAACCTCAACTCTTTCTCTTTTTTGAGTTGCTCTACGAAGACTTTAGCATGCCATTGCCTGTAGCGAGTCTGTATTACTATTACCTGTATTTAAATTAAGAGAAAATAAAGTGCCTACCATCAACTTTTTGAACAGACAATAAAGAAAGGCAACAATGATTATTTCAATACCAATTCAACAATAAAACAGTACTGAGTCTGATTTTAGCTCCATGTCAGATGTTCTCACATATACGAACACAGAAGCCACAGATACTACGCGTCACTGCTATTTGTCTTGAAATCTAGTAAATACACCTTCATAGATGGTTGTTAGTACAATGCTTAAGAGAACAGACTCTGGAGTTAGACTTAATTTGAGTCTCCTCTCTGCTACTTAGTAGTAGATTGCTTTGGGACAAGTTGTTTGCCATCACTGTACTTTAGGACTCTCATCTATAAAACAGTGATTAAAATACGCATAGGAAGTGCTTAGCCTGCCAGGCATGGTGGTGCATGCCTGTAATCCCAGAGGTGTGGGAGGCTGAGGCAGGAGGATTGCTAATTCAAAGCAAGCTCAGCAACGTAGCCAGGTCCTATCTCCAAAAAAAAAAAAAAATTAAAAGGCCTGAGGATGTGGCTTGTGGCTTGGGGGTTAAGTGCCTGTGGTTCAATCCCTAGTACCAAAAGAAAAAGAAAAGAAAGAAAAAGAAAAACAAAGAAAGAAAGAGCTTAGCCCAACTTTGCCACATCATATCACAAGTCCTCAAGTTATACAATCTTTATGAATTTTTGTTATTTCCACTTCATCTTAATAATTGCCATAAGCTAAGGCACAGATTTTAAAACAAAACTATATTTCCTAAACACATACAGGCCTATGTGGAAACCAGCAAGGGTTAGTTAGATAAAAGAGAGATGTAAAGAAGAATTAAATTATATGAAATAGAAATATATTTGGCAGTATTCCATAGTATTAAACCCTCAAAAAGTTCATGATATAAGAGTTTTATAAGTTTATTTATAAACTCAAATAAAATGTGGGGAGTTTGCAACAAGATTGAGGACAAAACATGCTGGCACATTCCTTTCCCACTTCTTCATGTCTGATAATTACAGCAAAATATGTAAAGCAGAAATCAATAAAGTCTCTGGATCATATCAAATGGGTCACCCAAGGGAACAGAAACTTCAAAGAGTCCCCTCAAGGAAAGAGACAGATGGGATATACTAAAGAAGGAATCTATAACCTAGTCATGCACTGGAGAGGCAAGCTAGAAGACACAGAAGTGGCCCTAGTACTGCTTCATGACCAAACTGGCAGATGCTCTGAGCAGAAGGGCAGCCAACCTGGTACCTGCTTGAAAAATGCAAATGGAACATGCTCCTGTAGAACAATTTAGGTAAACAGCAACAGAGATATCTGTCCCTAGGCAAGAGGGGTTAGTGTCTCCAAAAGCTAGTGAGACTGAGGATGTATAGAAAAATAGCTCTGTCCCAGAATCAAGCCTTCTGTAAAACCACTGAGATCAGAAAGTGGCAAATGTGCTATTAGCACATTGCACATTAAAAAATTGAATCCCAAGTTTCCAATTCTGTGATATTTCAGTGAATTAACAAAGGTGAATTAAAATAGGTTGGAAATCATAATCTAGAGCTAATACTTTATTATATTAGTTAATATTACATTATGAGTACTATAATTATATTATTATCTATCTAATATATTATATACTATATTTAAGTTTTTATAGGTGTTCCAATTCTGAGATGATAGGACAAAATGAGTTAAAAATCTCAAATCATCTGAGAGTACATACCTAGGAACAAACCAATCATTTGAGAAGAGTCTACAAAATAAAAAGTTCCTCACCCAACAGAACAATTTATTCTTGTTTGCAACAGAGTAAGCAGAAGAGTAGTTCTCAAAGAGTAGTGGCAAGACCAGCAGGATGGACATTATCTAGAAAAGTACCAGCAAGCAACCCATCTTCCTGCACCCTCCCACCAGCCCCTTGCCCAGCAGATCACAGCATCCTATATATTCACAAACCCTCCAGGGGATATGGAAGCTGAAGTTTTAGAACTACTTTATGAAATAAAACAGAAAACAAGAATAGAGGCAGTTAATATTTTCAGTGTAAAAGTCTTATCAATATGAAACAAGATTAAAAACAAAATTGAACTGTGGAAAAAAATCTTTATTTTTGAAATTTAAAAAAAAGAACCACCACAATATGTATCAGTTTGGTTGCTATTAAATTTTTAAAATTTATTAAAGACACCAAAACAAGATTTGTTTAAATAACAGGAATTTTTCTCCTCTCATATGGCCATCCAGACACCGGCAAGTAGTTCAGGGTTGGTAGGAAAGCCCTGCCACAAGTTAACAAATTGCTCCCCACTTATCCGGGCTGATCCACTTATCGTCATCTTCCAGCCAGTAAAAAGTGGGAAAGGAACAAAGAACACTTTAAGAGCAATTCCTGGAAGTGCCTCACATCACTGCTCTGCACACCCTGTTGTCTAGACCTTTGTTACATGGCCCCCTGATGTACAAAGGAGTTAGGAAATGCCATCTTCCCTGAACAGCCATGTGCCCAGTGAAAGCCTCATTCAGTACATGAGAGAAGGGAAGAAAGAATATTGGCTGAGAACTCGAGGCTTGTTATAATCTGATCTGCAGAATGTGTACAGAGTGAGAAAGAATTAAATAAGCAGAAACTTAAGTGAGAAAATCTTTTAGAAAGCAGAAGGAAAGGTCACAAAAGTTAGAAAGAACAAAGAAAAAAATCAGAAACATGAAAGATAAATCCAGTCATTTCAAAATCTGTCTGATACAAGTTACAGACAGAATGAAGAAATTTGATTACAGAAATTACTCAAAATAAAATAAAAGAACATTTCCCAAAGTGAGACATGAACTCTCAGAAAGGGTCTATTACCAAATTTCAAAAGCAGCATGATAATATTACAAAATGCCAAGGATAAAGTGAAAATTCTAAAAACACATAGAAAGAGGAAACAAAGAAATAAGAATCAGATATCTGATTGTCAAATACAGCTTCAAAGTTACAAAAGAAAATAATTCTGAAAATGAACTTGAATCTAACCTTCTATACCCAAACTAAAATCCACATATGAGGTTCATTCAGTAAGGACTTAGATGGTTCACTCTCTATGCATAATCTCGGAGGAACTACAAGAGAATGTGTTCCAGCAAGAATAATAAATTCAAGCAGGAAAATTAAAGCAGTGAACAAAGGCTTCAAAAAACCTTATGAACCTAAATATATTTTATTCAAAAAAAAACATATATATCAAAGCAAATGTAAAATAACAATCTAGAATTATAATTATATAGTAAATCATCTTTAATTGTAATTCCAAATCCTCACTGGATAGGAGGAACTGGAGAGGAAGGAAAAAGAAAAGAAGAAAATAAATGCATATTAAGGTTCTTGTTCACAGAGAAGATATACAGCCATATTACTGTGCATTTGGCACAAAAAAGTAGGTGTGTTAAAAAGTTTTATAAGTAGTAGCAAATACATATAAACTTGCAAACTACTTACTCTGAATTATGAAAAAGACAAAAACATGAAAGAGCTTAAGCAAGCCAACAAAAAAGAAGGAAAGATAAATAAAAGAATAAACAAACAAGAATGATTAGTAAATTAACAAGATTAGATGGCAGAAATGAATGTAAAAATATCAGTCACACATAATCTTGCCTAAAACAATAACTATTAAGCATTGAACTCTAGAACCTATTTAAAAATTAAAATGAACATGACCCAAGTGAAAGGAATCAATGAGGATAAAAGAACTTATTAAATGGAAATTGACTCCTCATACACCTTTTAACTGCTCCCTCAGTTTTTTTTACTGCCCACTCTTCACTTTGACCTCCCACAAAATCTACAACCCACCTTCCAAGATTCTCTAGGGCCAATGTATGTGGGTCCTGATGCCATCCTTCTTGGCAGATTTTCACTTTCTCTGCCCTAGTAAGCCAAGTTGCTTTACAACTTCAAAAATGTCAACTGACATTTACTTTTGTCTTTTCTCACATATTCTTTGCCTTATATATTTATAAATTTTTTTCTTTAAAATCATTTTATTGGCGTTGGGACAGTGGCATGGAGAGGACTACTTCTCTACCTCATATCCCATGTCCTCTATTTCCTCCTACTAAGAAAATCTCAGCTTTCTTGAAGAACAATACACTACTTAACAAATTCATTTACCCTCTACTCCTTCGGGAGGAACATCACATGACATGGCTCAGGCCAATGATAAGGAAGCAAATGTCACTGGGTAACGTTTTCAGGAGGAAAGCACATAGGACATGCTCCCTTGACTTCCCTCTTGTTCCTACACAGAATGCAGATGTGATGATAATCGTCAACCATTTTGTCACCATACAGTAACATGCCATGCATGGAGAGATTTGAATGGAGTGGGAAGATAAAAGGAGTGCAGTTTCCTGATGATACAGTAAAGTCTTCATCCAAACCCAGAACAATAAGAAAGTAAAAATTAGTTTGGACTGAGAAACTAAAAACCACATCAGTGTATTAAGTGACATTCATCAAGACAGCCACAAAGCTAACAAGAAACAATATTTCTCCCAAGGATGCTCTGCAGCTATAAAACGTCATAGCAATCCCTTTCTTTGAGTAACTATTTTCTTACTGACAAACTTTGTCCTCTAAAATCTAAAACTCTAAAAAACTTTATTGCTTGAAATCAGATCAGTAAGAACATTATTGTCTAAAAGGATCTAAATCACTTTGACAGGGAGAAGCAGCCTTGATTTTCAACTAAAATGCTGAACTTAGAGAACTTTAGAGATAACATTCTACAACTCTTTTAACTTCATCTCCAAGAGAACAGGACCCTGGTCCACCTTGCCATGCAGACTTTGATGCTGACGCACTTACACATAGCCTTACTGTACAGAGACAATGAAGAGACTACTTTTCTTAAATTCCACCTACGCTTCACTTCCTCCTAAATCTCATAATTCTTCTCTTTTCCCTTGTGGGGTAAATATTAATTTAGATTAAAAACATTCACTCATCAGGCTGGAGTAACTGGGACTGATAAAGCAAAGTTCAAAGCTAGCCCTGTGGTGACCCTGGCATGCTGTCTCCCTGAGGACAACGACTCCATAGACTTGACTTTTTTGCATTCCAAGTCTATCTCTCAAAATAATGCTAGGAGGTATATTCAACTATAAGAGATCAAATAGGTTGAAAGTAAAAAGGTGAAAAAAGATGACTTGTATAAGTGATAAGACAGAGTGGTTAACTCTCCTGTTAGTAAACTCTAATGTAATACTGAATTTCAAATAGTCTGCCAAGCTGCCTGCACAATTCTACTGTGACAAGAAAGGGTTAAGGCCAAGGGACAGAAGTGTTGAGAGAGCTAATAATGCCAAAGGCACCTGAGATTCCCTTAGGACAAGGGAAGGATCAGGAACATTTAGGGTTCTGGTTGCTTATATGGAAGGATATTGGAGATAAAGTCTGCATTGACCACCCATGAAACCAGACTCAAACTCATACAGGTTATTACTCAGGCTAGTGTGGCTTAGAAAAACACACATGGAACAACTGCCTTTATATATTTAATTTTTAGTATTTGTTCACAATAAAATTATCTTACTGCCTTTAATCTTCGAGCGTGGTATTGTTCTGCTGAAAAATAATCCCCTGGCTTTAACAGTTTATCAGTCATATTTGAGACGTACACACCAATTTTAGACATTTGGGTGGATGTTGTATTTGTAGTTTGTTGGAGCTTCATTCTCTGAGAAACTGTCTAAAGTAAAAACATAAAACATTCAAGTAAGTATCCACTATAGACACACACATGAGAGGGAAAATATTTTTTCTACATATTCCAGTAAATTTTGCTTATATTATCTTAATTGCCACATAATTAATGAGAAGAATTTGAGAGAATCATGTAGTATACAACAATTGTTGATTCTATGTTTTCAGAAACCTTAATGTAAAATTAAAAATTTTACCTGGGTGTCCCTACAAAATGTATTTTTTTTTTCTGGGCACTTTTTAGGTATAGTTTGGGTTCCAGCATTGTGATATTCTATTCCTGTTATTTTATGCCTAAATCCACCAAGAAATGGCTTGTGAAAATCAGACTTTATAATCTCAACAGCCACCACCTGGTACTGATTAATGCCTAAGGAGATAAAAACCAAGACTGAATGGAAGTTCAGTTACAAAGGGAAACTAACATAGTTTATCTGAAAAACATCAAATAACTCACCAGTTTGTATGGTGACAGTTATGATTTGAGAGACATCATTTAATCCCTCTATCCTTTGGATTGGATATTGATCTGGATGTGTAGAAAATAGTTCCACTTGTATAATTTCCTGTGGCTTAACTCCATGTTGTATTAGAGTCTCATTATTTTTAAAAATTATTCCTAAAATGAAAAATTTAAGAAGTTTTATGACAAAAAATGGCTATTTTGTTGTTTTAATTATAAAATAAAATTATATATGTGTGTATAAATAGTGTATAACATGATGTTCTGATATATGTACACATTATAAAATGGCTAAATCAAGCTAAAATAACTATTACCTCACATACTTTTTTTGTGTGTGGTGAAAACACTTAAAGTTTACTCTCTTAGAAATTTTCAAGTATACAGTGTATTTTTATTAACTATATAGTCACAAAGATGTACAACAGTCTCTAGAAATGGCTAATTATATGTACTCATTTTAAGGTGATGGAAAATATTCCAGGTGCTTGTAGGAACACATATCACTTAATTACTAAATATAGTATAAATGTTTTCCATCTGTTGCTGTAATGATAGCACAGGAAATACCATAAGTGACTATATTTCATAATAATTTACTATATACTTTATGAATAACTAGAAGAGAGGAGCTTGAAGCCTTTGAATCCGAAGTAATGATAAAGAAATGGAAATATTCATTACCCTAATTTGATTAGTACACAATGTATGCATGTTGAAGTATCACACTGTATCTCATAAATATGTGTAATTGTTACATGTTAATCAAAACAATTTTAATCTTTAAGTAAAATAAATGTTACCTGATTTGATCATTATACATTGTATACTCATAAAGAAGAAAGGTCATAGCATGAAGAGGACAGGGATCCTTAAGTACCACTGACCATCTACTATAGTCACAAAGTGCTTTCTTCTCTAATTTTCAACTTTACCTTCGAGTTAATGCCCAATAATTTTTAATTCTCTCTTTGGAGTCATACCTCCAGTTCAGTTCAGACTCTGCTACTTATCAGCCATGTGATTTTTTACAAATATTTTCCCTGAGTTTCAGATTCCTTCTCTCAGAGAAAGAGTTAATAATAATATTACCTACATCAAAGGGTTGCTGTGTGGATTAAATGATAATGTAGGCAAAACATTTTGTAGAACTACTAACATAGTAAGTGTTCAATAAATTAATCATAATGATCATCATCATTATTATTACTAATAATTATTTAAACTTTAATCCTTGTTTCCCTAGTCAGGCTTGAAATGTGCTATGTGCACAAATCTTACATTTGGAGTATATTCACTATAAACTGATATTTTTAAAAATGATTTTGAAATTGTTTTTCTCTGCAAACATTGTGTAGCATCTTTATAAGTCAATACCCAAAACTTTTAAAACTAAAATATTAGAATTTGTTGAGACACATTCTATAAGAACATATTTTTAGCTATGTTAGTCTGGTTATCTATATACAGTTACAAAGACTATATCCAATCAGGATCAATCATGATTCAAGACTAGTATAACTTCAGTGGGGCTTCTCAGTATCACCCACAAAATATAAACAAACCAGACATTATAGGAGCGACCTTAACATATTCAGAAACCATTTTAAGTCGTCTTGTTCTATAAATTCTCCTTCATCTTTTTATTTCTTCAATCTCAGCTCCTCCCATTCCACATATAAAATCTACTTCTAGTCACTCAAAATGTCTTATTACTTCCTAAAAGCTCCAGGTTTTCTCATCTCTTTGGGACTTAGCACAAATATTATCACCTTTATTAACTGAAACATTCCATAATCTCCTGGGTTCCTTCCTTCCTATTCTCATAGCTTTTGGTGCATATTTCCAATAAAGTATTTGTACTTTATATGGTAACTATTGCATGCAATTCTCCCCTTACTAGTCTGTAAGCAATTTGACAACAGGAATCTTATTTCATGTTTCTCTGTACCTTCTGCTGTGAGCAAAATCTCTAGAATAAAATGTCTTCAATAAAAAGGTATTAAATAAATAAATGCATAACCACAGATAATGCTAAAATAGTAAATATTGAGATATTTAGTTTAAAAAATCAGAGGTCTTGATTGTTTACATGCTAAAACTGGACGAGTCTTGATAAGTTTATGAGCCTTCAAACTCACCTGCACAACGTATCTCCAGTACAAAAGGTGGGATATTTAATAAGTGTGAAAAGTGATCCTTGAAGTATTTAAAAATGGTGTCAACTTTAAAAGGCATTATAATTTCCTGGCCCACAGGAATAAGTACAACTTTTACTAAAGATAAACAGAGAAAAGAAAGAAGCATCATCAAATAAAGTAAGGATTAGCAACCTACACTCCACAAACAGAATTATGGACCAACGTTTAATTGTGGGGAACACAGGTTATTTCTGCTATTTTTCCCCACCACACCCCAATGATATCTAAAGAGAAATGACCAACCTTGACCTACAGCCTTAGGCTTTGAAAATTAATCCATAATCTCAAAATTTCTCATCAATGTTCACCACCTATATTATGACTTAAGTATAGAAAGCAGCTCTATAATCAAGCATTTTTGTTTACTGAGTATAAGAAAATGAGACCTTGAAATAGAAAAGTTGTCTCAGAACTCGGAAATGCATTTGAAATTCCCACTATAACTACTTTTCACAAAAGTTAACATTGTGTGGCTCACACTCCATCCTACAAAATAGGAAATCAAGACGCTTATGTGTTGAGTAAGGCACAGTGGCACATGCCTGTAATCCCAGTGATTCAGGAGGCTGAGGCAGGAGGATCACAAGTTCAATGTCAGCCTCAGCAATTTAGTGAGGCCCTAAGCAACTCAGCAAGACCCTATCTCTAAATAAAACATAAGAAAAGGTCTGGGTATGTTTCTCAGTGGTTAAGCACCTTTGGGTTCAATCCCAAATGCAAAAAAAAAAAAAAAAAGATGTTTATGTGTTAAAAAAAAACTTATAAAATGATCACCTATTCACAAATTATATGGAATAAGTATAGTATAAACTCTTTTACCTTTATAGACTTTAAAATTTTTGTTTCAGTCAGCTATTTTGCCGCAGCGACTAAAAGACTAAACCAGAAAAATTGTAGAGGAGGAAAGGTTCATTTGAGGGCTCACAGTTTCAGAGGTCTTAGTCCATAGAAGGCCGGCTTCATTACTTGGGCTCAAAGTGAGGCCCATCATGGCAGAAGAGTGTGGGAGAGGGAAGCAGTTCACATGATGATCAGAGAGCAGAGAGAGAGACTCCACTTGCCAGATACAAATATATATATATCCCAAAGCCATGCCCCCAATTCTCACCTCCTCCAGCCACACCCTACCACTGCAGTTACCACTCTGTTAATCTCTATCAGGGAATTAATTTACTGATTGATTAATTCACCTTCTCACATTGTCTCACACATGAGCTTTGTGGAGACACCTCACATCCAAACCATAGCACTTTTAATAGAGAAGATGCAATAAGTAATCATATTATAGGTCCAAAAGCTTGTATATTTCTAGATGCCAGACATGACAGTTTTCAAAAAGCTGAGACATTTATCAACGTTCCCGTAAAAAAAAAATCTAACTAGGCATCAGTCATATTAAGGTTCTTTAAACTTACCAAATTTGTTCTCATAGTTCTCTCTGAACAAAGGGAACACTTTAAGATGGTAAACAGAAACTATCAGAAGGCTATTTTGTTTCTTGGATGTAAAAAGCTATGATTAATGTACTTTAAATTTTTCATAGCACTGGCTTCTTAAGTTTTGGAAGGGGGAGGTATACTGAGGGATTTGTGAAGCTCAGTAAGTACAGGGTCAAAACAACTTTTTATTTTTAAAAATCACCAAAACAACTTTTTAACTTAAAAAAATCACCATGTTTTTAAGTTAAAATATCAGGGAATTATAGAAACACCAAAAATGGAATCTAAATTTACATTGAATAATGAAATTGAGAGATACTCAGTTCTATTGTATATAATTAACTTAGATTTCTCTCCTTCTTCCTTTCTATTCTTTGTCTGAACATACCACACAAAAAAAGTTACATTTTACCAGCCGAACTAAGCTGCTTTTATTATCATTGTTAAGTGACAGCCCATATTCTCCATTCTATGAGTGGAACTCTTAAAAGGCATGGACAAGGAGGAAAGGGGGAGTCCATTAATGGTTTTCTGTGTAACTACCTTAATGCTGCTCCTCTTCTCTGTTATTAATAATATCAAAATGAACACTGCTTTAGGGCTTTAAAATTGACCTAAAATGAGAGACAATGATTTTTCCAAAGCTAAACATATGGTTAACTCTAAGCAGACTAGAGAAATTTGGAACAGCAACATGATACAAAGAATGAACAATGAATACGAAACTAGGGTATCTGATTTCTAGCTATGTAAAACAATTCCAAATTGGCACACAAAAGAATTGTAATTGTACTCAATAATTTTTCTACTATTTCTCAAGTTCCCTAAACATTTTAAATTTATTTATTGGAGTAAATAAGTAATTGTGAATTTAAAATTTAGTGATGTTCATTTACTGAGGAAGAGTAGATATTGCAGAATAAAAAAGTTTTCACACAGTCGGTACTGCAGGGCACTCCTATAATTCCAGCAACTCGGGAGGCTGAGGCATGAAGATTGCTTGGTGGCCAGGCTCAACAATGGAGCAAGGCCCTGAGCAACTTAGTAAGATCCTGTCTCAAAACAAAAATAAAATGGAATGGGGATGTAGCTCAGTGAAAAGCATCTCGGGGTTCCATCTCCAGTACCAAAAAATGGAAAAAAGGAAAGTTTTCACACATAGTGAAGAGTGGTGTAACTATGGAAATTTGGTGAACATGGGGAAGGGAAACTATTAGCAAATATAAAATAGATCTTCAAACAAAAATAAATAAATAAGGAAAAGCAACTATTCATTGAAATGCAGAAATAAAACATTCTGTCTTCTCTTGGAAATACCTGTTGCTGAAGATTCTCTGGCTGATGTTTGCAACGACTCCTTTATAGCCTTTATTTTATTCAGAAATGCCAGAGTTTCTTCATTTGCCTCCTGTTCGGCAAACTCCACGTTGGGCCGCTGTGCATCATACCCTTGACCATGCAAGGATTTTCTGGGAGACACAACCCTTTCCGGGGGTTTTCCTTCCTCATTCAATTCAAGGCTTAAAATACTGATGTTACTTTGCTCCTCAGGTGACTCATTGCCCTCACTGAGTTCTAGTTCAGATTCATGCTCTTCACTTAGCTCTGACTCTGAAAGTTCTTCTGAGAGAACTGGAATATTGACAGTGTCAGTAGCCTGCTCATATTCTTCTGGCTCAACTGTATTCTCAACATTAAATTCTTCTTCTTGATCAGACATTTTCCTATATCAAGAAAAATTAACATATTTACTACATAGGTAAGAGTTATTCCACTAAATATCAAACTAATTGCTAATATAGTGTGATGTTCATATTATACTAAAATGGTGCTCACATTGGGCATGGTGGCACATGCCTGTAATCTCAATAGCTTGAGAGGCTGAGACAGGAGAATCACGAGTTTAAAGTCAACCTCAGCAAAGCAAGGTGCTAACCAACTCAGTAAGAGCCTGTCTCCAAATAAAATACAAAATAGGGCTGGGGATGTGACTCATTTGGCCTGAGTTCAATCCCTGGTACCCTAAAAAATAAAATAATAATAAAAAATATAAAATGGTGCTCATTTTTTAAAAATGTCGATTATTTTCTTAATGCCAGGCATCAGGTTAAAAACCTTGGTGAATTTTTATTTCAAAAATACTACAGTAAGTTAAAAAAAATAATAATAACAAAAAGAACCTCAAAACAATTTTGAACAATATTCTGTAACAAATATGTGGAAAATATACTCTAAAATATCTTTTCATCTTTTCTTTTTCCAATAAAGAGCACCCTGTGACAAAAAGAACTTTTGAACTACTTCTTTTTCTGAATATAAAACTGACATGAGATTTATGCTTCTGGCATTACAAATTATTAGACTCTTCAAGGAACCTGGCAGCTCCAGAGCAACTGTATCCCACAGAGAACACACTGTATTAGCTCTTCTCTCACAAATTGTAGCAGAGATCTCTAAGGACCTCTATCTCCAAAACAAATATCTTGACAAATAAATCTAGACTGAGTTTAGAGTTGACTAGATCCAGAGTTATGGTAACTAAGAGCCTGGTCTTGGGAAACAGTATGACAGTATCTAGGACCATGGGCCAAATGAGTCCAAGGTATCCTAGAACCTGGCTGCCAAAAGGAGAAGTTGGATCAGAGCAGCAAGGAGCCAATATAGCAGGGAGCCTACCTATAGAAGCTGGCAGCCAGGAGTGGAGGATATCACAAGTGCCTAGAGGCTGCATTTCTGTGGCAACAGCT
Source organism: Xerus rutilus (assembly GCA_028644305.1). Classification (NCBI taxonomy): domain Eukaryota; kingdom Metazoa; phylum Chordata; class Mammalia; order Rodentia; family Sciuridae; genus Xerus; species Xerus rutilus. The sequence continues at coordinate 26,674,984 of CM053407.1, read as the reverse complement.
GAGGGAAAATTAAACTTGAGAACATTGGGAAGTAGGAAAGATCTCTCTGGGGCTTCTGCTTTGAGCACAGATGTTTAATGCGGAAAAAAATCACCCCTTGGTCAGTGGAGATACATGGCTACTAGAGGACAAATTTTTAAAAATGGAACATCTGACAAGTAAATAATCATTGAACTCAGAAGAGTAAGCTATAAGGCATTATAGAAAGTTGAAGAGAGAATTACCAAACTGGAAGATAAGATTTTATCTCAAATACTGCACAGAGATAAGAATATGAAAATATGAGCAATTGTTACGATTTGGATATGAGGTGTCCCTCAAAAGCTCATGTGTAAAACAATGCAAGAAGGTTTGGAGGAGAAAATGATTGGGTTACGGCCTAAACCTAATCAGTGAATTAATCCCTGATGGGATTAAATGAGTGGTAAATGGAGGTAGATGGGGTATGGAGGAAGTGGTTCACTGGGGGCATGGCTATGGGGTATATATATTTTGTATCTGGAGAGTGGAGACATCTCTCTCTCTCTGCTTTCTAATCACCATGTGGGCTGCTTCCCTCTGCCACACTGTTCCTCCATGATGTTCAGCCTCACCTTCAGCCTTGAGGAATGGAGCCAGCCTTATATGGACCAAGACCTCTGAAACTGTGAGCCCTCACATAAACTTTTCCTCCTCTACAATTGTTCTGGTTGGGTCCTTTAGTCACAGCAGTGAAAAACCTGACTAAAATGGTGATTAAGAACATGGAGAAGAGAAAAAGAAAGTCAAGCATGTATGTTCTGAGCATATATTTTTCTAGAGATCTGAGAGTGGTTTTGTATTATTATAACAAAACAATAATAAAGAATATGCAACAGAGACTTCATATGCCCTATGAAGCCTAAAAAAATGCCCTGTAGAACCCTTTTCAGGAAAAGTTTGTCAGCCCCTATTCTAGCACATGTCAAATTAGTGACCTAGAATGAGAAAAAAGAATGATGGAAAAGAAATGTTTTAAAAGAAAATGGCTAAGAATTTTTCACAAGTGATAGAAAGTATGAACCCATAGATCCATTAAGCACAACATAAATCTATACCTAATAGGATAATACAAATAATTCAGAACCATATACATTGTGAGAAATTAAAGTATACCAAAGATGAAGATAAGGTCCTGAAAGCCAACAGTTGTTTAAAAACCATATGCTGCTTTAACTCATTTTAATTTGCTGATATTAATACAAAGAAAAGAAAGATGACTGCAAACTTCTCATTGGAAAACAGAAGCAAAGGTAAAAAGTGCAATAATTTAAAAAAACATAATAATCAATATGGAATTATGCACACAGAAAAATCAGCTTTCAAGAAAGAAAATGGAAATATTTACAAATAAATAACCACTAGGAACTTACTGGCTCTAGAGGAATATTTTCAAGCATATACTTGAAAAGGGAAAACATTTTCAAAGGAAATTGTTTTCCAAGTGCAAGAAGGAAAGATAAAGACATAAAACCATAAATATGCAGATAAATACAGTCAACATAAAATAATAGTAGAAAATTGAAATAGTAGATAATAATATGCAATGGGAAGGGGAAAAGTCAAACTGTTCTCAAGTTCCTCTACTGTTTAAAAAATTTCACTATGTACTTGAGATTTAACTATGCATATTGGTAAGTTGTATATACATAGCTAAATCTAAAATATAACCAATAAGAGAACAAAAATAAAGTTTTGGCATTTTAAAACAACAAAGGGGTGGGGAGGAGTGGAATAAGGAAAAAAACTGAAATTTCAAAAAAAAGTTCAAGAAATTTCCTTAGGCTCTCAGCCACTGAATGAATGATCCTCATATTTGTATACCAAGGAAATACAAGGATGACTGAGACTGTCATGAACAATTAGACATTAACAAATTGGATAACCTAGAATGCATGGGTAAACTGCTAGAAACATACAACCTAACAAGACTTAAACATGAAGAAATAGAACACCTGACCAACCATAAGGATTAAGGAGATTGAATCAGTAATCAAAACATCTCTCAACAAAGAAAAGCAAAAGAGCAGAGGGCCTCATGGCAGAATTCTTCCACCAAACATTTAAAGAACTAATATTAATCTTTCTCAAACTTTTCCAGCAAAACCGAAGTGAATACTTCCAAACTCATTTTATGGGCTAACATTCTCCTGACAGCAAAGCCAGACAAGGACACTACAAGAAAAGATCACAGGCTAATAATATCCCTATGAATACAGATGCAAAAATCCTCAACAAACTACAGGCTGAGCATCCCTAATCCAAAACTTTGAAATTGAAATCTGAAATATCCCTAAACCTAAAACTCAAACATTTTTTTTTTCTGATTTAGTAGAATTTCAGATTTCAGATTTGGAGATTAAGGTAAAGACTACTTACTGATAAAGTCCATGCAAATACTCAGGTATCTGGAAAAACTCTGTAATCTGAAACACTTTCAGTCTCAAGCATTTTGGAAAAGGAATACTCAGTCTGTACTAGCAAACTGAATTTCAACAGCATATTAAAAGAACATTCACCATGATCAAGTGGGATTTATTTCTGGAAGGCAAGGATGGTTCAACATACACAAATCATTAAATATGATATGCATCTATTAACATATAACAGGATGAAAGACAAAAAACATATGATCACCTCAACAAATGTCTAAAAGATATTTGACAAAATTTAACATCTTTTTATGATAAAAAAAATTCTCAATAAATTAAGCATAGAATAAATGTATCTTGACAAAACAAAGGCCACATATGTAAAGCCCACTGCTAACATACTCAATGATGAAAAGCTAAAAGCTAAAAGCTTTCACTCTGAGATCAGGAACATGATAAGAATGCCCACTCTTGCTACTTCTCCTCAACATGGTACTTAACTGAGCAATTAGCCAAGAAATCAAACAAAACAAAAGGCATCCAAATAGGAAAAGAAGTAGTAAAGTATTTTGTGTTTGCTTAGCATGTGGGTTCAATCTTAGCATGTGGGTTCTATCTAGAGCTAGCTAGCTAGATACATAGATAGATACATAGATACATGAATAAATAAATCTGCCTAAATTTTGTCCCAGGGGAGGATACTTTGGTTATTATACTAGAAAATAGGAAAAAAAAGTATCTGTACTTTCTCTGTCTTCTGAGGCTGTTCATCATACAAATAGCTTTGGAAAGCCAGTCCAGAGCAAAGCTGTCAGTACCTCCCAAGATGAAATGCAAAAGAACTAAATGAACTAGCCCCTTCCCACCTCTTGACCTCATCTTGTAACCAATCTCCTGCCTTATTATATATAAGGTCAATTTCTACCTTGGGACTTTTGTGTTATATTTTTGCCACAAAAAGACATATTACTACAGATCTGTGTGACCAACTCCTTCTAATTTTTCATGTCTCAGCTCAAATGCAACTTCTCCAGGGAGGTTAGCTAAGTACACCACACTCACTCCCTGTTTTATTTTATTTGTGGATTTAATCATTGTTGAAAATCATGCTTTATCCATTCACTTACTTGCTTACTGTCTGTCTTCCCCTAGTGGAACACTGCTTTCACAAGAGGAAGAATATTTTCTGCCTTAGCAATGCTGTTTGTTCCTCCACATCCAGAAACAGGCCTAACAACGAGTAGTTGCTCAAAAAATCTTGACTCTGATATATGAGTAAGTAAATATAGGAAGCAAAGATGAAATTACAAAATCTGTAATGTTCATTAATTCACCACATTAATTAAACAAAAAGAAAAGAAAATTACATATACTTATGCCAGAAATCAATACATATTCATGATTTTAAAATATGATGAGCTAAAAATAAAATCTAACTTCATTTTTCTGATAAAGGATATGAACATGTAATTAATAATACACTAGAAGCATTCTCATTAAAGTTAGGAAAAGAGAAAGATGTTTGTTAATGCTGCTATTGAACAACAAGAAGAAAAGCAAATGAGATATGAATATTTGAAGGCAGCAATAAAATTTGTTCATGTAAGTCCTTTTCAAGTTGAAATAACCCAGTAGATATGAACTTCCTCTGTTAAAGGACATGCTCAGAAAGTACAAAATGAAATGTGTTGTTCTACTTTCTCCATCCATGCTACCAACACCTTAAATTAAAAAATAAGCTTTGGCCACAGCTGAATTGGTTCGATCTTTCAACAAATATCTATTGGGTACCTACTCATTACCAGTCACTCTTTTAGCTGTGTCTAGGGACATAAAAGTGAACAAAACAGATTCAGAAATTCCTGCAGTAATCAAACTTGATATATACTGAGTCAGGTAAAGACAAGTGCTAGGATGATAATAAAGAAAAGAAGGTAGCTAAAAAGTACTACAGTGTCAGAGAGGGTATGGCAGAGTAGAGTGGAGGGTTTTACTGAAGCAAATGTGTTAGGGAAGGAAAGTGCTACTGGTGAAATGACATTTCACCAGTCAAGACACTAAAGTGAGAAAATGAGCAAGACATGAGGACAAATGAGGAAATAAGAAAAAGTGAACCCCTGTGCAATAGCTACTCATCTTGTGTGCTGGAGAGCAGTGGGACGCGAAAAGAACAGTAGAATTTGAAGTTAGAGATGGGTTGTAGCGAGAGGGTATTACATCATACTGGGCTTTGTAGACTATTGTAAAGACTTTGGCTTTGACTCAGGAAAGCCAGCAGAAGGTTTTGAGAAAAGAAATAATATTGAACAGACTTACTTGGGCTGCTGGTTTGTCATAGAAATTATGGCAGGAGAAGAAATAGGAAGCTGGTAGATGTCTACTGGGATTCATTACAATAGCCCAGACAGAAGGTAAAATGGACCAGTGACAAGAAGTGGTTATAATCTGCATATAACTGAAAGATAGACATGAGAGGGTTTAGTGATAAACCAGATGCAGACTAAGATAAAGGGAGGAATAGAGGATACTGCTGAATTTTTTAGCTTCAGCAACTGAAAGAATAAAGTTGCATGTATAAAAATGAGGAAAACTGCAAATAAAGCAAGTTTGGGGTGTGAGCCAAATCACAATTTGGCTTGGGTCATGCTGAGTTTGAGATGCCCACTGGACAGTTAATTGGGGTTGGCAGTTTGGAGTTCAGGAAAGAAGCTTTCTAGAAACAGAGATTGGAAAGTCAGAATTCTACATAAGGTATTTAAAGCCAGGAGACACATATCAGTGCAATAAGTAACAAATAGCATCCACATACCATAAAGCAGTTCCTTTGATGTATACTGGATACATCAACCCCCCTCCACCTTCCTTGTCAATGAAACTGTGTCCATTTCCTAGTTTCTATTGTTTGTGATGCTTATATTCACCTCACTGCTAGTTCAGTATGCTAAATCTCCTAGAATACTCCCTTCCGTGCAACATATCACCGCAGAAGGAAGATGGTGCAGTTTCTACTTCTCACCTGTAGTTTTTACGCATGGTATTGCCTGAGATTCATAGGACGTGAAGGATATGAGTAAGTGATCTAAATAATTGCATTAGAAGTTTATAACCTGTCAGTTGTTTTTAAAGAGGGTGGTTAGCAATTATCTTTATAATTATTAGCAATGATAAGTGTTTGTTTAACTTTAAAATAAGAAATTTCAAGGTTCTAAATAAGAAAGTCACAGAGATTATAGACCAGAAGGACCTCACCTCCATCTAGTATGGTGGTTCTCAGTTTTGGTTTCCCGAAGTGAGCTTTCAAGAGGTCAGTGCTGGGTTTGGATCCTGACTTAGTAACTTCCTGCTGAGAGAAGCAATCTGACATGGGGCTTAAGTGTCCCTACATGTTCTTTCTAGGTATGACAAAAATGCAAGGCCAAGACATTGCTGACCCAGGTCATTTCTCAGGTTGTATTTGCAACTAGAACCCATGAAGGTTGAGATATCATCTCCCAATTAAGAGCAGGTTCTTTGGTTTACTTTAATCACCATGTGCAGGCACTCATGCGGGCTTACTTCTATGGTTTGGATACCATTTTGAGTGTGTTCCAGAAGGGTTCAAGTGTCAGGAGCTTAGTCCTCAGTGTGGCAATGGTGGGATGTGGTGACCTTAACAGTAGAGCTTAGTGGTAGAGCACTGGGGCCACTACCCTTGGAAGTGATTAAGGTAGTTCTGTAGGACCTTGTGCTAGTTCTCCAGAGAGCCCCTATCAACACTGGCTTCTGGGCTGCAGTGCAACTGTTCCCCCCCGCCCCACCCAAAGTACTCCCATATAAGGATGCCATTCAACACCTTACTAGACTGGTACCATCCTGTTGACTTTCAGTCTTCAAAACTGTGAGTTAAGTATGCTTCTTTTATTTATAAGTTACTCAATAGCAAGTATTTCATTATAGTAACAGAAAACAGAGCAACATATTCACCTGTGTCACTTCTGTAGAACTTGAAGGACATTGGAAATTGGTACAAACTTGAAGCACTGGCTACCTCTTTTGCAAAGAGTTCTTTTTCTCTGACCAGCACCCAAGAAACAGTGATGGGAAAGAAACAGTGACAGGCAAACTTAGTTTACAAGTGGGGCCAAATTCCAAGCCACTCATAGTTCTTAATACTATATGACTTTGTGATAAAAAGGTTTCTTAACCTAGATCTCAATTTCCTCACTTGTAAAATGGGTTATTAATAGATTAAATATAAAAAATGCTTTTAAGAATTAAAATGATGTATATAAAGTACTTAGCAAACAGTTCCTGGCATATAGTAATAACTTTATAAATGTTAGCTAACCACTAATGAACTATTTCTAATATTTCCAAAAGGCTAATAATAATTACACATTAGTAATGCCTCAGAGGTATTAAAAAATTACTCATTTCACTCAGTAGGAAAAAAACACTTTCAAAATACAACATAATAACTAGCCTACAGTTATACTTAATTACTTAGTCCTCATAGATAGTTGATGTTGTGGTGCTCATGTTGTAAGAAATCAGAACAGAAAGGCTGAGCAATATGTTCAAGATCACTGAGCAAGAAAGCAGTAGATTTGGGATTCAAATCCAGGCAATCTGAATCCATGCTTCTACACCACTACATTGTGTGGCATTTCAATACAGAAATCCATGGAGACCAGAAAAGAGGAAAGGGGTACTTGTAACTAAGATAAAGTCTTGGAACTGCTAATCTCCCTCTAAGCTGAGACTCAGCGATGCCCCATGGTATGTTAGTAGCAGTCAGATCCAGAAGAAAAATAATGATGTTGCAACCAGAAACATTATCGGAAACTGCCTTTCATTTTTAAGTGAAAACGTAAAACATGATTATGATTTTAAACTGAGTAGAAAATTCAACAGCATGCTTTTTTTCTTAACCTAAGACAACCAGCTTATTATATTGGTTCCTAATACTCCCTATATGTATATTAACAAGCTCATTCTTACATAAATATGTATAAACTCACACTGTAGCAAATATGAAATGTAAATGACAAAGCACAGACATTACAGTTCACAATGTAAAATGTTGTAAAAATTCAGCCTAAAGAGGTAGCATCATATAGTTTGAAAATATTTTTATCAATGTCTTCCTACTATCAATGTTAATTTTGTTGCTGTGCTGTTGCTTTTAAGAGAGCAATACATGCCCACAAAAAAAAATAAGAAACTTAATAGAACAGAAAGGAATAAAATAAAAAGTGTATCTTCTTATTAGCCAGATACCCTAATTGTGTTTCTCAATGTTAGGCAGTGTTACGAGTTTATGATGGACATCATAGCCCTAGCTTTATGTATGAATGCATATATGCAGTGATTCTACATCACATACAACCAGAGAAATGAAAAGTTGTGCTCCATATGTGTACAATGAATCAAAATGCATTCTGCTATCATGTATACCTAAGTATAATAAATAAATAAATAAATAAACTTTAAAAAATAAACCTTAAAATGCCAATACACTTTGATCTAGCAGTTCCACTTTTTAATTTCACCCTAAATAAATCATGGATATTGTACAAAAAAAAAAGAGTTTATCTTTTCAGAAACTGTCTATGAAGGTACAATTATATATTTAAATTTGTTTATGCTCATATCAATAGATCTTTAAATATATAAATTGTTACTGTATATTTTAAAACTAATTCTTTTACTACTTACTTTTATTTAATATTTACATAACCCATTCTTAATATTTATTTCTACATGAAACATATTCTTTTACCTCATGCTTTTCAACAACTTCATCACAGGACTAAGTCCACATTATATTTAGCTGTTGCCCTGTTGATGGACATTTAGGCCATCTCCAGTTACTTACTACTAAAATAGTACTGCAACAAACACCTTGCACATTTACCCTGTATACAAGTGTAAGTATACATTCCTAGAACTAGAATGAACAAATCAAAATTTATGCAGATTTAATTCTGTTAAATCCCATCAAATTGCTTTCCAAAAAGGCAGCACTATATTACAGACTCAAAAACAGCCCCTTGACTGTTTGAGTTCTTATATTGTTTTATGAGTCTTAATACCCTTTTGTTATGTGTGCAGTTACAGTTCCCATTACATGTGCTGTTTATGTTGTCTTTTGCTATATCGAAATTTTAGATTATTAGGTAGTGAAAATTATCCATATTTTTGCTTATGAGTTTCCAAATTTCACGATATGCTTAGAAATTTTCACAGTGAAATTTAAGTACATGCATAAAATTAGGTAGATCCATCAATGATAGACACTGATTCCAAAATATACAGTTTGAATGTAAAAGCAAAGTGCAAAACAGTATGTACAATGTAAAGGTGCAACTACGGGTAGAAGGTAGAATGTCACTGCTCATTCTTTTCACTGTTTGAACTTCTAATCGTTCATGTATTCAAACGTTTTGATTTTATTAAAATAAAAAGCAGTCTCTATTATGAATGCATATCAAAAGTCTCCCATCTCACTTATATGCATGATTTCATTTACCATTTAAAGTTTGCTACACCTAGACTGTTGGTGAAAGGATTAAGACAGAGATTCAGTCTTGCTATCTACCAGATGAGCCTGGTGAATTTTTGAGAAGAGACGAAGACCACGGTAGAGGAAAAGGGTGACTGGTGGGAGAAGTCTGAAAGCCCTCCGCTTACTAACGAATGAACGTAGGCAAAACGTTTTCTAACGCCAGACCTGGGCTACTCTTAGGTTTTGCTTCTGTACTATTTCCGCGATAAGCACTTTGGGTGTGAGAGGATGTACACCTCCTAGCTTGACGCCGCTGCAAATCCCAAATCAAAGAGGCGGAGCTAGAAAGGGACGAGAAAGTTGAGTCGCTCAGCCGGGCTTGTAAAGTGGAACATCCCGGACTGGCAGCCCCAGGAGGGCGGGCGGGATGCGGTCCAGCGCGACACTCACAGCGCAAGGCCGGGCTTAGGCGTCCGGCCAGGAGAGGGCAGCCACAGCCTGTCCTACCTGGCTAATAAACGCAGCTACCCGGGACCAAGCGGTTTCTGGGGCTCTTCTGATGCAGCGTCGGTCTTCAAAAGACTCAGTTGCAGGCCGTATCCTAGCAACGGTCCCTGCGTCACCCTGTCCCGCCGGGCCCCGCCCCCGAGCGCTGCGGAGGAACCGGGCATGAAGCAGAGGCGCAGGAGGGTAGGGGTGTGCCCAGTGGTTACCTAGATCAGGGAGTAACCCCTTTCCAGGAGCGTTTACACTTTTGAAAGGGAATGATTCTCTGGGACAAACGCTGACGCAATTTAAGCTTACAGGTTTTTAAAAAATCCAAATCAGAGAAAATAGAAATATCAAGTGAAAGGTAAGCAATTGACAAAGGAGAACATGGTGTGTACAACAGTAAATGCCTTCTTGTTTATTTTGCTTTCAGCTTCCTTGCAGCCTAAGACAGAAACTATTAAAGAGTTCTCGTCCCATGTCGGGACAAGCAAAGCTTTTGTTAAGCACTCAATTGTAAAGGGCCTTTTTTTCCTATCACTAAATTCAGGAATAGTATTGAGTGAAAGATGACGTTCTTGTTGCAAATATAGCAACAAATTTCATGTGGCTATCTCACAATAGCACCTAAGATTTAAGTAGTATTCCTAAGCACCTTACATGTATTTTTAACTTAATGCTTACAAAGATTTTATTGAGGAACTAGTATGAGCTCCATTTTACTGAGAAAACTAAAGCACAAAGGGGTTTAAAGAGAAACCAGGATTAAATCCAAGCAGTCTGGAGCCCAGATTTTAAACTATTCAACACCCTTCCATATTTAAAACGGACGTAGAATAAACTTAAATTTTTGTTTACATAGTACAGGTCCATTCCCTTATTCATAATATTTTCATTTCTTTATACCATTTTGCTAAAACTGCACTCTTCTCTTTCCGATGACTTCCTAATGTCCAATGCCATTTTTGAAATGTGATACATTCCAGCTATGCCATTTCAAAATGCATATTTCTTATTAGAATACGAAATAAGTATTATATTCTTAAATAAAATTGGTTTTGCTATACAAATGACTTTAAGTAAAAGCAAATAATTTGAATCACTTCCACACATTCCAGCAAAGGATAAAGGAATACAATCTTTTGTAAGTAGACCTGGTGTGGAGGTACACAGGTAAGTTTTTCAAAACCCACTCCCATCTCCAAAATTATAATGCATCTTAAATTTTACTAGTAGTCAGAATTACATTGGTTTTAACACTTTTGTCTCTTCTTTAAAATTTATCATTCATGATCATGGTACCAGCAGTTTGAAAACACGAGCATTAGAGATATGGCAGGAATTGGATGGAAGAAAACAGCAGAGAACTCTAAGTGTCTTACAGTGTTAAAGGTGACCCGTTACCCACTACATGTTCACATTTTGTTTACAGTTTGCATGGAGTTGACTTTGTAAAATTCAATCTTACACCTTAATATGTAGAATTCCTAGGTAGTTTGTGCAGCTTGGAGAGATTGTTAGCATATCAAAATCTCTCTCTCTCACACACACACACACACTACAGTTGTTTCATTATATAAATGTAAATGTAAAATGAATGAAAATGATCATTAGGAAAAAAACTCAATTTCAAATGTGGAAGAGTAATTTTGCAGTATCATTTTCCATTTTTCTTTTTGCCATAAATCTATGCATTTTCTCAGGATTTATTGTCCAAAACTACTTATCTTTATTTCTTATGAAACATCTGCCTTCATTTATCTCAGCATTTTACACAATAAGCACTTTTTTTGCGTTACTTATATTTTTACAAAGACGCCATCTAGTGGCTTTATGAAATCGAGCACTTTGACGTATTTTCCACTGCTATTCCAAGTTAAAATGTATCTTGACATAAATGGATATTAAAATAGTAATTGAGAAAACTAAGAACCTGAAAGTTATGTTTTGGGAATTATCTATATAGATTAAATTTGTATCTTGTTTGTGAGCTTGTTAAGAGACAGGAAATACCAGTGGATAGTAACTCTTTTGGAAACTGTGTGTGAGATGTTTGATGTTTAGAATATTTCTAATTTTTGAAAAGTAACATGGACATATACTTTATATTACATAGCATATTCAGTGAGTCTACAGAAACAGTCCAGAATCAAATACATTAATACTTATGTGGCAAAAATATATTCATATTAAGATGGAATAAAGACCATAAATAGCCTTCTATCAGTTAAGTTTGTTTTCAAGTGAGTTATGAAAAACTGCATTTTAAGAGATTTGTGATATTTAGATAAGTAATCATGGGTCTGTTTTGCCTTTAAGAAAAGGAATACATCCTATAGTTAGAGAAAAAGACTAAAATGCAATGATTCTATTATAAAATATACTACTTATCTTTAGGAAAGTTAAGGACTCACCTAATTTTTGTTTTGAAGATCATGAGAATAAAAAGAATCTTTGTGATGCTTTTTTCAGTCATCTGTAGAAGCTAATCTCTCATAAATTACATCTAAACAGTACAAAAAAAATTAGCTGCTATAAGATCCCTTTGGTATTTCTAAGCAACGTATGGCAAACTCTGAGTTCTATGGAACATTCAAAAACAATTTAACCTTGGATTTGTTTTTTGTTTCTTTGTATGATTTGCTCCTCTGTTCCCATTCATTACCACTATGTTTGTGGAAGTTTGTGTTGATGGCACCATGATCATCAGCCTGGTTCCTTTATGTAAGCACTCTTTATCAATTCTCCTTAGACAAGTAGTAAGAAAAAGAAACATTAAAATGCTGGGATTTATAGAAGCCTATGCAAAATTATTTATTTTCCCACTACTTTTTTTCACTATCTAGAGTTTTTAGCTTATTACTTCTAAATAGATTTTCAAATACATTTCTCCAGTCTCCATCAATAATTCAAATCCTTTATCACATTGAATCTACAATCTAGAATATCACTGAAAATCAAGTTTTAATGGAAAAAACAGCATTCAGTAAATACAAAAATATACTTGTTATATGCTCAACAACTTGGTACTTAACCCTAAAACCCAGAATACACTTGTATAAGGGTGTTATTCTGATTATATAACCATGGAGGCTGGAAAAAAAAGAAAAAAATTGATATTAGCTTATATGTGAGGATATTCCTACAGACATTATTTTTTCTTCCTTTGAAAACAGTCGTAGATACCTTTTTTCATATACCTAGCCTTACTTTTCTGACTATATCTTAGGATTAGAAAAGGAAAAAGTTAATATAAGATAAGCACTTTTTCTTCCATCTACCAATTTGAGGGAAAGGCAGGGTGAGAGAAGAATATTGTAAAAGGACATTGAAACCTGACATCTAATAGCATCACATTCCTGATAGCATCATATCACTACAGATAAGAGTTTAGTTGTCCAGCTCCTGCTGTTATAGGAAGGATGGCAACCCTAAGATCTGAGCCTTATTTCAGTGGGGGGCCCTATGTCCTGTTTGTCCAGGATACCTATCATCCTTATAAAATTAACACTTTCTTTCACTTCAAAATCATTCCAAGTTGATTATCCCAAATAAAAGTTATTTCATCTGAAAGATGCCCAGAAATTAAAATATTCTGCACTAAATCCAAGTGTGAAAGGGGTATCAATTTTGATGTCATTTTCTTGTTTGCAAAGCTCAAATTGATTAGTTTTCTTTCTTCAGAAGTAGCCAGAGTATGATGATTAACCTGAATGAAATCTACTGGGAGCCTACTGCAAACCAAAATAAACCATTCTAAAAATTACTCAAATTAGTCTAGAAACCACTCAGCAACACTGAGTGGAAGAATAATCTGCAAAATGGTCAGAATGCTTAATATGGAAAAAGATTTGAAGGAACAATCAGGTGTAGTTGTATAGGCAGCTGGAATGCCAGTAAATGCAAAAGAATGGACCTAATTGCACTGTCTGTTAGATGTCAATCCTTTTAATATTTTGTGCAAATCCAAAGATCACTGCACAAAGTGAAATCCAGTTTACTACTTCTGTTCATACTGTTCTTTGCAGTTACTTTGACAGAAAAATTCAAGGGAGCAAGATCTAGGTTTGTTGGGTTAAGCCAATATGGTATAGGCAGGAGTGAAGGCATCCCAAGCACATTAGTATGGAACAACATAATACAAAATTAGGAGCATGAATTCTAGAACCAGACTGTCTAGGTTCAAAATTTAGCTCCATGTCTTACTAGCTATATGACCTTGCATATATTATTAAATCATATCTTTGCCTCAGTTCCTCCAGCACCCAACGTTACACATAACAGGGCAACACTATTCACTCTGAATTACATTTCCTTATGAGGACAACAGAGATGATTTATAGTATCTCACTCTTACCAAGTTGTGGTGCAGCTTTAATGAATGAAATTAGTTAAGTACTTAGCACAATACCTGGCATTCATATTCGGCTCAAAACTCATTAACTATTAGGTTTACATACTAGCTATTATTCTACAACTACATTCTTCTAAAACTAGCAATTCTAACGCAAACACCAATAAAGTCTCCTTTCAAGCAACAAAGCTATGGCAGGACTGTTGGTGAAACATAAACGATACTAAAAAATCATGGGAGAAATGGGACTGAAAGTGTAGTAAAGGCACAGCAAGACAATTTTTTTAATGTTCCCAAAGGATCTAAAAAAAAAAGTTAGTTAGAAAATTAGCTTGAAAGCATCCATGCACACATGCTTTATGGTTATATATTTTGACTTTAGCAAATATACTATATATTTAAGAAAATGTTAGAACTGAAAAAGGAAGTTATAAATCATCAATGCTGTTTCTCTTACAGAGGAGAAAATAGGCCATCTGAGAGGCTAACAACTTGCCTCACTTTAGTCACTGAACTCACAATGGTGCTAGAACTGCAGGAATGAGAGCCCCGGGCTTTACTCTCTAACAGTTCTGCTTTGCCTCCAGGAGGAGCTCACTTGCAATCTGACCGCTAAGAAGTAATCCAATCTACCCACTTAATATTAATTTAGCATATAGGTTATAGCTTTATGAGGGGAGAAATACATTAGGAAAAAGGAAAAATACAAATTTTTTTCTCATTTTGAACAATTCAGTTTGGCTAGAAGAGTTAGCACATATGTAAATGCCCACAGAGAAAGAAGTACTAGCCATCTATGAAAGAAACAAATAAAATTAAACATAACTGGGTATTTGGAAATAATGGGGAGCTAAGAAGAAAAAGTGAAGACAGATGCAAAGTAATTTGATTTCTGTCAAATCTTGAGCTTGCCAACTTCTTTCCTTGAAAAGCATTTGTCTTCTATTTGATACCTAGCTGCATGCATACTAGAAACAGTCAAAACTACTTAGTGATTCTACTTTGAAATTACACCCATATAACTAAGATATTTTGAATATAAGCCCATGTGTGCCAGGTAAACTTCAGGAACTCCTAATATCTCTTTTTTAAAAGAAATTCTACCTCTATCCTAATGTAGTTGGATTGATCAATAAAAGTAAAGGCTAAGGGCCAAAAAGCTAACTTTCTTAAATGAAACAAAGGAAAAGCTTTTCCAACCACCTCTGAAACAATAAGAAAATTTTCAAGTACTAAAAATCAATCTCTTCAACTGTACAATGAATTCTAATCAGATAGTTTTCAAGGCTAATAAAGTAACAAAATGAAGATAATATGGAAGTAGTGAAAATACAGTAAATAATTCAAAAGCAGCCTAAAATAAAATGACATTTATAAAGGATTTGATAGTCATTATAGAATTATATATTTAAATTTTACCTTATGCATAAGATCAGAGCCAAGGAGGTCAGCAATTTAAAATTTTATCACAAACTATTTTTGCCATTATTCTCACAAGTAAACATTTTCATGCTTTCTACTTCATCTTAAATGGTAAATTTCTTTAGACAATAAAGTACTTTTTCTTTTTTTCATCAGGATAATGAAATGAAATTAAGTAACACACTAAAGATACTACTAAAGATAACTTAAGCTTTTCATTTTGACCTCTGAAATGAAGATCTATAGAATTTTTTTAACTTTCAAACCTTCCTACCACCTTTCTGTTTAAAGAAATATCATCTTTGAAATAATCTGCACAAATACTCTGCAAATCAAAAACTGATTCACAAGACCCTACTAACCATAAACACTAGTCTCTTCAATATGCCCTGTGTCAGTTTTCTTGATTATGTCAATAACATAGAAACATTTTTAAAATAACAGAACATTTAATTACATCAGTTTCCCATCAGCCCATAGAATACATTTAATGACTATAATGGCCATTTCCACTGGTTAGCAGGAGGCTCTTCTATTAATGGCTCCCATGGTTTCCACTGCAGCATTTTTCTTGCCAGACTTAGTTCATTTTCAGCCTGTTATAAAAATTTTTAAAAACATCATTTGATGACTATTCAACAGGTATTTACCATAGTTAACTGAAATTTAATTATAAGAGCTACTACTTTCATATTAATATCTCATGATTTACTTGAACATTAAATGCATGACAGTTGTTCTGATAACTGAGCTACTAAGTAACTAATGGGCAGGTAGTACACATACAGCATAGATATAATGGACAATGGGAATAATTCACATCTCTGGCAGGACAGAATGGGACAGTGTGAGATTTCATTAAGCTACTCTGAACATCATGCAATTTTAAACTTATGAATTATTTCTACACACCAGATTTTGAAAACTTGGTATTAAAAAAATATAAAATGCCTCCTTTATAATGGTTACGTTTAAATTATATTTTAGGCATATCGGGTTAAATAAACATTAATATTAATTTAAATTTAATACTTCACATACATAAAATGTGAAGTGCAAACCTGACTCAAAAATACTTAAAATTCCTTAAGACTATAACTGCATGATCAAGTAATGTATCAACTAAACTCAAGCTGATCTATGCTGATTCCAGCTTCAGAACATAGAAGCTGGAAGAGGACAATAGTCAGAGGTTTGCATCAAGTTCCTTTAACACTTTGTCTACTATCACATCAACCTGACAAGTGAATAGAAGGGCCAAGAAAACAGGTCTTGGAATAACTAAAGGATGTGCAGACAATATGGCAAAAATTTAGGTTAATAATGTCTTTTATTATTAAAAAAACACTCAAATCTTAATATTTTAAAACATTAAGGCCAAATAACATGGTAAAAATATTAATGAATATAATTTATAATAAATGAAAGACAAGAACATATTTCAAAAATCTAATCTTACTAGTAAATGGGGCGGGGGGAATGGACTATTTAGAACAAAAAGTCAAATAAAAATGAGGAATCATTTTCCCTATTAAATTAAATTGCTTTTTCACATAGCATAGCTGTATTAAAGCCAGTATTCTGAAACACTGATGTGGCACTAGATATTATTCCTGTCAGAAAATAATTTGGTATAATGGTCTAAGAATTAAATTCATTATGTAAGAGATTTTCACTAGTAATTTTACTTAAAGGTATTGATCCTAATAACAAAAAATGGAAAAAGCTGTACAACCATAATAATCAAAGTGTTATTCATAATAGAAAAATATTTTCCTCTATTTAAAAAAAAATTCCTGTAATGATGCTAAAATAAAAAACAAATTCTATCAAAAAAAGTTGTTAAGCACTTGATTCAATTATTTTCTAGGCAGTCAGCCATATTTCACTGAAGAAAAGGTCATGTTGCCACATATTCAGCTCTCTAAATGATTGTAAAACAGACAAGAAGAAATTGTTCCCATGAAAAGAATTTACTCGAGACAACTAATTTTAGAATGTAGCTTGGGTCAGGTTTAAGTCCATTCTAACATAATGCATCTAAATTTAAGGCATAGTATTATCATGACTTCTTTAAGCTATTTTTAAGAAGATAAGTTAAATTCACTATGCTCCTAATGCAAAAAATATTGCATTTTTACCAACAAAAATATTGCACATGATTTAAAAAACTATCCAATACTCAAAGCAGCATTTTTATAATCTGTTTACTTCTGTTGCCCATTTCTGTAACCCATCTATGAATAAGAGGAAATAATGCAAATTCTAGTCAACAAAATTAAACTTACAAGTAAGTTTAAGTAATAGCTTAACTATTACTGTATAAGTAATAGCTATAGTGAGAGGGAAAGGAAAAAGATATCCAAATAGAGTAATTTAAAATTTAAATATTCTAGATGTAATGATGTCAATGATAATTTTTCATAATCATGCTCATATTTTATTATTCAATATCATTGTTTGTCAGGATTAGTATGCAGTTAACAATAACAATGCAAAATCAAGCTGTCAAATATATTGTGCAATTAAAAATTGCTCTTAACTTTGTCAAATGCTCCAGTAAACAGAAAACAAGTCCATGTTAATTTTGATTCAAAATATTTTTCTCATATTAAAAGTATACCAATCTCTTTAAATATAAAATTGTGTTCATACTGTTACTGAAGTTAATAAGAACATGCTGACTAAATGGAAAGAGTATCAAACTCCAATCTTCCAAATGAAGCTCAAAAATTCAAATTAGAATTAATGATAAAATACTTGACATTCACATGTCAGAAGTAGCACATTTTCTAAATATAGTCTTATATTTGATGAGCTAATATATAAACAAAGAAATTCAGCTTTCTTTTATCAGTTTTGTGTCTTTATTATATAAAATGAACATTTGAAATCAAACATCTAAATGTTTGATTTTTCTTTACCTGAAGAATCACTTCTTCTATTTGGCCAAGCTGAAGTTGGTCTTCTAATTTCTTAACATCTGATTCCTATCATTTCAGAGGAAAACAATATTAGATACTGGAGCACAATACCTGAATGTTTTAATACCTGTATTTAAAAATATTTAAAAAGCACTTACAACAAACAGAATTTCCTTATCAACATGTCCTCACTAAATTTTTACCAAATAATTAGTAAAAATCATTTAATCTCTCTGCTGCTATACTGTTTTTGTCTTAATATTATTTATTGATATGCTTATTAAAGGTAAGGAATGTGATGCCTAATTCAGTCTTTCTAAAATAGATTTTAAAATATCACTTTGCTTTTCTTAATGTTTTCTATATTTCCTCTGAGAGTATTAACATTAAAAATAAGCCAGGCATAGTGCCCATGCCTATAATCAAGTGACTCAGGAGGCTGAGGCAGGAGGATCTCAAGTTCAAAGCCAGCACCAGCAAATTAGTGAGGCCCTATCTTAAAATAAAAAATAAAAAATGGCTAGGGATGTCAATGGTTAAGTGCACTTTTCTTTAATCCCAGGTACCAAAAAATAAATGAATAAAAATAAAAAACGCTATCCTATGACCCCAGAAATTCCTCTGCTGGGTATATGCCAAACCAATGACATGTTCCAGAATACATACAGCAGCACAATTTTGAGCCATCATACTAGAAATAAATAAAATCTATGATAATAATAGATAAATTATGGTATTTGAATATAATAGAATACTATATGGTAATGAAAATGAACAAACTACAACTATACATAACAACGATTCTCTCAAAAATAATATTCAATGGGTTGAGAGGCTAAGACAGGAGAATCTCAAGTTCAAAGCCAGCCCCAGCAACAGCGAGGTGCTAAGCAACTCAAGTGAGACCCTCTCTCTACATAAAATACAAAATAGGGCTGGGTATGTGGTTCAGTGGTCAAGTACCCCTGAGTTCAATCCTCAGTAATGAAAATAATAATAATAATATTAATTGGAAAGAAATCAGACACAGAAGAGTACATAATCATTATTGCATTTATACCAAGTTCAAAAAAAGGTAAAAATCAGTCTTTCACATTAGCGATAATAGTAGTTATTGTTAGCAAGACAGTAACTTGAAAAGGAACAAGGGTGAACTTTTAGTGTTTTAGAAATATCCTTTAGTTTGGTATTAACTTGAGTCTGATCACTTTATGAAAATTCTCTGATTTCTGTATATTTTTATGTACATTATACTTTAATAAAATGATTTTTAAAAAGAAATAGTGGGCTGAGGATATGGATCAGTGGTAGAATGTTTGCCTGGCATGGATGAAGCCTTGGGTTTGATTCACAATACTAGGGGGAAAAAATTCTAATAAATATAGTGCCTAGAACATTTAATGACATCTACTTATTTTCTAGTATACTAAGCTTTTTGAGAGTCAGTCAGGAACCATGCCATATACCACATATGTAAATAAGCCTTCGTCATTATCAAGTGGATTTTATGTTCCATAAATAGAATTTAAGAAGAGAAAACATGGGTGTTTTTTGTTTTTTAAAATTACAATTCACATGTTCCTGCTTCAGAGAATCTGAATGGCCTAGTATATCTGCATGGATTATTCCTTTACTCTCTCCAAATCTTTGCTCAAATATCATCATCTTAATAAGGACTACTGTTAACTTATATTGTAGTTATTGAATAATGCCCCACAAAATGTGTCAGTATTAATCCCTGGAGCTTGTGTATATTCTCTTATATGGCAAAGACTTTATGGGTATAATTAAAACCTTGAGATGAGGAGACCTTCCTAGATTGTCCTTGTAGGCCCTAAATGCATTAAATGTGTCCTGATAAAACAGTGGCAGAGGGGAGGGAGGAAGGAAGGGAGGGAGAGAGGGAGAGAGAGATAAATCTATGTAGGGAGAAATTGGAGTGATGCAGCCATAAGCCAAGGAATGTCAGAAATCACCAGAAGCCGGCAGAGAAATGGAACAAATTCTACTCTAGAGACATGAGAGAGAACATAGCCCTAACAACTTGATTTGGGCTCCTGATACCAATTTCAGACTATTAAGCCTCTAAAAAAACAGTAAATTTCCATTATCTTAAAGCCACAAAGTCTTTGTTAATCTGTTAGACAGCAGCCACAAGATACTAACATATTTTGTAGTAAGAGCTTCCATCCCCAGCATGGCACAAGTCATTATTCCTTGCTTTATTTTTTTCACTACATTTGTTACCTTCTAATATACTCTATACTTCATTTACTTACTTTTTTACTTATTTATTTTGGGGCCTCCCATCATTAATGTGTAATCTCCAAGGGCAAGGATTTTTATTGGTTTTTTTCACTGTTATCTAGGAACTAATGTCCATGTCCTATTCATGGCATAAACAGCCATTCAGTAAATGTGTCTTGGTTTAAATGAACAAATAACTTTAAAAAATAGTTGAAAAGGGAGGAAGAAGAAAATAAATGAACCTGTTTCAGAAAGACAATTTAACACCAAGCTAACTCAGTAATGAAGCTAAAACTCAAAAGCAAAACAAGGAAGCAGGTCACAGTTATAAGAGAACCAGATAAAGAAGTCAAGGAATGTTCAACATTTTCAACTCAGGAAAGATCTGTGTTTTGAAAAGCAGTTTATAAATTTTTCTCACTGATGATGAATCAATAATGTGATTTTTATTTACCAGTGGCATAATGCATTAAGCTTAATAAGATATATACTGAATGCTCACTCTATCCTTGAGACTAGGTTAAGCTTTTCACATATACTACCTCATTCATCCTAACAACAAGTGTTTAAGGTAGGTATTATTATATCTAAGTTACAGATAAAGAAATTGAGATAGAAAAAATAAACAATATACCATGTTACTCAGCAAATATCAGAGCTGATGAAAACCTTGGACAGGATACAAATCAATGTTTTTCACCAATATGCTATTACTATCTCCCCAGTAATAATATAAAAAAATTATTTCCATCTTAGGCTTGGTAAATAGATATTTGATAACAATATTCACTGATGACTATGTGCAGGGTTAAAAAAAATGTGATAATTTTACCAAAAACTGGAATTAGAGATACAACTATTATGAAATGTTTGGGGTTATCAAAATCTATTTGTATTTAGCCATTTGGATAAACAAATATCTCTAAGGGACCTCATGTGTCAGGTAATAAGCTAGATTCTTAGGGTATAAAGATTAATTGACTATCATTCATAAGTAGCTTATGATTTGTAGAGGAGGCATAATAAATACAATGTGACAGGTACAATAAGAGATCCAAGGAAGTTGTCAAACTCTACTCAGGGAGGTAAGAAAAGGTGTCACAAAGGAACTGAAGACTTGAAAACTGAGTAAGAACTACATTAATCTACTTGTGCTGATATAATGAAATACCCAAGACTACATAATTTATAAACTAAATTTATTTTCTCATGGTTTTAGAAAGTGGGAAGTCCAAGATTAAGAAACTGGTATGTTCAGTTGTCCAGTGAGGGCTGCATCCTCAGAAGGGAAGAAACACTGTGTTCTTACATGGTGGATGCAGAGGGCAAGAGAAAGCCTAAATTGTACAAAGCCTCTTTCATTTATAAAAGCCTTACTCTCATGAAACAATCACCGCTTAATAGTACCACATTGGCCATTCACTTTCAACACCTAAGTTTTAGAGAGGACATATTCAAACCATAGCAAATTGCCAGATAGGCAAGGTTAGGGGCACTCCAGGAAGAGAGAAAATACAAGTGAACACAAAAATAAAATTGCATGGAATTCAAAAAATTGCCAGCAGCTTGATGTTGCTGAAGTATTGAGGAAATGACAGAATAGGATTGAGAAGATAACTAAGAGCCAGACCTTGCAGGACTTCACATGCTATGCTAAAACTTTATTCTGTTAAGATCATGATTCCCAAACATGGTTCTGCATAAAAAGTATGCAGATAAAGGTTAGCTTCATATAACCAGCTCAGCATAAATCCTTAAACTAAGTCACTGAGAAACATTGAACAGTAAAATACAATAAGACTTTAAGCAGGAAGTTAACATAAGATTTACATATTGGAAAAAAACATTATTATTACCTTAATAAACACTATTTATCATCATTAAAGGTGATAATAAAATGGGAGAGGCTAAATAAGAGAATATACAGAATAGACAAAGGAGAACAACATTATTGAGAAGAAAAGCAGGAAAAAAGAAATCAAAGATAGAACTGAGTAGGTTTACTTCATGAAAAGAAAAAGGGAAATTTCTTATTCCATGATGGGAAAAAAGTGCCTACGGTCATTTTCCTCAAGGAAAACATGAAAATGAAAATGAAAAAAAATAACTTCCACATTACAAACTTACATATCAAAGGAGAAGACAGGAGTTCTTTTCAAATATGAAGATTGGTGGTCTAATAAGAATAATAAATATACATTAAGATCACTTTTGCATGTATATAAAATACAGAATTTATGACCACTACTTTTGATGATTACATAAAGTTCATGAAATAATTGATGGTATGAAAATTTAACAAGGCAATACAGTCTGGTATGAAAAAGACAGTGGTTTACTGTGTTCTTATCTAGTGCCTTTGATTTGTAAGTTGTAAAATGCTTGCATTAGTTTGCTTGGCTGCCATAACAAAATATATAGAATAGGTGGCTTAAAGAATAGAAATTTATTCCCTTTACAGTTCTGGAGACTAGAAGCCCAAAATCAAAGTGACAACAGAGTTTCTGTCCAGTACCTATGGATTAAATGCAAAAGATTAATAAAGAATTAAACTAGACAGAGAAGAAATGTAAAAAGAGTACAGCTACAGTGTTACCTCAGGGTAGGACTTGATCTGATTCTTGCTCTAGTAATTAACAGTGTTTTGCATTTATAAAACACTCATTAAGCAACAGTTTGCTGAATAAAGAGGAGAAAAGATAGAAGAAAAGCACTGAAGGAAGGGGAATGCAAATAAGAGAGCAATTGTACAGGAAGTACAAAAAATAAGCAATTGAATTTTTGGGTTAAATGTTACATAAGCTGTATAAACCAAAAGAACAAAACTGAGTTAGCTACTTACCGCTTTAACCATGCCCAGTTTCTCATTTGTAATCTGCTCTGTATATTTTCTATATGCTGCATTTTTAGGGATCTGCTCAAGAACATCAAGAATCTTTGTGTACAATACTGTAAGCCTCTGAAAAGACAAACCATACACATTTCTATA
Source organism: Xerus rutilus (assembly GCA_028644305.1). Taxonomy (NCBI): domain Eukaryota; kingdom Metazoa; phylum Chordata; class Mammalia; order Rodentia; family Sciuridae; genus Xerus; species Xerus rutilus. The sequence continues at coordinate 26,651,682 of CM053407.1, read as the reverse complement.
GGTTAAAATATCACCAAAGATTACAAAGAACACTTAAACAAGAATCTCATAGAAAAATTTAAAAGAATTCACGTTTTTTTTCCTTAAAAAGAAACATTTAATTTTTCTTTACTGCAATTTCTTATCCCCACCCTTTACAACTCTGAAAATAAATGTGGAAACTCTTTCTGTATGTTGTATGTCCAACTGAGTGTCAAGGTATAATAATAAGAAGAAATAAAATTAACTTAATGCTGATGACCTTTCTTGTAAACTAAATCATTTAGCAGATCAATATTTCTCAAACTGAGGTCCTAGGCACCGCAAATGCTCTTAGATTTTTTTCGGTTTTTCTTACTTGATCTTGTATAGAAATTATATCTCTCTACATATATATATGTAAGCATTAGATCATTAGTGTAATAAAATTTAACTGAATAGTTATAATATTCAGTGCTTATTTGTGATTATAATTGGGTTAGCACCAAGTGAATTCAATTTTCACCAAAGGCTCAACAGAAAAAAAATAGAACAGAGTCATTACCCAGCATAAATTGAAGCACAATGAGTATAATCAGTTAATTATGGTAAGAAGTTGTCTTGGCAGATCTCAACTCACAACAGTTCGTAAGTAGTAAATATAATTATAAATGTACTTTGTACTTAAGAAGTCTTTACTTTTCTTTATATTTAATTGAAATTCTTTTGTTTTGTGTGTGCCACTATGGACTGAACTCAGGGCTTCACGGACGCTGGGCAAGTCCTTTACCACTGAGCCACTGAGCTACACCTCTATCCTTGAAATTTGCTTCAGTGTAACTGTATGAAATCCAGAGCAGCTAATATCTAGTTTAACTCAAATATATATTCAACAGATATATGTATATATACAAATAAACCCTGAGGGTCTCTAAGATTTTTTTTTCTTATTAAAAAAGTCTACATATTTAGCCATTACTTATATATTGGAAATGATGTTTCATAATAGAGAATATTTTACTAGAGGTTGAATATTCCTTATCTGAAATCTTTGGGACCAGATGTGGTTTGAACACCAGGACATTTTTGCATTTTGGAATATTAGCATATACATATGAAGCATCTTGGGAGCTGGAACCCAAGTTAAAACACAAAATTCATTTATATTTCATATACACCTTATACACATAGCCTGAAAGTAATTTTATACAATATTTCAAGTGTGGAATTTTTCATTTGTGGCATCACATCACCACACAAAAAGTTTCAGATTTTGGAGCATTTTAGATTTCAGATTTTCAGGATAAGGATGTTCAACCTACACTAATGTACATCTTGTCAGATTACATATAGTCACAATTATGTGGTGGTTTTTTACCTCATTTCTTCTTAATTTTTAGCAAAGAGGAAGACAATAGAAAGTCCTGGTCAAGAGACTTAGGTTCCAAATTATATATTCCCTTTCTATTTCTATAAACATTAATTTAAGCTTTTAATTTTGACTTACAAATACTTTTAATCCTCTCCAATTTATATGTATATAAAGCACATACTAGTTTTTAACACATTTTATAAAATTTTAATCTGATTTAAATGTTTGGTTTTTAGAGTCTTTTAATTTTAATTTTTCTTGATAAAAATATACCTGTTCCTAGAAAAATACACATTAGAACCATGAATGATTAGTACAGTACAAAGAAAAAAAAAAGAATGCCATGAATAGGGTGGTCATCTAATTTATCATCAGAACTAGGACCCATATGAGTGAAAGGTGACAGTATTAATCATTACTCCAAAACATAGGTGTAAACCAGAACAGTACGTTCAAACAAGACACACAGTCACTAAAAGTGTATCTCAATAACTGCTAGTATATAAACACTTTTCCTGAGGAATATTCATTATTTTTTCAATAATAATGTATTCTGCTGTACTACCACGTATAATATTATACTGTGTGCTATCTGAATATAAAGATAGATTGGTCATGGATCCCACTCCCAATACATTTAAGGTAAGACATAGAAGAGGAAAATATAATCAACACCATAAAATATAAAATGTTCATGGTAGGGGTGGGGAAGAATGCAGAACAGAAAGACCAGCATTAAGCAGTGGTGAAGTGTGTGCTAACTAGAACCTAACTGCCTGGCTTCACTGCTTACCAGTGCTAAGTTGCAAAGGACAAGTTATTTCCATCTGAATACCTTCATTCCTCATCTATAAAAGGTGAACTCTAATACCTGTCTCATTAGGTATTGTATCACTTAGAACAGTACCAGGCACATATTAGTTCTCAATAAATGTTAGCATTATTATTCTACATGGGAAGAAGGACTCACTTCTGCAGAGACCAGAGAAGGGATGATAGAAAAGGTAACTTCTGAGATAGATCTAAAGGAATGGTAGGTCTTGGAAATATAGACATTAGAAAAAGCAATTTTCACATAGAATAAATAGGGTTGAATGGCAGAAAATACAGGGAACAACAAGGAAACAATATGTAGTTTTATTTTTCTGAACTGTGTTGTCCAATACAGTAGCTTCTCAACAAATACACTTATTGAACACCTGCAATGTGGCTAATCCAAACTGAGATGAGTTCTCTAAATAAAAATATAGTGCGTATTTTTATAATTCAGTATTTAAAAAAGTATACAACAATTTCATATTGATTATATATTGAAATGGTAGTATGTCAGATCTGTCGGCTAAATGTCTTTTTTTCTATATTAAGAAAGTGATTTTAGGGCTGGGGTTGTGGCTCAGTGGTAGAGAACTTGCCACGCATGTGTGGGGTACTGGGTTTGATCCTCAGCACCACATAAAATAAATAAATAAAGATATTGTGTCCATCTACAACTAAAAAAAAATAAAGTGATTTTAGAAAATTTAAAATTACATTAAAACATAGCTTATATTTGTGGCTCATGTTTTCATTGCACAGCACTTGGATAGAAAGAATATAGGACACATGAGGAAATCCTAAGGAAATAAGACTGGAGAAAAAGTCACATTGTAAGTTATTTGGCATTCTAAGTTAAAGCATTTGGGCTTCATTGTGTGAGTAATTAAAAGATTTAGGAAAATCATTTGCTTAGATCTATGTTTCAGGAAGAAGTAAGTTAAAAAGAATGAAGGAGAAACGTGGCAAAAAAGTCAACAACGAAGTTCTTGGAATTCTCTAAACAAGAACAAGGGTCTACACTGTGGTAGTAATAGTAGGAATAGGAAAGTCAGGCTGAAAAGCTGTTATAAAAAAGAATCAACAGAATTCATCATTGTAATAGATAGGAAGATACAGCGAAGATCAACTATGATATCCAAATACCCAGCCTAGGGAGTAGAAAGTTTCTCTTACCATTAAGAAAAATACAGTCTGCAGAAGAAAAAACATATTAAGAAGGGGAAAACTATAAGCCCAGTTCTACACAATACTAAGGATAAAGTCATCATGAACTCATAATTTATAAGTGCAAGGCACTCATTAAATAAACATTATTTACTGACCATATATCATACAGTGAAGAAACCTACATTCTAGACCTACATTCTAGTACGCACAACTAACAAGATAAATCAGTAGACTACTGTCTGCTGGTAATCTAGAGAATCATTACAAGGACCTTGACTTTTATTCAGTGTGAAATGAAAAGTCATTGGAGAGTTTTAAGTAAAGGAGTGGCATGACCTCACATTTCTTGGCTGAAGAAGAGCAGTAACAAGCAGGGAGAAGCAAACTGGAAGAAAATAAAATTATCCCCAGTAGTAATGATGGTGGCAGAGAAGAGGATAATGGCAAAGGAGATGTTGAGATGTAATCAAAATCTGGACATATTTTGAAGGTAGAAGTAGCAAAGAAATAAAGAAAGGAATCAAAGATCATTTCAATGTTTTTGACTTGAGTCCAAAAAATTGGAGCTGCCATTCACTGAGAAGAGCAAGCCTGAGGAAAGAGCAGGTTTTAGGAAGATCAGGAACCCCATTTTGGACATGTTAAGTTTGGGTTACCTGTCTGACATACAGTAGAGATGTTCACGAAGCAATAAAATACATGACTCTCATTAAGGGGGAGGCCAATACTTGATAGGAATTTAAAAGTGTATGTATGGTAGTATTAAAAACCATTAAAACGAGGTCCATTCACCAAGAGAGAAACAAAGATCCAAACTCTTAAGTAGCTCTTAAGTCTTGAAGAGCTACAAAAATTTTAAAAATGGGAAGATGAAGAACAACCAGAAAAGGAGAAGGCAAAAGATAACAGGGGACAGGGGAAACAGTAGATTAAGGGGTCCTGATACCCAGTAAACAAAATGCTTGATGCAGAGTATAAAATGTGTCAAAATGTTAACTATTGTTGGGTCAATTAAATTGAGAAGTGTGGGCTCACCACTGGTTTGATATCATAGGGATCATTGGTGACCTTGAAAGCAACACTGTTGGCCAACCCGACTGAAGTACATTCAAGAAGGAATAAGAAATCAGAGGCTGTAAATACTGATAACTTTTCTGAGTTATTCATAAGGGGAAGGAGAGAAATGGTGTGATTATTGAAGGGAAGGGTGAGATAAATTTTAGTTTGTTTTTTTGGGTTTTTTTATGGAAGCATTTCAGAAGAATATTAAGGGAAAAGAAGGCAATTGCTAGTGACATATCTGAAGCAAAGTCAAGTGTGTGGAATCTATGGCACAGCACCTAAGCAGAAATGGTGTGGTGGGGAAAAAGATGAAAAATGGAGATACAAATTTGGGAGGGAGCTGACAGAAGTGTACGTACAACTGCTGCAAAGAGAATACCAAGGAAAAAGGCAACAAGCGAAGTGGCTTAAAAAAGAGGTCATGGCCAAAAAAAGAAAGAAAAAAGAAAGTGACATAGGATCAAGAAGTAGTGACAGCCCTTCTCAAGAGCTCTCGCGGGGTTGTGATTTAGGGCTTGAAATATCCGTATCCCCTAACCTTGCAACGAACAAGGTCGCTGGGTTCCAGGCTTTCTCAGAAACCCAGGAATGAAGAGAGAAAAGAGGTACATACCTCGTGTGGAGCATCACATACAGCCAATCCCACGAGGCCAGTGGTCTGTTCAAAAACAAAACAGGATTCGTGTTGTTTACTACGGTTTCCGCGCATGCTGTTCCTTTACTAAGCGAAACCACTACTCCTCTTGCTAATATGGTCCAAAGTCGGCTAACAGTCTCTCAATTCCGCTCGTTCGGAGCTTATTTTCTGCTTCTTCGAGCGAAGTCACTAACCTGGTCACCCCCTGAAAGAAGTGGAGAACAAGTCCCCAAAAAGCACCGCCGCGCGCGCACCAGTTATGGCCACCCCCCTCCCCCCCGCGGAAAGAAAGGCTATCGGGCTGACGTTCCCCCCACGGTCTAAATGCTAACAGTGACCTCCATTAGACTCACCTTCTTCAGCACACCCGCCATGACAGCTCCGAAGAACCGACTCCGCGCAGCCCTCTGGGAACTTCGCGCAGACCTGATCAATCGACCATCGAGGTTATCGCTCCGTCACCGTGGAAACAGCTTGGTTCCTCTCACTCAAGTTCTACGGAAGGAGCAAAGGCTCAATTCCGCCAGTCAAAAGACGCCGGCGGCGTGGCGGGGGTGGGCGTGGGGTTGACGCCTGCGCAATGAGTGCAATGGGTCCCAGGCTTGGGATAGTTGGGCGTAAATATGTGTATTCGCGTTTGGTGTCTGGGCCTCTGTCGCTACTACCATAGAGTACGTAAAGGCTGAGGGAGACACTTAGCTACAACGGAACTTGTCCGACTTAGTCGCTGTAGGAACTCGCATTAGGCTTAACCCATGGTGAATTCTCTAACCTCCCTCAGTTTATTAAAACGATGGTAGTAGGGCTTGAGCATCATCTCACGTCGTCTCCTCTGCAAAGGTCAATTCGTAGTATAGGATGTCAGTATTCTCGGTCTTTTGAATCAAAGCAGTACGCAGCGTGAGACCTTCTTTCTCTTCCATTTTACTGCAGGAGTACATCATTCCATTTTCCCAGTGGAAGTGAGACCAGACCACACCAGTTTTCCTCACTTCCCTCCACAAACATGTATTGAACACTCACTCCGTGTTGGTTGTCGGGACCTAATTTGTACGATAGACTGTCTTACTATGGAATTCACAGACCAATGATGGACATATGTGTTAATGGGTAGTGTTCAATAAGTGTTCCAAGCTGTTTTCAATAGATTATAGTGTTTAGTAAGTGTTCTTCTGAAAGAGGTTTGTACTAAGTGCAGTGGTAACAGGGAAGAGGAAATAACTGTCCAACAATCGTGGGTGATTGGAATTAAGGAATTTTTTTAACAAGTTGGGAAGCATAGCAAATCAAAAGAGCACATATACATATACACATATATACACATATTCATTATATTATGTATTTATATATGTGTGAATATATGTGAATGTGTGAACGTGTGTGTATATTTATATATTTATTTATAGGTGATTGGTAAGGTAAACTGATTAAAGTAAAAAATGAACTTGTATGCCATTGCACAGAATTTGAATTTTATGCTGTAAGAAATGGAAGCAATTAGAAGATTTTAAGCGTCTGAATGATGTCATCGTATTTGTGATTCAGATACACAATTTCATTAACAGTTGAAGATGAATTAGAAAAGGGACAAGAGTAGAGGCATGAAACTAAAAAAAGGGAAAGGAAACTAAACAAAAAGCAAGCAGAAGAAAAGAAATAATAGAGATTAGAGAAAAATAAACATAATATCAATAGAGAAAAATCAGTAAAACCAGAAGTTGTTCTTTACCTAAGGTGAAACAGAGCTCAAATTGTTAACATAAAAAAATAGAAATAAAAGAACATAACTAACAACCCTACAGAGATAAGCAGGAGTAAGTAGGAAAACTATGAATAACTGTATGCTAACAAATTAGATAACATAGATAAAAGAACCAATTCCTAGAAAAACAAACTATCTAAACTAACCCAAGTAAAAATTAAAAATCTGAATATATCTATAATCTGTAAAGAAACTGAATAAGCATGAAAAAAATACTATTCACAAAGATGAACCCAGGATCAGATAGCTTCACTAGTAAATTTCATCAAACATTTAAAGAATACTCCTTCAGAAACTACTTCAAAGTATATAAGAGGAGGGAACACTTTGCAATTTATTCCATAAGGCAAGGATTGCTCTGTACTCAAGAAGGTAAAAAAATTACAAGAAAATAAAATTTCAGAAAAATACTCCTTATGAATAGACATGTAACAGGAGTTCACTTGATGCTTTGACTATATCCCTTGTGGCTTTGAAACTTACATATTTTTTTCTCCCTGATCTTGTCCTCACTGAACTTCTTTTCCCTGATCTTCTCTTTCCTGATCTCTCCTCACTAATCTCATTTTATCTGAATCACCTTTATAAAAGCCCCCTGTTCCTGTGGATAGGCAGAATCATAGCCTTTGGGACAGAAGTCCCCTGTGTTTTGCCTTTGCTAGCAAAGCAATAAACCTTCTTTTTCGTTTTTCTCAAAACCGTTTCTTCATTATTGGATTGGCACCAGGGACAAGAACTGAGCTTTCAGCAACAGACACATAAATTCTTAAAAAATACTAGCAAACTAAATTCATCAACATATAAAAAAACAATTATACACCATGACAAAGTGGGATTTATTGCAAGAATATGAGATTGATTTAGTATCCTGAAATCAATTAGTGTAATGTTCCATTTAATAAAATAAAGGACAAAAAGCTATACGATGAATTCAATAGAATTTGTGTGTGTATGTGTGTGTGTGTGGTGCTGGGGATTGAACCCAGAGCTTTGTACATGCGAGGCAAGCACTCTACCAACTAAGTTATATCCCCAGCACACCCCCCAAATATTTTTGATTGACAAAATCCAGGCCCATTCATGATAAAAAAAAAAAAACTAGGAAAAGAAATTCTTTAACCTGACAAAAGACATTTTAGAAAACCACACAGCTAAAAGAAGAAAATCTCACAGCTACCATCATACTTAATAAATAAAAACTGAATCATCATACTTAAAAAAGAAACACTAACTTTTTTTCCTTTTAAGTTCAGTGATAAGACAAAGTCATCTGCTCCTTCAGAAATGATTTCAAAGTATATAAGAGGAGGGAACACTTTGCAACTCATTCCATATTACCAATTCTAGTAAATATTTTATTGGAAAACTTAGCCCGGGTAATTAGGCAAAAAAAAAAATGGAAAAAAAAGCCATGCAGAACAAATAGAAATCTCTTTATAGTTGCATGACCTTGTGTACAAAAATATTAAGGAGCATGTGCACGCACACACACACACGCACACACACACATGCCTTTTAGAACAAATGAATTCAGCAAGGTTGCATTATACATGATCAATAATGATCAGCTCAGATTATCATAATAAAATCCCATAAACTGGATGACCTAAACAACAGAAACTTATTTCTCGAGTTCTAAAGGCTGAGAAATGCACATTTTATTATGTACTAAATTGGATCATGGATGTCCCAGCTCAATCAAAGAGTATGAATTCACCCTCCTGGTCCCTTTGTAACAGTGGTCCATTATATGCTTTGAATATAGCCCTTGCTGCTCTCTTCCACTGCAACATTTTTTTTTTTTGGTACCAGGGATTGAACTAAGGGGTACTTGACCACTGAGCAACATCTCCAGCCCTATTTTATGTTTTTATTTAGAAACAGGTCTCACTCTGTTGCTTAGCACCTCACCATTGCTGAGGCTGGCTTTGAACTCGTGATTCTCCTGTCTCAGCCTCCCAAAGTGCTAGGATTACAGGTGTGCGCCACTGCACTTGGCTGCCACTGCAACTTATTTTTTTAAAAAAGGATATGCTTCTCTTCTACTCTATCTTCTCCCCCATTCAGTCTCTCCCTCTCCCTAATCTCAGAGAAACACATTACCTTTCTTCCTATCCTAGGCAGATTTCTGTCCTTGAGCACACACCCACCACAGGAACAAATTCATACTTTGGGGATGGCACCAGAAGATCTCAGAAGTAACTATCTCCCAAATATTTTTTTGCGGAGGGGTACCTTGGACTGAACTTAGGGGCACTCAGCCACTGAGCCACATCCCCAGCCCTATTTTGTATTTTATTTAGGGACAGGGTCTCACTGAGTTGCTTAGCACCTCACTTTGAACTTGTTGTGATCCTCCTGCCTCAGCCTCCCTAGCCGCTGGGCTTACAGACTATCTTCCAAATTTAACAAATGAATTATAACTCTGACAGAGAACATGTGGAAAGGTAGCCTCTGAATCACCTCTTTTAAAACCACCTGTTCCCCATCATGGGCAGAATCACAGCATCTGGGACAGGAGTCCCCTGTGTTTCTCTTTTGCTAGCAAAGCAATAAAACTTCTTTTTCCTTTTTCTCAAAACTATGTCCTCGTTGTTGGACAAAGACCCAGCTTGCAGTAACACCTTGGACTCTCAATAGATTGAATGATGTCAACTCACACTGGTAAATGTGATCTTCTTTGCCTCAGTCAGTGAAATAAATGCTAACCTCTGTTGTAAATACCTTCACAGACAACAGACGCACCCAGAGGTAACATTTTACCAGCTATTTTTGCCCCGGTCAATTTCAATCATATATATATATCCTGAACCTATGCTCTTGGTTGTGTTTCTCTGGAGAATCTTAACATAAATTGTTTCACCAAAAATACATAAGTCCTAACCCCCCACTACCTCAAAATGTGACCTTTTTTTAAAAAAAATAGACATTGTAGATGTTATTAAATAAAGATGAGGTCATTAGGGTGGGATCTTACCCAACATGATTGGTGCCTTTATTCAAAGGGGAAATTTGAACAGAGAGACAAACACATAACTTTTGCCATGCAAAGGTTAAGATAGAGATTGAAGCAATACTTATGCAAGCAAAGGAACATCAAAGATTTCCAGCAAACCACCAAAAGTTAAGGGAGAGGCCTGGAACAGATCATCTATCTCTCAATCCTCAGATGAAAAAACATAGCTGTTTCCTTGAACTTGGACAACTGATACACGGGTAAAATTCAGGCAGTCAGTGTAGGTAATGAATGATGAGGGTCCAGAGGGTGATGACTGATAACCAAAGAACAATTGGTTGCTGACGGTTAACCTTTGTGATTATGCTCCTAGTCAAGTATTTGGGGAAGAAAGAGAAGAATATGATTAAAGAGGGGAGGTTCTATGTCTGTAAGAAAGGCAAGTTCACCCTCTCCTGCAGGCTCTTGGCTCTGAGGCCCCTCCTCTCTGGAGGAGTCGATTCTCTATCACTTTCCTAAATAAAACTTGCTTGCTACACTTGCTACAGCATTTCTCACGTTGGGGAACAAGAGCCAGTCCCTGATCTGCACTGAACTGGTATCACGTCTAGCCTCCAGAACAATGAGAGGGTAAGTTTCTGTTGTTTAAGTTGTTCAGTTTGTGGTAGTTTGTTAGAGCAACTCTACAAAACCAATACACTAACAGCCTAGCTCGATCACATGCTTCTCTCTTCCTTAGGATAGCTATCCCTGGAAATAAGTACCATGGAGATACAATCTTTCCAATTCAGATTACCTCTAATTCTCTATTATAATTGCCATCATAATTTTCAATATCTAGTAAAGTCATCCACAATTATACTTTATGACAGATAAAATATACATTAACACATATCATTATGAACTTGTACATATGCACATGCATACATAAAACTATTAAATTGGAGCTAACCATTTCATAACTTCCATTTCTTCCTCTGCGAAGTGACATACACCTTTGGACACAGTAGATCACTCTTTTTCAGGAGGTCATAGGAGGATTAGGAGGAAACATCCTTATTTTTCAAACTGGACAATACAGATATAGCCCCTGGGACTGAGATGAATGAAAGTTTATGAGGTCATAGCCTTTATTCCCCGTCCCTCCAGATTCTAAGAATTTTTGTCATTGTAGAAGGTGTTCTAGAATATAGAACCATGTGATTATATAAGATGCACATGTTTTTATTTGTTATAACTTTTGGGTTCAGGCTTTTGCTGCATCATATTTGCTAAAGACACCTGGTTAAACAGACCTGGCTGATCTTAGCTGAGGTACTACATAGCTGACCAGTTCCAGGTGGTGGGAAAAGTGTGGGCATTATGAGTCAATCCCTTAGCAAAGGGACAGTGACTTGATAATGGTATTCTATGGCTAGTGACAGTAGAATTAAGTACAAAGGGATATCATTCTTGGCATCTTGGATATCAAATGGGAATTTGGAATGTCTTAATGTGCATAGCAAAGGAATCAAATGCATGACTTTTTCAGATGAAAGAGGTACACTGTATTTCCCTGTATTGGTAGATGTTCCAAATGATTCAGAAATGAGATGGATATTGGGAAATTCTTAAGTAAATAATATTAAATGGGCCAGAGGATTTAGAGCCAAAATATATTTTACCCAATTTGCTCTGTGGGACCTCTAGCCTGCGCAACAAGAGAGCTCTACTTTCTTCAAAAGTAAGTGACTTAAGCCTGGAGTGGTGGCGCAAGCCTGTAATCCCAGCACTTAGGGAGGCTGAGACAGGAGAATCACGAGTTCAAAGCCAGCCTCAGCAAAGGTGCGGTGCTAAGCAACTCAATGAGACCCTGTCTCTACATAAAACATAAAATAGGGCTCGGGATGTGGCTCAGTGGTCGAGTGCCCTGAGTTCAATCTCCAGTACCAAAAAAAAAAGTAAATGACTTAAAGTGTGAGGATCTCCTATACCACTTCTCAGAGATGCAAGGCTCCTGTGAAGAAATGCATCTTAACAAAATTAGGCAGTTAAAATATTTCCCTGAAAACTAGGGCTCTGCTGCAGAGCCGATTACACAGGAAGGAACCAGGACAAATGACTGAAAAGGAAGAAAGTACCCCAGTTATCAAGGCCTGAGAGCTTATTTCTGAAAATCTACGTACTGAGGACAAGTACTGCCTTTGCTTGTTTCCTCTTGAATTTCATAATTAGGAGGCAAAGATGAAAATCAACCCAAGTCAGAGAGTGTGCTTTCTTCTCCAATGCTGAGAAAGAAAAAATTTATAAGTTAAATATTAACATAAACTAACATATTCAAATTCCAACAATTTGGATATTATCTCTCTCTCCTCCCTTTATATCAGGTATGTTCAAAATTATTTGGACTTTTTCCTGTCTTCTTCTTTATCAATTCTGTGGACACTCCTAAAAAGTAATAACTAGTGTAATAACTAGGTAATTGTGTTTTTCAGATATGTTGGCTTTGCAGAACTTCATTGGAAAATGAGCTGAAATGCAAATTAAAGCTATTATCTTGTTTTATCTTAATGACTGCTTACATATATTCCAATCAATGTTGTAAAAATGGGGGTATTCAACACTCCCACCCAAATGTGGATTAGGCATAACAAAGGAGAAGAAACCTATTTTAAAATAAACAAACATTATTGACATAAATGGTAATCAGAATAGTCTAATAAATGAAATGATAATAAATCAAGTTATTTAAAAATGAATAACAGCTTTTACAAACATAAAGGTTAGAGATAAGAAAAACACTGAAATATAATAAAAAGGTATCCTGAATATTGATGCTGTATTTTAAACTAATTTCATCATCCAGTATAAAATGGCAAATTAAATAAGTAAGATAAAATGGAGAAAAACAGCTAAAATTAGAACAGGGACTTCAGAAGTATGAAATGAAGAATATGATTTTTTTAAAAAAACTAGATCAATGGCAGAACAACTGAAAACATCATTCACTGAGCAGATGCATATTGATAATTTATTCTGTGTCAGGAACTGCCATACTTACCAGGCAACCTGTCAGTGAACTAGGATTGGCAACTTCATAGAGCGTTGTTTTAGTGGCAAATAAGTCAATACATTAATTAATAAAATTGTCAAATGTGAATATTTTCAAAGGGCATGTCAAATGTGAATATTTTCAAAGGGCATGTCAAATGTGAATAATTTTAGTGTGCTATAACAGGACAGGACCTTCTTGGAGGGGCACCAAAGCCTTTCTGACGAAGTGACATTTATGCTGAAGGGAGAGGAGAACCTCATCATGCAAAACTAGCTAAATAATGTTCCAGGCAGAGGGCACAGTGAGGACAAAAGTACTGAGTTCAGACAGTGCCATTACCTTAGGCAACTTCAAGATCAAAAATATTTGACCAGAGGGAAACTTTTTCATAAATACAAAGACAATGACTGGTAGATCTCTCCAGTTGACTTTCTCTCCCACCTTCAAATCCAGCAAAGCCTCCTTACTCAGAAGACCTCACCCAGGGAAACAAACCCAGGAAAAGTCATGCTTTACTGGGAACCTTGGGCAGGACTCTCAGAAAGTAACAGAAGAGGGCAATGAAAGAATATATTTAAAGTGAGATGCTCGCATTTGCGAATGACAAAAGGGAAATGCAGGGGAACAACTGGAGTAATGAAAGAAGAGAAAGGAAAATTGTCTGAGGATCCCCAAACTTCCAGCTCAAAATATAGAAACTGTTTCAAAGGTATCACAGTGAAATTTTTAAGATATCTTGTAGACTATAAACTTTAAGACTTCCACTAAATATTTTGAAAATGTAAATCCATGTGCTGTGAAAAGCTAGATCAATATTTTAAGTATGGACTTTTGTCTAAATTTTATAGTCGATGTATCTTTCACAAAAGTTGCTTTATTTGCAGTTATAACATGTAATATATAATATGCAACATATAATGTAGTAAGAAATAGTCTCAGAGTTCTTATATGTTCGGGCAACTTATCCTTTCTCTGTTAAATGTAATCCTGTAATGTAGAACTACTATGAAATATCCCAAAGTACCTTTTCCTTTTCCACAGAGAGCTATTTCTGTCATGCATGAGCTATGAAGTCATTTTGCCAGGAGGGATGATAAAGATACAGGTGTTAATGGCAGTGTTGGCAACCTTAAACCAATGAGAGGACCAAAATGTTTTTTCCTTTTAGATATTCTGGCAAACTCATCTGAGAAGAAATATAATTAGGGGCTGGGATTGTAGCTCAGTGGTAGAGCGCTTGCCTCGCATGCGTGAGGCCCTGGGTTCGATCCTCAGCACCACGTACAAAGCAATAAAATAAAGACATTGTGTCCATCTCCAACTAAAAAAATATTAAAAAAAAAAGAAATATAATTAGTAAAAGGAATTGGGGCTAAAAGATCTCTAGTACAAGTTGATAGGAAGAAAACAAAATATGTTCCAAGAAAGAGCTAGCACCCCCAAAAAAGTCAACCTGCCATTTTTAAAAGTTTTTGTTTACTAATAATGATAAAGACCTGGATAAGGAAGTCTTGGATATGCAACCCTATTTGACATTAAAAGGCAATTGTATTTTATGTACTTTAATAGTTGAAGGATTTATGAGACTGACTTAGGAGCCATAGAAGAAGGAAGGAAGCAGGGGAGTCAGTAAGTTGTTATCAGAACCTTGAGGAAGGAGAGGAGGCAAGGAAAAGTAACAGGCTGAAGAAAGGTGGATAAAATCCAGCTGAGCAAGAAGTGGAAGCAGCACATCCACAGTGGCTCAAAGCCAGTGAGCAAGGTGGAGAAGGGAAGCTAAATGAAATTTTTCATAATATCTTAAAAGCAAAGTATAGCCATGATGATCGCAGGGGACCTCTTGAAGAGACCCTTAAGGAAACAAAGTGACAAGTACATTGAGTATAACTGACTTCCCTGGTAAGTTCCAAGAAAGAGGACACAGAAGGGAGCTAGCCTTCATATGAGCATCTGAGACAATTCAAAACTGCAAGCAAATAAGAATTGCTATGATTGTGGTTTTTGTCTAAGAAACTTGTGTTATGGTGGAATGTGATTTAATCCTTGTCAACCGTATTTGAAGCTTACAACTATTACCAGCTCTTAAGTATGGAAAGTAGTATTTTCTTTCAGACTGTGTCACCCACCCTGATAGTTCCTAGGTAGCCCTTCAACAGCAGTGCATGGTTTGCTAGCAGAGGACCCATGTAAGCTGTGATGGTCTTTGTTTCTAGGATGATCAAAACATGAACAAGAAAAGCTGAATATAGTAGAAAACTCGTTCCCAGCATCCTCACTCACGCCAGCAGGTATGCCGGCTCACCTCTACTCAAAGGTTTCATTGGACTCACCTTGACAAACTATGGGCCAGACCAGAATGGCCCTAAAAACTCCTTTCGTAAATCATTATTAGTTCTGCAAAAGATACACCCCAAGGGAAATATCAGACAATTTCTACCTCTCTGTTCTTAATTTGAAATTCAAGTAGCATTATACATCTTTACTTCTGAAGCTCTACCCATTTCCCATCCCCACTGAAATTTATGTGTTCCTTTTACTAATAAGTTTTTCCACCCACATGGCCTTTTCCTAAAAATCATTAAATCTTAAAAGAACTCTGACAGGAATATAGCTCTACAACCTACCAGCTTTATGGCTCAGGCAATTCTTTTAACACCTTTGGATCTGGGCCAATATTTCCATCTGTAAAGCACACAATGCTTGGACTAGGTCCTTATTTCCTGATGGTGGGTCAAGAACGCCCTAGTCTGTGTTTTAGATCATTCAGGTCAATAAAAGTTGTAATATTTATTTCCACTTAATATTTTTAAGTAGTAAGTAAAAAATTGTTTTAAATTTCCCATTTAAACAAAAATATTTAGAAGCTTCCAATTGAACAGCAACTTTGTGTGTGCTGTGGTTCTCAAGCCTGCACATAGAACATCTTAACAGTTTTGACTGTTATTCTGCTTGTTTTGTGGGGTTTTTTTTTTCTTTTTTAATTTTGGCCTCTCTGTGATTTTTAATTGCATTGATTTGTTTTCTATGACAGCAAAAGGTAAAGGCTCTAGTGTAAATTTATGAGTTAAGGAAGAATGAAAAAATGTTAATTATGTAAAGTTAGCTTCAAAATATTTGGGTTTTCATTTGCCTAAAGAAAGTGATTAACTATCACAACAATGTCATTAGGATAACAATATTTTTAAGAAAAAATATAGTTTTTTCATCCAATTTGTCTTTTCATTTATAGATAAATCATGGACCAATTCCACCCTTCCATACACAAAATATTAAGCCAAAAAATATGAACAGTTAAAGATGGTGGAATGCGATGGACAACAATGCCCTAGGTTCATTTATGATTGCACATATGGTGTAACTCTATATTGTGTTCAATCAGAGAAGTGAAAAGTTGTGCTCCATTTGTGTACAATGAATCAAAATGCAGTCTGCTATCATGTAAACCTAATTAGAGTAATAAATAAATAAATAAGTAAATAAATAAATACATTCATCATGTTTACATAAAAAAAATATGAACAGTTAAGGCCCTTGATACTCCTTGCCAAACTACTTTTCAAAGTACTACTAATCTACAGTACAAACACCAATGTGCAGGAAACTGTTTTACCATGCCCTATACCAGAAGTATGTTTCAATTTTGAAAAACCTAGAAAGTGCAAAAAAATATAGGATCTAATCCTACTTGTCCTTTTTGCCTTTGTTGCCTGTGATTTTGGTGTCATATCCAAGAAATCAGTGCCAAAACCAATGTGAAGAGGTTTCCTTCCATATTTTCTTCTAGTAGTTTTATAGTTTTCAGGTTTTGCATTTAAGTCTTTAATCCATTTTGCATTGATTTTTGTTTATGGTACAAAATAAAGTTCCAATTTAATTCTTCTGAGGATATTGAATTTTCTCATTATCATTTATTAAAGAAAGGTTTCTGCGTGTATTCTTGACAATCTTGTTGAAGATTAGTTGACTGTAAACAAATGAACTTATTTCTGGGCTCTCCATTCTGTTCCATTGGCCCATGTATCAGTTTTTAAACCAATACCATATGTTTTTAATTCCATAGCTCTGTAATACACCTTGCAATCAGGAAGTATGATGTATTCAGTTTTGTTCTTCCTAAGATTCCTTTGGCTATTTGTTTGTTTTTTGCAATTCTATGAATTTTATGATCCCTGAATCCCCCTTTTCGTGAAACTTCAAAATAATTGGAATCAAGCAAGATCTTGAAGAAATATCTGAGCTTCCATGTTCATTTTCAGCATTATTTCTGTTTTAGTCAGCTTTTGTTTTTGTTTTTGCTGCTGCAAAGGGAAGATCTGACACGAACAACATTAAGGAGAAAATGTTTGGTGCTCACCAAAAATGTCTGGTGCTCATCGGAAAATGGTTTTCGATGTCCACAGATGGTCAACTCCTTTACTCTGTGCTTTTTCTTTGTGGCCTTTGTAGCCAGAATTTTAGCTTAAAGTCCTCTCTTAAGTAGAATTTCCTTCCCCACCCCCTCCTTCTTTTTCTGACCCTGAACCCTTCTTTATTTTAGTATTTTGCCTGTAGTTCACAACCTAGAACTAAGTCACCTTTTGGCTCCTGGACTTTGTCCCTTTGTAATACTTGGAGATGCCAGAGTTCTGACACTCAGCAAGGATGCAGCTTGGCCCACAACCTGACCTCTGGGGGATGGGGTGAGTGTAGGGGCACTGTCTCCCCACTTCCATCTTCCTTTCCCTGTCATCCCAGACACTCAGGTTTGTGAAATCTTTGGCCCTAGTGGTGGCATAGTTTTTCTTAATTTCTTTTGTTGGACAGGGGATCTGCCTCAGCCTTAAATTTCATGTGGTAGGCCTGGCTTCTGAATCTTTCCACAAGTGGAGCACTTTTGTTTGTTCCAATTACCCAGAAAGTTTCAAATTTCTAGAATGTTTTACATTTAAGACTAAAGACAAACAAGCCTGTAGCTTTGATCATGACTAGAGTGTAAATTTTAGTTTTCTTTTTGTTCTACAGAAATGCTTACTTTTAGCATAATTATGAGCTATTAATTTTAAAAAACTATTACTTTATGTTTAATGCAACAAAGGAGGCAAAAATTACAAACTTACAAGGTTATTTTGACTGCATTGTATTTAAACACATTTATAAATATTTGATAATATTGTAACTGGAGTTTGAAATGAAACCAGATTCTCTGCTTCTGCTGGCAGGTAGGGTCTGCAAAAGTTGCAGGCATTTGCAACCAAGAAAGTCCGTTTTTTTTTGTTGTTTGTTTTGTTTTTTTGTTTTGTTTTGTTTTTAGTGTAAGCATTATTCACAGCAGGGTACACCTGCCTGGGTCAGCAAAGCCAGATTTTTCACTATTACTGAGCAGCATATTGCTACTCTCAATGGTGGGCCACCCCCACACCACCCCCTTATTACAGCAGACCTCAGCAGCTCATCATCAATTTCTTTCTGGGCTTTTATCTCACTAATTCAAAGAATGAAATTCACAGATGAGTAAATGTGAGTATAAAAGAGTAGGATTTGTTCAAGTAAGAAGAGAGACAGAACTCCCATGGGGTGAGAGGGAACCCAATAGGGGTTGTCACTTAAATGTACTAGGGGCTTATGTAGCTTCTGGGTAGGGCATTAATTAAAATCTAAACTGAACAGGTACTGAAAAAGTGATCAGGCTATTGCTTAGCCCTTGAATCTGTAGTCTTCACTCAGGTCTGTCCCACCTCTCTATTCCCATCACCTTGGCACAAAGGAGTTGGTAGGATGTTTGGCATGTTTCTACAGATGAACTTCATGGAGTGGCCTTTACATTAAACAAACAAAAAAAAAGAAACCTTAATTTAGACCCATTACCCATTACCCATATCTAATTCAATACGACAACCCAAAGTATGCATGTTTCTTTTATTGCTTTTGCCTTGCTTCTGGTAGAAATGAAACTAATATCTTTTCACGTAATTGTTAACCAGTTAAATATTCCCTTTGTTGGCAAAACTTATTCATATTTTTCCAAAATATTTCTTGGAATCATTTTGGACATTTCTTTTTTTTCTTTTCTGTAAAACTGATCAGCAGATTCCATCTTCCGTTTTTGATTTACTGTCTCAAATCTCCTTCCCCATTTCCGTTCTATTTTCTGAATACTTCACTGATACACTAGTGCAACAGTCTTTTAAATGATTGCCTAGACCAGGACAAGTTTCAGAACAATGGTTCTCAAACTATAATTTACATGAGAATCATCCAAGGGCTTATTAAAGCACAGAATGTTGGGCCCCACCATGTCTGTTCCAACCTGTTCCCAACCTCTGAGTTGAATCTAGTAGAGTCTAGAAGTCTAGAGTAGGGCCTGAATCTGAATTGCTAGCAAATTCCCAGGTGATGATTATAATGGTCTGTGGACCACACATTAGAACCACAGTTAAAAGCATTGTGCACACTCAGGGACTCTTCTCCTCAGAATACTCCAGCAGTTTCTAGTTGCCAGTAGCATCACATCCACATGCTCAAGTTTGAACCTCATTCTGAACCTCATTCCATCAATTCCCCTTGTCTCTGTGGCAGTCTTTCGGACATGCAGATATTTACTTAAACCACTGTACTTTGTATAAAAGGTCTTCTATCAAATGATATTTTTTTTTCTTAAAGATTAGATTATTTCTTATCCAGTACCAAGTAGTTCATACATGTTTAAGTAGTTCCAGTCTTATTATCCTTCACAATACTCTTTATTTTGTCTATTTCAGTCTTGAAGACTCTATTGGATTTACATTCTATTCTGTTACCTCTCATCGTCCTTGAGCTCTACTTATGACACACAAGACAGAAAATAGGAAGACAAAGGTAAGAATCCACCATGAGTATGTTAAATTGATTTTTTTCCCTTAATGAGTTAGGCTCATTTATATTTAATGGTACAACAAATATATCTGCTTGGTTTATTGTAGTTTTTAAAAAATCTTTTCCTATGGAATCTGTTTTGACTTTTATATGTAGTTGATCAGATATTTAGTAATGCTTGCATTTTATAAATTTATAATTTTAGATTTATAACACAGAACTCTTTGGTTTTCAATCTTTCTATATAGTACTTATTCTCTACCTGAAAAAAAAAATGATAAAACTGTCATGTTTCTTCCTTAGGTTTTGCCTTCACATGTTAAATATGTGTATATTTCCATTATGTTGTGTCAGATTTAATGTTTTCTTTTACTCTCAGCTACTCTATATAAGACAATCAATTCCACTTGACTTCTTTTCCCTTTTCTGTTCCAAAGTTATATGAGTATTATCATTTCTATATTGTCAGGGCATATAACATGAACATTCTGCTTAGTAACTCCCTATATTTCCTTAGTAATCCTTATATTTCTTTTATTAGGAGTTCTACAGTAAAATATTTTCAATGTTTTCTGCTAATCCATTGTCATAGTTACTCTATCAGTATTGCTTTGCTGAAGGAATTCCCTAGCAGTTTCCTAAGGTTTCATGGGACTGTTCTCATTACTGGGTAAGTAATAGGCCTGAGTCTTGCAGGTTCAAAGATTTTGTAATGTACTCTTTATTCTTGAAATATAACTTGGTTAGACACAAAATTATTTGCTTATATTTTATTTTCTTAAATATTTTATAGATGTTGCTTTGGAGATAGATTTTTCCTTTATAAATGAATTCATTTTAACTTGGAAGCTCAAAGTTTTCTTTTTTCTTCCTTTATTTTTCTGTACCAGGGATTGAACCCAGAAGCATTTAACCACTGAGCCACATCCAGCCCTTTTTATTTTTTATTTTGAGATAGCATCTCTCTAAGTTGCTTAGGGCCTCGCTAAGTTGGCTTTGAATTTGGAGATCCTCCTTCCTCAACCTCCCCAGCCACTGGAATTATAAGTGTGCACCACCACACCCGACTTTTTTATCTGTAAAATCCACTGACATTACTAGATTATTTTTCTGAATTGACTCTTCATGTCACTTTTCCCTGGCACACACAGTATATCCTATCAGTATTTAGATTTTAAACTTCTCATTCAGAAAACAAGCTTCCTATATATCTTTCATTCTCAATATTGCTCAAAAATTATGTCATTATTTCTGTTATCAGAACTGCATATGGCTGCATATTTTTAGGCTGTCGAGAATAACTTGTTTTGGCCCAGATACCTGTTATTTTAAGGTTTGCCATTTGGCTGATGTCATTCAATGATGATGCTATGTCATTCAATTTGTTTTTTCTTTTCTCTCTCTCTCTATATATATAAATATATTTTTTCTGAACTTCCTCCTTTAGGGTCTCCAAGTATGCATTCATTTGACTGGTTTATTTGCAAATATAATATATAGATGTGTAGGAATATGATTTACTATCCTTTTTAATGTGTTTTATTTTCATTTCATTTTGTTTGATTTTCTCATTTTTATTCTATGTTCTTTTAGTGTTCCCTTCAGGGTCTATTCTCATTAAAATTCAATCTTTACTTTGGCAAGATATTTTTTCTTCTTTTCTGAGTTCACAACTGTACTTTCATCTTTTATTTCCATTTCCTCACTAAGTTCTCGCATTAATACTTTTTGGTCTTCCTTCATAAATGAGTTTGCATCATTGTTTTAATTAATGGTAAAATATGAGTATAATTTTCATCAACTCAGTAGCAACATTTTCCAGGTGAGTATAACTCCTTTGTTGGAAAGTTTCATGCTTTTATTTTTCTGTATCTTTCATAGCATTTTTGTATCAGTTATAAGAAATACATTATTCATTTTAAAATAAGTCAAATTTCCCTAGGCCAATTACATCTAAGAGATAACAAAGAAACTACTTCCTAACCAAGTGCGGTGGCTCACACCTGTAATCCCAGCACTTTGGGAGGCTGAGACAGGAGAATCGTGAGTTCAAAGCCAGCCTCAGCAATGGCGAGGCACTAAGCAACTCAGTGAGACCCTGTCTCTACATAAAACACAAAATAGGGCTGGGGATGTGGCTCAGTGGTCGAGTGCCCCTGAGTTGAATCCTCAGTACCAAAAAAAAAGTTGCTTCCTAAAATCTAATGGTCATAAAGATTGATCAAAAATATTAATAACCTCACCAACACTTATTGTTGTTTACATTCTTGATAATTGCCATTCTGACTGGCATGAGATGAAATCTTAGGGTAGTTTTGATTTGCATTTCTCTAAATGCTAGAGATGTTGAACATTTTTCATATGTCTGTTGATGGATTGTATATCTTCTTCTGTGAAGTTTGTGTTCAGCTCTTTGGCCCATTTATTGATTGGGTTGTTTGTTTTTTTGCTGTAAAGTTTCTTGAGTTCTTTATATATCCTGGAGATTAGGGCTGTATCAGATATTCGTGTGGCAAAGATTTGTTCCCA
>CM053407.1:26487742-26629458 GCA_028644305.1 Xerus rutilus | reverse complement strand
TACCATGCCGTTTTTGTTACTATAGCTTTGTAGTATAATCTGAGGTCAGGTATTGTGGTGCTTCCTGCTTCACTCTTCTTGCTAAGGATTGCTTTGGCTATTCTGGGCCTCTTATTCTTCCAAATGAATTTCATGATTGCCTTTTCTATTATCATTATTATTATTACTATTACTATTATTATTATTATTCAAGAATACAAACAACGATAAGTGTTGGCGAGGTTGTGGGGAAAAGGCACAATCATACATTGCTGGTGGGACTACAAATTGGTACAACCGATCTGGAAAGCAGTATGGAAATTCCTTAGAAAGCTTGGAATGGAAACACCATTTGACCCAGCTATCCTACTCCTTGGTCTCTACCCAGAAGACTTAAAAATAGCATACTACAGTGATGCAGCCACTTCAATGTTTATAGCAGCTCAATTCACAATAGCTAAACTGTGGAACCAACCTAGATGCCCTTTGATAGATGAATGGATAAAGAAACTGTAGTATATATACACAATGGAATATTACTCAGCAATAAAAGAGAATAAAATTATGGCATTTGCAGGTAAATGGATGGAGCTGGAGAATATCATGCTAAGTGAAGTAAGCCAATCTCAGAAAACCAAATGCTGAATGTTCTCTTTGATAAGTGGATGCTGATCCATAATGTGGGGGAGGACATGGGAAGAATGGAGGAACTTTGGTCACAGGGGTGGACAGGGGGAGGGGACAGGGGGACAGTAAAGATGGTAGAATATGATGGACATCATAGCCCTAGCTTTATGCATGACTGCATGTACGTTGTGATTCTACATCACATACAACCAGAGAAATGAAAAGTTGTGCTCCATCTGTGTACAATGAATCAAAATGCACTCTGGTATTATGTAAACCTAAATAGAATAAATAAATAAATTTTAAAAAATTTAAAAAAATTAATAAACATGTTGAATGTGTTAAACCATGCAGAATAAAATTTACATCACCTATTAAGATTTTTATTTGGCTAGTCAAATAGCCATAAACTTACCAACTGTTCTATATTGAACTTGTGTTTGTTTCTTCATCTTGTCTCCATGTTTGCTAAGAGAGTTTTTGTCAGAGGAAACATAGAAATCCTGATCTTTGTTTGCTAATCTAGTGTTCATTTGGGGAGAAAAACAAAGTGGAGTTTTTGCATATAGAAATTACCTGTAAAATGTTCAAAGAATAAGATAGATGAATAGTAAAATAAGGCTCAAGCTATAAAAGTCATTCAAAACCTATATTGGATTATCTCTTTCTGTCTTAAGTGTTCACAAATTACCTACTCATATTCTGTGTCAGCTGGAAAAAATCATGACACATGTCCATCCAAGCTTCCTATATATCTTTCATTCCCAATGTTGCTCAAAAATTACATCATTATTTCTGTTACCAGAACTGCATATTTCTGCATATTTTTAGGCTGTCCAGAGTAACTTGTTTTGGCCCAGATACCTATTATTTGAAGGTTTGCCATTTGCCTGATCTGTGAATTTATTCCTCTCCTCCTACTACTTCTTTTCCTGAACCATTAGAAAATTCTCTTTATACTTTCAGAACTCACTTATTATTTAATCCACCGATTTGTATGGATTTAGTTAATTTGAGGCTTTAGGTGTTCTAGCACTATCATTAGTCTTTATATTTATTCTTATTATAAAGACTTTTACCAACTTTTGTATCAACTCTATTAATATCTGAGTTCACTGAAGAGAATGCAGCCCACCACAGTGATTTCATTCAATGCCTCACCCTTTTATTTTTTTCTATGGTTTCTTGTGTGTATGGTTACAATTTTATATGTTGTAGTCCATTCTCCTCTTATAGAGGTTCATTGCTACCTTTAAACTTTAAGTTTTATTTCTCATATTTCAGCAACCTGTCTGAAATAATCAGTTTTGTTTTCCGTCATTAATATAAACCAATGATAATGCAATTTGTGTTCAAAAATATTTCATATGTTAAGAATCAAGAAATAATACTAATAGTAAATGTTACAATATGTAAAAATGTGGATCGTATTTATCTTATCAATTACATTTGAATACATTGATTCCAAACTAACAATATGTTTTCCCTTGATACTGTCAAGGTTTACATGGGAAAAATTTAGATAAAAGTATCTTTTAAGTGATAAACTTAAGAATAAGGATCTTAAGCTTGTGTTTTAAATAAATATCATTAAATTTCCATTTTGCTACATACTCACAATAGTTAAATGTTTGTTTTCTAAATTCTCTTTTGTTGTCAATTTGCTTCTGTGCAAAATAAACTCTCTATAAATATTCTAAGAAATACCCTGAGTGGTTTTCTATTTTTTTCTTGTACTTAATTTCTCCCAGACTCTAGCCTGAAGGCTTAATAGATAATTGCAGTCAAAATGAAAGTGAAAAATGAACTCAGAACAAGTTTTCAACCTGGCTGGTACCATGGGATTTGCAACTCTGTAAGTCCTTCATCTTCTAGGAGCTGAGTTAATTATGGCAAATCACACTAATTAAATTATTCACTAGTTCTTTATTAAAAACAAATCTATTGTGCTATAGAATGCATTGTGGATTTGGCTTAAAACTCCCAGCTTGTCTTTCCTTGAATTAAGAAATTTTTTTCATGAGAGCATGAAGCATATACCAGAGCTGCAGCTCTTTCTTGCCATTGTTTAGGTCCCAGGGCTTCAATTCTACTCACAATTTTCAAATGCCACATTGTGGGAAGCCAAAAGGTTACTACTCTTGTCCTCAAAGAGGTTACAATAAAACCCAACTTAATGAATGGACACAAATAATTACTCTTGGGGGCAATGTAAACATGGAAGGAAAGTAAAAGAGGAAAAGAAATGGGATCTGGCAAAATAAAATCTTCATGGAGATAGGGAAGGGAGGTTGAAGTTGAGTCTTAAAGGAACAGAAATTCTATAGGCAGACGCGGGGAGTGGTAAGGAAGGGCATTTGAGATAGACAACAAGGTGAACAAGAACTTGGAGAGAATAATGTGTTTCTTTGGTTCAGAGAGCAAACAGAAGTTAAGGTAAGGTAGCAGGTGTCCCCCTAATGATAATGGCAAGCCCAGGTCCTCTAGCACAGGGTCTGATAAGTTTTGGTTTGGTTACTTGTTCAGTTGCCCACAGTCAAACTTGCTAGGAACAGAGGCAGCTCTGATCTTGCTTCTTCTTCTTTGGGTCACTTGAGCTAGGACTACTCAGGTTTGGAAGACACTGCACAGCATCTCTGGCTCCAGCTGGGAGTGGGGAGGACTGTGATTTTACCATGTAAGCACCTGTACACATGAACAATCACACTTCTGGACCATCTACAATAATGGTTAAGTCTGTTTGGGTTCAAGCTATTCCCCTTCCTACCTACGTGACATTGAGTATTTTACCTAATCCCTAAGCCTTCCTTCCTCGAGAAATGATTCAATACTGCTTTGCAAGAAGGTTGTGAGGATTCAATAAGATCAAGCATCTAAGGAACCAGAACTGCTTCAGACCATACCTTTGTATAAGTTAGAAAGGTCCGACCCTCTCTCCAGGTGGATGCAATCCTTCAGGGGAGAACACAGAGAGATGAGTGAAGATGAATACGCATTTCGGTCTCCTGGTCCCTTCATCCAAGCATCCTTGTGCAGGGCACAACCTGTACAACTATACCAGAAGCCCCAAAGAAAGGGTGTAGCATTATACAATGCTTGGTTACAACAAAAGCTCAATAAATATTAGCAATCATTATAATTATGAAGGGGCAAACCCTTCTGAAACACAGAATTGAAGCCAGTAGGGGAACTCCTAGCTAAGGAGGTTATGAAAACAGACCCCATATTCACAATGCACACCTGGTCTTAGAAAAGAATTCAAAATACAAAGTTGGAAAGCAAACCAAATAGGTGTCATTCTTGTGTGCTCTGCTCCCACTAGATGGTGCTGGCTTTCATGTGTGTTCAGATTTGGCTTGCTACAGTGGAACTGACTTCCCTTTAGAAATGGTGTCATCTGTCCCCAACAGGCTCCCTTCTGCTCTGTGGGCAAGGAGCTGTTATAGCCTTCTGAATTTGTGTGTTGTATGATATACTTAAACACATTTCAGAAGAGATGATCCTCATTAGGTAGTAGAAGGCCATAGATCTATAAGCCACTGTGGAGAGCTCCACTAACCTAACATTTTCCATTTGAAACCTGACTGGCATCAATGATGCTAACCAGTAACAGTTTCACTTGACTATTTGGTCTTACTTTAGTGTTGGAGTGAAAGTCAGGCCGTGATCATCCAACTGTATAGTTACAAAATAGTTGTCCTCCAATACCTGGGCTCCATGTCCCAGGAAGATTGTCCAGTGCAACTTAAGTCTATTTTTGCTATTTCTACCTTCATCTTTCTTTTTTTTTTTTTTTTTTTTTTTTTTAAATTTTTTTTTTGTAGATGGACACAATGTCTTTATTTTATTGCTCTGTATGTGGTGCTGAGGATCGAACCCAGGGCCTTACGCATGCGAGACAAGCACTCTACCGCTGAGCCACAATCCCAGCCCTACCTTCATCTTTCTTGACATGTGGGGTTCTAAAGAATTTGTGAGCTTTGCTATACAATAGATGGGTTTCTAAAAGGTCTTTTGGCTGAACTTACATACATCAGAGAACTTGCTACTCAAGAAATAATTTAACAAATTCCTTTGTACTATGAAAAATTTCTCCTATTGCTGTTTGTACTTTTATGATATGAAACATATGTTTACATGTTTTCTACTTTTTTGTCACTTTTACGTCTAACAAGTTTTGAGGAGAAAATATGAGACTTTGTACTTTTCACAAGATTTCTGCAAACCAGTTAAAACTCATACATATAAACTTTTTGAGTAAAGTAAGTGGATTGATTCACAATCTTTAGAGAACCTGTTTACTGCTCCAGCCATGCATTCTGGACAGAAAAACTGTGTTTCTGCTGGTCTATGTGAATAGAGGATGGCTCCTTCTATTAATTTGGAACACAAACTACATCTAAATTGTAATATAAAATATCTGCAAAAGAGGAGACATTGTTGAATCTCACCATGATATTTTCCCACCTAACTTGCTTGTCAAACTTCCTCTTGTCTCCCTCAGTGGTTCTCAGACTCAGAACACTTGAGAGACAGACTCGTGCAGTGTTTGAAGGTAATGTTCCTGTAGGAGATAGTATGTATGAAGACAGTGAGTGGGAGAGGGTTCAGGAGAATATCCAAAGGGAGTGCGTGTTTCAAAACGTTCAGATTACACACACGACCTTTAGAGATTCTGATGAATAATATCACTCATTGTGGGTTACCCCAAAGATAAGATTTTTTCTTGTCTCCATTGTTCTAAGGAAGAAATAAAGCTGTGAATTCTGTAATTCAGAACATAATGTCCCACATATTCTAACACCTGTCTAAATATGTTCATTTTCTCCAGGGTTCTTAATACAGTCTGTGACCAGCTATATAACAAGTGTTCATAATTTGTCCCACATAAGCCATTTTCCCTCAGATCCGTGTGCATGTTCTATGCCTAGAATGCCTGTCCCTTTTTAGATTACCCAGGAAACATTCCTTTCCATCCTTCATTTCTCAGCTCAAGCTGTCATCTTCTCTATATAACATTCTTTGCTCCCTCCTGGAAGCTAAGAAATACCTATTTCTTTGCCCAGCTCTTCCTCCCTCCCTCCATACCCTACTTTGTTTGGTATTACCACTGTGTGTGGAACACAGCAGCTAATACATACATGCCCAATGAATAAATGAATATGGTATTACTCAAAGAGGAATACCTCATTTATATTGCTCAGAGGTGATCACTTAGAATCAGTATAAATTTTGCTCAAAAACTAATCTATTAGCCTCTGATTTAAAAATATAATCCATTTGGAAGACAAAATGGTGGTGAGCTTTGCAAACACAAACATTTTAGCAGAATCTGAAACTGTCAAAGTAAGGAATATTCAGACTATAGAACACAGAGTGACAGTGTTGTAGATTCTAAAAATGAAAGAGAAATCAGAGCTCATCTAATTCCAGGCCCAGTTGCATTATTTCAGCTGAGAAAGGGAGGATCCAGAGAGGTAGGAGACATCTGCCTATCAAAGTGCCTTGGCACTTCCCTTACTGAGGGTCTCACATCATGTGCAGAGACATCATGGGGAAGTGAGACCTAAGGGGAAGTAGAATGGAGGAAAATACTAAATGACTACTAAGGTCTGCTCTGATAGTGTTGTTATGCCTTTCACCACAACTACTTGTTCGTTTGTATTCCATCATTCTCTAAGAAGTTGCAATAAAAGTACTTTTTCTACTGAAGACTGCTACGTGACAGTCTTCTTTTAGTAGAAGAAACATTTGAAGAACTGATTTTTGTAAATCAATGGTTCTTAGTCACAAAATAACTCAAAGAAAATGAGCTAAGACAGATTTCTCAGCAAGAGAAGGCATAGGAAAAGGAAGCAACCACCCTAGATTTAGGAAGTTATACCTGGGTCTCAGCACCCCCTAAACATAACTACACTTTGTCTCTTTTCCCCCATGACATCTTTGTGATGTGCTGAGAAGCACAGGAGAGGGGGATAAAGAGAGAAACCACTGACAGGAAGTCTGGGCAGCTAGCGAGATGGTTTTAGAAAATAAGATGAACGGTTGCTGAATCCAATGGTCAGTCCTTAGTGCTTATCTGAGTTGGCCCAGAAGCAGAATTTGATTTAGTTGGTCACTCTCTTCAGCCACAGATCTTTTCCCCTTGGCCTGTATTCTCTCTCTGGGCTTTGATTAGCCCTGGTTCATCCCTTCAGCACCATTATTTCTACATGTACTTATTTAGGGACTTTTTCCAGAAGATATACTTGGTGTTTGCATAGTAATTTTTTGTTCTAAGTATTTCATAGTAGAAATGTCTTTTATCTCTAATTACCTAAGTTTTCCAGCCTCTCAGTAAAATGGTGCTGTGTATAGAATCCAAGAAAATCAACCTGAAGTCATTAGAAAAAGAGTCCTGAATAGCAGCTACATCCAAATAAATATACATAAAGGGTTAGCTTTCAAGAACCAATTCAAATATAACTATATAGTCCATTCAAATATTATGCAAAAACAATTCTATTCACAAAGAAATAAAAATTACAAAATACTGAGGAATAAGAAATAGTCAAGATTTCAGTATGAAACTATGAAACTCTATTAGTTCAAAAGAAATGTTTTGAATAAATTGAGATCTATAATTTTCCTGGGTACAGAGATACAATATTTTAGATATGTCAAATCTTCCCACATGAATCTACTTTTATTCACAATTTCATGTTGACTATTATAAAGATTCTACAAATCATCCATAAGAAACAATATATGAGATAAAAAATTTCAAAAGAATTATTATAAAGAAAGGATTGCTCTCCCAACCCTATTTATGAAGCAATAATCAAATAGTGTGGAGCCAGTAAGGAAATAGGTAAATTAATGTACTAGCATTTCCCTAAGTCTATTATTCAATTGTGGGCTATAATTATTTTAACAAAGAATTTAATAATCTTGCATATGAGTTGTATAACACCCCATTTTAGAGATTCACTTTTACAAGTTAATGATTCTGAAAAACAGACTGTCTAACCTTGTTAAATGATTAAATGGTGAAATAAATTCATTCAAGCCAGAGACAAAACTCCTTCCCCCTTTCCCCCAAACCCTAATTGAGGAATCACTAGGATTGAGTCCCCAGATTGACTTATTACAGATGAGTATTCATATATAATATAGCTCAATTAACATCTGTAGTGTCTGACCTAAATTTCAACCTCATTATTTTTATTCAAAATTTTTTCTAGCTTTGTTGAGATCTGATTGTTAAATAAAAAGTGTATATATTTAAGGTATACAATGTGATAATTTGATATACATTGTGAAATGACTACCACAATCAAGCTAATTAATATAGTTTGCTTTACATAATTATCACTGTGTGTGTGAATACACATACTAAAGACAAGCCAAAGATAAGCTGATCATAATCACATACAAAAGCTATATTTTTACTCCTCTGTCACATTTTAAGTTTCTGATGGCACAATTTGCTTCTTTTTTATTTTGTGTCCATTAACAAATTGACATAGATATAGTTATTTTTAGTATTTATCTCTTAATCTTTATACTAGAATTAAAATTGATCTATACACCAATATTATTGTATTAGACTATTCCAAATTTGACTATGCTTTTACCTTTATCAGTGAGTTTTATACTTTATTATGTTTTCATGTTACTAATTAGTATCATTTCTTAGGAGCTTTCAGAACTCTTTTTAATGTTTCTTTTAAGGCAGATCTAGTAGTGATGAACTGCTTCATTTTTTGTGTGTGTATGTGTGAAAATCTTTATCTCTCATTTCTGAAGCACAGAATTTCTGGTAAAGTATTCGTGATTGGAAGTTCGTTCTTTCCTTCCTTCCTTCCTTCCTTCCTTCCTTCCTTCCTTCCTTCCTTCCTTCCTTCCTTCCTTCCTTCCTTCCTCTCTCTCTCTCTCCCTCTCTCGATCTTTCACTTTCTTCTTTTAAATGTATAACCCCACCCTCTTTTAGCCTGCAAAGTTTTTGCTGAGAAATCTACTACTAGTCTAATAGAAGTTCCCTTATGTGTAATGAGTCTTTTCTCTTGCTGCTTTCAACATTCTCACCTTGTTGTTGATTTTGGATAATTTAATTGGGCTATGACTCAGTGAATTCCTCTTTGATTTAGGATGTTTTCGGGCACTATTTTTTTAAATAAGCCTTCTCCCCCTTTTGACTCTCTTTTTTCTTCTTGGAATTCCATAATGCATGTATTATTTCTTTTTGTGATGTTTCATAAATTTTGCAAATTTTCTTCATTCTTTTGCACTGTTTTCTTCTCCTCTGACTAATTTCAAACGAACTGTTTTCAGTTTCGCAGATTCTTTCTTCTGCTTGATTAAGTTTGCTGTTAAAACTCTCTTCTGCATTTTTCAGGTTATTTATTGTATTTTTTGGCTCCAGAATTCTAGGTTTTTAGAATTATTTCTGTCTTTTTATTAAAATTCTCATTTTGTTGAATTGTCTATCTATGTTCTCTTATAACTCATTGAGCACCCTTAAAACAAAAAAATTATTTTGAATTGTTTGTCAGGAAATGTGTAAATCTTCATTACTTTTTTATTGTTTTCCTTTGGTGGTATCATTCTCTTCATTTTTCATGTCCTTCTAAGTCTTGTGTTGCTATTTGATAATAAATTGTGAAATGATTACCACAATCAAGCTAATTAATATAGTTTGCTTTACATAATTATCACTGTGTGTGTGAATACACATACTAAAGACAATAACCTCTTCACATTTGAGGTGGTTATTTCTTTGAGTTTTTACTGACTGGCTTCTGAGAAAAAATTCACCAGTCTGCCTGACTAGGGATTTTGAGGCTTTCTCAGGTCTTTTCTATAGATGTGGCCCATTCTACCTTTCTTGTTCTTTCTCACAATAGGAGGGATTTTCAACACGTTCTGCCTTCTTTTGATCTTGCAAAGCCAAGCCAGTTTCCGGGAGCCTCCCATTTACTTTTCCTAGGGAGGTGCTCTGAAATACACAAGTTTGTGTCCTTTCTCCCAATCCTACAGAGATGAGCCAGTCAACTGAATGGGCTCATAAGCCCTCTTCAAAGGTTCACATTTCTCATCCTGAAGAGGGGACATTCCTAGGGAGCTGGCCAATGAGGGAAAATGAAGCATGTGGGATATTGGAGGAAACTATGGGCCCGTTGTCTAGTTCCCATAGGCCAGATGTCCTAAGTGGCTTGTGGACAAGATTTCTATAAGAGTCCACAAACTGGTTAGTGAGATATGAAGGCTTTTGTTGAGTTTCAACTCCTGATGGCTTCAAGTCCTTATTGCATCCATCCTCTCCCTTTCCTCAGCCATGCTCATCCTCTCATTATTTGCGGTTGGGAGAGAAAGAAATGGGCCTCTTAGGAAGCATCGTTTAGAGCTTGGGGAGCTGGGCACACATTCATTATGCTCTAACTTTCTTCCTTGGGAGGGCTCATGGGCTGAAGGGGAATCATTATCACTGAGCTATGCCCCCTGGGGAAGGGGTAGTGCAGGTAAGGTGAAACTTTCTTCTTATCCTCTTTACAACATCTATTTTGGGATTTTCTTCTACAACAAAGTGCTGAAACTTCACTGAACTCCTAGACTCTTGCAAAATTTCTCTTTTCCATGGGTGGTTGTGAAGATTGGCACACTGTGGAAACATGAAAGTATAAAACTCTTATTCTTCCATCTTACTGGTGACATTTGTCAATTTCGACCCTCTTACACTTGAACTTGGTTTGACAAGGTACATATTATGGACAGGGCCACTAAACAATCAAATATAACCTCTTGGTCTTAAAACTGGAAATCCAACTCAGAAAGCAGTATATTATATCAATTAAACATATCAGAAGTTTGCTTTCTAGAGCTTAAATTTCAGCCAAAGTTGAAAAGGTCATTTGCCTCAAGTGGTACTTCCTATTTTTTACTAATAAACCAGATTATTCACCTCCTGCTTGAAGCCATTTCATTGACCCCCCTATTTGAAATAAAATAAATAAAATTTGAAATAAAACTCAAGCTTCTATCCATAGTCTACTTCCCATTGGGCATTCTCACCCTTCACTAAACTTCAGGTTTACTTGTTCTCTGTCAATTCCTCAAACATTGTACAATTTTTTTGCCTTAAGGTAACAAATAAAAACTAAACTTGCAGTTTCATCTACCTGAAACTACTCTTTATACATTTCTGTTGCTGATTATTCCTGTCTGTGAGATGTCTCAGTACAAATGTGTTGCCTCTCAGACTGTCCTTTCTAAAAGAAGTCTTCTCACATCAGTTATTAACTACTGCCATACCTATTTTCTTCACAGAGTTTGCCGTGATTCATTTTCTTACTCATTTAGCATTCACTTCATAGATATAAATGAAAAAGTCTCATGCATAGCAACCAGCTAGTTTTTGGTACCAGTGGCTAAGTACCTGGTATTGTAGAAACTCAATATATATTTGTCAAGTATTGCATTGATGAGAATTCCACATTCATCTACTTCTCTGGGTCCTACCTTTCTTGATTTTGTCAGGGTCTTTACAGCCAATGAGCCAGTTTACTATTATTTCCTACTTAAAACCTCCTTGAAAATATTCACCTAGAGTGAATGACTAGATAGTCAAAATTAGAAAATTACTCAGACATTCCAAACTCAAAACTCAATTTGATTTTAAGACTTTTGCTATAACAGCATCCATAAAAGAAGTGTGAAAATATGCTTTATTTGTATAGTAAGTATATATTAAGTCCTCAAATCAAGCCACATAAGCCAAATGTAAAAATACCCTCTAAAAATCAAAAGTATTTTGTCCCAATACTAACATTATTCTACTGAAGGCAAATCTAATCTTAGCAGAAATAATTATATTTTTCTAGTTTCCTGAATCATTAAGCTTATCTTTTATATTAAAATTATTTTAACATATAAAAAGTTGAAATGTAAACAATAAAAATCTGAAAGCAAAGGGGAATAAGTGGAATTTTTAATGGTAGAAAAGATGGATTTACATTGAAATTTTTAATTTTAGCTTAATGACTTTTCTTAATCAAATTTATTTAATTTCTTCCTTAATAGGTAATGTTAAAATGATCTTTTTCATAATCAAATATTAATTAATAAAATGTCATGCAATTACAACTTCAATTAAAAATTAAAATGTAACAGGAACATATGAATAATATCAATTCTTTTCAGAAAGAATGGAATATAATAATTAATTTCAATAATTTAAAATTTCCTTTGGCTGCTAATAGCTTTACTGTATAATCTTGATTATGATTATGTTTGGTTTGTATTAAACCAAACATATTAGGAATAGCAAGAGTCTCCTTGCCTTAGCACTATCAATTGGGGATATATAAGAGTTCAGAATTAAAAGAGATTAGAAGGGAAAAAAAGAGACTAGAAGAAAAAGAAAGATTCTTGAATTACTTCGATAATCAATTAATATGAATTACTTTGATATTCCATTAATATAAAATTATTATGTTTTAAGTTGAAATTGTGTGTGTATGTGTCTTTGTTCTCAGATTCCCTCCTCCATGAAGTCTATTTATGTCTTAATTCTCTTACCAAATTCTAGCTTCTTTTCTTTTTTTTTGTTCTCTACACAAAGGTAAACTTCTGGAACTAGAACCACGTATCCCACCCATCTTAGCATACCCTGAAATGTCTAGTTGCACGTTCTACATATCCTAAACTATGTGCCTGCATGTATGGAAGATAGACCCAAATGGCATACTTTTTTAGTGTCTATTTTATGTCCCAGGAGTATAATGTTATAATAATAAATCCTGTATCTGCATAGGGATTATCAATTTTTCAAATAACTTTCCTAATTATGCTATTATTTTATCCTCATAAAAATGGTATAGAGTAATAAGAGCAGTATTATTATTTAGGAAGAAATTGAGGCATGAGCAGATAAAAATTTGCCTTAATTCACAAAAACATTGACAAATCTTAAGACTGAAATCATCCAAGCATGGTGGTGCAACTCGGATGGCTGAGGGAAAAGGATGGAGGCTAACCTCAACAACTTAGTAAGACCCTTTCCCAAAATAAAAATAAGAATGGGCTAGGAGTGTAGCTCAGTGACAGAGCATCCCTGAGTTAAATCCCCAGTACCTCCCTCACACACACACAAATGACTAAAATACACATTCCTTGCCTTCTTTTAATTCATGGTTGTTTCTTCTAAATACACTCAAAATGCCTTTCACAGGACTAAAAATTAACAACTTTGTTATAAACAACAACAAAAAAAGATCAACCAGCTTCTAAAAAACTCATTATGATTCAATTTAAATCGAATTAAACTTTAGTTAAATTACACAGGAAATAACGGTTAATCGATATGGACAAGTCACCAGCGTTAATCAAAATCACTGAGGGCTTATGTGAAGGGTGCTTCCTGTGTGTCAACCACTTTGCCAGCCACTCATAATAAAGGGTAAGTGCAACTGAAACCCAGTAGAGAACACTCCCCACTCCCTTTGCTCATCATGGGTTTAGTACAACTACCTATACTGTACCTTACTAAAAACTACCCTCTTGTCACCTTGTCTTTGTGCTGCTGCATGGCAACTAAATGACCAGAGTGATGTCAACAGTAGGTCTCCTTCCAAGGACCTATGACATCAGCACTCCTGAAAGTGTTAATGCTAATGCATTGGAGTCATAGATTCTGTTGTGTTTTCTGTCCAAAAACAGTGAACAGCCCAGCCAAAGCAAACTACCAAAGCACTGGGGAGCATAATAGAAAGAACATTTTTTTTTCTCATATTTATAGTCTTCTTTATGCACAGTTGAAACCAAATGTACATTTTTTAAATGACAGACTCCAAATGCAAAATAATCAACTATGCAAAAAAGGGAGGAAAAAAAGAGAAGGAGAAAAGTCTAAAATTCACGGAAGTAAAAATGAAACCAAGAGAGAGAATTACATAGGTATCGCTCACTAAACAACAAAATAATAAGACATAACACAGCAGGTTGTTTGAATACTACAGTTTTACTAAGAAGATGGAGATAAAGGTGCATTTCTGATAAGGGTTTATAAAGAATGGGTTGGATCGGGTCAGTAGGAATGTGATGGATGGCTTTGTGGGGCAAGGGAAGTGGATGTGATTACCTGACTAATCATAGCAATAGCTGTATTTTTTTTTTTTTTTTTTTGGTACTAGGGATTGAACTCAGGGGCACTCAACCACTGAGTTACATCCCCAGCCCTATTTTGTGTTTTATTTAGAGACAGGGTCTCACTGAGTTGCTTAGCTCCTCACCGTTGCTTAGACTGGCTTTGAACTTGCGATTCTCTAGTCTCAGCCTCTCAAAGTGCTGAGATTATAGGCGTGCGCCACTGTGCCAGGCAATAGCTGTATTTTTAATTCACAAATGCCAGCAATCTCACACTTGTTCTCACGAACACAGAGTACCTGTGGGCAAAGTGGGGAGTCGGGCAGCAGAAGATGCCTTAAACCTGAATGCCAAGATGCAGGATGTGCCCTGGAAGCATGCAATGCTGTTCAATTCCCTTATTCCCAAAATAGAAATGGCTAGGTCCAAGGACAGGCCCTCTAACACTATGCCCCAACCATTTCAACCTAAGACTCCTCAGTATCACTTGCTATAATTATCATCTTGAAATAGGACATGCATGTCTTCCTAAATATAGAGAGAAGGGACATGTATCTGGATATCAGAATCATTATATTACCTTTGTCATGAGAGCAGCGCTCAGTAACCCTCCATGATCAAATCACAGCTCTCCTTAAACTCACCCTCACCAGACAAACCAGAGGAATGTTGTGCAAAAATCTGGGATCATTTTATTTCCACTTTGAGAAAACCCACAAGAAGAGCCAACTTCCAAAACAGGCAAATGTGGAGGAAAATATTAACATCAGGAACAGATCATTCTTTCAATTTTTTGAGGTACTCAAAGGACGTTTTATTTTGTGTGTATCAATAACTAACTACTTCAAGAACAGACCTCATGAAAATGGGGCGTGCCATGGTCATTGTGTTATTATTCCCATATTACAGATAAATACTTGCATATGAAAAATTTAAATAATGAATTAAAGGTACAGAAACAGCAAGTAGTAAAGCAAGATTTGCTCACAGGACTGTCTTTAGTAACATGTTCTCATTACTTTTATCACACAGTCTGTCTGTCTCTCTCTCTCTCTTCCCCCCTCTCCCTCTGTCCTTTCTGTCATTTTAAGCATTATTTAAAATATTCTATGATACAGAAAAATCTATAATAATAGCTATAATATAAATGGGTAAGGCAGATATAAATTGATTTAGGAGCAGAAATTTCACTGAAATGTGACAAACCACATTTCAAAGTGTCACGTACACATTTCTCCATAATTTGGCATTGTACTCTAAATGAATTTATTTGAATTTTCACTATTATAAATATAAAAGCATTGAATAAAAGTTAAAACATTTTTTAATGGTATTGCTTTGTAGAAAAAATTTTGTTGAAAAATTCTGAAGAATTAAATAATAATTAGCAAATGTGTACAATGTTTTACCCTCTATCCTTGACATTTTCAATACAGAGTTAACAGTGATATAAACATGAAATATTTCTTGGAGTTTGCTCTGAGGATGACTAAAATAATCCTCTTTATCCCAGGTAGAGAAGCAAGACCTCTCATTAAACATTTATGCTTTTTCAAAATTTTAAATAAAGCTCATAAAGTGCTTACAATCCGTATATTTATTCATTAACGTCAAATACTAAGAAAAGACCAGAAAGGCGAGAAGAGAAACAAAAGCACATCATGCTCCCAGGAGCCCAGAGACTACTGAGGCAGGAGAAAAGGCAGGATCCTTGACAGCAGGTCCCACAGAAGACCTGTACAATGAGAAGTGAGGAGTGACTGTCAGCCCCAAAGCTAGGAAGCCGGAGATGTTCAAGGAGAGTTGTTTTACTGGGGTGGAAGGGACAGAAGCTGGATAGCTTGTGAATGTTGAGAGTAGCCTGGGTTAACCCAAGGATAGCCATGTCAAAACTAACTTGAGGCCCATCATTTTCATTAGAAAACTAGTAAGACAGAGACAGAGGAGTTTATCATCATCATCATCATCAAAAACAAACAACTCTCCTAAATTAAAATCCTGAATTTTTTGCTTTATTTACATCTACTGGTTACTTTTCTCTTGACTATACATGCTATAACTTGACCTTAAAAACTAGTTACTTTTTTCTAGATTATACTTTTTTCTGGACTATAATATAACTTCACCTAAAAAACTCTGGGTCAGTATAGATGTCACTAAGTGCCCTGTCCCCATCTGTGTGTTAGATTGGCAGCCATTAAATACAAATCAAAGAGTAGCTGGGTGCGGTGGCACATACCTGTAATCCCAGCAGCTGGGGAGGCTGAGACAGGAGGATCGCAAGTTCAAAGCCAGCCTCAGCAACAGTGAGGCACTACGCAACTCAGTGAGACCCTTCCTCTAAATAAAATACAAAATAGGGCTGGGGATGTGACTTAGTGGTGGAGTACCCCTGAGTTCAACCCCCAGTACAAAAAAAAAGAGTAAGTTAGTATATGAAGTCTGTATTTAATTGTAATTGACCTCAGTCAAAAAGATGAAGAATGAGAAATGTTATGTGTTAAAATTTGCCCAAAGGGAATTAGGGTCTGTAGACATACAAATCACAAATTTATGTCTTAGATAAGTAATTTTAAAATGTGCTTTATTTCTAAGTGGTTTGGTTTTTTTCCCTGCAGCAAGAGCCCTCCCTGCAGCTTTGTTGGTGGATCATTTGTTTTCAGGGGAGCTGTTTGAACCAATCAGGACACAGATAATCTTATTAGCCTTCTGTGGGCTTGCATTTCTTTTGATGAGAGTCTAGAGAAGTCATGGGTAATACTTGACCATGTGCCAGGGACCGCTTGTGTTTCAGTTGTACAAGGTCAGATCTTAATTTAACCACCAACTGGATGCTTAATTTTAGATACACAGAGGAACACATTGGCTCCAGGGTACTTCCTCTGGTTTAGGGAGGCAAGTCCCTGGATAAGAATGACAAGATGATCATTCCAAAAGGTGAGATTATGAAATATTTAATCTGTACCTTGCCAAAGTAGCTTATGGAGTAGTTCAGCACTGGAAATCTTTAGAATAGAAACGCAGGTTAAGATTGCTGTTTACTATTTCCCTTCCAATTGATAACCTGTAGGCTTGCTTATCTAGGGCCTTTGTAATTACAGAGTAAAGCCAGGGTGGTCTCATTTATTTATAGACTATCAATTAAACTGTATAATTATTAAGCATAACCAAAAAAATCATTTAAAAAGCTCAAGAATGAGTATGCTAATAGGAAGTGTCATTATACATTACAAGGAATCTCAGAAGGGTCTTCCCTGACCCCTTAGTTTCTGGAAAAAAATTATTTTTTGTAAATAATTAAAACAAGTCTTCATTAAGTCTTTTTTCTGAATTAGTTGTTGCAAAAGATATTCAGATTGAAAAAAATTAAGATGGAAAAACCCAAACTTAATGGAATTGATAATGTTCTTCCTGCAAATTATACACAGTCTTGAAGCTGGAAGGGCCTTAGAATTGACCTGATACCCTCACTCATCTGATTTTTTATTGAATAACTTCTCAGGGAACT
Organism: Xerus rutilus; assembly: GCA_028644305.1. NCBI lineage: Eukaryota > Metazoa > Chordata > Mammalia > Rodentia > Sciuridae > Xerus > Xerus rutilus. The sequence continues at coordinate 26,612,222 of CM053407.1, read as the reverse complement.
TTTACATCTAAAGTGATTTGATTTCCATGAAAGAGCAGTGATGTGAACGAGGAAGACTTGTCACAGCTTTGTGCTGAAAGAATTACTACGATAAAATAATCATAATTTTATATTTAATTGTTTTTATAAGAATACCTTATTTTCAAATGAAAATGTCTCTGAAATTTTTATCTTTCCACCACAGTTGGATGAGTTTGTGGGTTGTTTGCTTAAATTCTTTTAGAAAACTTTTTTTCTGAGGTTTATAAATTTCTAGGTTACCAAATGAGACCCACTCTTTATAATTCCATCTGAGTAACTGGGTCATCAGCCACAGTGTTCGGATTTAGCCTGTGTGACCTCTACTGTCAGATGACTGGGCATGTAGCTTACATCTCTGCCATCCTCCAAACGTGTGTGCTAGGGCATATTCAGTTTCCTTATCTGCAATGTGGGAGAGAAGTGTGTCCTTAAATGGCATAATCCAAATCCTTTATACACATAGCGTACTGCCTCAATTGATGTCAGTTGTAAAATTCAATTTACTCTAACAAACATTTAAATAAACTAGTTTATGCAAAGTGCTTTGCACAGTGCTGGAAGCAAAGTCAGCACTTCAGAGGTTTTAGTTCTTGCTGTTATCACCATTTCATTCTTACCAGACATATACTAAAATGTACGCGATTGCTGAATTTTGCCTTTCCCATTAGATAAGGTTGGGATTTGTTTCAGCCCATCTGTAAAATAAATGACTAATTATTGGTACCTGAATAATACATTTGGAACTCAGCTCTGAGAAATTCTGAATTCAGCTTTTTTTTTTAAACGGGAGTACATGAAAGAGCTACAGAAGGTCCATGAGTTCCCTAAGACTGTAAAACATTTTAAGTTGGCACGCATTCCTCCCGAATGCATGGATCCATAGCTCTCATCAAATGTGTTCCTGACTCTCAGCAAGATTTAAAAGAAGAGGCTAATTGTACAATAAGATTGTCCCCATTATTTGTATGTCAGGTACTTGTAGAGAATGAACGATCTCACTAGTGGACTTGTCCAGAACAAGATTGAATGTTAAGTGGAAAATTATTATTAAGAAAGAGTTAATTTCTCTAGACTTAGAAGTGAGACACTTGTGAATATGTTAGTGGTAGAAATCAGGCTTATCGTGTTCCATGGACCTGATGAACACTACGAACTCTGAGATAAGCAAGCAAGCAAGCAAGCAAGCAGAAATTTATTTAAGAGGAGATTAAGGTTCAGAAGTCTAAGAAAGCTCCCACAGAGAACATGGGAAGGGGCAAGAGTGCCATCAGGGTCTCTTGACATCCCTTCTTTTAAAGGAACAGGAGGGGAAGTTGACTGACCTACTTGTAACTTGTCCTTGAGATTTTAATTGTCAGGTGTGCATGTTCAGGCTGAATTCTGTGGTTGTCCTTTTTTTTTTTTTTTTTTTTTAAATAAGAATGGAGGCTTTTTTCCCTTTTGGGAACGGATGTTGTTTGGCGTGCTGGAGCACATCAAATGTGGAGCATAACTCAGTGGTCCTGACATCCATCCTCCTTATCTTCCCTCACCATTTTAGTACTCTGACTGCCTGTTTCCCCTACCTCAGATATATCTTAAAGGATGTCAAACTACTATTCGGTCTTACCTAATACTCCTGAGTGGTGCTTTGTAAAATAATCTTGACTTGCTGCCTTCAGTGAGGACCAAGCCCTAGTCATTTTAAGTTTGTATACTAGGTAAGTGACTCCCTTCTTGCCTTTCTCATTGCATCTGGATGTCTCCACGCTCATTCCAGTGATGCTCTTTGGACAGCCTGACACCTCAGCACACCTGCTCACAGATCTTCACTACATGCCCAGCTGGAGAAACCTGAATCTGACTTAAATTGGACCATATATGTTTTTCATCATTTTCCCTTGCCATCATTAGAGATACAAAACAGTTAAGAATATAGATAATCTTAGTGGTAGTCAAAAGGATACTTTAAAAAATAAAAAAGGAAAAGAAAATTTCACAGATTCCCGTTCTCTAAGGAACCTGTCATGTCTTGTGTACAGAAAGCCCATCAGGGTTGGATTTAAGCTTGTGATTTAAATAGGTGAAAGGTTCTTTGTCCTATTACTAATCTCAGAGCTATGCAACCTCCCTGTCACCATGGTGCTATCAGAGAAAGGCAACAGGCAATGCCACAGGTTTAACCTGCTCATCTAATCATATTATCTGAAGGACTCAGTGCTTGTTTGTTTCGGTGTCTACCAAGAGAAGCCTTTTGCTGCGGTTGACCGGGAGAGAGAGAGGGAAGAGTTAAAGAAAAAAGAAAGCAGGCTGGGGGTGTGGCTTAGTGATACAGCACTTGCAGAACACTGGGAAGCTTGAGGTTTGATCCCTAGTACTGCAAAAAAAAAAAAAAAAAGATATTTTCCCTCAGGAAACTGATGGTCCAAGTGAGAATACAAAACATAAATATGTGAAGAACTTGAAAAACAAATACAAAATGAGTGTGAATCCAAATGTTCAGAAAATGTTACACAAAAGAGATATTCATAAATAAAGAAGGCTGGAAGGAAATGGAGAATTCCAGCAAAGCCTTCCATAGGAGGATGGTCTTGAGCCAGGCTTGAGGTAGTGTGGGCAATGATTGTGGACACCAAGGCACAGAAGTGAGAAATCAAAGCCACACACACAGTGAGCAATCTAATGTGTTTAGTTGGAAGAATAACTCCATATCTGAAAGAAGTGATCAGTTGTAAGAACAAAGCAGAACTTGGATTATGTTTCCATGTTCTTTTATTAACTCATTAATTAATACCTTTAATGTACATGTGGAGACCATGAACCATAGGATGTTGCTTCTCCAAACACTGAAATTGAAGACTAATTCCCTGTTTTTGTGTAGTTAGAGAGAGGAGAGAGACAAGGAACCAAATATCAATTTAAAAAATAAAATAAAATAAAATGCCACTCTCTGCCACAGTCCCTTCACATGACCACTAGACTACCCCTTCTGTTCTGAGGTGGGAGTAAGGGCACTGGTACGGAAGAGTGAACAAGCACATCCACATGATGCTACTCTGCACAATCTGTCCAGAGGCCAAGGACTTTGGCTATCAGCTTGTTGAGAACTGCCATTAGAGTTTAAGATTATCTAACCTTGAAGAATGAGAAGAGGTAAAGCACACATCATCTGTATTTTGTCAATCTCTTGAAGAACACAGTTTTAATTTTCTCCCCTTGAAAGACATGTTGTCATGTAAGATTTCATACAGAGAATACATTTTGGTTTGAAAAGTACTACTAATTAAATATAATTCCATATTGATCCATAAAATAGCTACAGTACTATTTTGGTTTCTATATTTACTAAACTTTCTAAATAAGATGATGCAATTAATTCAATAGTAAAGACAGATATTCACTCTTCTAATTTGATATTTGGAATAAAGAAGCCAATGAGAAATCATTTAAATTTGTGCTTATTATACTCAGGGCAGATGGTCCAGTGAGCAGTGGCTTTGTAAAGAATACCTAGAACTATATAAGGTAATAAATGGAGAATCTATAAGAGGGCTGGTCTCTGGTGTATGGGTGGAATTAAAATGGTCTTTATCTTCATTGTTCAAATGATGCTCTGAGACCAGTGAGACCTTACAGCTGACCACTGCTGATTTGTACAGAATGTAACAGAATCTCTATTCTCTATTTTTGCCAATGACCCATTTCTCCTCTGGTTGAGTTAAGCTTCTAATGTACTGTGTAAACTGATTCCAAGTCAGTAATCTATGCTAATTTTGGCCCATCCGTTTATGCTACACGAAATTAGTGTATATCAGAAGATTGTGAAAAGAGATTCCTTATAAGCCCAACTACAGACATTAGTGATAAGAAAGTCAAAAGTTTAAAAATGTCCAAAGTTAAAAAGTGGCTCTCAAAACACAGGTAATAAAGTTTCAACAGTTTGAACATTATAAATTAATAAAATGGGCCTCATGTATATGGATTACATGTTAACTGCATTTGTATTTTTTAAGTGGGGAAAGGTAAATGTATTTTAGTCTTTCATTTGGCCTTTGCTATGTTAATTCCACCTGATATTCTGTATCATTTGCTGATAACAAGAATTTTCCCCTTTTATGTTTCCCCTTTTTATACCCAGATATGGATACTAATGACCCCGATGAAGATCATCTTACAAGTTATGATATTCAACTTAGTATTCAAGAATCCATTGAATCTAGCCAGACTGCATTCCATCCTGAACGGTACCATTCTATTCAAATATCCTCATCAAAATTTCTTCGTGGCATTTATTTTGGTGTAAGATAAAATGAATGCCATTTCTCAATTCTTCTTATAGGAAAATACTTATCCTTCTTTTCTGGTAGGGAATCTAATACCTCTACAGAGACCACTGTCCACAAACTTTAATAATCTCATCTTCCACAAATCCCCACCTCATGTGGAAAATGGAAATTACCTAGATGGGAACTCCTAGTTGAATTTGGTTGGATAAGGTTGCCTATTTTCTAAATTAGTATGTAATCAAAACAGACAATGAGTAGTTTGAACAAATTTGCAAATACAGTTTTATATGTACAGACAGATAAACAGTGATATTCTTTTTCTTTTTTTTTTTTTGGTACCAGGGATTGAACTCAGGGGTACTTGACCACTGAGCCACATCCCCAGCCCTATTTTGTGTTTTATTTAGAGACAGGGTCTCACTAAGTTGCTTAGCACCTCGCTGAGGCTGGCTTTGAACTCGTGATTCTCCTGTCTCAGCCTCCCAAAGTGCTGGGATTACAGGTGTGCACCACCACAGCCAGCTAGTGATCTGTACATTCTATAGCACATTCTGCTATGGTCTCAGCTAAACTTTGTGAGTAAACCAATTAAAATATATTTAAAAATTGATGTATTATGTAAGTAGGAGTTCCAGAGTTTAAAACTGCATAAGTAAATTTCTGTCTTGACCAACACACGTTTCTGACAAAAAATAAAGCTTAGTTTACCTTTGTATTCTATTAATTGTATATAGACTCTTGTATTCTGTAATTTAGTAGTGCTTTTGAATAGGTTCAGTGCTATGAAATTATTGCTTTTGAGATTTTAAAAATGGGCGTATTACATTTAAATATCTGGTCTTTTCAATTTTTCCATTGTCTCTGACAGATTTTAGAACTTGAAAATGCCCGGAAAGTATTCACAATCCTAGAGTGTTAGCAGATATTTCTGCTTAATAGAGTTAAATAAGTTTAAAATCCTTGTTTCCATTTAATAAACACACTTATCAGAGAATTGCCCTGAGGGTTTAAATTATGAGCAGTGATTGGGCATGCTGCTTTTGCTTATGGATCTACCTGCTTTTGCTTATGGATCAGTTGATTAGAGACACTAACAGGCAGTGTGGACCACACGCTCCTGAATGTCTATTAGCAATTGTTATGTTCAAGCAATGAACATCTGTTGAGGATAGAGCTTCTAAAGTTGAAAGAAGCCTTAGTGATCTTCCTATTTAATCCCACCATCTCACGAATGAAGAAAACAACACCCAGAGAGACTATGGACTTTTCCAGGATCACAAAATCAGGCTGTGACCTGAACCCAGCCCTTCTGAGTCTGACTCCAATTGTTTACTCTCTTTTTATAGTTTAGTGCAACCTTAGAGATAACATCACAATCTTGTATTTTGCCATCTTTAGTGTTCTTAGGTTTGGATATCATACATATTATACTCTATCTGACTCCTAGGAATTTACATTTTTGAAGAAGATAAAATCAGTTTTGTGCATTTCCAGTAGATCTTGATTATTCCAATTACCTACCAGAACTCAATATAAATTAAATATTTTATTCCTTGAAGGATATCACTAGTATAAATGTGGCTTATTTTTCTTTCTCCTGTAGATTTGTCCCCCTCAGTGATCAGAATAGAAAACTTGTGGAAGCCATCAAACAAGGTAAATAAGTTTATTGTCTGGAGTGGGTTGGATTGGAAATCTTACTTTGCAAAGACAGAGAGATGTATTAACAGACCATGTGTTTTATTTAGGTCACATTCTTGAGCTCCAGGAGTATGTGAAATACAAACACGCCCTGGATGAAGCTGATGAGAAAGGATGGTTTCCATTGCATGAAGCTGTCGTTCAACCTTGTCAACAAATACTTGAGATCATTCTAGATGGTAAGAGAACATAACATACTTTGACAACTAGAGAAGAAATGGAGAATTTATAATTGTTCCTAATGAACATAACAGATTATTTAGAATAAGGAAAAGTCACTACCCATATATTAACCACAGGAGTACAAAAGATTAGCATATTTCATGATGTTTGGGGTTCACCCTTCCCATCTTTTTATCTAAAAAAGTGGCATAGTTTGGTGGGAAGATGTTGTTATTGCCTACAAAAGATATAGGTTTTTGTATATTATAAATTAATTGATTCAAATATAATGCTTTTATCTTTTGGAAGTCAGTTTTTAATTTTTCATCTTGAGTTGGCAAAAGTTTCAAAAGATGGGCTGGTGATATAGCTCAGTTGGTAGAGTGCTTGCTTTGCATGCACAAGGCCATGGGTTCAATCCTCAGTACCACTAAAAACCAAAAAAGTTTCACAAGATTATTATTATATATTGCAACAAGTAGTTCTTAAAATATTTGTCCTTATATTACATTAATTTTTCAAAATTAAAACATTAACAGCATTGTGATAAATCAGCCCATTGTTAAACATAAATTATAATTTTTATGTCTTAATGGTATTTTTTCACATTTCAGCATTTATAGACCATTTTTAGAGCTCCTTATGTTTTACCTTTCAGTATTGCTTGCTAGTTTGGGAAATTTTGAACAGTTTGGGAAATTATGAGAAATTAGCTTGCTAGCCAGCCATCTAGAAAACAAGATAGCTAAACAGATAGAGATGATTTTAAGAATAACATTTCTTTTCTAACACATTCTGACACAATAGTACATTCATTCAAATACATTTTTATTCCTACATTTACATACCTCACTTGACAAAAAATTCAGATGCCATTGAAATAACAAAATGAAGGATTGGAGAGTTGCTTTACAATGTTTTAAGAACCAAGAATTTGCAATCAGTTTTTTTTTTTTTAAAGCAACTTGAAACATAGGTGTTGGTTGTCTAGCTGTCGATTTGATTAGCATGTCCAGAAGCACCTAATTTTCTTCATCTTGGTTAGGTCTATTTTTATTATACTTTCAGTCTTCCCTTTCTCATCAATGGACTGTTCAATCTGGTGTACATAACAATGGTTATTCTGATCTATGCAATATCCCTTAAGTAAATATTTTTAATTTTTTAATATAATGCTTTCATATCTCAGCATCCTATAAGACACTCTGGGAATTCAAGACCTGTGATGGAGAAACACCCTTGACTTTGGCAGTCAAAGCCAGTCTGGTGGAAAATGTAAGGACTTTACTCGAAAAGGGAGTGTGGCCCAACACCAAAAATGATAAAGGAGAGACGCCCCTTCTGATTGGTAAATGACTTTTTTTTCTAGAACTTTCATACTTTGAAACAAATAATAAATACTTAATAAGTATTTATTGGAAATCAATATGTATTGTCAAAAATGATATTACTTCAATTCCTTCCATTTCCTGAGCTCCTCCCCGACTCCCATTTCACCTGCCATATGATTTCTTTTTCTCGTCCCACTATGTGTTAGTCAGCTTTCTGTTGCTGTGACCAAAATACCTGATAAGAAAAACTTATAGAAGGAAATGTTTATTTTGGCTCATGAATTCAGAGGTTCAGCCTGTGGCTGGCCGACTCCATTTCTCTGGGCCTAAGGTAAGGCAGAACATCATGGCACAGAGCATGGTGGAGGAAAGCTATTCAGCTCATTGTAGCTATGAAGGCAAGGGAGGTGCCAAAGGGACAAGATTTAATCCTCAAGGATATACCTCTGGAGACCTACTGCTTCCAGTTATGCCCCACTTGCCTACAGTTACAACCCAGTACCATAGTCCTTTAAAATCATTAATCCATCAAGTGGATTAAACCACCGATTAGCTTATAGCTGTCATAATCTGATTGTTTCACATCCTACATTAACACAGGAGCTTCTAGTGGATACCTCAAATCCAAACCATAACCTACAAGGAAGTCAGATGTGAAGGATGACTACATTCTTCAGCACTTAATAATGAGTGCAACTAACCAAAAAGATCAGAACTAGTTTAATGAGGCCAAAGGTGTCAAGCCTAAAGGAAAACTCTGTAGGTAGGATCTAGTTGTAATGAGGGTTGGACGTATAAAATGTAGCCAGAAGAAAGGAGATTACAAAAAGAGGGACATCAGGTCCACATCAAAATGACCAGACTAGTCAGGCATGGTACCACACACCTGTAAATCCCAACAGCTCTGGAGGCAGAGGCAGAAGGATTACCAAATCAAGGCCAGCCTTGGCAATTTACTGAGGCTTTAAGCAACTTAGGCAGAGTTGTCTCAAAATAAACAAACAAACAAACAAACAAACAAAAAGGTGGGGGGATGTAGCTCAGTGGTAAAGCACCCCTGGTTTCAATTCTTGGTGCCAAAAAAAGAATGATTGGACAAAACTGAACAGGTGCAGAGTTTGGTGCTTATGAGAGAATTCACAACATTCACACAACACAGAAAGATGGCTTATCTGAAGGTGTCATTTATCAACTTCTTCTCAGCTTGTGCATCCTGCTTATTGTTGAACAATAGGAATTGGCAGGTCTATTGGTGGAAGGAGAAAGATGTGAAATTAACTAAGAATGACCAGAGATCACATTTTTTTCCTCTTAGAGACTGTAGGAGAATGGAGTGAGACTTTGGGCTTTGGCAGCTGACATGGTCAGGTTTTATATCCTTGCATGAGATTATGACCATGGGCCTCAGTGTCTTAATATGCAAAATGGAAATACCACATGCACCATGCAGTATTCTTATAAAAATTAGAGAAAATATATATATCACCCCTCAAGTGTTCTGGATTTTCAGAAGAAGAAAGCCATTATGGAATTATTCATGTGTGGTGAGAAGAGAAGCAGGAGGAGGAGGACTTTAAGATTACTTACCAGCAACCTGAGAGAAGAGGATAAAACAACTAAGCCACAGACAGAGCTAGCTGTAGCTCCTTCCCAGAGCACAACACCACATTTTTTAGTATTGTTGATAGGAAATTTAGAAAAGCCAGAGCACTAACAAAATATTTTCACTTGATGGCATGAATTCAGCAACATTGATCCAACAAAATGTATGAAGAAATGTTAAGCCAGATGTTGTGCTGAGTGGTCTGGATATTAAAATGAATGAATTTAATCTTCCTCCTCTCGGAGCCTAGTAAGATAGCTAGAGATGATTTAAATGAAAAAAATCATGTTGCAAATGCTATAATATAGGTGTATATTGTTAAGTAAATTTGGGGACTAAAAAAGCAGTGAATCTGCAAAGACTCCAAAGAGCCTAAACTGTTTAAATTGAGGAATGAAGAACTCTCAAAGGAGAACGTCACCACAGCACGGGGACACTCTGATATGCTTTCCCTTCACTAACTCTTGCCCTAGGTCAAAGCTTTTAGCCTTCCCAAATTCAGATTAGATCAAACCATCTAATTATGGTAGTTATGGTATGAGCAAAGCTTCTGTCACAAAACCCAAAAACAGACACATAAGGCAAGCAAGCAAACAAAAATGACTTAAAAGAAGTTATTGCTCAGATCACATTTCAGAGGTTCAGTTTTTGTCACATAAGCACACCAAGGTGTAAGGAAGGCTGGGATATTTTGTCTCTATGTGTATGACTTGTGTCCTGCTAACACTTGGGGCTTTTATTGCTAAAAATAAATGAGTAAGCATGAATACTGAGGAACAAACAGTAGACCCTGAGCACATGTTTATCAGCCTCATCACAGTATCACGGTGCTTTTCACAAATACCCCAGAATTCCTGCCTGAGCAAGTTCTATAAACAGTAGCTGAAGTATCCACGTGAGATTGCTTCACCAGAATTCATGTGATATGTTATAGTTTTTAAAGGTCAGCATATATCATGGAGTATTTGCAGTAACATTCAAGAATATGTTGTTGTTTCTATAGATAGCCTTTGATTTCTGGGGCGGGGCGGGGGAGAGTATACATTTTTTAGAGTTACATACTGCTTCACTTTGCAAATACAGAATTATTCTCCACTTGGTATTGACAATTCAGTTATTTTTTAATGAACACCTAAGTTGTGACTATCACTCATTTATTTTGTTTTTGCTTCATCTAAGTGTGTCTTTAATGCTTAATGCCTACAAGAGCATTAAGCATTTACATACATTTTGGAGTTACGTATGTTGCTTTAATTCTCTAGCTATATATAAAGTGCGGGAAAGGTATTCTATCACTGAATTATCAGAATGAAAATGGAATTAACATTTGGGGATAAAATTTTAAAGCTGTCAGAGAAAGGACAAAAATCCCCATGGAGGAAATGGAGAAACATTCTGGAGGTGGTGTTCACGTGTGTCCGCATCACCCTCGCATCTGGAGAAAAAGACTTTTCTTGGTTGCTTTCTCTAGGACTTTTGCTGTGTAGCCATGTCAAGTCTTTTAGACTCTGCAGGGAAATGGATCATCCGTGTCATTTCCTCAGTTTTCTTCTTGAATCTATGGGCTGCTTTGAAATTTGCTATTCACAGTCCATTAACTTGCAGAGGAGAGACAAGAGGTTAAAAAGTATTGTTCCTTTTTTTCTGTATAATCTCATTTTTTACATATTCTTAGCCTAATGCCATCATTTTTGTCTCTATTTATGGAATATCCTTAGATGGAAAAAATAAAAATAATTACTTTGGGTCCCTTCAGGTCCTCTCTTCCCTGTCAGCTTTTGATATAGCACAGTCATGTTACACAGCTGCTTGCTGAGTAGTGTATATCTGATTTGTGATGATCTGACACTTACTAAGGTTTGTTTTTTCTCTTGGATTCCCTCTCTGCCCACACCCTAGGATTTGGTTTCACCTTTCCTCAGTTGGATAGGCACAAGCTAACCCTGGCCAGTCGAGCCCAGAGTAGTGAGGAAGCTCAGGTAACTGGCACTGTGTCTTAGGTCCACTATCCTCTGTTCCTCTCACCTTCCGCCATTTACAAGTCAGTTCATTTCACTAAGGACAGTTTCTTTGTCTCAAATCATCATCTCCTCTTTCAATCTTCCAGCCTTTGTCTAGAGCCTTCAAAAAAAGTCTCTCTTCTTTGTATGTTTTATGAGTCAGAAAATAATTTGTAGTTGATAACTAAATTACATGAGCAAAACACAAATATCCAGTGGGGGACATGATAAGTTTAAAATAAAAATTTTTTTTAAAAATGCTGTTCAAAAGTGTCTATAATGGGTGCAAAATTTTTCATCTAAGTCTGGAAATTCTTCAATTTATTTGTTTTGTTTTGTTTTGTATTAAAATATTTTTCTTTTATTTATTTATTTTTATGTGGTGCTGAGGATCGAACCCAGTGCCTCACGCATGCGAGGCAAGCGCTCTACCACTGAGCCATAATCCCAGCCCCTCAACTTATGTTTTTAAGCATTTACTGTTAAAGATTAAAATGTGAAAATTAATTTAAAATTTTTCTGAAGATATCCTAAAGAGTACTAAAGAATTTTAAATTTTAGAATTTTAAATTCTAAAGAATTTAAAATATATGACATGTACATATAAAATTAGAAGTTCTTAAAATTCTTGTTTTACTTAATCAGCTATGTTACACTAATACTGTGCCTTATGAGTTTTTCATTTTATCGGTTATTTACTAGTTAAGAATATCTTTGTGGGTAAGCCTGAAAGGTTTTTCCACTATGTGTACTATCATTTCTATGGAAAACATGTTCTTAGATCCAAAAAATTAAACTGGAAATGAGGTTTTGATTTTTGAGAAACTATTTTATGTTGAGTACAGCCTAGGTATGCTGTTATTTGCATGAAGAAAGACTAATCTCTAATCAATATAGACTGAGTGAAACAAAAGCAAAACAAAGCATGATGAAAGAGGTTGACTATTTTAATACTTTTTTTCTAATTATAAAAAACTGCAACAAGAGCAAGAAGATAAATGAGGACACACTCCTCGTAGTCAGGTTAGCTTGCTTGGTGTCTGCCCTGCAATACCACCAGCCAGGGTGAGGTAATTCACCAGAATTAGAGCCGCCAGAGGCAGATGGGCAGTTCAGAAAGAGGCATTTGTCAACAGATTCTACTTTAGATGGTGAGAGGAGGAAAATAGGAACCTGCCTCCAAAGGAAGTAGGCACAGTTTGTCTTTGTCCTCCTGTTAGGTGATTTGGAGACATTTCCCTCCCTTTGTCCTTAGATTCTTTCTGTAGTTTGCCTCCTTCCTGCCTAGAATGTTCTATGTGGCCTCATGCTCCTCCTGCCTCTTCCAGCAAAGGTCCAGGCTTTGAATATCTCTTCAAAGAGAAGATAAAGTGTCTCCTCTAGACAATCTCTGGTAACTCACCCGGAGCCTTCCACACAGCTAGCATAAACTGAATGAATGAATGATGAATAGGAGTGAATGTGACTGACTGGTTTCTTATCCAAGGTTTTATCTACTGACAAGAAAAAAATGTGTGAGATATTTCATAAGTGTTTTCATAACAGAAAGAACCTCTTAATAATCCACAAAGAGGAGAAAAAAAATCTCTTCTAACAGTGTATTTTCAAACATTAGAGACAAGCAAGAGGGCAGAGACATCTGATTTAGTGACCCTCTTAGAATTGTACTTCATTAACTGTCACATACTTTCATTTAGAACAGCTGACCTTCCTAAATTTTATACAGTACTACTATTAACCTCCATTGAAAGTATAGGGATGAGCTGGGCACAGTGGTGCACACCTTTAATCCCAGCAGCTTGCGATGCTGAGGCTGGAGAATCACAAGTTCAAAGCCAATCTCATCAAATTAGTAGGCCCTAAGCAATTTAGTAAGAACCTCTCTCAAAATAAAAAATAAATAAGGGCTGAGGATATGGCTCAGTGGCTAAGCACATCTGGGGTCAACCTTTGGTACCAAAAACAGAAAGTATAGGAAGGAAAAGGGTCCCAGTGTGATAAAATAATAGTGACACTGATTTATTGAGCTCCTACTATATACTATATACTATAGTAAATATTTCAAATATATAATTTATTTATACAACTCGACAGCAGATGCTATTTGCAGTTTGAAAGAGTGCTCACAATATCCTATCCTAGTGAAGTGCATTTCCCATGAAATGCCTACCCTCCTCTGAGTCTTAAAGAAAAAAGTGTTGTCATCTTGTACACTCTGCAATTAGAAATTTGGGTATGAGGAATACAATGTTCCCTTGTAGCAGAAAAAGGAATCACTAATATCTATTTGACGTTAAAGTTGGTAATTAGTTTAATACCATGTCAGGTATCCATGTGGAATATGCTTACTCTTGGGTGTTCTTTCTAAAATGTTTCTCAAGCTGTAAAACAGGGCTCCTATGACATGGTGTCTACTCTGATAAAACACAACACCAGCCTTGATCAGCCCTGTGTCAAGCGATGGTCAGCAATGCATGAAGCAGCCAAGCAAGGCCGGAAAGATATCATAGCTCTGCTACTAAGCCACGGAGGCAATGTTCACCTGAGAGATGGATTTGGAGTCACACCATTAGGTGTGGCTGCCGAATATGGTCACTGTGATGTGTTGGAACATCTAATCCACAAGGGTAAGTAAAAAGAAATTATGCTTTACTGGCTTTTGTCCTGACTCTTTGACTCTCCTACAGTCTTTGGGAGTTTCTCTTAACTCCCTTGAATGTCACTCACTGGGCATGAGGCTTTCAGACCTAGACCCCCATTCCACAACCCATTTAAGCCTTAAGCATTGCAACCTACAGATCTACAAAACCAGCCCTGATTGCTCTCTATAGAGAGCCTGATAGATGTCTCACCAGGGTCTCACCATCAGCTCTTCTCCTAAACTGAAATCTTCCTCCTCTTCTACTTTTTTTTTTTTTTCATACTGGGGATTGAACTCAGGGGCATTCGACCACTGAGCCACATCCCCAGCCCTATTTTGCATTTTATGTAGAGACAGGGTTTCCCTGAGTTGCTTAGTGCCTCACCATTGCTGAGGCTGGCTTTGAACTCATGATTCTCCTGTCTCACCCTCTCAAAGTGCTGGGATTACAGATGTGCACCACCAAGCCCAGCCTCTTTTCCTACTTTTGATACAATAATTTACTTCAACCAGGACTTAAAGGTTGGGTCTCTCTCTCCATCAACCATCCTGGCCAGGCCCCTCACATCTTCCCTGGACCAGTGCAATCATTTCCTCACCATGCTCCGGGGTTCTAGTCTCCACATGAGAGAACCCACACTACATACTGCAGCTCGGTTCCTCTCCAAAAGGACAGCCACCGGTGTGAACTTTTCAGGAAATCTACTGCAGCAACTTAAGTGATTATTCCAGACTTATGTTTCCCTATTCCCACCTCATATCCCACACTCCAGCTAAAACAGACTAGCAGTATTCCCTCGGCCAGGGTTTGGGTCAGGTCCTTGTCCTCCTCTGGAATACTCTCCAACACTATCGAAGTCTGTCTTTGAAGACACCTCCTCCCTAAATCTTTTCCTACTTCTCCCCAACAGGTTGTAATCTTGCTCCTATTTTAAGCCTTCAAAGTGCTTTCTATAACTAAAGAGCCAGGAGTTAAGAAACTTAATTCCTAAACTGGTTTCTGTTAGCTACTCTTTGTGAGACCCTTGCCTACTTGCTTAAACGACTGGTCCTCAGTTTCCTCATTGGTTAATGAAGGCAAGAACCACATGATCCCCAAAGGATCCTCTATGGGGAAAATCACAAACATTTTTTTTTGTCTCCTAACATAACCTCATGCAATTATCAGAAAATCCCTATGAAATAAACTATATCACTCCAGATTACAGATGCAGAAGTGCAGGTGTGTGGAAGTAAACAGTGTCCTTGACTCTCAAAGTAAACATCAGAGCCAGGTTCAAACACCGTCCTGTTGCCCTTACAGTTATGTTCCCTAGTGGTGATGGTGCTCATATGTCATATTGTTTATGTGCTCTGATGACATCTTAAGCTACTCAGACTTATTCATTCTAGGCTCACCCACAGTACTTATACAGAAAGGATAGTCAATAAATGTTGGTTGAATTGAAATAGAGAGTGTTAACTGGTGTTGCTACATTTAAAAGCCTCATGTTCCCTTTATCTGTAATCATTTGTCCATTGTGGAATTGACTGATTGGTTTCTCTCACAGTTTTGTGACCCAAAGATTTTCTAATAAAACAAAGCATGTTGCATAACTCTTTATTAAGAATATTGAGAACACAGGTGGTCTAAATGTTGTACTTTCAGTGTTAACTAAAAGGGAAAACAATGTTGTTGTTTTTTTTTTAAATGGGACTATCTTAACAATATCATCTTGTCACTTGTATGTGATGTGCTTTCTACTGCCAGGTGGGGATGTGTTTGCTTTGGCGGACGATGGGGCATCCGTACTGTTTGAGGCTGCCGGGGGTGGTAATCCTGACTGCATCGCTCTCCTGCTGGAGTACGGAGGGAGTGGAAATGTGCCTAACAGAGCGGGGCACCTCCCTATACACCGAGCTGCATATGAGGGACATTATCTGTAAGTGATGTTATGGGGTGGTTACTTTAAGTTGAATATACAAAATTATAAATACAGAATAATCACAATCTCTCTATACAATAATATTCCCCCAAATTCGAAGAGAAATAGGTAAAATGTGTGCAAGTTTTATAATTAAATACTTATAACTTGTTTGGGTTTTCACCTTTTCATAGTCTTCTACTTCACAAAATCAATTTATACTACTTTAATAGCAAAAGGAAATGCTCTTTCATTCTTTTCTAGGAGGAATTAAGTTATAGTTGAGAATTCTGCACAAGTTACCCAAAAGTGCTTTTCCATTAAAAAAAAAAAAAGTGTTTAACTAAAGGCTGTGGAGTTTCTAAAAACTTTGCTCTTGACAAAGGATTAGAATTTGTAACAATACTATATATAATTCAATTATTTTCCAAATAGAAAAGTTGTGTTTTTAGATTTTTTCCATACAAATGGTTGAATACATTTTGAAACCACAAAACGTGTTAAAATCAACATACCAATAGAAGTTCAGAATCACTATTTTGAACTACACACCATGAGAAGATGGTTTTAAGCAAATTAAATATAGTTTATAAAACTTGTGACCCAAAGATTTTCTAATAAAACAAAACATTTTAAGCTTTATCATTTTAGGCTTTATCATGTTGAGTGGCCACAGTGCCTAAGTTAAGGGACCAATGACGCATCATTGACGCTAAGTGACATGTTGTTAAAGTTTACCTGGATTTACTCCCAGTGTTCATAAATTCACACATGGTAGCTCTGAATTAGGCACAAGAGATCAAGTTATCCTTGCCTGTGGCTCTCTTGAATATCTAAATGATTAGTCAAGTGTGAAGTTCACAACTATTTATCACATGTCCTTAGAAACATAAGCTGTGGTCAGTGATTTCAATTGGACTAGTATAGATTTGATGAAATGGTAAAGACTTTTTTTTTGACTAATAATTCAATAGCAAGTTGTCTGGAAGGAGAAGCACATAGCTAATATTAAAGAAGATTGCCTAGAAATGAGTGAGAGAGGAATAATTCATAAGAATTCAAAAGGGCAAATTTCCAGTTCCTTTCTTTATATGTAACTCTGTGACCTCGGACAAGTCATTTTCCCTCTGGAGACTTCATATTGTCTTTCTGTTAAGTAAAGGTGTTGTACTAAGTGATGTCCAAGGTCACTTCCACCTCTCCCTTCCAATGACTCCATGATTCTAATGGTCAAGATTATGAAGTGTTCTTCTATGTCATCAGAAGGGTTTACTTTCTTTTATATTTTCTATTAAATTAGCATTGGTTGCTTATTTAAAAATTATATTGTTTAGAAAAGAAAGGGAGGGTAAAGAGGAGTCCTGAGGAAGCACATCTCGGACTAAATATAAAAATATGAGATCTAGAATGTTCCTTGGGAATATTTAGAGAAGGAAGAGAAATCAAAGTTGAACTAAATTACGCTAAACACTAGTAGCCTAATGGGCAAAGGCTACACATTTCAACGTAAGGTTATCTAGAGAAAGTAAGGGAAACCAAATGAACTGTATTCACTTGTCTAGTAAGGAAGGTGGTTTATTCCATTTCTTGATTTTCTTAATGTCATGGGGTATTTGGTGGTTGTTGTTGTTTGTTTTAGTGCACTGAAATATCTTATCCCAATAACATCCAAAAATGCAATTCGGAAAAGTGGACTAACTCCCATTCACTCAGCAGCAGATGGACAGAATAAACAGTGCCTGGAACTACTCATTGAAAATGGTTTTGATGTCAATGCCCTTCTTGCTGACCACATTTCCCAGAACTATGACGACGACAGGAAGACTGCGCTCTATTTTGCTGTCTCTAATAATGATATCCATTGCACAGAAGTGCTTCTGGCTGCAGGTGCAGACCCAAACCTAGATCCCCTCAACTGTCTGCTTGTGGCGGTGAGGGCCAATAATCATGAGATTGTCCGACTGCTTCTTTCCCATGGAGCTAATGTCAATTGTTACTTTATGCATGTGAATGACACCCGCTTCCCCAGTGCCATTCAGTATGCCCTAAATGATGAGGTCATGCTGAGGTTGTTGCTGAACAATGGCTATCAAGTGGAGATGTGCTTTGACTGCATGCATGGTGACATCTTTGGAAATTCATTTGTGTGGTCAGAAATAGAGGAAGAAGTACTGCCGGGATGGACATCTTGTGTCATAAAAGATAATCCAGTGAGTTTTTTCTTCTTCTTCTTCCTATGAGGCCATCATCCTAACTCTTATAATAGTCTCAGTAAATATTTCAATTTTTAATATTTAATTTTAATATTTCCCTTTTGATTTCCTCATGATCCATTGGCTACTCAGGGGCAATTTCTTTAACTTCCACGTATTTGCTAATGTTTCAGAACTTCCTCCAGTTGTTGATTTCTAGTTTTCCATCATCACGGCCAGAAAAGATTTTAAAATGATTTTGATGTTAAATTTTTAAGGGTGGTTTTGTGGCTTATCATAGGATCTATCCTGGAGGAGGTTCCTAGTACTGCTGAGAAGAATATGTTTTCTGTAGCCTAACTCAAACTTTCACTTGTTTAGGAGTATTACAAGAAAAGAAAAATCAAGTCTATTTATTTGTGTATTTCTTATTCTTGATTTTTTATTTGTAATGATATAGGAATATAAGCATAAATTTAGCCAAGAAAATGTTATTTCTTTTTTTTAAATTGGAACAAGAATGTAAAGAATGTAAAATATGTGCAATTAATTACTTAGGATTATTTGGTGGAATATTGGGGCTAAATGGATAAAAGTATGATTTTTCTATGCGTATTGACTAGAATCATGTCAGAACCATGTATATGTCTTAAAGACCACTAGTTCACAAAACAAGCAGTTTTTCATCTTAGTTCATTGCAAGAAGGGATGTTTTCTTTTTTATAAAAAGACAGAGTAATTTTTCTATAACAAAATTAAGTGTTTACGTATATGTTTATGTATATGGCATATTAAAAGTACTGCTAAATTAAATCTTATCAATTCTTTCAGTTCTGTGAGTTTATTACAGTTCCTTGGATGAAACATCTGGTAGGCAGCATTGTTCGTATATTGATAGACTATATGGATTATGTTCCTCTGTGTGCTAAACTGAAGTCTGCACTAGAAGTACAGAGAGAATGGCCAGAAATCCGCCAAATACTAGGTAAAAAAAATTCACCTACAATTATTTTTTATTAAAAATGTGTATGAGGAAAATTTTTAATGTCTGATATTTTTCAGTATTTCTTTATTCAGAATTATCTAGTATATTTTTAAATCCATCAGAATTATCTAGGATATTTTTAACGTTTCCTCTGTTGTGAGTTACAAATTTTGGGTTTTCTTAGTATTTCCAACTCTTTAATTGTACAATGAATAATATTATATTCTGAGTAGAACTCATTTTTTGAAAATTAACTTCTATAATATACAATACATAGGCTGCAGTCTCCACATGGTCAGGGATCTCCTTGTTTCTTTTTGTATTCTCAACACTTAGCATAGTTACTAGTGAGTAGTTAATACTTAGTAAATAATTATACAGTAAATGAAGAAATGAAAGGGATTAGAATTATTTTTGACATGCTTTCTCTTAGGGCTTTATTGACAAAGTCCTAATATCAAAGGTTTGTGTTATAGGCAGGCCATTTTGTATTCTGTAGGCAAAAGTTTATAATCATGCAAAATGTGGCATGTAATCCCAGCTACTTGAGAGGCTGAGGCAGGAGGATCACGAGTTCAAGGTCAGTCTGAGCACCTTAAGGAGACTCTATCTCAAAAAAAAAAAAAAAAAAAAGAGGAGGGACTAGCAAGGTAGCTCAGTATTAGAGCACATCTGGGTTCAATACCCAATACAGAAAAAAATGTACTTTTAAGGAAAGTACAGTTTAAATTACTCCGAATACGAATAGAAACTAGGAAAACATCATAGATTGGAGAGGTTTTTTTCTTTCAAAGTATGAGTTTGAGAAACTGAACCCTCAAAACTTATTTGAACAGCAATTTCATGGAGCTTAAAAAAGTATCATAGAACATTGCATGACATTTAAATAATCTGGCACTCTTGATGTACCTAAATCAGCCTTCTCCTGGAATGAGTTCTATAATAGAAGAGATTTTTGTGGCAAATAAAACAGGAATCTTAATCTGATGGATGATACAGTTGTATGAGCCTAGACTCTGAGGTCAGACAGACAGGATGGGGTGGAATTCAGGCCATGCATAGGAGGAGGGATGCTTGTGTATTCTTTCCATATGTGATTCAGGGCTGATAGCTTCATGGAAACAAGCAACAATTTATTGTATCACTTTTGTTTCCTATAAAAATCCCCAAGATAGTGATAGTAGCTTTGTGACTTTGAACAAGTTACTTATGCTTTTTATGCCTAGGTTTTTCCATTTCAAAATGGGACTAAGATAATATTTACCTCAAAAATCTGTTGTGAGGATTTAAAGAGATAAGCATGGAATTGAGGGTGTGGTAGAGCACTTGCCCAGTGTGCACTAGACATTGCATTTGAACCCAAAACCAAAAGCAGAGAGAGGGAGAGAGAGAAAAAGAGAGAGAAAGCATATAAAGGGTTTAGCTAGTATCTATAATGTTAATAATATTGAATCAATTTATCTATGTGTGTTATTTTATTACATGGTAAGTTTATGGAAAGAATCTGAAACGTATATGCAAAGTATGTCATGAAATATTATAAGGAATAATCTTCTCATTTTTATAATTTAAAAGTTAACTCTGAAGGGAATTACAAAATAGCCTAGATCCTATGAATTTTGAAACTGAGCTCTCAGGGCTCCCTTCCTGGACTGAAGCCCAGAAGTAAGATCAAAATCAAGCAGGACAGGGATGAGAGACAGTTCACATAAAAATGGGTGACAAACGGGACGAGGAACCCTCAGGATGCAAGCCACCAGATTTTTGGATCTGGTAAAAAAGAAGCTGTTAACAGAGCAGGAACCTCTATAAAACTGGATGAGTTATCTTGAACCCTCACTCCAAAAAAAAAAAAAAAGGTGGAGGCGGGGTAAAGAAACTTGTGTAGCTGTGTAGTTTCTTGGAGAAATGAGTGATTCCAGATCTGGGGAAGGAAATGTGCAAGATAAACCTGGAACATCCCTCAGTCACATCAGTAGCAATGAACCCCTCAAAAACTACAAGAAACATGCCAAAAGAATTCAGGAGCCAACTTGAACCTCCCCTGGTCATAATGGGACCATTTAGGCTCAAAGGAGATAATTGTTTTGATGAGTAGAAAACATATCCAGTCTTAAATATATGATATTTTAAAACTGGTCAGCTCCAAAGGTTGATAGAGAATCAACTTGTTATCTTAGAAATTGATAAACAAAGGATTTAAACCATTCTACCTAATTTATATAATTTGTGCCATGTAACCAGAATACATGAGCAAAATTTTCCCTTTATAAAAGTATTTCAAATAATCAATGAAAGGAAATTACACAAATAAATATTATCCTTTTGTAATCCCCAATAAGCTAATGGATGTGGTCATTGAGTATTAACTGCTGTTCGTGTCACATTATATCCTGAATGGAAGAATACAGTTCTTCCACAGAGATCAAACCTGAGTCTAATCAAGACAAGAAAGAAAGAAAGAAAGAAAGAAAGAAAGAAAGAAAGAAAGAAAGAAAGAAAGAAAGAAAGAAAGAAAGAAAGAAAGGAAGGAAGGAAGGAAGGAAGGAAGGAAGGAAGGAAGGAAGGAAAAAAGAGAGAGAGAGAAAAGAAAGAAAAGGAAGGAAGGAAGGAAAGAAGGAAGGAAGGAGGGAAAGAAAGGGACAGTGGGATGTGGCATGTACTATCGCATGCCATCAGCAAAACTCAGGCGGTGGGAAAACACCTTGGTCTTTCAAGGTTAACTGAAAGGACAAAAAAGGAATGCAGAGCCACAGATTAAAGAGACTTACAGGACAAATCAAATATTTTTCAAAAGGTATCGTTTAGTACAGTTAGTGTAGGGATAGTACACTTAGATGATGAAACTCTATAGGTAGTGATTGCTGTACATATAGGGGTAGTAGTTACTCATGGGAGAAGAAACAGATGAAGATGAGAAGGGCCATAGAGGAAAATCTGGGGTGGCTGGCAAAGTTCTATTTCCTGACCTAGGAGGTGATTAAAAGTGCTTGCCTAAAAATCACTTATGACAAATTATGAAACTACACATGTGTGTGGTTTCTTTGTATATATCTTATTTCACAATAAAAAGGTTTAAACAGTTTGGAGGTTGGAAAAGGGGGAGAAACTTAGGCTTAGATAAATTAATTGCCCAAAATTATAGACATAGAAAATAATCATGCAAAGATCTGAACTCCTGTCTTACTTTAAAACCCAGGCTTTTTCTACAATATGACTATACTTTTTGTTGTAGATAGCACAGATTTTGCTTCTATATGGGAATTCATTGTTCAAATGTTTTTATTGCAAAAGAATCCCTAATTCTGATGCTCTTTAAAAAGACAGTCTAAGTAAGAATAAAGCCAGGAAGTTTTCTTGCTTGGTTTGTTTCCTGCATATATTACTGCAGCCTATCAGTTGATTGCTATAAGCATGGCCAACCACTGGATGTCAGGATTCCTCCAGGTATATGTAAGGAAGTATGTTTGTTAGGGAAAAAATAAAACATTATTGTAGTTTTTATAAGAATGTGAATTTTTTCTGCCTATTTTGGTAACAATAATTTGTCTTAGTAATTTTTGGAAAATATGTTGATTTTTAAAAGAGATTATCTGAATGTTCTTAGTCTCAAATGAAACAGAAATGTGATCACTTTTATTATTAAATTGAATGAGAGTTAACATTTATTGAATGGTTACAGTGTGCCAAGCACTTCTTTTATACTTTTTTTTTTGTACTGGAGATTGAACTCAGGGGCACTGAGCCACATTCCCAGCCCTATTTTGTGTTTTTTTTATGTAGAGACAGGGTCTCATTGAGTATACTTTTTATATGAACTAAATATTTAATCTTCAAACTATCCTAGGTGGTAGGTACCATTGTTATCTGCATTTCATATATGAAAATACTAAAATCACAGAGGTTAAGTGACTTACCCAAGGTCATTCAACGTTAAGTGGCAGAGTCAGGATTTTAGGTCAAGCCAGCTGAATCCAGAAGCCACACCTATGCCTGTGTGCTTTGTGGCCCCTGTACTAGTTCATGTTGCTGATGGGATGTATCAATATTGTAATAATAACAGATTAAAGCAAGAACTGAAAAAAGGCTCACACAAGACAGATGAACAATGTTAGTATTTTTTCATGAAAATATAGTGTTTAGGTATCAGATCCTGGAAACAAATCTCACCTGGAGTAATGAAGAATTATGCAATTATTTGATGTTTCCTGGATAATTATTTATCAGAAAGACTGGAAAAGGGAGTAAGGAAGTCAAGAAAAATACCTTTATAATATTCAGTTCAAAAAAAGTTAACAGAAGTCGGGCACGGTGGCTCAAGCCTATAATCCCAGCACTTTGGGAGGCTGAGACAGGAGAACTGCGAGTTCAAAGCCAGCCTCAGCAATGGCAAGGTGCTAAGCAACTCAGTGAGACCCTGTCTCTACATAAAACACAAAATAGGACTAGGGATGTGGCTCAGTGATCGAGTGCCCCTGAGTTTAATCCCCAGTACCAAAAAAAAAAAAGTAAACAGATATAAGCATTTGCTTTTTTAAATCAAGTTCATTCATTTATTTGATAAATTCTAGTTGAACATCTATTATGAGTTAGACTCTGTTCCTGGCACAGATACAGACTAAATCTCTGCCTTCATGGAGCTTACATTGTAGAAAAAAATAGAATGTAAGTGGTCTAGAGTACTTAATATCAATGTGAATTTCAATTAAAGTCACCAGTTGTTAAACTGTACATATCTGTTTTTCAGAATACTACTCATGTTGTTCTAAAAAATATCTGTATTTTATAGGTCAATCCACTAATATTGTTTTTAATTTTTGCTTGTTCCTCATTCATTTTAGAGAACCCTTGTTCATTAAAACATTTGTGCCGGTTAAAAATTCGAAGAGTTATGGGACTCCAGCGACTCTGCCAGCCAGCTTCCATGGAAAAGCTTCCTCTACCACCAGCTATTCAAAGATACATATTATTTAAAGAGTATGATCTCTATGGACGGGAGCTAAATTTACCATAACTTAAAAATAATATTTTTAAATGTGATTTTTAAATGTTTTAAAATGTGAAACATTTAAAATTTAAAAACATTTAAAATTCTCTTCCCTCAGAGAATTTATTGGAATCATTTTACAACTTTAAGTGTATTTAAATCCACTGACAATTTTATAGGTGTATTGTCCCTATGGGAACACCATACATCGTTAAAGATCCTTCCTTGTTTTAAGCCAGTCAACATTCTGTATTTGAATTTCTAATGATTGTCTTCACTTGCAACAAGTCTTTGAATTGGCTCCTACAATATCCACTATCAAGGCTCTGTGTTTAAAAAGCAAATAACCACTTTCTCAAACCTCCCACCTGTTGCTGGCCCATTTCTTTTCTCTGAGAGCCCCTCTCTACAAGAGGACTCTCACCTGCCTGCAGGGTCACACATTATTATCTGGCACTCTGTCTATCTCCTCTCTTGCTCTTCTCAAGGTTCTTAATCACCTCCTTGTTGCTAAAGTCAACAAGCACCTTTCAATCCCTCTTTCGATTGATTCCTGTGGCATCGGACATGTTGCCTGCTCTCTGCTTGAAGTTCTACCTCCTCCTTGGTTTTCACTAAATGGATACCTTATTCTCTTAGCTCTCCTCCGACCTCTCTGGATCCTCTCTCTCTGGCTTCTTCCTATGATGCTCGTCTCCTGCCAATCCTTTAGTAATATTTTCTCTAGGAAATTTCATCCACTTGTATGATTGCAATAATTTTGTTGGAAACCATAGCACTTATATCCAAAAAAAGCTTTCTCTCACGTGCTTGAGACCTGTGTAGGCAACTAGCCCAATGAACATTTAAGCCTAAAGACATCTCAAATTCAACACGTCCCCAATTGAACTCATGACCTTTCTCTTACATTAACAGTTAGCCCAGTGATCAACTTAGTTTCCAAAGGAAAAGAACTAAACATCAGGCTTGACCACCTCATTTCCTCACCCAGTAAAACTGATTACCACATCCCCAAAAGTATTTGCTTGAAGTGATCTTTCTTTTACTCAGTTCCACCAGCTTGGTGCTAAGCCTGGCTCTGATCCTTTTCTGAGGATAATTCAGTGCTGCTTCTCTGGCTTGCCTGCTGGCTGTCTTCCCCTATCCCACACACATTCTGCACACAGCATCCTGGAATGATCTTTTATAAATGCACGTAATTTTACTTCCTTGCTTAAAACCATTCCCATTGCTCATAGAATAAAAGTTCAAAGTTCTTACGTGACCCTTCACTATCTAACTCCTCCTGCCTTCCTTTTTAGCCTTCTCTCTTAATGTCTCCCTTTCCTCTGTTCCCTTTAACCATATTATATGCTTTCTAGAAATTTATTCATTGAACAGTGATTCTCAGACTTTAGGGTTTTATTTGCTAATAGTTTTTGTCTCATTAATTTAAAAAATAGGGTCATCTTTTTTTTAAAAATTGTGTATCATTTACTATCTCTGTCATTTCATAAAGAGAGGTCATATTTTGGAATGACAGAAAATAAGATGGTCATAAATTCAGTCATGAAAATTGAGTGACTTTAGCTTTGAAAGGACTTATTACATTGTCCTCATTTCCCTGTTGATGGGTCAGAATTTCCCCGTGGCCCAGCAAGTATCTGAGGACCTCTTTTTGGGAATCACTGCTGTAGAATAGACTGTGCTCTCTCACACCTAGAGATCTTGGCATTTCCTTCTCCCTCCACCTGGAACTCTTTTTCTACTTTCTCCTGGCCCTCTTCACCTGACTGATTCACCCTCATCCTACAGATCTCAGCTGAGATGTCACTTCCTGGAGGAGGGGAGGCTCTGGCCCAGAACTTCTCAGTTTGTACTGTAGGAGCCTCTGTTCCTGCCTATCTTCCTCACTAGACTGATAGCTCTGTGAGGGGGGCCTCTAAATCCATTGTGTTTCCCAGTATTTCCTCAGGATTAAACATATTCTCTAAATGAATGTTATATAAGAGCCAGACAAAAATAGTCAGTGACCTCATGGTAAAATGATAGTTTTGAATTTCTGAATTGGTTGTGCAATCTTAATAATATTTTAAATTTATTATTCTTAGATTTTGAAAATGCATTTTCTTATGTTTATTTATATATTCTTTCAATAGCAGTATCACATTGAGTTGTAAAATTTTCAAACTGCATTTAGCTTATCTTTGAAAGATAAACAAGTATGAAAAAAAGCTGTGTAATTAGGGCTATAGTTTTATCTTGTATTTCCTAGAGGATATATTTTTATAGAAATTAAACTTCATGTATTTAAATTGAACTATAATGTTTTGTGCACAGGATTGCACAATTTCTTTGTTGCTTTCTTATTTGTGGTTAAAATGCATTGTTGTCTACATACATTTCCTTAAATAAATAAAATATAATAATGAGGTTGTAAGTCTGCTATATGATACTTCAGATATCAAACTAGTACACTTAAACCTTTACATTTTCTCTAATATATTTTTGGGTAAATTTATTCAAGAAATGTTTTGATATAAAGATATGAATTAACTGCACATGCTGTAAGTTTTCAAAGTGGTCATTTTGGTATTTATGAAACAGGAGGAAAATGTAAAGTAAGAAACTAAGGCAATTGCTATATTCAGAACAGATTGATCTTTTGCTCACCACATTTTGGACTTTTCTAGCAGTGTTTTTGTTTTGGAGAGGACTGGATGGAAAAAGTAATTAATCCCTATCTAATTAGGACTCTGTTTCTCCTAGAGTGTGTGTGTCACTTTATCTGGGAGAAGGCAACAGCTGCTCCTCCCCGTCAGCCCTAGGAGAAGCCAAACATTCGACAGTGGTGCCAGTTCAGCCACTGCGGCCTGACATGGTGGAGCCTGGATGCTGCCTTCTCTGGCTGTGGAGCTGTCTGCGGCTGCTGTAGTCACTGTGGATCTTGCTTTGTGTTAACCAGAGAGCTGGATGGAAAGTGCAGATCTGAACTCTCAGTTGGGTGTTATCTAGCTCTTTTGTGGCCCCAAATCACAGAGTACATCCATTTCTGGTTAAAAAATTTTTTGAAAGATGCACATTGAAGCTGAGTGCTTCCTGAAGAATATGGTTCAATCATTTTAAGTAGTTACAGGATACATTTCCAGGCAATAGAAGGACAGTGCAGAAGACGGGAAACGACTGTATAATTGGGCAGTAAATATCTCTAGGTAACACCTCTCTGAGGCAGGCTTTTGAAAAATCAGCATGAAGGGACTGAACAGCTTGGAAATCACAAGATGGAGTCTCATGACGTAGAGTATGCATTTAATCTTTTTTGCTGACACTGACAGCAAAATTTTTATCAAAATTACTATTCAAATTTTGGTTCCAAATCACATTTCTTCTATGTATATAGCTTCCAAATTTGAAATTATTTAGGACATAAAAAATTCAAAGATGCTCCAAATTATTTATTAGACAAAACAAATCTTATATATGTACACATATATACACACACATATGTACAAGTACATATGTATGACATACACATTTAATATAATGCGCACATATGTATATACATGCTCTGTAGTGTCATGTTATTGCAGGATTATATGTACTTTGTTTTCAAAGACATTACATTAAGTGAAATGAGTCACAGAAAGACAAATACCACATGATGTCACTTATATGTGGGATCTAAAAAAGGCAAATTCCAAAGCAGAAAGTACAGTAGTTGTTACTAGGAACTTAGAAGTGGGGTAGGATTGGGAAGATATTGATCAAAGTATGCAAAGTATCAGGAAGAAAAAGCTTTAGAGATCTATAACAGGTTGACTATAGTTAATAAGAATGTGTTGCATGTTTGAAAATCACTAGAAGAGTGATAAATAAATA
Organism: Xerus rutilus; assembly: GCA_028644305.1. Lineage (NCBI taxonomy): Eukaryota > Metazoa > Chordata > Mammalia > Rodentia > Sciuridae > Xerus > Xerus rutilus. Next base: position 26,584,572 of record CM053407.1, on the reverse strand, counting down.
ATTAGCTCATATTAACCATTCCACAATGTACATCTTTCAAAACTTGTGCATCATGAAAATATACATTTGTTAATTAAAAAACATAAAAAATGCAAAAGATACTGATGAGCTTAAATATCTTAAGTGAAGCATCCAAATAAATCTTATTAAAATACAAGCTTGGAACCAGTTTGAACCAAGCTCTGCAAATTATTATTTTTGATTCTGAACAAGATAGAAATTTATGATGCATTATGTCCAACAGAGTAAGTATATGTGAAACCCAAGCTCTTATTAGTACAGAGTGATAGTGTCAATGCCAAAGCTGTAGAAGTCAACAACTCTGGTCTGTTTTGTTTTGTTTTGGTACCAGGGATTGAACCCAGGGGCCCTTAACCACTGAGCCACATCCCAGCTCTTTTTTATATTTCATGTAGAGACAGGGTCTCACTGAGTTGCTTAGGTCCTTGCTAAGTTTCTGAGGCTGGCTTTGAACTTGTGATCCTCCTGTCTCAGGCTCCCTAGCTGCTGAGATTATAGGCATGCACCACCACGCCCGGCAACAACCTTGGTCTTATAGTACAGGACTGCAGGATGCCATGATTAGATCTGAGAATATGAAAAATAATGTTAAGGATGAAGATGGCATCTCACTGTCACCTCTAAATTATTTGACAACATTCACAGGATGGAAACTCAACAGAGAACTGTCCCTGGCACATAAAATCCCACATCTTCTTTTGCTTTGTAAAGCCTGATCAATAATTTACAAGGGGAAAAAGTGCTTCTCAGAGGAAAAGATGTGTAGAAAGAGTCAACTTATTTGACCTCAGTGACCATGTTATATAATATCAGGGAATGCTAGAGATGTCTGGGGATTTGCTGTTTTCAAAAGGAGATGGTCTAGTAATTTGAATCTGGGCACTGGAGTGCCTGAGTTCTAACGCTGGACTAGCCAGTGATTCCACTAGCGGCCCTGGACAGGAATTCACATTCTGTGCTTCAGGTTCCAGCAAATGAGACAGCCATTGCTCTCAATCTGTAAGTCTTCCATGCCCGGAACTGCCGGTAAAATTAAACTACAATTTCCTGAGGAAGCAGCCTATAATGTTGGAGGAGGTAGAAGGTGTGGAGGGTACCAAAAGTGACACTTACCTTAGGGTGGACTCAGCGTCACATACCAATATCCCGTTTTTTATTTTGTTCTGCTTTTTTGTTGTGTGTTGTTATTGTTTTTGTTTGTTTTATTTTGTTTTCTGTTTTGTGGGAACCAAATAACTAGAAATGACATATAGGAGTCAAAAATGTATGTTGCCACATGTTTGAAAACCCACAAAGTTCTAGTTACCCAATTGGATTAAAATTGTTGAATGAGGCCACAATTTTACTCACTTTTGACTTGAAAATGTTAACTTGCTTAGGCTTTGCTCTGACCCCTCAACCTTCACCCAGTTCCCTCCTTACAGGAACCCAAGAGGCTACATTGAGTCTGTGGGTTGAAGGGTGCCCTGATTAAATCTAAACATCAATGAAACAGAGCTGTACACTCTTGACAGTGATTCCTGTGTATCAGATAACCCACTATTCCACAGGAAATAGCCTGTTATCTGACAATTAAAATAATGTTTAAAAAGCAAGTAAACTTAAGAGAGGTAGGATGATATTAAAAGCTTTCTAAGTAACAGGCTTTCATAGGAGAAAGACAGTGAGGACCCCAAGTCTCTAGAAAAAAGAAAATGAGTAGATATTTCTTTGAGCCCAAAGGCTAAATCATTTGTTCTATTCACGTGGAAAGAATCTTGAGAAACATCTGGTCCACTTCATCACATCTGGAAAGACCACTTGGACGACAATGCCTCATTTCCCCTGTGTATTACACAAACACTTCACATACATTGTCTCACTTCAGTCTTATAAGTACTCTACAAACAGAGCAGGAAAGGGCTGAATTACCTCCACTCTCAATAAAAGGAAATAAATATTGCAGAAATTAAGATAGTAAATGCCAGAACCAGGACTCTACCTGGGATTCCTGATTCCAAAGCCAAAGCTCTTTTCATCTCATCATTTTTAGTTCATCAGGAATTAGGAGAGCATCATTGATTATAGCCAAAAAATAGAAATAATTCCAATGCCCATTAGCACCATAAAACTCAATGTAGCATATCCTTACAATGGAGCACGAAGAGTCAACATCCTACAACATACATGAAATTCAAAAACATTAGGCTAAGTGAAAAGAAGCGAGACACAAAAGACCATAAACTGCAGAATTCCAGTTATTTAAAATATTCAAACAAGCGACAGAAAACAAATTAGTAATTTCTTGGGGTGGGGCTTGGGGGAAAAAGTTGATGGCAAATGGGCACAAAGGATCTTTTGAGGGCAATAGAAATGTTCTAAAATTGGTTTATGGTGATGGTGGCACAACTTGGTAAGTTTACTTTTTAAAAAAATCATTAAACTTTTACATTATGGTGAGTGATTTTTATACTATATAAATCATCTCAAAAGTCATCTTTCTTGTACAGGTGTGCGGGTGTGTGTGTTGGGGAATGGAATCAGGCCTTGCACATGCTAGACATGTACTCTATCACTGAGCTATGTCCCCAGTTCTTTTTATTTTTATTTTGAAACAGGATCTTGCTAAATTGTCCAGACTGGCCTTGAACTTAAGATTCTCCTGCCTCAGCCTCTTGAGTAGCTGGGATTTGAGATGTACACCACCACACCTGGTTCTAAAAAAAAGAAAGAAAGGAAGGAAGGGAGGGAGGGAGGGAAGGAAAATCACTTTAAAAGAAAATTGGAAGCACATGTCTCTGACAGATGAATGCTGGATGCTCTGTTTACAGCCTCAATGAGATCTCCCTGCTAAACAATGGAATCTTCCAGCTCAGAGGAAAGCATTTGGCTCTTGTGCAAGCAGGGCACAATTTATTGCATTTGCTATGCTAATTAGAAGCATTAGAAGCAAAAGACAAAGCCTTCAAGGGCTCAAGGGCTGCATGATAATTGCTGCCTTCAGTGGTCCTACTGGCCCTCAACCCAGCTGAGCTCTGCCAGTGTCCCACATTTGCATGCTGGTTGTAATATGTTTTTTACTTTTTTAAATTTAAAAACGTATAGATTGAAGAGCTAAAAGTGAAGGTTTCCTATCCTAGAAAGGGCTTAAGTTTGCAAAGGATCTTGTTACCAACAGGATGGGTCTTTTAAAACACCATCAAAACCAGCTCAGAAAGGAAATTTAGAAGAAATGACAGACTACAGAAATGAGTGTTTGGGGAAAATCAGAGGCAAACATTCAAAAGCTGTGGTTTCCAGAACACAGGGGAGGCAAGGAAGTAAAGGTCAGTTAGGAGCTGTGAGTCTGTAGGAAAAGGCAGTGCCTTTGATTTGCAGGACACAGTCCAGCTTTCAAGCTCTAACTGCTCCGCTATCTGGCACAATGAGTCCTCTGATTCCTGTACTTTGACATTGACTTTGCCTTTCTACCTCCTCTTCACCATACAATCTCCACTTTTCTGTCCTTCAAGGTACCATTTTCCTGCAGGACTTGAAGTTTCTCTCCCCCCACTCCCTGTGGTGCTGGAGATCAAACCAGGGCTTCCCAAGATCTAGGCCAGCACTCTACCACTAAACTACATCCCTGTCTGGACTTAGAGTTTTCTAGTTAGCAGTTGTCATGACCACAAGTAGGGAGCCACACCAAAGCAAAGATCCACGTTTTGAGTGCCTGTCCTCCATAAGGTTCATTCCTGACACCCCAGTGAACAAACCTGTCCAAAACGGTGACACCAACACTCAGGGTTGTATCTAAGATAGTTGCTAAAAGGAATAAAAATCTTGTCCGTGTCAGGTAAAATTTCCTTTATCAGACCTTTGCATGGCACACATGAAATCTGTTTCCTGTTTCAGAAGTGGAATTCTACATTCATGGTCTGTTGTATGAGATTTAATAAACATTCATAAAATTCAGCCACTTCTCATCTTTGGATTTTTTTTCTGGTAATCATATTTTCATATTTATAGTTTTAGTATTATCAGTTTGCTGTTTTACTTTGACATGTTTGAGTCAGATTGATAAATGATCATTGGCCTTGCTATACATGAGACCAAGTACAGATGCTGTATACAAATCTCCATCTTTCATCCTATGCATCTTTCACTTTGACGCATTTTGAAATGACACACGAGTAGACTTTAGTGTGAGGAACTGCTTGGACCTTCAGAACATAACTATACCATCACTTATTAGCTGGGTATATGTGAAGAGACTTTGAACCCCTCAAAACCTATTCACATCCTTTGCATTTACTTTTTCCTCACACAGAGGAAGTGGCAGGGCACAAGGTTATTAAATGGAGATCATATTTTATTATACTGCCTGCTACACTGTGCAAAAATGTATTTTGTAAACTACAAATGTTATACAATTGTGAGACCTTATTATAAATAGCTCTAACAATTTTAAATTTGACTCATGTTCTCTACCACAACTTGGCAGAGCTGGATTTACTTGACTGCCAAGCCTGAGAGTGAGACTTGATAAGGGAATTGCCAGTTCTCATTTGATCCCTGTGGCCTGTTCAGTTGTTGTCTATCCAGAGCCTGACCTTTGCCTGACATTCTCCCCTGGGAGCCTCTCTTCAGCCATCTGAGAAGCTCCCAGCAAACAGACTGAACAAAGTCGGAAGCTTAACTTCCTTCAGAACCATTACATTTGCTCAGTAGCCTTGTTACAGACATTCTGTAAGAAATGTTGAAAACTCAAACCGTCTGTGCAAGTGAGAACTTTGTTAGATTTATTTCAGGAAGTGACCTTACACCTGGACAATGACAGAGATCAGATAAGACTTAAAAGAAACAAAAAAAACAAAAAAAAAAAGCAAGTCAGGAATAGCTTGTTAACAGCAGATGATCTTTGACATTTGTTAGAATAAAAGAATTTCTAGTTTCCCAGATTTGCAAATGACAATATAGTGTGATTTATATGTTTCCTCATCTGCCAGTTTAGGACAATTTAAATAAGAAAGGCATGTATGAAATGAACAAAACTCAACTGTGAAATAGTAGCACTTAGTGGCCAGTTGGACTGGTTCATCAGTTTAGAGGCCACACTCAGGTGCTGAATGACCATAAAGCATGCACTTCAGGGCTCTTCCTGTGGTACTCAGGAATTGTACAGAGTTTGGGGAAGGAGCAGGGGAAGCCAAGTTGCAATTAGGTAGCCTTTCTCTGAAAGCATTTCTTTAAAATACTTAGGATCTCAGGGCTAATGTGTGGCTTGGTGGTAGACTGCTTGCTTCCCTTGCATTAGGCCTTGGGTTTAATCCCAACACCAGGAGAAAGAAAAAAATTTCAGAAGAAATAATCCTGAATCACCTAAAACCCACTTGTTTGTCATGATTTCTGTTATTGTTTCAAACAAATTTTCATTTTCATAACTAAGTTTGTATTTATAATTTTATATTTTTCAAGAGGTCCCCACCCCTATATAATCTTTGGGCTCCCTAAGACCTGCATCTACCTTTGCTTGCACTTTCAGCTGCTGTTTCATTTTTTGTGTGTATATGTTTTGTTTTTAAACTACTTCCCAAACACCTAATAATTATGCTAGAACTTGCAGCTAGCAAATGGGGCAGATGCACTCCTTCCACTGGGGAAAACACTCTTCCTGCAAAGACCTGTTTGAAACTAGTAATCCCAAGTGGGAGGATGCCATGGAATTGAATTTTGTGGAAGTTTAGAGGACTAAACTGCCCTGGGGCCTCAGAGAGTGTAGGTCTGAGCAAAATAAAAGAGGCAAAGCCTTTCCAGGCAGAGGGAGGAGCAAGTATTCCCGCTAAGAGCTGGAGCTAGTGAGGAAACTTCAGCCCAGCGTGGTTCAAGTTCAACCCAGAGTGGCTCAAGTTCAGCCTAGAATGGGTCAAGTGTTAGAGACTGGAAGAGGGGACCCAAATTGAATAGGGCCCTACACTGGAGATGCCAGAACACCTGGATGAAAGTTTTGTCTGAAGGACAATGGAAGCCATTCCAGGGTTTTAGGCAGGGAATGACCTGATGAGATTTGTGTTTTTAGAAGATATCTCTGGCTGTATTGTGGAGAAGGGGAAGAATGAAGCAGCAGGAGCCAGGGAGACTATTGGTCCAAAGTTGCCATCAGCTGAAAAAATGACAACAGCAACTTAAACTCAAGTTGAGATGGGGAAATGGCCAGAAATAAAGAAGGCATTCAAGAAATATTAATACAGGAGCCCAGGCCTTATGACTGGATAGGACAATGCTGAGAGAGAAGGAGCCAGGAAATAGCTTCTAGCAAATGGTGCATGAGGGTAACATGTTTTGACACATGGAAGCCTAAGGTGGGGAGTGGGGAATCTGAAAAGAGGGCAGGTTGAGTCAAGGTGCTCGTAAGACACTGACACAGGTTTTCTGCGTAGTTTCGTGAAACGATCTTGAGGACACAAAGTTTAGCTTGTGCAATTACAGCATTATAAGTCTTGGGCTTTTGTATTCCTAAAACTCACTGAAATTAAATTTGCTATATTAAATCTGAGAATGATATGGGCCTACTCTAGCATAAAGCAAAGAGTCCACAAAAATGAGGTTGTAAACTAAACATTAAATATATATTACATGTTCTATGATATATAAATATTAAATATTATTTAAAATGAAAATAAACTCATGTAATTCATTCACTTAACTGGCTTTTTGTGGTTATTAGAAAGAACACCCAGACAGACATTTTGAAATATGAACAGTTCTCAAAGTGACCGAATTCTTCCTGAAATTTGGCACATGCCTGTAATCACAGAGGCTCTGGAGGCTGAGGCAGGAGGATCACGAGTTCAAACCCAGTCTCAGCAATTTAGTGAGGCCCTAAGCGACTCAGTGAGACCCTGTCTCTAAATAAAATACAAAATAGAGTTGGGGATGTGGCTCAGTGGTTGATGCCCCTGAATTCAATCCCGGTACAAAAAAAAAAAAAAGAGTACTAATCAAAGTAGTGTCTGCTGACAGGGCTGGTACTGTTGATTTTTGGAGGCTCTAATGAGTTTTGCTCACTTTCTTGAGTCTCCATTAGCATCATGACAGCTGGGGAAGAACAGCTGCCTGTTAGGCAACACTGGCAAACTATGACTACGGACAGCAGCTCTGAGGTAATGTAAGAGGTGACCACGTAATGCCAGCTGAGAATCAAGTCCAAATCTCCTTGACACCGTCTAGAAAGCACTTAACATCAAATATTCAACACCTGTAAGCACTTACCCAGTGCGAGACATATTGCTGGTGGCTGTTAAATAGCAGGTGGGGGTAATAATACTAAAGCTGTAATAAATCAGACCAGTTTCTGCCTCATCTTCACCTACTCTCCTATCCTGTGTCAAACAAAGTCCGTTTTTGTTTTTGTTTTCATATTCTTCTGTGTTTTCTCAGAGGCAGTGCTTCAGCACCTTCTCTGACTCTACCTTCTTCTTCTCCCTGATCTCTTCCCTCTCCGCCTGGTTGGAGGTGCTAGGCACTGTGTGGTGGCCAGCTGTCTGCTCTCTCCCAAGAGTATGAACTCCTGGAGGGCAGAGCCTGGATCAGTTTCTGTTTTTCTGTTTGTAATCCTAGCTTCCAACACTGACTTATCCCAGAGCAAGTAGCTGGTAAATGTGTGTTAAACAAACAAACAAACATTTCAAGAAGAAACTAAAAGGGAAAATCAGGTTGAAAGATATAGCTCTTTTTAGATCCATAAAAAGGTAATTGTTGGATAATGAGAGTCTCTGATAATTGAGAATTAAAAAACATAAAAAATTCTTCCCAAGATAGTATTTTTCTAAAAAATAAAAGATGCTAATCTTTGAAAGGCTTATAGTATTGTTGATTCTAAAAACAATTCTACACAGAAAACAATATGACCAAGTAAACAAGCCAAAATATAAAATGATAAATTATTCTCATTTCTAGTCAAGGTACCGTGGCAGTGTTTAGTCAGTTAGCGGGATTTTATCCAATGTATTTAAAGTTTCTGGAGGAGATCCCATGAGCTAGCATGGTGCATGAGTTGTGATTATTATCATGATCAGAGAGATTTGTAACAAATATACTATGGTCTCTAAATGACCATTGTTCTACAATTTTTTTTTTCCAGAAATGCTCCCAATAAGCAGAACACTTTAATTCCTTCTTCTGGAATCACCTTCAGAATCATTCAGGGGACACCCGGTATTTGGCAGAAGAAACTCACATGTCACTATATTTATCTTGTGTTGTTCCAATGAGAGAACTAAAAATATATGGGCTGATTTTCCCATCAGTTTCAACACAACAGAAAGAAGAATTGTCTGCATATTTGAAACTATCCAAGAATGGAATGAACATTTGGCATGTACCATTTTCACCAATGATGTTCAAGATCATCCCTTATAGAAGTGATAAAAAGAGAATTATTTCCAAGGTCCTTTGAAATCTGAGATTTGTGGTTCTAAGAATATCTGAACAATATTTTATAGTCACACAAAGTGTTTGTTATAATCTGCATACATCGAGCCCTTACTTCTCCAAGTCTGGATTTGAATGCCACCTCATTACAGCAATCTTCCTGTATGAAATACCGCCCACACCACCTTTTTCTTCCCCATTACCTAGCTCTGCTTTTTCTCATAGAATTCTACCTGATATGTTCCGTATTTACACGCTTATGTCATCTGTCTCTCAGAACAAAAACATAAGCTCCAAAAGGGAAGGAACTTGGTTAGTAATGTTCACTGTACTAACTCCAGCAATTAAATTAGAATTGGTAAGCAGTATGTGCTTAGTAAATTGTAAAATAAAAATTAGTTATTTGTATTTATATACACACACTATATATTTAATTACAAATGCAAGAGAGAGTCAAATACAATTCCACTATTTTTATACATAATTATATACTTAAAAACTTGCACAGTGGTCAACATATCCTATATCTAATAATTAATGAAAGAATGGATTTTGTACTATAATTTATATGTATTTTCTCTTTTATAAAAAAGTTTTTTACATAAATATTATGTTTTATTTAAAATGTCATTATAAAGCTGACTAACTAATTTCATTCACAAGATTTAGCTATCATGCCTTGATGCCATTGCCAAAAATCTAACTCACTTTCAAATAGCAAAGATGCCTCTCCACTGAGGCTTCCCAAGAATATATGCCACAGGCTGTAAAAAAACCAAATGAACAAACACATGCTGCTAATCACCCTGATTTGATCATCACTCCATGTATAAATGAAGGAAAATATCACATACTCCCTCGTGAATATGAACATATATTATTTTTTCAAAAAATATAATTAACCTAAAAATGAATTTATTATGTCCTATTTCATCATTACCTCTCTAATCAGCATCACTGAAAAGTGTCATAGTTATTTTTGGAGGCAGAATGCCATAATGAATTAAGAAAAATATTTAGCCAAAACATTCCTATAAAAAAACAAAGTTAGATGACTTGCTTTTTCTAATTTCAAAATATACTACGAATTGACAGTGATTGGAGCCATGTGGTATTGGCATAGGGACAGACCATAAATCAATCAAACAGAAAGTACTGTCCAGAAATACACACTAATTTATGGTCAATTACTTTTCCACAAAAAGGCCAAGACAACTCCATAGGGGAAAAATAACTTTTTCAATAAACAATACTATGGTAATTGAATATCTTCATGCAAAAACATGACTTTGTACCCTCATCCTATACTTACACAGAAATTAAGTCAAAATGATAATAAGCTTAAATATAAATACCTAAAATTATAAAACTCTTAGAAGAAAACAGAGTAAAACTCTGTGGCCTTAGGTTAGAAAATTATTTCTTTTTGCAGTATGAGGGATTGAATCCAGGAGCATTCTACCTCTGAGCTAGAGCCATTTCAACTTTCTACCTTTCTCAGTCTCTCAGCTTCTTGAATAACTATAATTATAGGTGTGTATCACAACACCTAGCTAGGAAATAATTGTTTAACTATAATGCCAAAACATAAGCAATAGAAAAAAAATGATAAATGGGACTCCATTAAAATTAAAAACCTTAAACTACCTCATTCACAAAGCCTCAAAAAAAATATTTGGGAATCAATTGAACAAAAGAAGTGAAAGACCTCTTACAATGAAAACTACAGAACACTAAAGAAATTGAAGAAGATCTTAGAAGATGGAAAGATCTCCCATAATCTTGGATAGGAAGAATGAACACTGTCAAAATGGCCATACTGTGCAAAGCATTATACAGATGCAATGCAATTCCTATTAAAATCCCAATGATATTTCACAGGAATAGAAAAAGCAATCATGAAATTTATTTGGAAAACTAAGAGACTCAGAATATCCAAAGCAATCTTTAGCAAGAAAAGTGAAGCAGAAGGCATCACAATACCAGACCCTTGATTTATACTACAGAGCCACGGTAACAAAAATGGCATGGTATTGGCACCAAAACAGGTATATAGGCCAATGGTACAGAATGGAAGATACAGAGTCAAACCCACATAAATACAGTTATCTCATACTAGACAAAGGCGCCAAAAACATACGTTGGAGAAAAGATAGCCTCTTCAACGAATGGTACTGGGAAAACTGGAAATCCATATGCAGCAAAATGAAACCAAACTCCCCTCTCTCACTATGTACAAAAATCAACTGAAATGTATAAGTAATTAGAACAAATTTTAAAAAAATTTTAAAAATTGAAAACATAGTCTTCAAAAGAGACTAAAGGACAAGCCACAGAATGGAAGAAAATATATATAAATCATAGATCTGATAGAGTACTGTGGTCAATTTATAACTCAATAAGACCACCTCAATTTGGAAATAAAAATAAAATTTGAGTATTTTACCAAAGAAGATACAAGATGGCCAATAAACACATGAAATGATGCTCAACATCATTAGTAGAGAAATGAAAATTCAGACTAACATTTTGCACTCACTAAAATGACTGTAATCAAAAAGCCCAACAATAACAAACAAGGATATAGAGAAACGGGAACTTTCATCCACTAACTGGAATTTTGATGGAGGCAGTCATTTTGGAAAACACTTTGAAGTTTCTTAAAAAGTGAATTAACCATATATCCCAGTCATTCTACTCCTATGTATCTACCTTAGAGACATGAAAATATATGACCACTCTAAGACTTGCCTGTCTACATATTTATAGCAGCATTATTCGTAACCCAAACCTAGAAATAGCCCAAATATTCACCAACTGTTGAATGTATAAATGAAATACATTATACAAGTATTAAAAATGTATATTTCCATGCATACACATTTTAATAGTTTTATATAACTCTATGCTAAAGTATTATTCTTATGAAGTCTTGTAAACAATTGCATATATTTTAACACATTCACAAGAATATGTGCCTTTATATAATTACAAATTAGCATCCCTTCAATTTTCAGCCCAGATAGAAATCTGAGTTGAAAGTCTATCTTTACTACTGAACTCTGTGCTCCCAGGCTAATTATTTAACCTCTCTAGCTCTATACTAGTAAAATATGACCAGTGGTATACACCTTAAAAGACTGTGTTGAGGGAGATAAAATATTTAAAATGCTTAGCACTGGGCTAGCACTGTGTTAGTCCTTAATTATTCTTTATCACCTTTGTGTTTTATCTGAAGATCTAGTGTTTTACTAACACTCATGGGGTGGGGAAGAGGAAGCCATTTGGTACAGTGGAGAAAATTGCTTCTGCCTTCCCAGCTGTCTGGCTTCAAATTTTTCACTTAATCTCTTAGAGTCCCAATTGCCAAAAGCTATGAATGAAGATCATGTTATTTATCTCACAGAACTTATGATTAGGAGAATTATATGAATGTGCTTTGTAAATTGTAAAGCATAATAAAATTATACAGCACTGTATTATTATGACCCCTGTCCCCATCCCCACCACCCACATGAGTTTATACGAGACCAGAAAATCTACCCCTAGGGTCCTGTGGAGTCATTGTTCAACCTCTAAATTGATAATTAAAGAATCTTTTCATGGCTATGGTGGCAGTGGCAAGTCATTTTTTTTAAGTTTTTTATTTTTTTAGTTGCAGGTGGACACAATATCTTTATTTGATTTATTTTTATGTGATGCTGAGGATCGAACCCAGTGCCTCACGCATGCGAGGTAAGCGCTCTACCACTGAGCCACAATCCCAGCCCCGTGACAAGTCATTTTTGAAATAAATCTTATTTCCTTGCTTTGGAACTCAAAGTGAGAAGAAACATGTCACTCCCTATCTGAAACACTCTCTGCCTGTCCTCATGAGCTATCAGGCTCAGCTAAATATGGCCCTGGCCACTATGCTAATAATCCCGGCTGGTTCTGAGACCTCCATCCACCACCGATGTGACATTCTTTGTGTTCAAATGTCTAGCTGACGTCTGATGCTTAAAACAGCCCATGCTTTCACCCCCTCTGCATTGTCACAGCCCTGGATCACCACTCTTAAAAGGCTACTGCGGCCACTCCTAGCACCAGTTGCTGACCAGCCTGCCCGCCTGCCTCCCTGCCTGCCTCTGGCCGCCTTGCATGCCTGGTTCTTCCAGCTCCTTGGGGGTCTGACGAAGCAGCGGGGACCATGTCTACCTTTGGCTACAGAAGAGGACTTAGTAAATATGAATCCATCGATGAGGATGAACTCCTGGCCTCCCTGTCAGCTGAGGAGCTGAAGGAGCTAGAGAGGGAGCTGGAAGATATTGAACCTGACCGCAACCTTCCAGTGGGGCTAAGGCAAAAGAGTCTGACGGAGAAAACTCCCACAGGGACTTTCAGCAGAGAGGCACTGATGGCCTATTGGGAAAAGGAGTCCCAAAAACTCCTGGAGAAGGAGAGGCTGGGGGAGTGTGGAAAGGTAGGCTCCTTGGGACTTTACTTTAGCTGCTCCCACTACCCTTCCCCTACCCCCAAGCCCAGGCACTGTTTCCTCTAACTTTTCAGTCCTCGTGACTTTAATGTTCTTATAACTCATTTGTACTTGTTACTGAGACATTTCTCAGAATCAAATAGTCTTGTAACGTCTGTGGCCATCCATGGATCATACTAGGTAAAAATTCATAGCTATGCCCTTTATTTTAAATGAACTAAATGTGGGAACCTCAAGAGGAAAATAATTCACAATCAAGGTATGAGTTTAAATATTTTGTCAAACGTAAGTCTTGTTTGAGTTGCAAGTTGGTGACAAGACACAGTAGCTGTTTCTGTATAATTTCTATTCAGTTCCATCTGTTTTGTGTTGCTTTGACTGCAGTAACAGCTACAGGAAAAATAGTTCATGTTTCCCAAGAAGTTCTTCCCACCAAGAAGTGTAGGCTGGTGGGAAGCACATGGGACTGAGCCAAGGGGCTTATTACTAGTCCTACTCTGTCCCTAAACAGCTGGACTTTGACTAGATGGTCACTTCTTTAGGATTCTATCTGTCCATTGAGGAAGCTCAGTGTTTCTTTTATCAATCAAGAACCCCTTTGAGATTTTGATAAGTTCTAGACCTCTTCCAAAATATGCTCATGTGCATGTACAAACACACACACACACACACACACACACACACTTTTGCATACAATTTCAAAATGATGAAAGCCCTCTGAGGACCCAGATTAAGTATGCTTGTGGGATCATCTCTGAGTCCTTCCTATTTTATGATGGTGATTCTGAGGCTAAGAAATGTGGTCTTATCAGAGAGCTCAGGTTTATTAAGCTCTTGTGTACTGCCCAGTAAACAGTGACTTTGAATCTGCCAAAGAATCATTACTGGAAGGAAGTTCAAAAAACTATGCTCTGGGAAAGTCATTAGATCAAGAAGAATGTTATAATATAAGCCATGTTAATATAAGAAATAAAATCCTGAATCTGTGGAAGAATACAAATCAGGAGAATAGTTTAAAATTCCTGCACTCCATAGAAATTACCTACAATCAAAATGGCTTCACGTCATCCACAAGCTGTCACAGTACTAATCTGGGTACTGTTGGGTAATCTTGATGATAGGTGTGTGGGCCACATTTGCAGCAAGATAGATATGTGTGAGTTTTGTCCATGTCAATCATTGCAGGAAAGGCCACTGGGATCAGGACAGGGTTTGCCAAGGCCACAGTGACTGCCTGTACTGAGAAGCTAGAAGGGGAAATGAGAAGAGACACACATCACCAGTCAGGATTTGGGCCATTCAATTCCTCCACAACCATAATGTTAAGAAGTATTTGTTGTTGTTGTTGTTGTTGTTTGTTTGTTTTTAAATCTGATGTTGGGAATAAGTGTTAAAAGTCCTATGAAATCAAATGGCATGTTTATTACAGTTATTAAAGAATTTCCTTCTAAAAAGAATAAAATTGTCTTCGAAAATCCAGGACATATAGCCAACTACAGCAATAACCTGACAAAGGCATTTTAATGTCATAATGTCATGACAATGGTGGGAACCAAAGGACAAGCTGTTGTCAGCTGTTGGTGAAACCCACCTGATCCTGCCAAAGGTTTTGCTGATCTCTGCCAATGGCTTATCAGCCCAATTAGAGAGGCTGTCTTGTTTATGAACTTTGATTCCTTCCTCAGCTAGTTAGCCTTCCTCCCACTGCACTTTCTGTGGCTGGCCAGCTGTCTCTCTAGTCACAAGGAGTGCAGAGCAGAAGCTTGCTGATGGAGGGTGTAAATCCATTCCCAGCACAAGAAAAGACTTAGAGCAGCTAAGAGGAGCAGAGGTGCAGGGCGGCTGCATAAGGGAAAAGCTGTGCAGCAGGGACCATGAGAAGGAGCTGGGAATCTTGGGGGTCAGGCTTCTGGCTCTGTAAAGGCTTATGAAAATCCTGCGCAACACCTGACTTCTGCCCACCCTGGTTTACACAAATGTGTGCTGCGTGAGAGCTCTAGGGTCCTGGACTCACAAGGGTCCAGCCATCTAGTTTCCCTCACTTGAGTAGCTGCAGGATCTCAGCAGGTGCCAGCAAGTTTCTTCACATTATCTCATTTCATTCTTACCCTTCTGCACAAGAGAACTGAGACTAGGAGAGCTTAAGAAACCTTATTTGAGGTTAACAGCTTGTAAGAACTGAAATTCTGTTGGCACAAAGACCGTGGTTCTTAAAATTGTGGGTGCCCAACCAGTAGCATCCGCATCACCCAGGAACTTCTTACAGCTGCAAGTTTCAGGGCTCTCCAATGTCTTCTGAATGAGAAACTCTGGGAAGGGAGCCCAACAGCCCTCCAGGTGATTATGACTTTAAGAATCACTTAATTCTACTGTAGTTTCTTTGAAATACAGGGAAGTTCAGTGAGTCATCTCAAGTCAACCTCTTTCCTCTTTGTTCATGTAAGGGTGCCAGGGAGGCAATCAGGAGAAATGGCTGACCACCTCCTTCTCATCGTCTTACTTAGTCCTAAAACTACATGCTCTCCCTATTCTCTCCCTGATCACCTCACCCTCACCTCCTCACCACCTGTCTTCCCATCTCCATTCCCCAAAGTACCAGAGTTAACACCAAAGTAAGGTCAAACAGGACATCTATATCCCACTAGTGTAGGAAAAATTTAAAAAGGAGGCAAAGTTTGTTTTTGAACCTCCCTGTCCACCTCCCCTCTCTAGGTCCCTTTTGGCCTTTTGATGTTCTTCTTCTAGACATTCCTGCCTGTAAGGTAGCTGATCGTCTCAGGTAACTCAGGACTATCTAGCTTTTAGAACTAAAAATCCTGCATCCTAGGAGACTCTCCAGACTAAGGCACACAAAGCAGGACAGTTGATTACCTTATCTCCACCTGACCTTACCTTACTTTCTGCAAGATCTAGTCCTAACAGTGAGCAACTATTAACCAAATGTCAATTTAGATTCATTCAGTAAACAAAACATTTGCTGAGTCCCTGCTACATGCTAAGCACTGAGCTAGGTAAGCAAACCTGACATGGTCTCTGCTGTCACCCAACTAATAGTCTATTGGGAAAAATGACAAGTATTTATAATAAAACATGTTAAGTAGTTTGTTGGGGGAGATAAAATACTATGGGGAACACATTGTGGGGATAATTTGAAGGAACATCAAAGAAGGCTTTCTGGGTGAGGCGTCATTTAGGTGTTACATGACAACTCACATTGCTAGATAACAGGATCAGATATTATCTTTCCAGGTGGAAACAGTTCTTGAAAATAGAGCCTAAAGGACTTCTGAAAACCAAAGGGCATAAAATATAATAGCATAAGGCATAAAATATAATAGCAGCAGAAAAGGCAGCATACCTTGGATTTTGAGACAGACTCCTTTTCTCCAAAGGCTATAAAAACTAAAACACACTTGCAAACGTGTGTGCACACACACATATCTGACAGGAGCTAGGATTATTGGAACATATGTAAAGGGATTTGGGGTGGTAGTGAGAACTGTCTGTCTGCAATTCTTCCTTCCTCCAGGTAATCCATTTATTCCACTGCTGGCTCTCTCTTGCTCCTCATCTATGCCAAGGGGCTTAACCAGTGCCAGACTCTCTTTTGTGTTGTTGGGATGTAACTGGTAGAGAGCTGCCACCAAAGCCCGCCCTTACAAACACACACACACACACACACACACACACACACGCACACACACAATCCCTCTCCATCCTGCTCCCAAAGAAACAAGTAAATTAAGACTGGACAAGTCATCCTAGGAGAGGCTGACCCCTTCCCAGGCCATCACTTGGTGCCTGCCACTCTACACAAGTGGATTTCTGGAGCCTATTTCATGATAGCAACTGGGCAAACAAACTTGGAGACAGCTGCAGTGTTTTCCAAAGCTTGATCCACATGCCTTAGGCAGCAGCAGCCCTTGGAGTCAAAAACAACTTTCCAATGTAGAGGGAAGCTTCAGAGCTTTGAAGGCAGGGGAGAGCCCAAGGGCTTCAGAGAGGATAAAGGACTCGAAAGACAGCATGAGGGAAAATCAGGTTTTGTCAGCACTTTCCGAACTTTTTGTTTGTTTTTAATCATTAAAGATAACAAGAAAATGAAAGAAGGGGTCATGTGGGCATCTTTGTATAGTGAATCCTGTAAACAGGAAAGACAAAGATGGTATGAAGTTGTGTTTACCTGGAAGTCCTTCATAACTGATACATGTGAAATATTTTAAAAACACCAGATTGGGCAATGAATTGCTTCATGATTTTCTACTGTTCTCTGCTGATCCACGCTACTGGTTAGAATCTTTAGGTGCCAGAGTGATCTTCCTTCCCTCTCTTCTGCAGTCCCTCCCACTTAACCCTGAGCTCACTGAAGGTTTCCAGCTGATTGCTGGAAAAGGTAATCTGAATGTTTTTCTGCATAGAGTCTGGTTTTGACCTCCTTGTCAGAAGCAGCAGTTCACAGGTGATGTGGAGACTCTGGGTCCCTGTGCCTGGCTCTACCACAAAAGCAGATAGATAGGGAGGAGCAAATGATACCCCCGCTTCTATCTACACTAAGACAAGAGGGGCAGAAAGCAATTGGCCCTGGTCACATCTGCAATTGCCAGCAAATTTGGGGGAGAATTTTTGAACACTATATAAAGCAAACACATTACCACGGTGTGTGTGTGTGTGTGTGTGTGTGTGTGTGTGCGTGAGTATTTTTTTTCTCAAGATGGAGAAATAAGAAAGGACAGGGGGCTGATGCCAGATGGAGGTCTGGATTTGCTAAACTCTAAGTAGGACAGGAGTCAAGTAGTGCAGAGCCCATTGTGAAGAGACAGATTAAATTATCAGTGGTTTTCCAAAACTGAAGTTCTGACTTATTTATTCACAATGGCAAAATCATAATATACTTACACTCAATAAGTCGAATGCTTGATATTCTGTGCAAAACAAATGTGCCTAGAAAAAGTTGTTTGATGGTTATGCAACAAAATATTGGCCTTGGTCACCTCAATGAGAGAATCAGAAGCAGGGGATTATTAACATTTTTCATTATAGACTTGTCACTTGTCCTGTGTTACTGTTATAAATTAATAAAATGTGCATTAAAACTCCTTAGGTTGCAGAAGAAGACAAAGAAGAGAGTGAGGAAGAGCTGATCTTCACAGAGAGTAACAGTGAAGTTTCAGAGGAGATCTACACAGAAGAGGAGGAGGAACAAGAAGGGTCCCAGGAGGAAGAGGAGGAAGAGGACAGTGAGGAGGAAGAGGAAAGAACCATTGAAACCCCAAAAGCTCTTAATGGAACTGTGAATTATGATGGTGTTGATTCTGACCACTCCAAGCCAAAGACATTTAAAAGTCAGATAGAAAATATAAATTTGACCAATAGCAACAGCGGGAGGAACACAGAGTCGCCCGCAGCCATTCACCCTTGTGGAAATCCGACAGTTATTGAGGATGCTTTGGAAAAGATCAGAAACAATGACCCCGACACAACAGAAGTCAACCTGAACAATATAGAGAACATCACGACGCAGACCCTCACTCGCTTTGCCGAAGCCCTCAAGGACAACACAGTGGTGAAGACATTCAGCCTGGCCAACACGCATGCCGATGACACCGCAGCCATGGCCATTGCGGACATGCTCAAGGTCAACGAGCACATCACCATCGTCAACGTGGAGTCCAACTTCATCACAGGAAAGGGGATCCTGGCCATCATGAGGGCTCTGCAGCACAACACGGTGCTCACTGAGCTGCGCTTCCACAACCAGAGGCACATCATGGGCAGCCAGGTGGAGATGGAGATCGTCAAGCTGCTGAAGGAGAACACGACGCTGCTGAGGCTGGGATACCATTTTGAGCTCCCAGGACCAAGAATGAGCATGACGAGCATTTTAACGAGAAATATGGATAAGCAAAGGCAAAAGAGGATGCAGGAGCAAAAACAGCAGGAGGGCTATGATGGAGGATCCAACCTTAGGACCAAAGTCTGGCAAAGAGGAACGCCTGGCTCTTCACCTTATGCATCTCCTAGGCAATCCCCCTGGTCATCCCCAAAACTCCCCAAGAAAGCGCAGACTGTGCGGAGCCGACCTCTATCTCCTGTGGCCACACCCCCTCCTCCTCCACCTCTTCCTCCCCAAAAGCTGCCTCCTCCTCCTCCTCCTCCCCCTCCTCCTCCCCCTCCTCCTCCTCTCCCAGAGAAAAAGCTTATCACTCGAAACATCGCAGAAGTCATCAAACAACAGGAAAGTGCCCAGCGGGCGCTGCAAAATGGACAGAAAAAGAAAAAAGGGAAAAGGGTTAAGAAACAGCCAAACAATATCCTAAAGGAAATAAAAAATTCTCTGAGGTCCGTGCAAGAAAAGAAAATGGAAGAGAGTTCCCGACCTTCTACCCCACAGAGATCGGCTCATGAGAACCTCATGGAAGCCATTCGGGGAAGCAGCATAAGACAGCTAAGGAGGGTAAGTCACCCCGGAACAGAACTTCAGGCACAGATTTAATGAATGTTGCCTGATGGTACCAAAGTTACCTCTCCAAACGCTTATTAGTATTTTAAATATTTTAGTATGTGAGAGCAAGTATACCAAGCAAGGGCTCAGGCGCAGTCATATGAAGGAGCACACTTCCATTTGAGAGGTATGCTTGAGCCACCTGCTTAAGCATCTCAGTCTTATGAGGGCCAAGACCCCTTTAAGACATTCCAACATATAAAAATTCCAATTTCCTCAATATGAAAGTCAGGGAGTCCAGTCTACATTCCAAGAGGATTCATCACTTATCAAAAATTTTAAACAAAGTTGCAAGCAGGACAGCCTGATCTATAATATAAAATTTGAATATATATGCAGCAATAATCAATCTATATCTGGGTTTTTCTCAGAAAATACTGCTAGAGACAGACCCTATGGATATCCATCTGTGTGTGTGTGTCTGTGTGTGTGTGTGCACATGCGCATTCATTTCTTTTTGTGTTGCCTCATTGAAAGAAAATTCCCTGTATTTGTAGGTGGAAGTTCCAGAAGCTCTGCGATAAAAACAGTCTCTAGAAGAGTATGCAGAACTGTTCAATGATGTTAAGTAAAACTACATCATGGGATGTTTTCAACTGCCTTCTTTAATTTGAAATGTTCTCTGACTTTAAAAATAGCTTCACCCAGAAATTCCAAAGAGAATTTAAAGAAACAATCAGCATGTTTCTTCTGTAAATATGAAAATAAAGTTGTTTTTTTTTAATTTTCATGAGATTTGTGTGGGCAAGAAGTGGTTAAAGATGCTCTTCATATCCCTGGATGTGTTGGTGACTCTGAGCTGTCAGGAGTTTTAAGAAATGTGCTGTTATTTTTGTAATCCAAATAAATTTGGATCAAAGGATTTTTTTCTTTTTTAAAAAAGTCAAACTAATATTTTTCTGTGAGTTGGTACATTTGTCAAGTATGTGTGTAACATTGCTGAATATTAAAAATATTATATTCTCACTCAAAAGGTTTGAGTCCTTAGCATTTGCCATTTGTTGTTTCCTTATGTCTAAGAAAATTTGACCATATCTCTTTCTAAAGGACTGGGATCAAGAACTTTCTTTAAAAGACTCTTGTGCCAGGAACTGTGGTGAACGCCTGTAATCCCACGTGCTTGGGAGGCTGAGGCAGAAGGATTGCAAGTTTAAGGCCAGGCTAGGCATCTTAGTGAGATTCTGTCTCAAAATTTTTAAAAAAGGCTGGGGGTGTGGCTCAGTGCTAAAGCACCCTTGGGTTCAATCTCCAGTATCTTCCCCCAAAATAGGTTTTTCTAACAGTAAATTAAAAGGATAAAAGGATCACCTTTATCATTCTGGATTAATTGATATTAGAGCCAGGAAGACAGTAGGTGTGCCTGCGTTTCCATAAGTATGATGATAGCCAGAAGTTAGTTCAGTCATTTATTATGAAAATCAACTATTTCTAGAGGGATAAAAGTGGAAAGTTAGAAAGTTTCTTGGTAGGGGGGAAATAAGTACCAAAGGAATGCCTGGGAAGAAAACCCCCAAATTCCCAGCCCCCTTCTGGCTGATGCTAAAGACACACCATTCAAGTCTCCCTGGGAACCCTCCTTGGACAGTGGGTCTCAGTGGTGTTTTGCTTCTTTTTTTCCCTTATACAAATTGTGGTATAGGGTATTCATGAAATATACCTAATGACATGGGTGATGTATTTGCAATTCCCTGCTGTCATTCCATCCTGTGTCATTGGAAAGGCATCCAAATACCCATCAAAGAAAGATGTATCAAAGATTACCTTGGCCCCACTCTAGTTCTCCACCCTCATGTATGAAAGCTATAAATCCTTTCTAAAGCCCTCTGTATTAACTATGATTAGCCATGTATCCTTCGTGTCCTACAGATTAGAACAGTGGTCTTGGCAAGCTCTCAGGGCTACCCATTCATTAATAATTTGCTTCAGGGATAGGGCTTTGGGTACCTCTAATCAAGAAGACTGTGTTCCACTAGAAAATTTCTCTGACGCTTCTTAGATTTGTTTCTCTCAGTCTATTCCCATTGTTCAGCCATTCTCTTACTGAATAAGAACAGCTAATGTAATCACTTCAAGAGGATTCCAGAGGCCCAGTGAGCTAAGTCAGTATACTGGTTTCAAGTGAGGGGTGGTAGATGAGTGACTTCTCCTGTATGTTTCACAACCTTGAAAGGTGCGTCCCCGTTGTATATATGAAGAAACTGAGGCACAGAAAGGTAAGGGAACCATGACTACATAACCCAGGTTCCTTCCATGTCATTGCCCCTCAATGGTTCCATCCTGACTGGAATCCTCCAAAGTCTCCTTATTCTTAAACCCACAGTGGAGGTGGCTATTTCCCTTGGAAGTGACTTCTCTGATTCACTTCCTTCCATTAGCATTCACAATCATGTTTACTTTTGCTTAAAGAAATAAAAGTTAAGTTCAGGTTTTTCAAAGACACCTGTGTGTGTGTGTGTGCCTGAACTTGTGAATAAATTGAGACTAGAAAAGCCAAGTCAGACCTTTCTTTCCCCTAACACCGTGTGCACAAAGAGGGTTCTTCTACATGGAGGGGCGGGAGTGAGAGGTGAATAGCTTCCAACTCCATCCTGTTGAGGCAGAGGAGCAAGTGTCTGCTGACAAACTGGTCATTGATAAGAGCACACAGGAGTCCCAGAAAAGGTATGTGACAGTCCTCTGGAATGAGGAGAGAAGAGCTAGCGGCATGTTGACAGGAGCTGGTTGGACTGGGGAGACTGGCCAGGACTTCTCAGGAAGGAGTGACTAGGAGACATGTTTTCTTCTTTGCATTATAAAACCTTTTTTGCTACCTTAGGAGACTGCAGAATGCGCTTACTAGGCACGTAACAAAATACAAATAAAGATATGGACCTTCACATTCAATCCACAAAAGAGAACACTATGAAATCCATAATAAGACATAATGATGCCTATCATTA
Source organism: Xerus rutilus (assembly GCA_028644305.1). NCBI lineage: Eukaryota > Metazoa > Chordata > Mammalia > Rodentia > Sciuridae > Xerus > Xerus rutilus. The sequence continues at coordinate 26,562,245 of CM053407.1, read as the reverse complement.
AGGAAAAAAACATTTCTAGAATGTGTTATTGCAGAGTCCAGTACTGTAAACATATATGATTTAATGTTAATCATCATTCAACATAGGATGGGACCCTAGTTTATACTCCCTGCAAACTCACAAAGCTGGTATGAAACTAATTAGTTCATCTTCTATAAAGAGCCTTCAACTCACTGAGAGAAAGGCTGTCCAAGACCATATGAGGTATTTAGGCTATGATTTATACATACATGTTGACCTCTGAAAATACACCTCATTCTGATTTGAAATTGCGCCAGAATGCTGAGTCTCACTCTGTTTCACGAGCCCTGCTGCCACAGGTATTTAATAACTCAGTGTCAGCAGGATCTTGATTTAACACTTGCCCTGAGATGGTTGCTATGAGGGAGGGAAAGGAAGAAGTAATGACAGGGTGCAATGTCTATACAGAGATACTATAAAAATGGGTAAATCAATATGCTCTTGAAAAGTCCTCATAACTACTTCCTTTCATGACAAAGTTAAAACTATCTCTTCTTTGTTTCTCTGAAACTCTTAAAGTAGACTTTTAGGTCCATTAATCACCACATATATGATATAAAAGGCTAAGAATTGACCTAAGACTTAGAAGGATCAGAAATATGCACCATAATTGGTGCACTTAACATCTGCAGATATTTCCTGAGTGCATACCATGTTCCAGAAACTCCTCCATACACTGGAGATAAATGGTGAGCAAAACAGTTCAAGCTCCATCCTCATGTGACATATATTCCCATCTAAGGAGGGACCTCACACTATTCCTTCCTGCACCTGTGCGTGTCTTTATCCCGTGGCTCCTATGGAGGAGAGACTCTGCCCCATGCTGAGGAGAACAACTTGAACTAGAAAATGTCCTCTACCTCAAAGTGGTGGAAATCCTTAGAAATCAACTTTTCCAGATGAATAAGAACTCTTCTTCATACATGATCTATACAAAAATAGGTGTTGGATGGATTTTACCTGTAAGCCACATTTTACCATTGATCCTTGCTCTAAAGTAGACATGAAAAAAAGCTTATCAGAGAAAGTGATACTTAAGTTGTATATTTTAAAAGAGAAGTCACCAGGCTTAAAAACAAATAAAAAGATCTAATGATGAGGAAGTGAGGAAAGTTCAGTTTGAGGAAACGGGTAGTATAGAAACATGGCAAGAAATCACAGAATTTTATCTAATTCTGTAAAAACATCAATTTGGTAAAAAGTTAACATTTCCCTGTTGTTTTTTTTAAAGTATTATAACCTTGATGGATTAAGAAGAGGAGTTTTGTGATTTTTATATGGCCTTTTCTTTTTAGAAAAATAGCATGTGATCAGAACAACTACTGATAACCTTGAAGTGTGTATCTTTTAAAGTCCTTCTTCATGCATATTTGAACACACATGGAACTATTTTTTCTATGAAAAGGAAAAGATAGCTTATAGACCATCATGCCACTCACATTTTATTTAATCAATTTCACCAGCTGTCATATATTTAGGTGATTTTGACTAGTCTTCTGGTGTTGAGTATTTTGTCTATTCCAACTCATCCCTTAGCATTTGATTATTCTAATCTTTCAATTTCCCAAAACCCTTAGAAGAAACGGTCAGTTGAAAAACGACAGCTAGAATGGTGTTTTTCAGATAGAACAGAGTCCTGGAGCATCATTGTGGTACACAAAAACTGGAAATTAGGTTTCAACCTAATTGTCAGGTTTACCAAGTTTCTCTCAGCCAAATTACATACCTATCTGAACCATGGACATGTGGTAAATACATTTCAAAAAGCTAGTAAACTTTTCTATGTCTAAACAAAAAGCCTAGACAAGTTAGTGAAAACTGAAGAATATGGACCCAACTATGAAAGCCATGAGAAACATCCAAGGATGGTAAGAGGGGGAGCAGCATGATGTTTACTTAGGATTTAAAAGCATGACTTTTGCAATCCAGGGAAGAATGGATTTAGTGAGGCCCAGGCTAATGGCAGGAACAGTTAGAAGACCATTTTCATGATTGCAGAATGAAGTAAATGGTGCAGACTTGAACTGTGAATGCTGCATAGGTGTGCTCAAGTCAGAACAGAGGCAACAGACATTAAGAAAGCGTAAGCTCATCTGAATTTAGTTACTAGTCAGATGGAGATGGCAGGGGACAATGCAAATAAAGGAGTCTAGGTGGATACCTGCAATCTTCGCTATGTGATTTGAATGGCCCCAAATGCCACACAATGGAATAAGAATATAGCAGGAGTAGGTGTGTGTGTGTGGGAGTGGTTCAATTAAAAATACCTTTCTGAGGTGGCTCTCGGCCTGATTGTGAGGGTCTAGAATCCTGATGGTGGCATTTGTTCTGCAAGTAGGATTTGGAGGCTCATGTGGTCTCTGTGGCATTTAAAGATCAAGGTTTGGACAAGGTCACCCAGGTGGGGGTGGGGGGTGGGGAGTATGAGCAGAGTGGATGAAATCAGACAAAAGAAATATTCCAAAGCAGATTGCTGAACTAAGGAATGGTCAAGGCATGAAATGACTCAGGGAGTCCAACAGCCCAGAGGTGTTGAGTTGTTGACCACGGAGAGAGTTGGTTCACGGGGAAGTAGAGATGGAAATCAGAGTGTGGGGTTATGGGGCCTACAGAGTGGCATGACTCAGCAAGATGGGGAGTGTGCAGTGCTTAAAATAATGACTGTGCTGCTCTGATGGAGAGTCAGAGGTCCACCCGGGCTCAGGATTGAAAAAGGACCATCTTCCAGGTATGTCACTTTTACTTGACATGAGAAAAAATTTTCATATACATAGTGTTATGAACCACATGCTGACGTGTTGGTCAATGGTGGGCCACATTAGACAACAGTGATCCCATTAAGATGATATATTCTAGTGAAGTCATATCTGTCTTAGTTTATGTAAGTGCACCCTATAATATCAAAATATCACAAGAGCAAAATCACCTAACAACAGATTTCTCAGAACATATCCCTGCCCTTAAGTGATGCTTGATTGTCTATTAGTCTGTTCCTATATCTAAGACCCAGATAAAGTCTGGAAACCTCATTTCATCTGTGGCAGCCCAAAATCTTCTGCAAGGTTACTGGTGCACTTGGGTGGACTTGGGGGCTTATTTGCGTATGGCTGTCTTTGGCTTCATACCAAGAGTGCATCTTGCAAGCCTATGATTAATGTCCCTATTTCAAGCCACATTGACCCCTTTTGTGATTTCTACAGATTCAATATTGCATGAAAATGTGGGAAAAGAAAGTGGAGCTAACATTAGAGCAACACAAAGAGCCTCAAATTGATCAAGAGATATCTGTTATTAAAAATCCTCTGGCTAACTCACGAGCAGAGATGTTTTCAAAGTTTTAACCCACATAATAATTTGTGTTTTCTGGCCAGCTTATCACTTTCTTCCTCTTCCTCTTCTCATGGTTCAGCCTCAGCACCACCCTTCTAGATTATCTTTGGGGGTTCCAGTTTCTTCCTTTCTGTCATGCATAGCAAATTCAGCTCTGGATATCCTTCTCCCAAAGGCAGGTCTACCTCTACCTCTGCATACCCAAATAGGTCAATGTAGTCAGCAAATTGAAAGGGCCTTTTATTTAACAAGAGTCCCTCTAAAGTTATAATTGTGAATAGAATTTTCATCTCTCTGAAAAATGGTACATACTGTCCTTAACTATGATGGAAGCCCTTGTTGAACCACTCACCATCTGTGACCTGGACTGTTGTATTGCTGTTGCTTACTAACTGGTTTCTCTAACTTCATTCTGTTTATTCTTAATTTGCCTTCAACAGGCCAGAGTGATATCTTTTCCAAAAAACAATTCTGGTCCTATCAATCACCTGCTGGGAATTCATCAGTGGTAATCTGCACTCTACGTAATGAAGTCCTTAACCCTTGGCATGGCAAACGTGATCCTCATTATTTTTCTCGTTTTCCATGACTCGAACTCATGAGGCCTGTACCTCAGCCATACTCAACAACTTGCAATTCATGGATCTTGACCTTATCCAGACACACACATTTTCACACACCGTCCTACCTGTCAGGAATTCACTTCCTACTCTTTACATCTGGTTAGTGTCTACTCATCTTTCAAAGGAGACCTGGTAGGTGGCTAACTTATTGCCTGAAAGCATTCTTCGAAAGAACCCATGTTCTCTCTACGCTGTACCTGAGTGACCTCATCCAAACCCCACATAACCCCCAAATCCCAACCCTAGCACAAATCCTGTCCTCATGGTTTAAGACCCAAACCTTCAAATAGACAGGCACTTGAGACACATGCGTTTAACCCTGAACTCCCCTTCCTGTTCCTGCTGTGTTCCACAGTCTTGCATTTAATTCATTGCATATTCCTGCCTATGCCTATCCCTTTCTTTTTCCTGATGGGTAAAGTTTCCACCCCTCCTGCCTTCACCATTCATAACCAGTTCTAACATAGCACTTGCCACATGAGCTTTTTAAGGAAATTACCCATGTCTGATCTTGTTAGTGTCCCAGGGTCAAATCTGTTTGATAATGTTTATTGAATGAATGAATGATCCCTATAAAAGGCAGATTGCTCACAATGTATAATCTTTATGATAATAGCATTTTGTATTTCTGATATTGTACAGTGTATGTTTTTCAAGATAGAAAATGCCCCTGGCTCATTCAACACCTTCAGCCAGCATAAATCTCAGGTCTTGCTTTTCAAACACCATTCCGGTCCTACTACCTCCTTGTATTTGCTTATACTATCTTTTCAGTTCAGAATGACGCCCCCCCCCCTTTCATCTCCTTGGGTCAATAAGCTACTTATCTTTCAGGGTTCACTTCTATGAAATTTATCTGTTCCAGCCTTTCATGAGTCTTCCTTATCCCATACTCAAACTTCTAATTTGGTGCCTACTACATTTAGATTTCGATTATACTACTCATCCATACATCCTAATCTTCCTACTCTCCCACTGGACTGGTATCCAGGAGATCAGCTGCTATATCTTATTTTTGTGCCTCATTTCATTCACAGAAAGGACTAGTACATATTTTTGAATAGATAATTAGCTGCTCAACAACAATGAAGAGACACCATGATAGTATTGTTTCATTTCCTCCTCCCAGGGTGGCCAACAGTGGTTAAGGGACCCTTTTTCTTCATGCTATGACAAGATATTACATGAATTGCATTGCTCAGCTCTGAAGAATGCCCTAATCACTAACAATTTTTCAACTTAGAGAGGAGATATTATTTTTGAAAACAATATAATTAAATGACACATTGACATACTAAAGTGTTTCCAAGCCAAAGAGGGGAGAATAGGGGATAAGTATTTTACCCTCACATAACATTATTGGGCTCTGTAACACGGCAAACTCTTCAACAAAGTGTACTACTTAGAATTCCTGTATTCAGTGACTTCTGCCTTCTGAAGGATCCTGATATCTGTAGATCCATCCATGGATTAATGGTTGGTAAGCTAGACCAGAAGCACCATGGAATCAGAGAACAACAGCTCATCTGGAAGGCCATTTGTGGGGAGATGTCTAGTCAGCCAAGAAAACTTCTTGTTTGAGCAGGACAGTAGATATAATCTGACCCTGGTCAGAGTGGTGGTGCTGGATATGGGTGGATATGTCACCATGAGGTCTGACCAAAGCAAGAAGTGACCCAGAATTTAACAATGAAGCTTACGGGACTTGACTGCTACCCTTGAAAGGACAGGAGAAAAGGAAAGCAAGCTATATTCCACATCTGAACTTGAGGATGGGCAAGAAGCTAAGGAAGTAGTTTAGATGGGATGGGTGGAGTCTAAGAACAAAATAGGAGGAGTCATTGGTCCTTTTTCGGTACAAATGCTGTGATTCCCCCCAGTGGAAGTTGGCATTAGAGAATGGTGCAACCAGGAGGGGATATATCAAAGTCCTGGCATGTTGCATATAAGCTGAAGATTGTATTCAATTTTACTTCTACTTACTGATATTTTTATTTTTTTTAAAAAAGTTTTTATGTTGATCAAAAAATGTTTTTATGTCGACCATGGTTTGAAAGGAAGTTTTAGAGCAAGGATTGGTCACAGAGTCCAGGACAGGACAGGACCTACACAGGGCAACCAAAGGGCCCCAGGGAATGTAACACTAAGGAGCAGCCAGTGGTGGGCACATCATTGTACTTCTGTGCCAGAGTTCTTAGAGCATGCACACCTACTCTCTCACCCTCCTCCCTCGAACTCCACCACCCCTTTTCCATGTGTGGTTGAGGACAATAGCATCTCAGGCTTCAGTGGGAAGAGTTTGGCAAGCCAAAGATTGACAACTACAAAAGTTGTGATCTCAAAACAAACCATTCCAAGGTAAAATGATGATGATTTTTAAAACCCTAACTCTTGAGTTCATCAAATTTGCATTCTACAACTGAGGTTTTTACTTTGATGTGTTTTGTTTACTGACTATTCAACACAAATTTTCAGACGACTGATCATTAAACATTGTGTAGTTAGCTTCATAGTCTCTACACTAAGTTAAACTATTGGTTAGCAATGTAACTTTTTTTGAGTCATGTATTTACGTGTTTTAAAAATTAGGCATGTGATTGAAAAGTCTACCCATTGTCTTTCATCAAAATACTGTGGTCACTGGCACAAACTGCTAATTTTTTCTCTTTCTGAATGAAATCTCAGATGATCCATTAATCATGGTTACATAAACACAACAAATGATCAAAGTTGCTCTAAATTACAATTTTCAAGTTGTCTTTTTGGGAAGTTATCAGGAAATAATTCTCCTTCAAGCTGAGGGTGGGTGATGCCAGTCTCCCCTACCCCTAAGAAATAATATTCATGTGAACAAGTCAGCCAATGAATAGCATCTCAAAGGGATGCTTTACATTGAAGCAAAACTGGAAAAATGAACCTTCTTTTTCCTTTATAAAAAAATTACATTAAAGCAGAAGAGTCCTAGGGAAAATATCTATTTGTGAATGTCTTTCTGGACAGAGATTACTTTAAATTCACAAAGGACTCTGAGGTATTTCCAGATAAATTTCTGTGTAAACATTTATTAAGTACTTGGGATTACTCAAACGTACCAATTACCTAATCTCATAGTTCAAATGGAAAAAATATTTTAATGGTGATAGAGTAGGGACTGGGGATTAGGGATAAGAAAACCAAGACACATACTCCAAAAATCTGGGTTTGTCCCAATATCACAGCTTGCCCTAGAGGCCGTTGATTTAGCTGCATGATAATAATGTATTTTCCTTTCTGTTGTATTTTCACTTTGAAAACAAAGCATGACTTTGCATGTGCATAAGAAGGAAATGTAAAAGATATTGGAGTAACAATATTCTTTCTTATGCAGACCATAGCTGGTGTTTTATGTCATGAGATATGTAGGGTATCATAGTAGTTAAGAGTCTTGAGCTTGAGACTCAGCTCTGCCACTTACTAGCTATTTAACTTGGGGCAAACTATTAGTCCTTTTCAAGTTACGTTTACCTTGTTGTTCATATAAAACATTCCATGCCAAATTTCAGCAAAACTGATTAGTAGTAGTATGATGGATGCTTTTCCTCAAAGGAAAACCATCTTAGTGATGAAAGTCTGGGAAAAGGATGAACACAGCCATGGGACTTTTGGAAGCTCCTTAAATGACTTTCTTTTATCCAAAAGTAGTCCACATTATAGCATCTCTGCAGAAAGGAGACAGGGTCAGGAAATGCCACCCTGAAGAAATCAAAGAGCAGTTTATGCTGGGAATTACCAACCAAGTGGGCCCTCTGGGGAGTATTTATTAGAAATTTTTTTTTTTTTTTTTGGGAATGCTAAGTGCATTGCCATCATAAAGCAGGACACATATTTGAAGTTGTTCTTAATGTTATCTACAAGAAGTCCCTGGGATTTCCACTGTGCTCTCCATCCCCAAATATCAGTTTGCTTACAAGTTATAGAACCTACCCATGCAAAGCAAAATCCTACTGTGTGTGTTTATATACCCTATCACTTTTAAACACCTGACAATTACTATCAGTTTCTGTGAGGACATAGGGATTGGGGAAATGAAAGCACAACACTGTACTGGATAATCTCCACAAGTATTGCGCAGAATGTAGGTCATTACCACTATTTTCAGAGAAAAAGGAAACCTGGTGAATGATTTAGTTTCAAGAGAAGCTATAACCGAAGACTGGGGACAAAACTTTATTAATTCCCTCAAATCTGTTGTTTTCCCTCAATTTCCTGTTCAATATTGTGCAGTAGTTTCTATCTTTTGAGATGATGTGAAAAAAATGTCACTGGGAATTTAGGTCCTGAAATCAAACACTTGGGCAAAATACTTATTTACGTTTGGGTGTTTACATAGCATTGTGCCTGTTTCTCCAAGCACTTGGCCAGAGCAGCTCTGGTAAGTTGGTTAATACCATTATCAGGCAAGGTGCCCCATTTATTTAGGCCAGTTGCTCCGGAGGAAATGAGTAACAGTGTAAAATGCCACGTGTACCTACATTTCTCTGAATAGCATGTTGAACATTGAGATTTGTGCATGTTCAAAATTCCATGCCTAATGATCCTTTTTCTTAATTTTAAGACAACAGCCATCTGGAGATCCTGATTTAGCTTTGATGAAACAATTAAAGGAATAAATATATATCTGTCCTTCCCATCTACAAGTTTTGCACCTGCAGACTGAACCATGTATTGAAAATAGTCAGGAAAAATTTGCTTCTGTACAGATTATGTACAGATTTACTTTTTCATTCTTACGATCCTCTGGTACCTTTTCAGGCATCATGAGTAATGTGGAGATGATTTGAAGTACAGGGAGGATTGTGAGGTTATATGTAACTACTACACCATTTTACATAAGGGACTTGAGCATCAGTGGATCTTGGTATCCACAACGGTTCCTAGAATCCTCAGTGGATATGAAGGGGTGCCTTTATTTCCTATATTACAGCAGATTTAAACTCTTGCTGTATTTAGAGGTAAATTTTATAGCAACCTGCAATAAAACAGCCTGTAGTCACCAAATTGTCCAACTAGACTGTTTTCACCACTGAACTTACTGCCAGTCTTTTGGACAATAGTTATAAATATAAATCTTTTCCTTATCCTGTTTTAACAAAAATTTTACTGTAAATCAAGTGCCAAGTACAGGGATGTAAATAACCTAAGAATCATGACTAGCTTAAAAAGCTATTTCTCAACCTAAACAGAGTCAGCCACAGGGCTTGTGTACTAGTTCCTCCTCTTTGTATCTGGCAAGTTGTCTTTAATTTCCACAGGTTAGAGGGTTCTAAAGTACATCTTACATGTGTCAATATACAAAAATGCTTTTGCTCATGCGTACTAATACCATGATCATTTTCAAATAACACTAACTTGTAATAATACTCCAGTAACCTGTCAGAGCAGATCTTGTGATTTTACCTAAGTTTCAAAGTTGACTTAGCCATTTGTTTACACACTGGTTGTACAGTTTTGATGTTGAATGTCCCCTCCAAGGGTCCATGTGTTAAAGGCTTGTTCCTTGGGGGGGTGGGGGGGTATTGGCCCTTAGGATGTTGGGAGTGTGCTCCTGATAGGGACTGTAGAACTCCAGGCCCTTCCTCATTATCTTTGCTTCCTGGCCTTGAGGTAAGCATCTGCTTTGCCATCCACTCCCCACCATTGCCATCTGCACCTTATCAGAAGCCACAAGCAACACTGCTCCATCATGGACTAGAAGATCCAAAACTAAGCCAAAATAAGTCTTTTCTCCTTACAAGTTAATTGGCTCAGGTATTTTGTTATAGTAATGTGTAGCTGAGTAATATACCAGTGTATCTCCCACATTTGGTGTCAAGGGTTTTCTGCCATTCTTTACTTTGTCCCCAGTGCATATCTTTTTGCCATTCACAAATGGTTGTGAGCACACCTATTCAAAATTGACTGTGTCTAGGTAATCTAATAAACTATAAAAAGCTGTTAAGAAGCTGGCAGGGAAACAAACACAAAGCCTGGTTACTTAGCATTATGTGCTCACCTGAATTGGCCCTATTACCTTGATCTTAGAGAAATATTAGGACATGGAATGAGATTTTATTCTAGTGTCTACTTCCAACTTATAGTAACAATAATTACTATAAATAGCATGCTTTAGTGTAGGACATTAGGATAACACTTGCATTCAAGTGCATTTATCTATTGGTTTGGAAAATCAGACATCTGGGAATTTTGAAGACTTGGGGAAGAACATTCCGTTTTGCTCCCATTTCTTATTTGCCAGATCCTATTAATATTTTAAAAATGTATATTTGAAAGCACTTTAGAAAATTTCCAATTTTTTTCTTTTTTCTTTTGCTTTTAAAATGCCCATTCCTATCCTCAATTTTGTTGAAGGTCTTATCAACCTGAAGATGTAGATACAGGCAACTTGAAAGATATCCCAAAGTTTATAAATATTAAGCAGTTCACATACAGGGTAAATTTTCTAATCCTAACTCACTATATATCACAAATGAAGACCAAAATATGAAGATAATGGTAAATCTAAGTGTTAACCAGCCTTGTGGTGGAAAGAGCAAACATTTTTTTCTGTACAAGTTATCTTCTTTCCCAACAATCCATCAAACCTCACTTAACAATACATAATGTCTAGTCAAATAGGCTTTGTAAAGAATCTGCAGAATCAAAACAACTGAAATGCACCATGTATATTTCTCCTGAGTGAGTAGAAATATATTGCTTTAAAAATGATTTAGATAGTTGGGGAAAAAACATGAAAAAGATAGTGATTCTCATCAAAACCAATTTTTCTGCTGTTTTGGATTCTGGGGAAACAAAGTGATAGAAGTGCTTGTTTTTCACCCTACAAAATGATTCTACATTTAATTTTATTGAGCATTCTCTCAGTCACCTATCTTGAAAAAAAGAAACACATGCTTAACAAAGAAAAAGAGTCCTCCCTATTCTCTGCTTCTTTAGACTTTCACCCCAAAAGAAAAGGGTTCTTTTCAGATCAAAATCTGGTTTAGAGACAAAAGAATTAGGGCTTGGTCAGCTTTGTTCCCCTGTATTCAATGGGAAAATGATAATGCCTTTCTTTTGCCTGATTTCCTTCTTTCCACACCACATTTTATTTTACTGCTCTTTTCTAACAAGGTTGAAGTACATGCAACTAAAATTAGAACCTCCCCTTTCTTACCAACAGTAAAACTAGGAAGTTGGATTTAAAATGTTGTTTGTCCTTGTGCTCTTGGAAGAACTCCTGGTCTTTAAATTGACAGTGCAGCTGTTGATTGAAAACTTTACAGAAAGATATATTCTGAATCTTGTCAGATAAGTCCATTGGAAGGGTTTATAAAATATTTACATCTAAGAAAAGACAATGCCTATTTACATCCACAAGGAACTAATAAAAGTAATTTGGATGTATAATCAAAAGCTCAACCTCATTTCAACTCAGTACTGAATGACAGAAGTACCCTATGATGATCAAATGCTTGGGCAATGTAGGGTGACCGCCATCAATGAGCCAAGACACCATCACATGCTTAGTCGGAGGCTGACTCCTCAAAGCCAGCCAGCTTTTCTGGGCAGAGATGGGCACAGGATGCTGGTGGCTTCTATCAACACTCAGATGATATGTGAGGAAGGGTGTAGTCTGCAGCCACAAATCTTACAGAAACAAACTCATTTGTGGTTTATCCTTTAGAAAAATACAAGCCAAGGATGCAACAATATTATGGTGCAAGGAAAAGAACAAACTAGTAGTCAGATGTGGCTTCTGAGAGTCCTTGAACTAACAAGCCCACAACCACTCTGAATATGGTACCCTTGTCTGTGGAATTGAGAGGATGGGCTTGACGGTGCCCACATGCCTGTTTCTTCCAATATAACTTGACAGTCTCCAAATGTCTTTCAGTTGTGTAATAAATGTTTTAAAGAACCCTAGTGTGGGCGAGAACTTCTTACTTCTTTGTTGTACCTTAATGTCTATTTATTTAGCTCTTAATGATAGTTATTTAAATATGGTGATATTGATGCTTTTAAAAGTTCTTAGAAGTAGGACTTGATGAAAATAGCAATAACTAAAACTAAATTTAGGTCATGATATGCCAACTAATTCAAGACAAGACAGTGTTTTGGTTAAGTTCCATAATGCAATTGAACATTGAAAATAAATTTTCTCCTAAATAAAAAATGAAGAAAAGAAAAAACAAATATTACTAAAGAGTAGTAAGGAGTTTAGGAGCCACTTTGAATTACTAGGAATTTCCTAAAAGACCAAGAGCTGACTAAATTGAAAATCGCTTATAAATTACTATTTTACTCAAAATAATTGTGTAGCATTCATATCTTCATGTCTTGATGGTGGTGCAGATGACCAGTTTAGATTTACACTGAACTTGTGTGAAATTAAATACTTCACCAACAGTACAATCATCAATGTGCATTTGTTTTTAACACTACAGCAGAAGCATCTGGAAAGGCAAACATTTCCATAGGTTCCTTAAGAAGTAAAGAAGTAAATCTTTCCATTAGCTGCAAAGCCTGTTCCCCTTCATATTTGTAACAACTAGTTTATCACATATTCATCTTTTCCTAATGGTTTCCCTAAAAACCAGTTAAAAATAAAATCCACAAATAAATGACCAAAAGATTATGGGAGAATGCTGTGTTTTAAACACAAGATGTGAAAGTGTCAATATAAAAAATATGCAAGGTAAAATTCACCAGCTCTGGGCTGGGGCTGTAGCTCAGTGGCAGGGCACTTGCCTAGCATATGTAAGGCCCTGGGTTTGATCCTCAGCACCACATAACAATGAAACAAATAAAGGCATGCTGTCCATCTACAACTACAAAAATAAACAAACAAATAAATAAAAATAAATTCACCAACTTTTCCACAAAGGATTTTCTGTCACACTATAAATAGGCCTTATCACTGTACTTGTCCTTGAGCTCTATTCCTAAAGAAGTCATTTCTGTTGGTTAGATAAATATGATGTGACAGACAATTCTGAGGCACTTTCCTCTTTAAAAATTCTTTTAAGTTGTTTAATACATTCTTAAGGGCTCACATTTATACAACAGAAACAACTTTTTAATAGAACATACTATTCTTGAAATATTTGTTAACTTTGGCTGAAGCTCTTGAAAGGCATTCTGTAGCAACCTACACTCTAGATTCCATAACTCAGTTTAATCTTCAGACACCCACTGCCAGGGTCAGCAGAACAGAAAATTCTATTTATCAAAAACTGAATTTCCTATTTAAAAATGAGCACCATCTTTGATACTGATTATTGAAAATCATTTATGGCTTCCATGAACTGCTGTATTTGGCATTTACTGAAGCTACCAGTAAACTTCAGTATCATTCTAATTTAGAAAACTTTAACATTTTTGGTATATGGAAGAGTTCCAAACAGTGTGACCTTGTGATGTGAACGCTCTGTGTTCCATAGTACTCTCACTAGTTTCCAGGGGAGCTGCTGAGCAGCTGTCATGTTTCCCAATAGAACAGGGTGTAACAGTCTCTTGCTTACCATGTTTATTTAATGGCACACTCTGCAACTCTCAGGCATGCAGCCACTGAAAACTTCAACCATCATAATTTGTTGCTCTATATGCTTTGCTATTCTCTACAGTTTCAGGATTTTGTAACCTATTTTAGTCTTTTAATAAACAAATAAAAACACACCATTTTACGCTATTTGGGCCAAATTAATTTTATTATGCTCCATGATGAATTGCCACCAGTGCAACATCCTATTCACTATACATTTAAAAAAAAAAAAATTCACATACTAAACAAAATTTCAGTTGATAAATGGAAATGAATGATTGAAAATTTTTATGAATCTCGTACATACAATATGTGGCTAGCTGAAATTGTCTATCACATGGCATTTAGATATAAAAAGCCTCATGCTAGTTTGTTAAATGCGAAGGCTACCAGACAGTCATTTAGCTGGAGTATATATGGGAGGCTTTCAGACAATGCACAGGTATAGTGTTGCCCACAGTGCAGGACAGTGGAGGACTGAAACATGCAAACTTCTATCTTACTCAGTAAAGAAGATGTAGTTTTCATGCCTGGACTGAACTCCACAGCTGTTATGTTTCAACCAATAGAAATTTAGACTTTGTGCAATCACAACAAAAGGTCTTTTTTTCTTTTAAGAAAAAAGAACAAACTCAATTGCCTTTGACAAATTATATACCTATCTTATGTGTTGTGTTTCCAACTCCATCCTCTGCTCAGAGAAGCTCTTAATAAATACTTATCATACCACAGTTAGCTGGAAAATCCTGAATTCCTTGGCCAAAAGTTAAGAAACATCTTAAATTGGCCTTACCTTACATTTCTAGGACACTTAAAACACTTTTTTATAATGTCATAAAAAAGAAATGTTTAATGTTATTTATTTTTTCAGAACCGGAGGATTGAACCCAGCAGTGCTTTAACACTGAGCTACATCCTAGACCTCTCTATTCTGAGACAGGGTCTTGCTATAAGGTTGCTGGCCTCAAAGTTGTGATCTTCCTGCCTCAGCCTCCCAAGTCACTGGGATTACAGGTGTGAGCCACTGCACCAGACTTAATGTTATTTATTTAAAATAATTATAATGTCCTAGTTACTATTTGCACAAATTTCTGATTTTATTGGTTAGTAGCTGTCCAACCTCATCCACGCCAGACTCACTGAGCTAAAGCCACAATAAAAATGATAGTAAGCAGAAAAAGGTTTCTAGCAGCAAAGGGCACTGTTTTTACAAGAAACAAAAATCTAGAATCTTTCCCATGTGCTTAAATTACTCTTGCAAGGAAGGTAACATTCTTTGAATAACTTAACTATTTTACTGCACCACTTAACTGCTTTCATCAACTAAACCTCTTAAATTATTTTTTATGATAACTAGATGCATGATCACTAGAGATTATGTGATAAACTGGTTAAAATTCAAGCCACATCTTGCAGGTCCAGCCTGTCAAGATCATGCCAATATTAGATTTTGGTTGAAACAATTCTAAATAGTGTAATTTTTAGTTGGGTATCGTGACTACAGTAATGAAATACATTTGGAACTACATTCTGCATATGACTCAATGTGAGAAAAATATGTCTGTATTTAAATTAGATAATTTTCTACCTAAATTTCAAAGTAGGTAGGTATGATAATTAGCACTATAAATATGAAACGACCACCTTCAGGTGGATTAGTGTATTGTAAAGAGGCAAGGACACCCTAATTTTAACACACCATTTAGTATGCATAAACAAATGTGCAGGTTGTAAGGTTTTATTTTTTTTTTTTAAATCTATCAAATCAGAATCAGTTACGTGTTTCAAGAAAATTGACATTGGGACCATCAATCTTTTAAGAAAAATGTAACCCTTCACCTGGTATTTGACAAAAACCTTGGGATATTACCAAAAGAAAAATGTACAGTATGTTATGTTCAGCATTACAGTACATACCTTTGCCAACTAATTTGATTTTTATGGTTGGTATTTTTGAAAACCTCAATCCATACAAACTGAGAAATAGAATGACCATAACTGTTCATAAAGAATGAAACTACTCCCAAAGCCTCCAAACTCCAACTTAGATAATTTTTCAGAATAATACCAAAAATATTTTTTAGAGTTTGCCAAAAAGCCTGTCACATTTGCTACAGCATAAACATAACCGCAGTCAAGTACAGGTATGTAAGAAAGGGTTCCCTGTGGTTCCAGCCTGTAAACACCACTACTGTGCCAGTAACAGCAATATTGCTGTAAGAGGCATTATTGATTTCCCCTATTGGTATCTCTCTGTAGAGATGCCATACAGAGCATATTGCTAAAATTTGAAAAATGGCATCAGTGTAGTGATGTCTAGAGAACTGTACAAGGTATCAACTTCAACATTCATATGTAGCATTGTATTCAAAATGAAGGGGCTAAAGAAACTAAGGTTTACATCACTTAAAAAAGAATGTAGTGCTATAATAGATTTTAATAAGAAAATTTAGGTACAGAAAAAGTAGGGTATGAAAATAGTGTTTTCCTTCTGGCATTATAACTAAATTACATTAAGGTTTTTGTCAGTCTCAGATATAGTATTTAAACTCCCTTGTTGATGGAATGAAGTATATTCACAAATCAAGTGAGCATCCTGGTGTAAACTTGTACACAGTAACAGGGAGTAGCTTTGTAGAGGATTATGACAAACCTTTACAGATTAAATGAGGTATTGCACAGATTAATAAAAAAAAAGCAAAAAAGGCAACAAAAATATACAGCAAATTGGTAGAACATTTACATGATAATTTTACAGAATCCATAGACAGAAAGTAGTGTTTAGTATTTCACCTTAAAAATATATATATAATATATAGATCAGTCTTCCCATTCATCATCATCCTCAAAATCTTCTTCATCATCTTCATCTTCATCTTCATCTAGAAGAAAATCATTAAGAATAAAAACATAAATGTTACATAATTCTTGGGTGAGTTCTCCAATTATTTAATGTCTGGAAACATAATCCATTTAATTCCTGGATAATTAATTCCTGGAGAATAGTTAAGATAGTTTAAAATTTGATGAAATACATCTAAAGAGTGTGATAGTTAAACCAAAGATTAGAACAGAAGTTCCATGATTTGGGTTCTGTCTTAGTATCTATGGAACAAATTTCAACCTGTGTGTGATTTTTCCCTCTCTCTCTGTACTGGGGATAGAACTTAGGACCTCACTCATGTGAGGCAAGAGCCTCACCACTCAGTACTCCCCATGCCAGCCTATCTAGTGTGTTTCTTAATGTGTAATATTACCTTTGGGTTGGTCTTTCTGAATTTCAGACCTATTATATCAAGAATTCAACTGCCTTCTTGTATCTTTATGTGGATTCTCAAATTCAAAACTTGTGAAGTTTTTTCTCTGTCTCCAACCTGCTTCTCCATATCCATTGTAGTGAGTTTCATTTCCATTAACGGCACCAATTCTCTCAGGTAATTAGGCCAAGAACCCAGAAATTATTAATGATTCCTCTTTTTTTCACCCTCCAACCAATTCTACTCCTTCTTACCACTTCCAGGGCTGCTCCTCACACCATCACTGCATCTTGCTTAACTTGTTATATAGTCCATTTGCATCAGAGCAAAATGGAGCAATACTATTCACATTCTGAGTTTTAAAAGTATCATGTTGTTACCCTTCTAAAGGCCTCCTGTGGTCAAGCACTGCTCTGAATAAAATCTAATATGACCTCAATTCTAAAAGACTCTACATGATTTCCCAGTCATCATCTCTCACTGTTCTCCAACCTTTCTCATAATGCCATCTCCTTTGGTTCACTATTTCTAGTAAGATGCCTTCTTTTGGTCTCTTAAATATGCCACCCTTATCCTTGTTTTAGAGCTTTTGAAGCAGCTCTTTTGTCTGCCTGAGTCTTCTCATCTTTAAGAACTCATTAAAAAACCCACCTTCTTGGAAGGCTTTTCTGACTATCCTATATAAAATGTAACTCTCCTCCACAATCAGTAATAGGTTTTTCACAAATGTCACCTCAGTTGGGCTTATCATTTTATTCCAAAATGAACCACCCTCCAACAGCCTATAACTTCCCCTCCCTTTTGCTATATATTTTATAATTTGTTTGGTGTATTGTTTGGGTCTCTCACTAAAAAGCTTACTTCATGAAGGCAGGGATTTTTACCGTTTTGTTATAATTTTTATATTACTCCTCAACAAATATTTATGGAATGAATTAATCTACTTTGTCTTTGTAATTTGTATAATAAATATTCCCATTTAAGGAAAACAAATGTTGCTCAAGGATCTTAAGATATCCATATCCTTAAAGAGAATCAAAGAAAGAAAGATGGGTTTACTGAGTATCTACTATGTGCTAGGTAATCTGTTGATTACATATTATTTTATTTAATTCTCACATCAATCATTTGATTTGTGAATTCTCTCCGTGTAATAAGGAAATTAAAATGACAAAAGTATGCTTTTTGCAGGGAGTATTTATTCGAGATTGAATGCAGGGGTAATCTACAATTTAGCTATGTACCCAGCTCTTTTTATTTTTTATTTAGGGATAGGTTTTTCCCTAAATTGCCCAGGCTGGCCTCAAACTTTCAGTCTCCCTGTCTCAGTTTCTCAAGTAACTGAGATTATAGACATGTGTCAAAAAAGTATTCTTTAACAAACCCTAGAATCTGTATAACATTCCTAATTTTCCAACCCTCTGAGATCAGAGAATTCTTATGTCATCAGAATATAACAGGAATGAGATCTAGAAATCACAAGCCTTGTCTAGAGGTTGCTTGACAATCAGATTCTATTAGTCTTTCTCAGTATAGGAAATAAAATTACCACTTTTCCAAAGCTATTCTTTCATTTTATAGCTATGGCTGTAGTGTGGTGGCATCCATAAAGTTTCAGATAGACTAATCACAGGGGCAATATTTTATTTAAATATAGCCTAGAACCTACATCATGTAATTACTCATAGCAAATTTTCTCTCTCTCTCTCTCTCTCACACACACACACACACACAAATATATACAAGTTTACCTGAAGAATGAATGGCTTTGCTCCTTTTCTGCATTACTTCCATCAATGCACCCACAATTCCTGAAGTGGGTGCAGGTGTTGGTGGTGCAGACTCTTGGCCATCAGACACCTTGGAATACAAAATTAGCAACACTCAACTGTAATGATGATTCCTTAGCAAAGAATCATCTGTCTTCAGAATGTCTTACTTTCTTTTTATCACCTGTTTATCTTGAGAAAATTAAAAAGCAAGCAAGCGAATTTTCAAGCCCAAGCTAGATTAGCTAAATTAAGAAGAAAGAAACTGAATATTCCTCCCTAAAGTGGCTCTATTTAGATAAAAATCAAATTCTTTCCTAAGTAATACTTATCCACATGGCTGGGTAATATCTGCACATTCCAGTACACAAACGTCTTAGATGGTAAAACTTCAAAACTATTATTAAATGACATTATTTTATAAACCTGGGCAATATTTAGATTTCTAAAGTTGTTTGGTGGAAACCACACTGAAGGTATCTAAGAACAATTTAACATTCTCTGAGAAAAACTCACCTTCACACCTTTGCATGTTATATTTATACCTCACACTATATAGTTACAGTTAATATGGTATATTTCAAAATGAACCTCCCTTCTCATAGCAAAAGAGATCAGTTAATCTTTCAAACTGTACCTGTCTCACAGGGCAAATAACTATCCCTAGTAGAAATTACTTCCATTTCCTCCAAACTATATTTAGGAAATAAAACAAAACAAAAGAAAACCTAAAGACTTTTATTAAAAATTCATTTATTCAGAAACCAGTCCATGCAAGATTATCCCTATTTTCAATATTCACATTAAAAAGAGAAAAAATATTTAGTGGAAAAAAATTACAATTTAGAAAGTACTTCTCTAAGTACTAAATTGAGGCAAATGTTTTTATATATTAATTTTATTAATCCTGTCTCTGAACTTCCATTAGCCATTGGTATAATATAGGTAAAAAGATGAAGTATCATAGCTATAGTAAATAACCACACAAGTTTTTAAACATTTTTATTTATTTGAAATTTTAAATAGTTTTCCAAAGAATATGATTTGCCAAAGAAAAATATTTTTCCAAAGAAAATTGTTTTATTCTATTAGGACAAATTTTTCATTTAGTTTTTTGTAACTCTTCCACTAACTACTTTTCTTTCTGGGCTAAATACCACTGTGTTTTCTAAAAAAAATATTCTGTATTGCCCCATAAGACACAGACTCATTCATAAGTACTTAAGTTTAGAGGCTGTATAATACTATCACTAGTACAGCAGTCCACAAACAGAAAATCTGAGTTTTAGAGTTTGTTATTTCTGCATGATGCTCTCAAAGGTATGTAACAACAGCCAGGCCCACCCTTAAGTGATCAGGTAATATAAAGCAGAGAACACTAAGTAGGAGTGCAACACTGCCATGAGTGTCTAAAAATAAAGCTTCATACCACACTAAGTCCATTCATTTATTTATTTACTATCTATGGCAGCTTTTATGGTACAACAGCAGATTTGGGCGCTTATCACAGAAGACCATATGGTCTATTAAGTCTAAATACTTATAATCCGGTCCACTAAAGAAAAGTTTGTCAACCTCTAGAAGATTAAATGATCTGAAGGATTAAATGATTGTCCAAAAGTTGTCGGCCTCATTGTCAAAAATTCTATTAGAACTCATTTAATTTTTTTTTATAGAACCTGATTCATCACTAGTCTAAAACAGAATCATGAGACTATGATTTAGTTTTCGGAAAGTTACTGGTTTGGATTTACCAAGGTGATTTCAATTGGTATTTTAAATTCCCCCTACTTTAATAATTATTCTTTTAAAAAGTATGTTTTATTTAAAAATAAAGTATAGAACAATGAATTGTAAACATACTATAAAATTCCATTTAGATTAAGTTTTAGAATAGACAATCAGCAGGGTATAGTGGTGCACGCCTGTAATCCCAGCAGCTCTGGAGGCTGAGGCAGGAGAATCTCGAGTTCAAAGCCAGCTTTAGCAAAAGCAAGACCTTGTCTCTAAATAAAATACAAAATAGGGGTGGGGATGTGGCTCAGTGATCAAGTGCCCCTGAGTTCAATGCCCAGTACCAAAAAAGAGTAGGCAATCATATCAGTGAATCTTTTGGGAGGAGCTAACTGGGAAGAGGCATATACCTCTCTGGGGTATAAAATGTCCTACATTTTGATGTACAAGTATGGGTTATACAGCTGTAGGAATTTATTATCCAAACTAAAAATTCATGCATTTCATTGTATGTAAAGATATTTAAAAATCTATAGGGTTAAAAATTGCCTTCCATGCGTGAGGCACTGGGTTCGATACTCAGCACCACATAAAAATAAAGATATCATGTCTATCTATAACTAAAAAAATATTTTAAAAAATTATAAACTATAGCAAGAGAAAAAAAACTAACAAACTTTTCAAAGATGTCTTATAAATTACTTTAAAATTCCATTGTGATCAATGATCTTAGATGAAAGGGCAGATACTTACAGATTTCAGTTGAATACCCTGTCGAATCTGGTCTAAAAGCGCATCCCTTCCAGAGCAGGACACTGGTCGACTGTTCTGTTCCACTTTTTTTAGCTGAGCACCCTCTCTGATTTGATCTAAAAGGGCTGCTTTGCTTCCTGCGGGAGTTGGAACTTGATGGTCCCCATCGGAAGGGAGGCCAGGGGGAGGCGGTGGCCCTGGTGGAGGCGGAGGCGGAGGTGGTGGGGGTGGTGTCACTGATCCTACCACTGATAGAGGTGGAGGTGGTGGTGGAGGCCCAGGAGGTGCTGTAGAGGAAAGGGCTGGAGGTGGAGGATACACCCTGTTTGGTGGTGGTGGAGGGACGACCACACCTGGTCTGGAAGGAGGTGGTGGTGGAGGTGCAGCTGTGGGAGCTCTTGAAGGCGGTGGGGGAGGAGCACCTCTTCCCCTGGCAGGAGGAGGAGGAGGGCCTGAGCTATGTGGGGGGGGAGGAGGTGGTGGTGGTCCTCCCCGTGATGGTGGTGGAGGTGGCGGTGCTAAAATAAAAAAAACACAAAAATAAGATCATTTTCCTGTTGTTTGTTGAAAAACATCAGTGAAAACACCAGAATTTAGTTTCTAGGAATCAGTACCAGTTTTGAAGGTAAGAAGAATAAGCATTTTTCTACTTATAACAGAAATATAACAAAAAAATTAAAGTTTGTTTAATAAGCATTTTATATTTTAATAAAAATTAACAAATAACTTCCCTTTTTAAAGAATCAATTACATGTATGTTTTTTAAAAATCAGTTCAGATACAAAATTTATTTTATCATAATCTTAGAATTTATTAATATTAATCTGAGCTAAAATCCAAATATAATGCTTTCCCTTTAAAATGTAACCCTTTGTTATCTAATTTACATGGACTTACATTTTATGGTATAAAGTCTTACATTTCCAAAAGAAATTCTAGCAATTCTAGCAATTGAAAATGTTCAATTACATACTTAGGAGACAAAAAGTGATTGACAAATTAATTGAGAATTCCTATAAAATGTAAGACTAAAATGATTAATAAAAAGTGACCACTGGGGCTGGGGTGGTGGCTCAGTGGTAGGACACTTGTCTAGCATGTGTGAGGCAGTAGGTTTGGTTCTCAGCACCACATATAAATAAATATATAAAATAAAGGTCTACTGATAACTAAAAAAATTTTTTAAAAAATGACCATTATTTTGATAGTAATGATATTTACATTCTTCTACTTAAGTGACAATGTTAAGATATAATAAGAAAACAATCTCAAAGTACAGTGACATCAGACTATATTGGAGAATATGAATAAAATCTTGAAGTGCTGGATTTTATTTTTACTACATTTCTGGAGACATGATGTTGCCATCAACATTTGAATAAATATAATAATGTACTTCATCATTTTCCCACTAATTTAAAGACTGCTTTGAAAAATCATTTTTAGGAGTACAGAAATGTTAGAATCCATAATAGTCATTGTATTTATTGATACAATGTATAATGCGGTATATTAAGGAAACTATCTATCCAACCGAGTTCAGTTATAAATACCTTAGTCAAAAATATCAATAAGCTTAGATGCTCAGTAACACAATGATAACAGAAAAGAAAAAACTCTCACTTTACAGGGAATAAAACAGTATGTTCTGATTTAATTTGGGACAATCATGGGGACATGCTATAGAAATCTGCAATCAAATATAATTAAAAACATTGAATGAAATGTATGGAAATGACCAAACTCACATGGGCATTGTCTCTTGGTATAAAAACTTTCAAATATACATAACGGGGAGCAGGAGAGTTATCCTAGATTTAGACCATCACAGTGGGACACTCCTGTAATTTATACTTAAGGTATACTAGAGGTCTAGAAGATAGAGCTAAGATTCACCGAATTTTCCATCTAACTGGACCCAAAGCAAGGAGACTTAAAACTTGCTATAAGCAGAGTGGTTTTCTAACATATTTTCTTTAATCAAATGGCAAAAGAGAGGAAATGACATATACATATGCCATTTATATATAATTATGTGTGTGTGTGTGTGTACATATGGCTATTCCTTAATAAAAGTGAATCAAACCCTTCAGGCAGATACAAAATTTCATTTAATCAGTTAGGTTTATATTTCAAATAGCAACAATATTTAGAACTAGTATGATTTGCTCCTCTATTACTTAAGAGAAAAAGGACCCTGGCTATTTTATTACAAAAGGCATTAAATAATTATTTCTCATGATTTTACCAAGAACCATGAGTTAAATTCTTTCGAATCTGCAGTAAGTACACTTACTGGGATAATTTGGAATTTGGCTAAAACCAACTCAGACAGATTCATCGCTCAGAAAGGAGAGCCTTGATTTATGAGTAAAGTATCAGCTACATCCAATCTGAATGTAGAAAAAGTTCAGCATTTGTTACCTTGCAAAGTAACAGCAAACTTTTCTTTATTTTTTTTGAAGAAAATATATACTAACTTCTGATTTTTATAGTTTGCCTTATATCTACATACAAGGGAAACTGCAAAAAAATGCTATATCCCAAGGTGAAAATGTGAAAGAATTAAAAACAGGAGAGGAAAGGACATATGGTACACAGTCAGATCTACACACACACATACACACACACACACACACACACACGCACACGCCTCTATACATCACTATGAGAAACACACCACTATGAGAAAACTCTGGTCAAGATTTTCAAAACTCTAAGTCATTATAAATACCAAAATTAGAATGACAATGGTATTTCTGACATTTTTAAAAAAGAAAGAAGTGGAAAGCATGAAACAGAAGTAATAAAAAATGAAAACTGTTCCATTAAAGCTAATGGAAGACAAGACTGGGCTTACCAACAAAACAAAACAAAACAACTTTGTCTTGCTGAGAGACTAACTAAAAAATAATTATTATTTCAGATAACTAAAAAAATAACTATTATTTCAATATTAAAAGTACTTGTAGATAACTCTCCAGTCATTTATAAGAATTATAAGCATACTTGGCAGAAAGTGGACTAGAGGAAGGACACACTTTCTAGTAGTTCCTCAGCATCAGTCCAAAAAAAACAGGAAGACTGCCCCCTAGCAAGGTGGATAACTAAGGGGATTCACTGAAATTCAATATTGGACAGTAAAAGAAGCCACGGAGACACAGAAAGTTGGAAACTTCTAACCTAAGAAATACTACTTTAGACACACCAGTCTGGCTGGTGGCAGCCACAGCTGCTGTGGAAGGGGGAATGCAGGTAGAGACAAAAGACAGCACAGCAGAAAAACAAAAAAATACCTGGCTTGTGGGGATTGTGGGTGGGGGACCTGTGGGAAAGAGAGGGAGGCTGATCTCAATGGATCCAGAGTCTGTGGGGGAAGTTGTTGAAAGAAAAGTAACCAAAATCTTTCCCCACAGGTGGATAATTTGGGGGAAACCTCAGTCTCCTGCACGGGAACCATTTATAAGTGCTGCTGTGCAAGCAGAAGCAGGAGATTGGAAACTCATAAAAGAAAGTTCCAACTGCCTGGCTATTATGAGCCCCAGTGAGCCTGGACTAGTATAACTGAAACAGGGACAAAGAAAACTGTGCCTAGGGCATACAGGCTCTGGATACCAAGGAGAGAGAGTTCCCTTTGTTGCTGGCGCCCCAGATGTCCACCAGAGATCGGCATCTCCCCACCAACAGGGGTGTGGATCTAATCTCTCAGGCATCCACTGCCAAAAGTTCTAAAGGTCAGTCAAGACCAAATCCCAGTGACTGGAACTTCCAATTTAGAATTCTGCACTGCCTCCATGACAAGAATATACAATTTGTTAGCATTCCGTAGTCTATCCCACCCTATACTGGGAGATGGGGAAGCTGAGAGCTACTAGGACCAGCTTTGGCTCCGAGCCACAATGGCTGGCAGTTAGGTGAAGAAAACACAATTGTTAACAATCCCTAGCCTTTTACTCAAAGATTATAGAGCCCCAAAATAAATATGAAGAATGAAAATCCATTCCTGACAATAATTTTGACCACCTCAGTGGAAATAAGTCCTTTATTTCTCATTATGAGTATTTAACCTCTTTTTTCTCTCATTTATCCCAGTATTCTGCTTTTTAACTTAAAAATTGTTTAACTTTTTCAAAAATAATTTTGTTGTATTTCAGTGTTTTTACTTTTTTCCCATTCTGTAAGATAGTATGTGTATGGGGTGTGCTCTCACTGTGCCAACAGGTTTCAAAAAAACACATATGAATTCATATAATTTTACTTTCATTTTAGTTATTTTCATCTTCACCAGTTTATTATTTAGCTTTGATTTGACTTAAAGAGGATATAATTATATGTGGGTTTGAGTTGTTTCTATCTTACATTTGTTTGTTAGTACCTTAGTTTTTGTCCCTCTTATTGCCTCTTCTTCACTTTTCCCCCAAAAATAGTCAAAATTTCCCATTCCCTCTTCCTCACTTTCATTTTTTTATTACTTTTATTATTTTAACTCCTTCTTTATAGCCATCATCTGCTACCTATCTCCCGCCTTTCCTCTCTCTGTTCACTGTTTAAACATTTCAAACTTTCTCTTGTCATTCTACTTTATATTCCCTTAAGAAACTATAATCTCACTAAAAGAATTAAAGAGTTTATGTAATTCTTACCCCATTATTATTGCTATGGTTATTAATACAGTGGATGATGTATTAAATATCAGCTGTTCAAAGCCTGATTGAATTAATGAGTTTTTATTGTTGGTAGTGATGTTAAATGGTGACCCCATCATTCCTATATAGGTGGTAGATAGTATTACAGATATCAAAATAGACACTGGATGTTTTTTATTAAGGCTGTACATCTGTTGCTAACATTTATTGCTATTGCTGGCTCCCTGCTTGCCCTAAAAGAATCTGAAAAGTGAGTGGGACACTAAGTTTACCGAGTAGAGATCCTGTTGCTGAGCAATACTCACAACTTAGCCAAGTAACAGCAAATCTCACCCCACACAAGATCTAGCCCCACCTGAGCCTCAACAGTACTTCAACACATAGAACCTGAGAAACAAAACCCCTAAACCAAGAACCAGGCCCCAACAACCAGAGAGGTACCTCAGATTCCACTCCTGAATATCAACTCATACATCATAATCAGAATGAAGTTCCAGAACAAAACAATTAACTATA
Organism: Xerus rutilus; assembly: GCA_028644305.1. Taxonomy (NCBI): domain Eukaryota; kingdom Metazoa; phylum Chordata; class Mammalia; order Rodentia; family Sciuridae; genus Xerus; species Xerus rutilus. The sequence goes on along the minus strand of CM053407.1, from coordinate 26,536,037 downwards.
CACAAAAGGACATGTGCATAAAAGAGGAAGGGGGAACACATCTCAACTGATGAACAAATCCAAGATTTCTGAAAACATGAGGAAACAGGAAATAAATCTCTCCCCTAAACTCACCATCCCCCCAAAAATGATCCTGCAGATATGAAGTAGATGGTATTCCTGAGAAAGACTAAAAGAAACCAATCAGAACTCCTGAGATGAAAGACACAATGAATCAAATAAAAATTCACTTGAAAGCATTACAAACAGATTAGATTGCACAGTAAACAGAACTTCAGGCCTTGAGACAGGGTATATGAACTTGCATACTCAGTATGCAATAAAGGAACAAGAATAAAAGATCACAATCAGAATACACAAGAACTCTGGGACCGCATTAAGAAAACAAACCTGAGAGTCACTGGGATACAAGAGAACCTGAAGATATAGAATAATGGCGTTAAGAACATTTTCAATGAGATAGTAACAGAAAAATTTCCCCATTATTAGAAATGAGATACACATCCACCTACAACAGGCATATAGGACCCATCATAATCAAATTATCTAAGAAAGAAAATAAAGATATAGTATTAAAAGCTGCAAGAGAAAATTGTAAAGTCACATTTAGAGGTAAACCAATAAGGCTCACCTCTGACTCTTCAACTCAGATCCTAAAATCAAGGAGGGTCTGGAGTAAGATATTCCAGGTTCTAAAAGAAAACAACTGCCACCCAAGACAATTGCTGTTATATTCAACAAAGCTATCTTTCAAAATCAATGAAAGAATGAAGACTTTCCATGATAAGGAGAAACTAAAAGAATTTATGACTATTAGGCAATCACTATAAAGAATATGCAAAGATAAACTGCACACAGCAGAATTCCAAAACAAACCCCAAAGCTCCCAAACACATGAAGATCACTAGAACAACCAGCAACTAAATGAAAATCATGAGAGAATTAAATATAGCAAATAAGCTAAAATCTTAGGAAAGTACAAACATATCCACAATAACATGGAATGTAAATAGTCTCAACTCCTCAATTAAAAGACAAAAATTAGCAGAGTGGATCAAAAAACAAGGTCCAACTACATGCTGTTTGCAAGACTCATCTCATAACACTCACAGGCTGAAAGTAAAAGGATGAGAAAAAAATATTCCATGCAAATGGAGCCTGAAAACAAGAAAGAATAGCTGTTCTCACATCTGATGAAGCAGATTTGAAACAAAAATTAATCAGAAGAGAACAACAAGGTCACTACATACTGATAAGGGAACAATCCAACAAGTTATAACAATAGTAAATGTATATGCCCCAGGGTTCCAGATAGACCCCAATCACCCAATAATACTGGATGATTTCAACACACCTTTATTACCAATAGATAGGTCATCCAAACATAAGAGCAATAAAGATATTTTTGACCTAAACAATACTATAAATCAAATGGACCTAATAAGACATCTACAGAATATTTCATCCCAGTATTTCACACAAAAATAGCTGAATTTACTTTCTTCTCAGCAACTCATGGAACCCTTTCCAAAATAGACCACATTCTAGGGTCACAATGTTAAGTCTTAGTAAATACCAAAAAAATTGATATAATCTCATGCATCCTATCAGATCATAATGGAATGAAACTAGAAATCAATGGCAAGAAAAATAATAAAAAATATGTAAACACATGGGAGACTGAACAATAACACTCTTTTAAAGAATCAATCACAGAAAATGAGAGAAGCAATCAAGAAATTCTTAGAAACAAATAAGAACAGAGATACTACACATCAAAATCTTTGAGACAATATAAAAGGTTATGTTCTACCTCAAGTCATTGGGAGAGGAAGAATAGTTACAGAATAAGTAGAAGACAAGAAATAATTAAGATCATATCCAAAGTTAATAAAATTGAGAATTAAAAAAAATACAATGAAATAATACAACAAATATTTGGTTCTTTGAAAAGATGGATAAGATTGATAAACCCTTAGCCAAACTAACCAAGAAACAACTCAAATAAACAACATTAGACATGAAAAAGGAGATATCATCAGACACTTCTGAAGACAATGACAAATTTCTAGACACACATGACCTGTCCAAATTGAACCAGTCAGATACAGAAAACCTAAACAGACCAATACCCAGTAATTAAATTGAAACTGCAATTACAAGCCTTCTAACAAAGACAAGGCCAGGACCAGATGAATTCTCAATTGAGTTCTGCATTTAAGGAAGAACCAACACCAGTCCTTCTCAAATTATTCCATGAAATTGAAAGGGATGGAACACTCCCAAATACATTCTACGGAGTCAGTATAACCCTGATACTATAAAATCCAAACTCAAAATGGAGTCACTCTGGCTCAGGCCTGCACATATCTGCTAACCTGCTTTTTGTGCTTCTGTGATTAATGCTTTCCTATGCTTGCTTCTCACGGATGAGGCCAAACTACAGGCTGCCAGACCCACTAGCCAGTTACCTAAAGTTCCAGGAACTGAAAAGGGACATAGGAGGCGCCATCATGATTGAACTGTAAATAACTATAGGTTGAATATTTGTCAAATCCTGTTTGCCTGAGTCAGGTAGCTAGCCCACCCTATAATAACCTCTGAAACACTCATTTTGGGGTCACTCTCTGAAGGCAAGGAGAACTGACCCCAATCGATTGGCCTGTGTGCCTATTTCCTCAATAAACTTTGCTGCTTCTGCAGAGTTGTCTGGGCTGTACTTCTTGGGGAGAGGTGTGGGTTGGATGCAACAATAACAAAAGCAGACAAAGACACACCAAGGAAAGAAAACTACATACAGACCAAAATGCCTGATAAAAACAGATGCAAAAATCCTTAAGAAAATATTGGCAAACTGCATCCAAAAACACATCAAGAAGATAATACACCATGATCAAGTGGGTCTCCTTCCAAGTATTCAAGGTTGGTTCAACATACGCAATCAATAAATGTAATTCATCACATAAACAGAATTAAGAACAAAAATCATATGATCATCTCAATAGATGCAGGAAAGGCCTTTGATAAAATATAGCAACCATTCATGTTAAAAACACTAGACAAACTACAGATAGAAAGAACTTGCCTCAATATTATAAAAGCTTTATATAACAAACCAAAGCCAATATCATACAGAATGCAGAAAAAACTGAAATCATTTCCTCCAAAATCAGGAACAAGATAAGAATATCCCCTCTCATCACTTCTATTCAATATAATTCGTGAAACTCTAGCCAGAGCAATCATGCAAAAGAAGGAAATAAAAGGAATATACATAGAAAAAGAAGTCAAACTATTGCTGTTTACTGCTGATATAATTTTATATCTAGAAAATCCAAAAATAAATAAAAAAAAAAACTCCACCAGAAAATTTCTAGAGTTGATATGAATTCAGCAAAGTAGCAGGATATACTATCAACATTCATAAATGAACAGCTTTCCTATACTACAAACTGATTCTGCTGAGAAAGAAATGAGGAGAACTATCCCATTAGCAATAACTCTTAAAAATAAAATCCTTGGGAATTAATATAACCAAGGAGGTCAAGATCTCTACAAGGAAAATTATAGAACAATAAAGAAGTTAAAGACGACCTCAGAAAATGGAAAGACCTCCCACATTCTTGGATAGGCAGAATTAATATTGTCAAAATGGCCATACTACCAAAAGTAATAAACAATTTCAATGCAATCCCCATCAAAATACCTATGACATTCTTCACAAAACTAGAAAAAACAGGCCTAAAATTCATTGGAAGAATAAGAGACCCAGAATAACCAAAGCAATCCTGAACAAGGTCAGTTACGTAGAGGCATCACAACATCTGATCTCAATTATACTACAGTTATAGTTAAGAAAACAAAACAAACAAAAAAACCCCAGCATAGTATTAGCACCAAAATAGACATAAAGTCCAATGGAATAGTACAGAAGATACAGAGACAAACACATACTTAGTTATCTGATACTTGACAAAGGTGCCAAAAATATATGTTGGAGAAAAGATAGCCTTTGTAAAAAATGGATAGGGAAAACTGAATATACACATGTAGAAGCATATAACTAGATCCCTATCTCTCACCCTGCACAAAATCAAATCAAAGTGGATCAAAGACTTAGGAATTAGACCAGAAACTCTGCAAGTGCTACAAGAAAATAAAGGGTCAATAGTCCATCCTATTGGTGCAGACTCCAACTGCCTTAATAAGATTCCCTAAAACTCCTGAACAGAAAGGAAACAATTAAGAATGTAAATAGAGAGCCTACAGAATGGCAGAAAATCTTTGCCAGCTACTCCTCTAATAGGAGATTAATATCTAGAATATATAGAGTTCAAAAAGTTTAACAAATAAAAAGATATTTTTCCAAAGAAGAAATACAAATGGTCAGCAATTATATGAAGAAATGTTCAACATTTCTAACAATCAGGTAAATGTAATCAAAACTACCCTAAGATTTCATCTCACTCTAGTCAAAATGGCAATTATCAAGAATACACATAATAATAAATGCTGGTGAGGATGTGGAGAAAAAGATACACTCATATATTGTTGCTGAAATTGCTAATTAGTCCAACCATTCTGGAAAGCAGTATGGAGACTCTACAAAAAACTAGGAATGGAACCACATGACCCAGCTATTCCACTCCTTGACATTTATTAAAGAGAACTAAAATCAGCATATATGGAGATACAGCCAGCTCCAATGCTTATAGCAGCACAATTCCCAAAAGCCAAATTATGGAACCAGCCCAAATGCCCATCAATAGATAAACAGATTAAGAAAACGTGAGGGGTGTGTGTGTGTGTGTGTGTGTGTGTGTGTGTGTACGTACAATGAAGTTTTACTCAGTCATAGAGAAGAATAAAATTATGGCATTTGCTAACAAATGGATGGAAGTGGAGAACATCATACTAAGTGAAATAAGCCAGACTCAGAAGAGTTGAATGTTTTCTCTCATGCAGAGCAAAATAAGGGATTAAAAAAATAGAGGATTGGATATCATAAAGACATATAGATATAGAAGATCAGCGGAGTAGAAGAAAGGGATAGAGAGGGAGGGAGGAGCAACAGGAAAGGGGAGGAGATATGGAATAAATTTAATAAAATCATGCTATGTGCATATATAAGCATACCAGAGGGAATTCCACCTTTATGTATACACAGCACCAATCAAAAATGAATAACAAGTTAAAGAATGACCAGTTGAGTAGGATGTGAAGAGTGATGATTTGAATCATGGTCTGACTCCCTCATGGCTGCGTTGCACTAGGAATTTTTTGTGTGAAGGTGCAGGTCAAGATAGCCTGGTTGCTATGATGATGCCGGCCAGAGGAGGCTACATGCAAAGGCACGCAGCTGGTATCAGTGGAAGTCTTGAGCTCAGCCACCAAATTCTGAGCATAACAAAATGATCCTAATGTCTCGCCAGTCCTGCGTCCCTCAGATTGCCTGCTTTGCTAGAACTTTTCCATAAATAACCTTTTGATTAAACATATATAATAAACGTGCTGAGCTTGCTCTGGGTCACTGTTAGCAAGCATCAGAGAGCAGTGTCCCACCTGGTCCTACCTTTTTCTCTCTGTGCGTCTATTTGTCTTTTCTTCATCCCCCACCACACCTTGTCCAGTTTCTGAATTAACAGCCTAGACATGAGAGGCCCAGAGAGTTGGTGCCCAAACAGGGACTGGACACATGGTCAAATGAGGGGATACTCCTGAGGTCATGATACTCAAAGAAAGGTGAGGAGCTCAAGTTTATAGATGGGTGTAAAACATGGGACAACTAGGATCCAAAGAAAGGAATTTCTACATTGCAATGCTTAAGACTATGTTTTCTTAGCTTTTGCTAGGTCTCTATCTTTCCTAGGCCTGCATCTAAAATGTAAATTGCAGAAACTGGTTTAAGACCAAAGGAAAAAAAGCATCATTTTAAAATTCAAGCCACTGTGTCTGGTTATCTTGCCTCCTGTTCACACTCTACTAACCTGCTTTCTTAACAAGTTCCTCCCCAACACTATAGCATAGGGAGAAAAATAAAATGATCTCATATATACAATTTTTCTTTTCCTTAAAAGTCTCTGAGGATTTCAGGACTCTAATCTGACCAAAGAGTAAACTCTGACTTTTAACTACACTTGTCTGATATTCACCAGAGTTTGGCTGCCCACCTGGCCCCACCTTTTTCTCTCTCTGCATGTCTGTTTGACTTTTCTTCATCCCCCATCACCCCCATCCTGTTTCTGAATTAATGGCTACATTGAGAGCAGAGATGACAGGGCTGCGGCAGTAGAGGAAGAAGACTAGGGGGAAGGAGTAGTGGAAGGCAAGGTATGGGAATCAGGACTAAAATGGAGTAAATAAAACTCTTTTTTTTTGGTGCTGGAGATTGAACTCAGGGGCACTCGACCACTGAGCCACATCCCCAGCTCTATTTTGTGTTTTTATGTAGAGACAGGGTCTCACTGAGTTGCTTAGCACCTCGCCATTGCTGAGGCTGGCTTTGAACTCGCGATTCTCCTGTCTCAGCCTCCCTAAGTGCTGGGATTACAGGCGTGCGCCACCGCGCCCGGCTGCGAGTAAATAAAATTCTACATATGTATGACTTTGTCAAAATGAACCCAACTGTTATGTATAACTGATTCTCTAATAAAAAACAAAATAAGAAAAAGAATTTCAAAATTATGTAACAAATACAGTAATAGAGTTCAGGAAATATTAAAGATCTGATTTCATGCACTCAGACCAAGATAATACAAATTGAAAAATTTTAGTTAATGTAAATTAAAATTTATGGAAATGTGACAAGTCCCTTAGTAGGAATTTGTAAAACTGTGTTTATGTTTAGTTCTCTCTCACTGACTCAAGTTAATGTAAAATGTAATTTATTTTATACAGGCTACTAAAAAATGTTAAGTGTGAAAAACAGTCACAAAATAATCAGTATAATTAGTAGTAATAAAAACAACAGAGGTACTGTGGGCAAGAAGTTTCTTCATATACAACTTCAGTAAAATTAAATTATACACAAAGTATAAGTTCCAACTGATACAGAAATAAAATTTTATTTTAGCATCTATATGTTAGTTTGAGTAGAAAGTAGAAAATATCACTTATATTTGGAGATTGGATATATGAACTCTGGCTCCTATAAAAATTAACGCAGCATAGCATGCATAATTTAGAGTGCTAGGTCAAACAATATTCCACATACATACCACTCCATTGTGGTGGACCTATAGAAAAGATCATTATGAGTTAATGGACTTCAAATAATTACACATACTCAAAGAGATACATTGGAAGTCATATGTCTATTTGTTTTTATAAATCTGATTACATAATTTTACAAAATAAGTGTCAAGGAGATCTGAGTAAACAAGTTTTATAAAACATATTTTCAAGACAACTCCACTAACTTACACCTTTCTGGTTTATTTTTTTCATACCTTTGAATATTAACTTACAATTACGTACTCAGAAAAGATGGTAATGAATTGTTAATTTGTCTTTTTACTCTTCAAGGAAAAAAATCTGTCTTACATAAAATCAATCTTTGGTGTCTAAAAGGTTCCAGATTGAAAGTTAGGTTCTCACATATATTTATATTTTATTCTCAAAGAATTTTTTTTAATTCCTATGACATTTTTGTTTTAGGTAAATTAAAGAAAGACCTTGCCTAATTCAGTGTTTTTAAAGCAAGTAAACTAAAAAAGCAGTATCAAAAAACAACAACAAACAAACAAAAACAAAAACAAAATAAATCTAGTTCATAAAATCAACTTTCAGTTACAGGTATTCAGGTGAAAGAGCAGCCATAGGAATGGTTGAGTAATGTCAACAGTTAATCCAAAGGGCTGACAGATTCTGAGCATTGCTGGAATGTATCGCAAGGTGGAAATTAACAGTGGAGAAAGAGTGTTGAGGAACACATGAGAGCTGTCAAGATCTTCCATCATTTGCATACTAGCAGTAACATGACTGACCATGAGCATTTTAAAAGAACAGTGGTGCTATGCCCAGGATTTATTTTTAAAAATTGACAGAATTTGGAAATGTAATTTGTCTGCAAATAAGATAAATTAACATCATGCTAGTTTCAGTGGAATTAACATCACTTCCACAATAGCAACACAACCTTATGTGTATTTACACAGATGTTTCCATGATAGATTGTAAGATGACTGTCATACTGAGAAATTATTATTTTTTTGCATTTTGCTGAAATCATTGTTAAAACACAACTAAAATATAAGGTGCTTTAACGGAAAGATCAGATTTTACAAACTGTGCTCTCAGGAACCAAAAGACAATTTTGTACTTTATCCAAGAAAAAGTTTGCATTTTAAAATTAATAGAAGTGTTTACATTATTTGTATTATGAAAATGCTTACATGGTTAGACAGTGGTTGTGTTTAAATTACTACTTTCGAATTATAAGAAATTCAACTTTAATGGTAATTTCTAGGATTCAATAGTAAAATATTTAGGCAACTATAACTGTATTCTAAAATAGAATAGCTGAAAGATTTTGTGTGATTTTCATGAATTTAATAACAAAAATATTTGAACAATAAAAGCAATAAACAAAATCTTGTCAAGCTTTTCTGTTATACTAAAATAACAGTAAGACTTAGTGTGCTAGGCCATGTTGTCCATAAATTCACACATTCTGCTCAAGGAAGGGTTCTCATGTATATATATAGCTATCTGTCATGAAACTGACCAACCTCAGAAGATTCATAAGAAAAATACAAATCCAAGTGCTTAAATAGAAATAAAAGTTACCTTGCCTTCGAAGTTCATTTTTAACTGCTTCAACGCCTCCTGTTTTTTCAATAAAGTCATATATAACTTTTGATGTTTCTCTGTCTTTAAGTTGTGCCTCTGAGATTCCACACATATCAAAAAGATTCTTCAATTCTGGATCCAAATTATTCAGCTACAACAGATAACATAACTGCTAACTATAAAAATTAATTCAATTTTCCAAAAACAAGCATGATAAAATGTAATTCTCATCTGTATTCTAATAAAATTATTTTAAATTTATAAACTTCATAAATGGTTATTATTTAAATGCTAAACTTTCTTATAAAAAATCTGAGCAGATATGAACAAAAAATAGATTTTCCATTCTATCCTAGCTCTTTTCCCTGCCTCCAACAAAATAAATAAATTTAAAAATTTAAGGACAAGAACCTCCTTGTGCCCCCAAAACCTTGTATAGAACCCAACACAAAGAGGTGGTCAATAGGGCTGGGGCTGGGGCTCAGTGGTAGAGTGTTTGCCGAGCATGTGCGAAGCACTGGGTTTGAACCTTAGCACCACATAACGATAAAACAAATAAAGGCATGCTGTTCATCTACAACCTCAAAAAAATAAAAATAAAAAAAAAGAGGTGGTTAATATATGTTTGTAGAGCTAACACTGAAGCTACACAACCAATGATTATTGACCCTAATCACAAATATTTTTCTGCAAAATAATTTATCCAAATAACTAACTTTTGTCTTTTGGCAGTACTGGAAATTTAACCCAGGGACACTATACTACCAGAGCTTTTCATTTTTTTATTTTGAGATAAGGTTTTGCTAAATGCCAAGAGTGGCCTTGAACTTGAAATCCTTCTGCCTCAGCCTCCCGAATCATTGGGATTACCAGCGGGTGCCACTGTGTCCGGCTCAACACAGCAGTGTTACTCTCTTTACCCTCAAAGTGCTATAAAATAAGGGATAATGAAAAGTGTCACATCGAGATAATTCCACAACTGAATATACAGAATTCAATTATGCTAATTTCCAGTAATTTGGTACGTATTCCCCTGAATTATCACTTGGCAAAAAAAACTTTCTTCCCTTGGCTTTCAAAGCGCTAGACTTGACTTATTCGGTATATAAAGTCTCAGAAGCATAAAGACTTTGTCTTCAAAGACTCAGTCATGAATTGGACAGAACAATACCATAGTTTCAAACCTCAGTGGTACAAATGCACAAACACACTCAGATAGGAAAACAAATATATTAATAAAAAATAATCTAAAAAGACTGTAATGGTCCCATATATTTTGAGTAATAATGAATATGGCTTAAAAAGACACTTACATCAAAGCCTGTATTTGGATCCCAGCCAACATGTCCAATATGCCTAAAGTAGAAAATTAAAAACAGAAGAGTAGAAAAATAAAATGCATAAAGGGTATTGAAAATATAACATGAATGATATCAAATGCATCCTTTGAATTTCTGGTTTGCACTGGTAGTTCTCATGGATACAATAGTTTTGGGAAGACCTATATACCAGGAGTTAGAAGGGCAGGATTCTAGCCATGGCACTCTATCAACTGAATCTTAATATTTTTGAACAATCTCTCTGAGCATCTATTTCTCTAACTGTCAATAAAAGACTACAAGTGTTCTACATATGAGAAGACAGGAGTTTTATAATGAGATAATGAAACAGTGCATATGAAAATGCTTAAAATATAATATATAATACCAAAGGCTTCTTTTCCCCTGTAGACAATGCCTGCAGGCCATTTCCAAATACTATTCACAGATCAGAGTGAGAAATCATTTTCAAGTTCAACAATTAGTTGAAATAACAAGTTTATCTAATTTTTCTTTTCTCATGAGTGAGAAAGTAAATTTGTTGTAAGATTCACAGAACATATACTGAGGAAATGTCTTAAAAATCTCCAACAAAATCTATAGCTTTTAAAATGTGATGAATGCAAGCATCTTCCCCCTACAAAGAAAAAAATCAGGAGTATCAATGAATAAATCAAAAGTGAAAATAAGAACAAAAGAACTCTTACTGGAAGTTGCTTGGTGTTCCAATATCTGCCTTGGTTAACCTCTTCTTTTTAGCTTTTCCTTTCTTCTTTTCTTTGGTATGAGAGATGTTGTTGACTTGGGGACCATAAAATCTATTTGTTGTGATTTCTGGATTTTTTATGTCAACTGTAGCCATAGGTAGATTGGGACCTACAAATAAATTAGAAATAACATTAAAGGGATACAATTTAACAAAACAATTCTATATAATTATAATTTATAATTTAGATCCTTTTCTAAAGTAGAATAACTTCATTACTATATATTAAATTTTAAGCCTGCATATATTGATGTTTTACAATAAAGTACTGTCGAAATTTCTAAAGCCTATAATTAATTTGTAAACACTCTGGCATAGATGCTTTATTTCAAATCAAACTTCTGTTTTTATGACATTCTTCTCGTGAAGAATATAAACTTCTATAGAAATTAAATTTAATTGGTCTAATCACATTTTGCCTATGGTAGCCTCATAGTCAAAACATTGCACATTGGTAAAATGTTGTACATATAATAAATAATAACAATAAAGAAAGTAAAAGAGGTATCTGCTTTGTTTTAAATTTAACAAAGAAGTCTAGTCTTACCTCTTTGTTTCAACTTTATTAATCCATTAGGGGAAAAATGCTTATAAAGTTATTATTACCAATTTTTCCAAAACTGTCATATTTAAGTCCACTAATATTTTTCCTTTCAGTACACATACAGCATAAGTATCAAAAGCATACAGATCAAAAACTCAAAAAATAGAAAAATTTGAAGATTAGAAGGTTGAAATGGTGACAGACTTATAGACTTATCTAGTGATCTCTTCTCATTCTTCCCTTTCTGCCTTCTCTCTTTTGAGAGAAGTATCAGCAAGTATCAGCAACACCACAGTAAGAGGCTACAAATTATTTATTCTTTTATCTTTATATTCAGTAGAATCTAAAAGTTCACTTAATACAGATCTGCAAATATCAGGTACTATATTCATACCACTTTTTCTGAAATAGAAGTTCAAATAACAACTACAAGGGAAAAAAAACACTCACCACTAAAAGATAAAAGCAAAAACTAATCATAAACATTTTTAAGGGAAAAAGATATTTTTATGCTTCTTTGTTTACATAAAGTATTCTGTAATATGATGAATGATCTAAATGGTAATAGAATAGGGTAAAGTTAAGTTTGATGGTTTACATTACTCAAGCTAGTATATTCTTTTCTATGAAAATAAGTTAACATTCTTGTGAGTCTGATTTACAGCTTAGTAGTAAAAGTAACTCTAATCTCAGAAGAAGATTTGAAAATGAAGAGGACAGAACAAATAAAAGTGGTATGTGGAAGGAATAACAATGTTTAACTCATACTATAGCAGAGTATGCTTCCTTTCCTCCTGTACTAAAAATCAGGCATGGATATATTGTTAAGCATCTGCCAAACAGTTATAAAGCCTTGGTGTGATCTCTTTAGAGCCCTTATAGATTAATTTCACTAGTATTGGTTAAAATATTATTTAAGTAAGTCTATAGAGAAAAATCCAGACAGAGACATATAAAACTTAGTGGGAAAAACAGAAAATGAGTTTTTCTGTCTTTCATTTTATATATGAAAACAAAAGACAGAAGACTAGGTAACCTGTATGAAGTCACATAACTGGTGTCAGAAGCAAAGGTAGGTGAATGTTGGTTATTAGCCCACTACTTATTCTATTAACTATTTACCTTCTATGCAAAAAAGTCACACTATAAAGTAACCGATAATGTTAACTTTAAAAATGTTGCCATGCATTACTTATCAATTTATCAGTTCTCAACTTACAGTCCAACAATTCAACATTCACTAAATCTTTACAATAAAAAACTTCACAATTTAGGAAAATACTTTGATACATTCAAGAGGTTAGGTGATTCATTATTTCTGCTAATAATAGTTACTTGGAGTGTGATAATATTAGGAAATAAGTTCAAAATTATTCTAAACCCTACTTATGTTTCAAAAATGATAGAATGAAAAAGAGATAACCTGTATACAGCAGAGTAATATTAAAATATATAGAAGATTTTATAACAGATATTCAAGCCATTCTAGTAAAATTTAATTCAATTATTCCATTTTTGAAGTTACACTCATCTTAAGATGAAGGAGCTGGGTCTCCCCACCCCACAAAAAGAATAATCAAATGATAAATCACCTCCTTCTGATTTAGGACAACTGTCACAGGAAAAGGTTTTTAAATATTCTTGTGAACAGCAGACATTTCTAGTTAACTTTAAATCTAAAGAAATAAACACATTTCCTTTAATTATATTAAAAATATATAATTTTTTTATTATATGTTTGTCATATAATAAAGAGAGTTGTCACCAAGGTGAGAGTTGAAAAACAAGTGGCCCAGAGGTACCTGATGTCAAGCAGTCATGATGCTGAGAACAAATCACTATAAAGTGTCTTAGCTAAAATGTTAGATTGGCTAATGAAGTTATGCATCTATGAGGAAGACATGAAATTGCATTTTAGGAATATATGTAACTTCTACTCTAGCGTCTTTTAAATAATTACTCAAAACAATCTAGTAAACAGATACTCCAAATGACATTCTGTAACCAATAGTCCCATGGATACTGCAAAACACGGTTCAGATGCCCAGTGCCACCTAGTGGAGGGCACCAAACAGTACAATAGAAACGCTGCTGTAAAATAGCCAGACAATCCACTTGCTGAACCGCAGGAGCAAGAAAAAAGTATTGAAATAAATATATTAGTAATTATTTAGATCATCCTTTATTATATATGTAATAAGTCAACACTATATTTTTAAATAAAAAGGTAATGATATTGGCAATACCTGCTGTGTAATTTGACCTTTTACAACATTTCAAAAAAATTTTAAGACCCCTTCATTTATTTAAGGAAAAAAGATGGGGACCACTACACCAAAGGGTAAAAGCTATAAATCTAAAATATTTAATACCATGAGCAATTTGAGCAAAACACTACTAATGAGTGACTCTCTTAATAGGGATAATGAAATTGTGGGGCACCACCACTGTATGAAGTCTATCTATCTATGGAAATTAGATGTCTCTTCACAAATACATTTTGTATACATTGAAAATAACTGCTTTAAAAATACTCACATTCTTTAATTATATGATTTGTACAATAGCTACACTTTAAAATCTCAGGTTACTTTCTCCAAAGTTTTTACAGACCCCACTGATACTCAATGTATGTTCACCAAATGCAAAATAATTAATAAAACCACAGAGGTTAAAATACTGGGCACATATTAAGAAAAATTCTAACACTGCATTAGAAGTTCACAAATGACTGAACTGTGACTCAGCTGTTCTGCTTCCTTTGCTTCTGCCACATACCAATTCTATGTCTTCAGATATTTTATTTGCCCTCTCTGGGTCTCCAATCACTTGAGGCAGAATCTTGCTCCAAAATTTTACTAGTTATGTCACTTTGAGCAAGCTCCTTATCTGTGCCTGTTTCTTCATTTATAGGAATTATCTCAGAAGGTGCTTGGTGTGAATGTTCATTATACAGGAACTGCTGTTATTATTGTTGCCATTATCTTCATCTTGACAACTAGTATTAATTAAGTACTATGCTAAGTACTTTGATTATCTCATTTAAGTCCCAGAGCAGTCCTGTAAGTATTAACATTTCTACGAAAAGACAAAGTTAAAGTATACAATACTTGGCACATGGTAAACACTATTGAAGGTAGTTAGCCATTAGAAAAATTAATAAGGTAAATAAAAAATTTTAATAAAGCAATTATTTAGTTTGTGTTTTTATATCAGGAAAAGAAATTTAAGAACAAAATCAGAAAGCAATTCAGAAAAATCAGGAAACTTCAGGCTAGGGATGTGGTAGAGTACTTGTCTAGCATGCTTGAGGCCCTGGGTCTAATTCCCAGCACCACAAAAAATAAAATTAATGAATAAAACAAACCTCAATAATCATCCAATAGTCAATATATATTAAGAACTTTGTGTTATATAAGTTTTCCCTTGGATAACCATTCTAAGTTCTAATGAGAAACTTTGAGATGCTTTTTAAAAAGAAGCAGCTATATTCTCCACTATAGTAAAGGTTCCTGGAGCAATCATTTGTCACCTTCACAGGGGTCAGGGACTCCATTTAAATGTGGTAAAAGCCACGGTTCCTCTCTCTCCAGAGAAAAGAACATAGACAATTATAAAATTCAGCACATAATTGCAGGGAGGGTTTAACAAGTCTAGGATGAGAATCTACCTAAAAGGTCTGGGACCTTATCTTTTACATCTCTGGTATTCAATACTCAAAAAAAGCAAATAAACAAATTCATCATATTTCAAGTATTCATTATCAAATTAAAGAGGGCTACAATTGTATGCAGCTACAATTATTTGTAAACATATCTTCACAGTAAGTACTCATTTTAAAAGGGGCCCTACATACCATATAACAAATGCAAGACATTTTGAAATAGGAAAAAATGATAAATATTAAAGTAGGATATTAACAAATATAATAGATGAAATTTAATGTCTTTAGAGAAAATATGGACAATAGTATACAGTTTCTAAACTTGGCCAATTTGTGAGTACAGAATTAAGTACTAATCACCTTCACTCTACGATTTCTTCCTTCATGTTATGAACAACAAAAATACCAAAAAATAATATGTTTTCTCTCACTTGCCATTCATTAATTTCAAATAAGAACATAATTAATAGCATTTGATCACAGATACTAAATATTAAGAATTAAATGTATGGTACCATTTCTATAAGAATTAAACTATAATTTAAAATCTTTTTAGTTAATAATTATGAAAGAGCTTACCATTTGGGGGGTCTCGTCTTTTCTCTGTTAGAAAATAAATTAGAATATTATTAGATTTGTGTATTACAACATCAATATGAAAAATTAATTCATTAGAACTCTTATTCCTAAATAGATGTACAGGTGGTTAAGGAAGGTTTTTCTGAAGAATATTAAAGCAAATATCTAAATAAAGTGAGGAAGAGAACAACAGAGCCAAAGTCCTGAGGTGAGAATAGCATGAGGGAATACCATAAAGACTGGACTGAAGAAAGCAAAGGGAATGGTGCAATGAGAAAACTCAGAAGAGACAGGGGCTGGACTGTGTAGGATCTCACGGTCCATGGTTGAAAACTATAGATTTTATTCTGTATATGACAGGAAGATTTTATAGGGCCGAGAGTAGGGCAAGTGACAATCCAATCTATGTTTAAAAATTGACTCTGGCTATACTGTGGAAGAGACAGCAAAGTGATGTATAAAACAGCAGCTGGGAGCCTAGCCAGGGATCTTGGGTGGTAGTCCATATGACATGATGATGGACTAGATTAAGATGGTAGCAGAAGTTGCAAGAAATGGTGAGATCCAGGACATATTTTAAGGCAGAGCCCATGGAACTCACTGATAGAATTATCAGGGATCATGGTAAGCCTGAATGACAAAATGAAGCATTTTATAGTGACAGGGAAAAGAATCAGAGAAGGAATGTTTCTAAGTGGTAGTGTGGCTAGGATAGGGGATACAGATCAAGCGTTCTGCTTAGACAAAAGTCTAGCTATTCTGACACTCAACTTGAACAGACAGTCTGAGGTCCAAGGAGAGGTCAGAACCAAAGATAAAACTTTGGAAGTCATTTAGCATATAGTCATTTTTCAAAGCCATTGTACTAGATGAAAGAACAAAGGGGAAAAGAATATCCAGAGAACTCAAGAGCACTGGAACAGACCAGAAAAAACACTGAAAAGCTACAGTCAATTAAAGGTAGGAGAAAACTCAGAATTTTTATCAATTTTTTGCATTCATACACCTTACATTCCAGGTTTATTCAGAACAAGACACTACTTAAGCTTTAAGAAAACTGAAAAGTAGCTGAAGCATTTTAAACAAATGCAATTTCCACAGATTTACTAAGACAAAATTTTCTGAAATTATAAGAAAAATGCCCATAAATAATTGATGCAATAATACAATCAGTTTAAAACTGATTGCAAACCAAAATCAATAGGATTAATTGGAAAACAAGTTAAAAACCTTAGTAATGGGAAATATAAATGTATTAATCTATCTGGTAATCTGATGAAGTTACTTTCTGAAACATTTAAAGTAATTAAGACCTTCTATGTCAATGAATATCAGTCCTCAGTTTCCAAAAATGATGTTATCTCTGCATACAAAGAAGAAATATTTCTTAAATTTGTGAATGACACAAATACGGAAATAAAGAGATAATTTAAAAAGTTCAGAATGATACGTTCTAAGAAGCAATTACTTAAATATAAACCACCATCAGGGCTTGAGAACTGTTAATGTGAAAAAAGGAGGCAGTTTGGTTGAACGAAGTGGAATAGGGGCTAATGTGAGGAATTTGCTAGAAATATTAGAACATTGTTCAATCAAACAGGGATATTTAGTATCATAGTATCAGTGAGACTGCATTGGAGTACTATGTTAAAGCCTGAACACCATATTGGGCAAAAGGCATCAAATCTATCATGGATACAGAGCACAGTACTCAGGATAATAAGTCTATAAACGATCATAGGAATATTTCAAGAATCTGGAACTAGTTTAACTAAAGAAGAGAAGGTATGACGAGAACATGAGAGCTTCCAAAGTTACACAGCTATTGTGAAGAAAAGAAAACAGACTGAATGACTGCTCAACAAGTTGGACCCCACATGCCTAAGTTAAAGAGAGGTAAAGATGGAGTTGAATCAGCATGCAGGGCCATTCAATGATGACTCAGTTGCCTCCTTAATGCTACGCTCTTTCTATTACTGAAACACTTTGCTTAAAAGTTTAGGGACTACCTACAAGAAAATTCCTGTGTGAGATGAAAGAGACCTTTAATTAGTCTTACCAATTTCAAAATTAATTGTTTTTAATACTTTTTTTAATATCAAAAATGTTATGTTTTGACTGTAAGTAGCCCTAGAGAGACCCTGGCCTAACACCAGAGAATATCATTGAAATAGGCACCGAACCATAACCATTCCTAAAGTTGAGGTTACAGTATTATAGCATTAAATTCTTTCTTAATATAGCATCACATGGTAAATGCTCTTGCCCTGCCAAAGCCACAAAAAATAGCCCTTAATAATTCTCTTACTGACTCAATGTAAAAATATAAGCGGAGCACAGTGGCGCACAGCTATAATCTCAGTGGCTCCAGAGGCTGAGGCAGGAAGATCACGAGTTCAAAGCCAGCCTCAGCCAAAAGTGAGGCGCTAAGCAACTCAGTGAGACCTTGTCTCTAAATAAAATACAAAACAAGGCTGGGGATGTGGCTCAATGGTCAAGTGTCCCTGAGTTCAATCCCTGGTATGCTCCCCCCACCAAGCAACAGTGAAGCAAAAACCTGGTTCACTTTATTTTCATTTTTACCTCACATCTCTCTTGGAACTCACTGACAATCAATGAAGATATATAAAATGGAATATATGCTTTCACACTGCTGTTTTCCAGATCCAATATCTTCCTTTCTCTTTGTATATTCCCTCTTACTAGTGAAAGATGAATATGATCATCTTTGAGCTGAGGTTAACATGTACCTGAAGAAGTACAGACTTTTCAAGAATAAGGATGCAGCTAGTTTTGAAGGGATTTGTTTGTTAGTCTCAACTCCCAAGTTATCCTTCTTAAAACTGATTTGCTTAATAGGAAGATGTTGGAGAGGATCATTTTTCTTAACCACCCTTTTCTACTTTACCAGAGCAAGGCCTGGAACATTTGTCAAACAACAGTACTACAACAATTAATTTAAAGCTCTATACTGTCCTGAACAGTTCTCTAATTCTTTTATGTGTGTTAAAGGTGTTTCATGTACTACACTAAGTTCCTTAACAGTTTTATAGCATACAACTGTAGAAACAAAAGACAAGACAATGCTTATAAAGCTTGTTTAAATTCTGTTTATTTGCTTCTAAGCTTATCTAAAATACCTGTGGACAAAGTATAAAATAAATACTGTAAGAAATTTAAGTTACAATGCCATTAATAATGAAAATTTGGATTCAGGGTATGTGAAAATTTTCAACAAAAACACTATTTCTTCTGAGGTAGGGATCACCAAACCTTTTTCTCCTCTTTGAAAGGGCTATGCAGTAAATACTGTAGGTCTTTGAGGGTCCTGTATTCTTTGTCCTAACTACTAAACTGTGTTGTAGCAAAAGAGTAGCCACAGACAATATATACATCAATGAACATAGCTGAGTTTTAATAAAGCTGCACACACACAAACAGCCACATTTGTACCACAAGCCATTAGTTTTAAGGCCCATTTTATGTAACTGCAAAAAAAGAAAAGAAAAAAAGGAGGGCATTACCAGATTTTCTCTGTCGCCGGCCCAACAAGTCTGTAACTGCTTTTCGGAATTTTTTTGCTTCTTCTTCATTGGCAAAATTAAGAGCAACTTGACAAGTCTGAAGTATTTTTAGCAAAAAGGGCAAATGACAAAATGTAGAAATTTAGCTTTATATAACAAAAATGATAACTAACAAATTTATTTCTAAAGGAGAAAGAGTTAATTGTACTGGTAGACAGAAAGCTTTTTATGATTTGAATAACTGAATAAGGCAAAAAGCATGAATAAGCGAGGTACAGAGGTGTATGCCTACAATCTCAGTGACTTGGGAAACTGAGGAAGGAGGATCACAAGTTTGAGGTTCAAGGCTAGCCTGGGCAACATAGAGAGGTCCTAAGCAACTAAGCAAGATCCTGTCTCAAAGTTTAAAAAAAAAAAAAAAAAAAGGAGAAGGTGAATGAAAAGACTATTATGAGAAAAGTTACTTAACATATTCAAATAATAAACTGAACAGTTCATTTTCAGCAAAAAATAAAAAATTGAATTTGATTTTCAATAGGGCTCTCTAAATATTTTGGATTAAAAAAGGCAGGTAATGGAAAAATTAAACATGACAATAAAGGAAAATATGACTTACATCTCCAGCAAAGGTATGAAAATATCCTCTAGGACTATTATATACAAAGTTATTGTATAGTTCTTGTTCCCACAATAATTTCCCATCCTAGAAAAAAGTAAAAATTCAAATAAGAGCTACCAAAAAAAATCTCTAGGAATGAAACAAAGCAGATGATTCATGATAAGGGAATTGTTTATAATAACAATAACTTTTAGACACACATTACATATAATTGTAATATATATTACTATTATGTTATTTCATAATTTCTTAATAACAAAAACATTGGATAACATTTCTCTCATAAAAGCCTACATATAAAAACAGTTTAGTTCAGTATGCTAATATATAATTTCACTGGCCAGGTATTTCTTAATACATACAGTTACTTGTACAAACAAATAAACAGACTAATTCCTAGATCAATGTTACAGAGAAGGAATAGGATATGCACTAATTACCTAGGCACCACTCCATTAGCAGTATTTAGATTGTGTACTATAAAATATTACAGGAATATTTCATGTTCTTTTCTTCAGTTTTACAGATGTGGGAGGGTCAAATATACCTTCTCTGTACTGCTCATTAACTTTGAATTCTTAACTTTTGCAGAGTGACCTATTAATTAAGTACCAATATAAGCAGCATCGATCATGCTGCAGAAAGAGATGAATGACCAAATCACATCAAGGTCAAACGATGGATAAGAAAATGTTTTGGATTGGGGTTGTAGCTCAGTGGTAGAGCACTCACCTAGCATGTGTGAGGCACTGAGTTTGATCCTCAGCACCACATAAAAATGAATGAATAAAAATATTGTGTACATCTATAATTAAAAAAGATATATAGATATAAATATGTTTGACCTTCATACCAAAGGTGGCTAACTGTGTGTTCAGCCATAGTTATCTTCAACTATAAATATGTGGTTGGAAAATCAATAATCATTGCCTTATTCTAAAATTCAAGGTTCCACTTATATCACAATTTAAAAATATGTAAAATACACTGTACACACATGAACACTATCACGGAATTCCTTTCTTCTTAATGGAGTTGCATGTTACTTCTTATGAATAATGAAAAATTACCAAAGTACTTAGCATTTTTTTCCCCCCAAACTATGGATATATTCCCATCTCTCAGAATCACTGCCATAGTAAGCCACTACTAGGAACAGGAACATGCCATATCTTAGCCGTCTTGGGGGTGTGTAAAACTGATGTTGAAAAGGACCAACTTACAAAGTACAGTAACTTATATCTCCTTTAATCTCAGAAGCTGAGACCCAGAGATGTTAAAAGGTTTGCTTGTGATCTGGTATTAGTGTCCAGTTTAATGACAGTTTCAATTTTTTTAAGTAAAATCCCATTAAACTTATTGTCATATATAAATGTTAACCATGGAACACATATAAATGTTAACCATTTATATGTGGGGGCTGGGGCTGTGGCTCAGTGGTAGAGCGCTTGCCTCGCATGCATGAGTCAATGGGTTGGATCCTCAGCACCACATAAAAATAAATAAATAAAATAAAGATGTTGCATCCATCTACAATTAAAAAAAATTTTTTAAAAATGTTAACCATGGAAATTTACCTACAGAAAGATGTTAAAAGACACGTAATGTAGACTTCACTTTAGTCAAATGATAATTACTTTTATGGCAACTGTAAGAGATGAATATCTGACATAGGGAGTCAAATTTATGAAAATGCAGATTTATAAATGAGAGTGAGGGACATAAATCCATAAAATTCTGAACATACTTTTGATGAGCAACAACATAAGAAAATGAGTAAAAAATATATTTTAGATTATATGCTTTATAGTAGAACAGAAATAACAGTACATACAAAACTAAAATAATAATCAGTTGTTGCCTGAAATTTCTATGTATACTAGTCTATAAATGCACAAGGTGGAATGAAAGAGTACCACTAGTAAAAGAGACTGTGCCAAGATCACAAGGCATAATTTTAAAAAAACAGTATCATTAATGTATGGTGACAATGAAGAGACAAAATAGGAAACTACAGTATTTTTCCCTTAACCATAGAGGGACACATGTGAACATATTCCATGGATACCTAAAACCCTGCATAGTACTGAACCCTACGTTTGTTTTTCCTATACATACATACTTAGGATAAAAAATTTTAAAGTTTTTATTTGTTCTTTTTAGTTATACATGACAGCAGGATGTACTTTGATATATTATACATTCATGGAGTATAACTTCCCATTCTTGTGGCTGTATAGGATGTGGAGTTACACTGGTCATATATTCATATATGAACATAGGAAAGTTATGTCTGATTCATTCTATTGTCTTTCCTATTCCCTTCCTCACTCCCTTTCCTTTATTCCCCTTTGTCTAATCCAAAGCACTTCTAATGATAAAATTTAACTTATAAATTAGGCATATAAAAGATAAATAATAACTAATATTAAAATTGAATAATTATTATAATATACTATGGTAAAGGTTACCTACAACTTATGAATTGTTTATATCAGGAATTTCCCACTTAATATTTTGGAAACACAGTTGATTACAGGCACATGAAACTACAGAAAGCAAAATCATGGATAGGAGGGGACTATAGTATTAATTTTTGGCTTAGGATATGTTCCCATTTGGTCCCAATGTCTGTACTTCATATCTAAAACAAAACTCCAGTCTCTGAATATTATTTTAAGTGTAATTCAATATTACAACAAGATAAAAAATAAACCATCTATATTGAATCATAATTAGGCAGAAAATCTAATCACATACAATTTATAGTGAAAGCAAAACAAAACCAACCTTAATGTCAAATATTCTTAAAAAATAAGATCTTTGTGGATTGTCCTTAACAAGACAAGCAACACCACTGCACTTCTTTGACCACATACAGTTCCGATCTGCTGCATATAACTGTACCACTGCTGAAGACATAGTCTGCAAAAGATAAAATTTACAGCCATTAGTTTCAAATAACAATCAGATGACCACACACAGACCCTGTTACTATCTTGAATACAACCTCATGAAGATACCAAACCAGGACCACCCAGCTAAGATGCTCTTGAATTGCTGGCTTCCCCAAAATGGAGATAATATACATTTACTGTTATTTTAAGCCACTACTTTTCAAAGTAACAAATACCTAATACAAAAACCATATAACAATAACTATGAAAACTCAACATTTATTAATGCTTAAAATACATCGGGAAATGTGCTAAGTGCTTCCATAGGTAACTTCATTGAATTGTTAGCACTATTTTAACCTCATTTTATGTGTGAGAAACCCAATACTAAAGAGGGTAGGTAATTTGCCCAGTACCACACAACTAAATGGTAGAGCTGAAATTCTAATCCAGGCAATGTGTGATTTCAGATCCTGTATTAAACTGTATCTCAATAAATTAAATTAAGCAATGAAGTACTAGTATTAGTAAAGGTTGACTTTTATAAGATAGTTAAACACTTTATAGTGTAGGAGCTAAGTCAAATTTGCAAGTAAGATTAGTGTTACTGATCATTGGTGCTAGATACCTAATCATATTATCACTGTAGTAGATTATATGTTCTTTTTAAAAGATGGTAAAACTGAGGGAAAAAAATTTAAGCAACTTGCACAAATGGGCACACAGTATAAAAGCTACACTGAGGATAAGACAAACTATTTGAGTGACTATTATCTTAATTTTGTCCCAAATACTATTTAACTAGAATCCTTTTGGATGCATAGGAGAGAAGGCAATTCATTACATGCAACAGATATTTTGGGCAAAAGTGCTTTCCAGGACACCTGTTGCAACTTTCCTTCTGGAAATCATGAAATAATGGAAACTCCCATTTTATTCTAAATTTTCTTTTATATTATAATCTAGAGTGTAAATATTCAGTCTTTCTCTGAAAGTGATACACATATGTATTGATATAGCTCTTATAAGTTCAACGAAAACAATAATCATGGTTTTTGAACTAGTAATGTTATTCCTACTAAAAACTGAGGAAATAATTTAGATAATAAAATATAAACTTTTAATGTAAACAAAAATAAAATATTTCATGTTTACATATAATAACCATTTAAAAAAATTAAATAATCAAAAGAGTCTCTTATTCAGTAACTATGATACCTCAGTTCAATAAAATTTGGGCAATGATCAACAAGAGACTACATTAACAGTTGGAGTTTTTTTGTTTAAACTATTATATACACAAATCTTTTAAAATGCCAAAAATCAGAAATGTAAGATCAGAATAGTGTTAGGAATCAAAAGTTCCTACAGACTTTTCCAGGTAATAGTGTTCAATGCTATATTTTTAATTTTAATAGACCAAATTCATCTTTGAACTTCAAATGAGAAGAACACAAAGCAGCAGAAAAATTTCCACAAGAACTCTTAAGAATTATGAAGATACCTTTGAAGCATGGTAAGTACTTTACATCAAGACCCTGGATTTAAAATAGGAGACTGAAGAATGCAGGTGCACCTTAGGCTTGCTCAAGACCCACCAGTATTCTGGAAGCATGCAATCACAGGATGACAACTCTACAGGCTTCCTGCCCTGACCCTTAGCACTGAACACTTAAGGTATTAAATATCAGGCTTAAAAGTTCAAAAATCATGGGGCTGAGGTTGTAGCTCCATGGTAGAGTGCTTGCCGAGCACATGTGAGGCACTGGGTTCCATCCTCAGCACCACATAAAAATAAAATGAATAAAATAAAGGTATTGTGTCCATCTACAACTAAAAAAAAAAGAATTAAAAAATCAGATGAGAAGATTTGTATTCTAGTGAAAATTCAGATGTTAGAGCCCTCTTAGTATGGTGCTGTCAAAATACATTTATTTCTAAAAAGAAAAGCAATTAAGAAAGTTGATACCAAGACAAAAACCTAAAAAATCTCCCTAATACTTTATCAGTAGAAATCAAGAAGTAACAGCTTGAAAAATAAAATGTTATTTATAGAATTTGAAATTCCATTATAAAAATACCTTTGCCAAAGATTACATATTATTAACATTGTGAAATTGGATGTATATGTGAAAAACTAAAACCTAAAAAATCTATATTTAAATATTTATATAAATTTAAAGCAAATTTCCAAAACATCTGCATAAGAAATAAAGACATTATTCTATAAGTTTCCACACAAACATGGTTTGTTAAAACTTATTCTAATACTAAAGAAAACTCAAATATTTATACATAACCTTCAGTAACTGCATATTCAAAAATCTGCTACTATTTTAAGTTGGTATTTATTTTACGCCTTTTACCTTGAACTGGCAAAGTTTGAAAGTGAGAAGTCATTAGCACCTTATGAACCCATTTCTAATTAATTCAAAATAATTACTACAAATGCAAAAATTGCTTGCACGTTCAACATTTAATATATAAGTGGTAGGCAATATAAAAACAATAACTATCCCTTAAACTCTAGATTGACAGTGGCCTAATTAAACTTTTAAAAACATTCCTTCCATTCCTTTAAAGTAATTACATCTAATCAACTCCATCACTTCTTGTCTTTCATAATTGAGAAGGTATTAATGAAAAACAATCTGAGGACAAGTGCTTAGGAAGGAAAATCTATTAGCCCAATAATGTAAGGTTAAAATCTGTTAATTAAAAGGGGAAAAAAATACAGTATCAATTTTTTTTAGAACTAAAACCTGTCTTATCATTTCAGATATTTCAGTACCGAGTAACCACAATAACACATTTATCCTCAGACTTTCATTGTCAAGGGCAAAAACTAGATGGGGGAATATATCCTGAGAAGTGAATTTCCTCTCACTGTCCTTCAGCAGAGCACCTTCATCTTTCTTGGGCTGATGCTGCACCAACCAAGAAATATTTCCCTGATCCTCTAGGATGAAATGCTAACTGCTTTTCATTTGTGTTTCTAGAGTATTTATATATATATATCATACATATATGTATATATCTGATTTATGTATCTGTTACTGTTATGCCACAAATCTTATTCTAAAATAGAATAATCTTCTAGGGGCTGGGGTTATGGTGCAGTGGTAGTGTGCTTGCCTGGCACGCGAGGCACTGGGTTCGATCCTCAGCACCACATAAAAATAAAGGTATTCTGTCCGCCTACAATTAAAAAATAAATGTTTAAAAAAAAAGAATAATCTTCTATATTGATTTCTTACCCATAAAAGACTGTAATTCTCCCAAGCACTCACAATAGTTTCGCAAGCCTATATTATCACTCCTCCTATACTTTGTCCCTAAGTAAACAAATATTTGTTCAATTGAAAATTGCATGTTCTGATTTTGATAATGATACTAAGATAATAACTGAAGAGAATGACCTTGATTTCAGGATGTATACCCTAAAATATTGTAAAGGAGCATTTTATGCCTTCAAATTACTCTTAACTTATTCAGAAAAATCACATGTAAGCACACATATATGAGAGGAGAGAAAGAGAAAGAGAGGGGGGAGGGAGACGGGAAATGAAGTAAAATGTTATAAATATTTGGCAAATATGGATGAAGGCTCTGCAGAAATTGTATTTGCAGTTTATTTTTCTGTAAGCACAAAAATATTTCAAAATTAAAAAAATTAAAAGCACAAACAATTCATAAAAGTGTAGGACTCTCAGCCCTCTTACACAGCCATAGCAATTTTGACAAAGCGGTTCTCTTCTCAGTCATTACTACCTTTGCCACTGCTAAAAGACCCCAAACTAAGATGATAAACAGGCATTTGCCACTTCCTCCAATCCCTTCTATATGTATACCAACTTTGTTAAAAGGAGGGCCATCCTAAGTAAGACTCAATCCACAGACATCTAGAATGTTTATAGTTTAAATTCTTTTCATGGTTTCAAAACAACCACATTATGTAACAGGTCCAAAGAAGACTTCATATCAGAAAAATAGGTGTTTCTGTGATTACCAAATAGTGAATGACTAGGAAAGAACTGGAAAATAGCAGGACTCACAGATCCATATTTTTAACAAAAAACTGCTTATAACAAATACTAAGATAACATAATACTAAACAAGTATTTACAACAATTAATATTTTAATAATAAATATATAATGTTTTTAAGTAAAATATTTTAAGATATATATCCAAAATAAGCCAAGTGTGGAAAAAATTCTTATAATTAACTAAAATCAGACTTTTCTATAGTCACATTGGTCTAGATTAATAGTCTAATACTCCCACTTTTACGTGTGTGTGTACTGGACCTCAAATGCATGAAAACTAATCTGAGAAAAATCCATTTAATTATTTTCCTATGTAAAAGCTAGGCTTTAAATGTATTCCTAAATGTTCTGATGATGTATTCCTATGCAATAACCCATTGTTATACTGGGTATGAAATTTTAGCCTACACAGTACTAAGGGAAGAATACAAGTAAAGAAATACAAAGACTGGTTGAATTCTTGTAATTAATTAACTATGCAGTGATGTCAAAGAACAATTTTCTAAATAATTAAAGTATTAAAAAAAAAAGTGTAACCCTACCATAGTTCTGTTAACCTCAAAAACCCAATACAGAAACTAACAATTTTAAAAAATTAAAACAAATACTTGGCAGTGAACAAGCATCTCTTAAGTGGTCAGTATGAGTAAAAACAACCCAGGAAAAGAAAACACAAAACTCCACTTGGGAGAGATCTTACCACCTGGTAATTTTTATAGTGAGAAATAACTAGAAAAGGCAAGAGAAAACAAAAGAAAATGGTAGAGATTAAAGAAGAATGCAGCAAAGGTAGACAATTCTACAAGAAATAGTTAATTTTAAAAAACCAAAGTTGGAGGAATGGAAGAGGAGGAGGAGAAAAAGGAGGACAAAAGCAAAAAGTAACAAACAGAATGCCAACCATGGGGGGGGAAATGGAGCCAGATAAAAACAGCAGCTGTATTAGGGACCAAACACAATGAGTCTTTTAGGTCTTAGTAACTATTTAAGAGAAGTACTGTGCCAGACATATCTGTGCACCAAGCATTTACTGAGTACCTACTGTCTATCAGGAATAGTGATAAACAGGGAGGACAGCAGGCCTAAAAGAAGAATTAGGCAGACATGGTCCTTGCAAAACATGCAGTCTAATGAGAAGACAGGTATTAGTAACTCATACAAATGCTATAAAGGAAAACTCCAGTATGCAATGAAAATGTAAAAACTAAGTAGTATAGGAAGGCTTTCCTAAAATAGTATTTTATCTGAAGGATGAAAAGAGATGAGTCAGGTGAACAAGGTTGGGGGAAAGAGGGGAAGAAATAGCATTCTAAGTAGACACATCAATAATATTTTACCTAGGGAAATGCTACTAGAATTTGGGGAACTACGTGGGGGTGGAGGATAAAAAAGAGTGGCATGGGATGAATTTAGAGACTTAACATTATTAAGTAATATCAAACACTGCTTAATTCTCTGGTATGGAGAGATACACAGTCTGGAAAGCTTGACAGGCAATGTGGTAGAGTGGTACACCATTCTTGAATGGCCCAATACCCCTCAATACCCAAGTTCTTATATATTCTCCTTCCTCACTGACTTTAGATTTGTCTATGTGACTTGCTTTGATCAAAGGACATCAGTAAATGTCAGTACAAGTTCGAAAAGTACTTGCACATTGTGGTCTATCCTCTTGGGACTGCTGCCCTAAAAGCTGGGAACAAAGACCACATGGAGAATAAGGACCCAGCCTATTCCACCTGTCCTTTTGGAGCCCAGCCCCCTATAGACCTGCCAGCTGAATGGAACTGCAAAGGTGAGTCAGTGGCACCAGGCAAGTAACCACCTCATCAATTCAGAGAATCTTTAAAATAAACTGACGTTGCTTTATGTCACAAAGTCATAAAGTGGTTTGTCTACAGCCACAGATGAAGGAGACTGTTTTAGTATACTGAAAAAGTAAGGGCTTTAACAGATGGTCCTAGTTTCATTCTCTATTCCAATTACAACAGATATGTGTTTTAAATTGCAGTAAAGCTGTCAACATTTTAAAAATCACAAATCATAAACATTTTAGACCTCACTTTTATTATCAGCATACATTTTTGGGGAAAACCATTTCAAAAACCACTTATATACAAAAGCCACAGTAAACAGCTTGTGTGCTGAGCAATAGATCAGGCTAAGTCACAACCACACACCAATCTCATATGCTGTCTATATTTAAATCATATATGCAGAAAACTGTATTACTAGGTAGCAAACACTTTTTGCATTGCCTTCAAACAATCAAAATTGCTGATGTTAAAACTACAAATGAGAAGGCTTACTGTATTCTCCTGGATTTTCTTCACATAAAGTCATATACAGATAAAGGTGAGAGAGAGACAATTCATTACAGACTGGGCCATAGCTGCAAATGTATGAGAACACTTGAGGCAAAGGTGTGATCTCTTCTGACTCTCCTTCTTTTGTAGCTCAAATGGACATACCTAAGAGGAGTTTTTCCTCTCTTTCCTCATCTTTGTCTTCCTCTCAAAGTCAGTTAGATTATGGTAAACCTGACATCTGGGTTTCAATGTTTAGGGACCGAAGGTAGGGAAGTAGGACCCCTAGGATCCCCATCTCAGCTCACCAAAGTTTAGCATTACCAGCCAAGCCCCAAGCCCTGATAACGAAAAAAAAAAAAATTTTTTTTTTCTTTCTCTTTACTATTTCTTCCTTGAACAGTCCCCAGGAGTCTTGGTTGAGAGGGTACGAAGGTAGGTCCTGTGGTTGCTAGTAGGATTTAATTATTCCAGAATTAAGCCAAATACCACTTGATAACCATTTAATCGTAAATTTTATCAAACATATAATCCAGTCGTTCCCCCCCCCGGCATTGTACACATGAGGTCAATTCATTTGCCAGAAGTCACATATTATGCAACTTTGGATGAACTTCCTAATCAGCTGCTAATTTTGTATTCAAAATACACTCCTCAGTGATTCAAAGGCTTAATTTGTTATAGTTTTGGCCTGTCTCATATAAATGGTTCTTTAAGAACTATATATTATTAATATAATTTTACTACTATACTACCCCCAGTTTGTTTTGCTTACTTTATTTTGGGGAGAGAAAAATGGGGGGGGGTTGGTAGTTGTGGTAGAAAACAGAGGAGAGCTGGTTTATGAAAAGGATCTTTATAAAAGAAAAAGTCCAATAGAGAAGCTGTATATGCTGAGGTCAGAAGTAGATTTACTATGAAGCCAATTAAGTTTGTTTCAGGGTCTTTTTAAGTGCCCTTTACAAGACTTGGCTTGTTCTCCATTGCGAACACATGGAGGTAGTGGCAACACCAGCTGCATATATTGGCGCTCCTCTCTAAGTATTTCTAAAAATAAACAGTACTTCCATCAAAGATGCACGTTCTGTTCAATTCCCAGCAATAAGCTATCTTGTCCCTCCCGGAGCAATCACATGATGTACTCAGCCCATGCTTTAACCCCAAAGAAAAAGAACTGAGTGATGACCAGCTCTTGCTGGACATGGCATGTCAAGATCAAACTCCATGGATACTTCTGGGGTAGGGAGCAGTGAACCAGCCAACTGGATCTGGGGTTCTTCCCAGGCAAAAACTACCCTTTAAGCCAAGTTAATTACAGATGTGCCATTACCAGTAACTGGTTTCAAAAAATTTCTTTTGCCTTCATGACTATGGATAATAAAGAAATACATTATGTTAGAGCAAGTCTTATTCTATAAAGGATCATATAGTTAATATTTTAGTGTTCATGGGCCATAGTTTCTTTCAACTCATCCTCTGTACTTCTCAAAAGCAGTCATAGATAACATAGAAAAGCTTGTGTTGCAATAAAACTTTATTAATACGATTACGCAGGTTAGATTTGGTCCAGAGGCAACAGCTTGCCAAGCAAATACAAGAGGAAAGATTTTTTTTTTCCTATGAAAAACAACAACAAAAAAACCTCAACTGTAATATAAAGAAGTGATCCATATATGTTTCCAAAAAAGTAGGAAAAAAGTGCCAAAGAGGTCTATCAGGTAGGTAACTAATAGTAATACATTATAGGTAATAAACTATTTTTACGAACTTTGTGATGTTTATGGTGTGCGAATCTTTCCTCGTGTTAAATAAACATTCACTTTTATACTTAGTTTTGGTTTTTCTTAAGGACAGCATCTCTAAGTTGTATAAGCTTGAGGCCACAAAACCCGGATCAGCTTTGCTAGGGATAAGAAAATAATGTGATCAGCTTGACAGAATTTATTTTATAGAGAATAAACGAACGACTAAGTCAAAATATTCAATTTGCCAAACCAAACTTAATGAAATAACCGTTTAATAGTGATTGTAATACACTTAAGAAAACTAAGGCCAAGCAACTTTTAACAAAACCACTAAATATGATAGAGGAGAAATGTCGAAGAGTGTGTGGAGGGAGGGGATTCTTATTTAACAGAATCTTATATAGATGCATAGCACTTGCTTAAAAGCTTGCTGTAATGGAGAGCTGACAACTTGAGTGAAAAACCATCTTGTTTTAATATTAAACTATTTAGCAGCACAAGTTATAACTTTTTAAAATATGGAACCTAACCCTGCTTTCTTGGCCATTCTACCAGAGGCATTTTTTTCCTTCACTTAATTATCTGTTGAGAATTTGCTATGTGCCAGGCACACTGCCAGCTACTGTTCGTACAATGCAAAACTGCAGATATATATTATATATATGGTCTCCTCTCATTAGAGTGTACTTCTTATTTTGGGTGGTGGTAACAGTATTTTCACTTCCACAGAGATATGCCCTAAACAACCCTATTTATCAGGTCATTTCTCTTTTCAGCTAAAATTTAGTTTTGATAATTCTTCATCTGACCTGGTTTGTGGATCCCTTATCAGTCTGGTCACCTTTGTTAAAAAGTTGGTATTATATATGTGATCTGATCAGTGAGATTATTATCAGAATGATCAATGAAATAATTTGTTTCCAGACATAACATGTATGTGTAGTCTTATTCTCATCTGTCACTTCATATGCTAAAGGCACCTTAGACTGTCTCAGAAGCCATTACCCTCTCTCATATCCCAAGCCTCCATTTCAAAATCTCATACAAAAGTGAAGAGCTTTGCCCTCTTCCAGGATAGGTAAGGTTGGAGGCCTATCCACAGAGCTCCCACAATGCCTAAGTGTCTTCATAATAGCAGTTATTGTACTATAATCTGTTCACTTAGGTATCCTTGCCTGTCTGTCATGTCCTTGAAAATAGTGTCCTATCGTATTTCTAAATTCACCCAGCACAATATCAGGCACATGATATGCAATTACATAATTGTTGAAATAAAAAAGTAAAGAAAGTGATTCCTATCTACAGTAAGAATAAGCAACATGAGTGCCTAGCAAGACACTTTGGTCATCTTTGATCATCAGAAATCCGGAGGAGGAAGCTGTTTTTCTTTTCACTACATCTTGCCAAGATGCTCTTCAAAACAGTCAGTGGGGCTGGTTAAGTAAATAGGTCCTTTAAATTACACAAATGGTTAGGTTCAACACTCTTGAGTGAATTGGAAATGCTAATAATAAAATAAAATAAACCAAAAGCCAATAAAAAACAAACATGCCAAGACACTAAAATAATTTTATTGTGTGAGAGGGGCTTTTAACAGGAAAAATTTTGATCTCTGATATTGCAAGTACAAACATTTTCACACTAGGAGGTATAGATATTAATAACACTTTCCTGGAAAGAAACTCAATGAAAAGCAAAGTCTCCCCATAGCACCATAATCAAAAAAGAGTAAGTTCAGAAGACAGAGCAGGATAAGATGATTTGCATCTCATAGTTAAAAACAAACAAATAAACGAACAAAACACAAAACCAGGATTCGATAGCAAGGAAATAAAGCATAGTAAAATACATAGTACCAAAATGTTTACTGGACAACCTTGTTTATCATATGAGAGTTGAAATAAGTTCAACGAAGTGTTTGGTCTATTTAGCAAACAAGAGTAAAGGGGTAACACATTTTAAAAAGACTTCTATAAAAAATTAAGAATTTTAAACCTTACTTATTAATTCAAACCTTGAAATTACTCAACTGGAATTTTCTAGATGAAGAAAAACACTCAAACTCATTAAGTAGACCCAGTTCAGCTATTCAATAGGATACTATACAGCTGCTTAAAAAAAAAAAAGAAAGAAAGAAAAAAGAGGCTTCGTAAGTAATGACAAAGATGGACACAATACATTATTATGTGGAAAAAGGAAGATGTAAAAAGAATGGTAGCGTATGCTACCATTTGTAAATACTAGCAGGAACAAGAACAAATAACTTGCTTTTGCCTAAATATGCAGAGAACCATCCAAAGAGAGAAAAAACTAGTAACAGTTGCAAACTATTTAAAAGTTTGATGTACAAGTGTTTTGAGGGAAGAAATGGCTGGACAAACGCAGGATGAACAGAAGAGTAAACTTCATTTTCTTTTTTGTTAAACCACGTGAATATTTTAGCTTTTAAAAAATAAAATATTGATTTGAAAAATACACATGCAAAAGAAAGAAAAAGACCTATTCAACTCACACTATGGTGTAAGTCTGGAAAAAGATCATCTTTCTGACTCAGAAACTATAACCTAAGAAGAATTTTGTGTAGCTTTTAAGCCTTCCTCTTAAAAATTAAAAGTGATATTATTGAATAACGTGCTCTGGTGCTTGCAGAAGCTTAAATAAAAAAAAACAAACTGGCTACTACAGGGAGTTGGCCTATGTCTATATAAGTAAGGCCAAAGTCTATGATTATTTTCACAGACTTTCTCTGAGTGTTTTGAATTGAAACATGAGTGATTAATTAAGACGAGCAAATTTAAAATTCAACTGGTTGTCTTTTTTATATTCTGTTCTTTATTCTGCAAATCTTAATTATAGAAATGTACGTATATAGTGTATATATAATCACATCTAATATGCTTGATTTTTATATGTATAATGGAGGTGGGAGATGGCTAATCTTACAGTAAATGAAAAAAATAACAATCTGAAAGCACAGGGTAAATATAAGGGCTTTCCCTCTTTTTTTTCTTTGTTTTTTCCTCTCCCTCTCTTTTTCTTTCTCTTTCAAATAATAGTTTAAAATCAACATTAAACCTATCCAAGAACTTTACTACATGTGAGACTCTTCCATACATCATGCATAAGGATTAGGGGAAAAGGGAAGAAAGAACCTTTGTGAAGTTTTGTTTTTAAGATTTACATTTTATTTACAATTTAAGAGACTTTTAAAAATGAAATATAAAACATTAATAAGGAGCTTGTCAATAATTTGTATAAAAAATTATCCAATAAACTAAGTTTTATACTTCTACAGCTTAATGCTGCTAGTTTCAAAGAGCAACTTATTCAAAATTTGTTAATCAATATTTTAAATTCTGATAAGGATTACTAAATTATGTATAATTAGAAATACAATTGCATCTCCCATGGAGGAGAAGGAAGCTGACTGTATTAAAATAAAAGGTAGGAACTAGGATGGGGCTTAGTGGTAGATGCTTGGCTAGAATGCATAAGGCCCTGGGTTGGATCCCCAGCATCGGAAATAAATAAATAATAAAAAGTAAATCATGATCTTTTTTCTTTTAAAATATCTTTACCATTAAAAAAAATCATGAATGGAAGGGAGGCCGGGCATGGTGGTTCATGCCTGTAATACCAGCAGCTAGGAAGCTGAGGCAGGAAGACCACAAGTTCAAAGCCAGTCTCAGCAACTTAGTGAAGCCCTAAGCAACTAAGCAACACTCTATTGCAAAGTAAAAAATTAAAAGGGCTGGTAATATGGCTCAGTGGTTAAGTGTCAATGGATTCAATCACTGGTACCAAAAAAACAAAACAAATAAACAAAAAACCCCTGATGAATGGAGAAGGGACTGAGGTTGTGGCTCAGTGGTTGAATGTTTGCCTAACACATGTGAGGTACCAAGTTTGATCCTCTGCACCATGTGTAAATAAATAAAATAAAAGGTATTGTGTCCACCTACAACTAAAAAAAAAAAATTTAAAAATTGGAGGGGAAGAACATGGAGATTTTATATGCTACTACTCTGTAAATTATATTATGCACTATAAAAGAACAACAAATGTGTGATTTTCCATTTAAATTAAAAGAGGGATCTTTAGATTTCACATACATATTTAATAACTTAAATGTGCTATATTTTTAATTATGTAAATTAGTTAGGAGAAATATTACTTTGTATCAGACATTTTACAATGTTACTCTTCTCTCCAAGCAAGTATCAGATCAGTGTGGCTTGCAAATAAAAAGGGAGGCAGGCAGGCAAGAGGGTACTGGGTACTATGAAGTTCTGAAACTCCTTTCTGCACTTAGTAGCTGCACTAATAAAGCACACACTAGCCACATGTAGTTATTTAAATTCAGATAAAGTTAAAATTTCAGTTCTTAAGTCACATTAGCTATACTTTAAGTGTTCAATAACTCCAGGTGGCTACCAATTTAGACAGCATCATAAAAAGTCCTATTGTACAGTGTTCTGGAAAGTCCTATGGAAGAGATTTTATGTAAGATCTCTTAGAGCAAGATATGGAATTTGTAAGACCAAGGAAAAGTCAGAGTTGGGATCACTATACAAAGCAATAGTCAAAAGGGAAAGAATTATTCCCCAAATCACACTTATTCATAAAAGTCTGGTTAACTTAGACCAAATCTAAACAGGGTATTAATTCAATTTAACAAATACTTATTGTTACTGATAACAAACATAATTAAATAGTTCCATGTAGTTAACCTTGTAAAGGAGATAGGTTATTAAAAAAAAAAAAAAGGTAACCACAACAAAGTATAAGTAACAAAATCAAAGGAATAAAAACTCTCTTGGAGGACTGAAAAGGGAAATCTGGACTGAAGATAATTTGAGGGCAAAGAATTGGGGATGTTATTAAGGAAAAACAGTGTGACGATGGAAAGCACAGCTGACAGGATACACTAACAGCTGTCTTATTAGCTATGTGATTTTTTTTGGGGGGGGGTGGGGGGTGGGTACCGAGGATTAAACTCAGGAGTACTTGACCACTGAGCCACATCCCCAGCCCTATTTTGTGTTTTATGGAGAGACAAGGTCTCACTGAGTTGCTTAGCACCTCACCATTGCTGAGGCTGGCTTTGAACTCGCAATTCTCCTGTCTCAGCCTCCCAAAGTGCTGGGATTACAGGAGTGTGCCACCGCACCCAGCTTAGCTATGTGGCTTTAAACAATTACTTTGCCCTATCCCTGCTTTCTCATCTGTCAATGGTGGTAGTAATACTATCTTCATTTAGTTAATACACATAAAGTGTTCCAAACAGTTCCTTCATCATAGATTTGTTAGGATTAAATAAAATAATACATACAATATGTTTATAACATTGCTTGATATTGTCTGCACTTATTAAATGTTCATTATTTTCATGTATTATTAGATCTTTCAGTGCTATATTTTTAATTGCATCATTTTAAAGTTCTTTTTGGTAGCTTATATAAACTAGCAATTAGAGGACTTAGTATTTTGTTTTCACATGTTGAAACATGAAACCAACCCTGCTGCCCCCCCAAAACCCCTCAAGCTTCCAAAAACAAGAAAAGAAACCCTCAATTATCTGTATATCTGGAATTTGAGCTAGAACCAAACAAGCACTTCAGTGCAGTAGAGAATATTTTAAACAACAGTATCTACAACAGGTTTAAATTCTGTATGGTAATAGATTTTTCACTAGCTTTATATGCATGACAAATCAATCTTGAGGTACCGCCTGTCCTCTGTCCCCAATAGTTAAATGTTAGAGACTGAATGCCTCTCTGTAGAGACAAACACCTGTACTAAACACTATCACAATTAAATTCATATTCTCTTCCAGGAATTTAGAAATCCTGAACTGAAGAGCTAGGGGAAGAGATGTGTGTAGCAAGAAATGTTCCACTGACTTCTGCTGTTTTTCTCAGGGCTTCACAGTCTCCTGCTGTTCCTGAAGCTTTATTGTTCAGTTCTGTTTTGAATTCCATGGGATTCTCTGGTAGCCAATAAATTCTTTTGCTTAAGCCAGACAGAACTACTTTCTGTTATTTGCACAAAAAAGAGCTTAACAATACATTTATTAAAGTATACACTAAGTACATCCCTATACCCTTGAAATCTTAATGGAAATCAATGAGAATAACACCTTTCTTCATTATATGTATATGCTATTGTATACAACAGTTTGAATAAAATCTGAAATTTATATCTTGCTTTTGATCTGAAGTACTGCAATAGTTCCTAAGCTAAGAGGCTACTTTACATCTCTTTTATTCTCCTTCATGAATTCTTCTTGCCTATTATTTTTAAATATATAGACTCTTGTTAAAAAATCAATAGGTTCCTTCTTGATTAAAAAACAGGTTTATACTCTTTTTTTAAGAATACAGGCTTTTTCATAATCTGAGGTAATCAACACTTCAACACTTACCTTTTGCTATTAACTCAATATATATTGGAATAGCAGTCAAATAATCTATAGACTCCCAACTGTACTTCTCAACTTGGCTTATGTTGTTTGCTCTGCCTGAATATCATGGTGCAAACTTTCCAATTACATGAGTTGAAATATCACACTTTGATCAATTTTTCCTGACTTCCTCAAGCAAGTATTTCTCTTTCTCTCTACCCCCATATAATTTCATGTATACACTGAGTGAGGTACTCATCATTGAATGATTTATATGACCCCTTGTGAGCAGGTTTCACCAACACACTGTTCATTGTTGAAAGACAAGGTCTACTCTTCAACTATGTACCCTTAGCACCTACGTAGTTATTTTATAAGCATTCATTTTCTGAATTTAATCAAAAGAAGTGCCTTAGAATCATATCAATCACGGCTACACTACCAAATCTTATATGATTTTTCAAAAGGGTAGAAACTGCTAATCTGTGGCAACCCATATTATGTCCCATCCTCCTAATGTATAGGACATCTATAAAAATGTAGATTAAGCAATTTTATAGGTATCCTATAAAATTTTATGTTTGTTTTGGTGTCCTATGTAGAGGATTATGGGGCATTTGGGGGGGCACCTAAATTAATCTTGATGAAAAGTCTCCCTATTCCTAATAATTTAAATGCCACAAACCACAGGAATTTGCTTCCACCACAGCTTCCCCCATATAAAGGGAGAGCAGGTGTAAGAGTTTGAGGACAAAAAAAAGCAGACCACGGTCAACATATGTTTTTAAAAAGAGGAATGTACTTTCCCACTAGTTTGCAAAGCACATCAAGGCCAGTAAATCAGATGAGCATGAAGACAGGAAATAATTTCCAGCACATTTGGTTAACTGTACAAATAATTTTGTGGTTATGAAGTCAATCTTAAAAACAGTGTTCCACCTTTTATACACTGTTGTGGTGCATGCACTGTATATACATGAAATCTTCCTGTTAACTACTCAATATAATACTCAGTTCGCTCATCACTACTATGCTAAGAAAATACGAGGCAAGGACTTTTAAATAAAAGATGTTAAACTTTAAAGAAAGGAAAGGAATAATTTGAAGGCTGAAAAGATGGTAATTAAAACACATTAATTTTACATAGAACTTATATCTCTGAAACATTTCTATTTTGATTTATATCAGAGTATTTCCAAAAAAAGAAAAAAAAAAAACCTAAACCATTTTCTCGAAGCATCTTATGGCTTATCACAAAACGAAAAATTAAAATGAAGAAGCTAGTATTAACTTCTCAGCAAAAGCCTGTTAACAAAACAAAGAATTATAAGAAAACAGAATCTCAGATCAACAGCACTCATGAATATAGAAATCCAAAATATTAACACCTGAAATACAGCAATTCATAAAAAATTATCATAATCATGACTGAGTAGGGCTTACATCAAGAATGCAAGGTTGGCTCAACATTTTTAAAAATCAATGTACTTCATCACATTAATGAAATAAAGAAAAAATATCATTTTAATAAATGCAGAAAAATCATGTAACAAAATTTAACACTCATTCATGATCAAAGTTCTCAGCAAACTAGACACATAGGAGTACTTCCTTAATTCGATGAAGGGCATATATAAAAAATCCTGTTTTCCCTATCAATACCAACACGTCTAGAATGTCCATTCTTACTACTTCTCTTTAATATAGCAACAGGAGTACAAACCAGGGAAATAAGGCAAGAACAACAAATAAAAGACATAGCAATGACAGAAAGAACAAAACTGAATTTGTTTCACAGAAGACATAGTGTATTTTTTATGTATTTTTTATATGCATAAAAAATACAGAATCTATCCAAAATAGCTACTAAAACTAATTAGCATTTAGTAAGGTTGGAGGATGCAAGGTCAATACACAGTCTAGTTCTATATGTTAGGATTAAAAATTTTTTAAATACCACTTAAAAATAGCACACAAAAAAGAGATATGTATAAATAAGTAAATATTAGGAATTATGTTTATGGTTTGGAAAGCTCAGTATTGTTAACTATCCGTCTTTCCCAAACTGATCAATATAGATGAACACAATATCTAATTCAATTCCTAGCGGTTTTTGAAATAAGTCTGAAAACCTCACTATAAAATTTAGATGGACAAAGGACCTAGAGCAGCCAAAACAATCTTGAAAAGAAAAATATGGTTTGCCATACCTAATTTTAAGACTTAGATAAATCTACAATAATCAAATCAATATTATATTGGCATAATGATAGAAAAAGTAATGGGACAAGACAGAATCTAGAAAGAAATCCAAATACATATGGTCAACTAGTTTATATAAAAGGCTCCCAGTCAATTCAAAGACAAAAGGTCTTTTAATGATGCTGTATTGAATGGGCAACTACGGAAAAAAATGAATCTGTAAAAAAAAAATTATATGATCATCAACCCCCCACTTCTTTACTCCATATATAAAAACTTAGAGATGACTCATAAGCCTAAATATAAAAAGTTGGAACCACAAAGCTTCTAGAAGGCTGTCATTTGCTAAGAACTTTTATCACTTTGCCTATAGCCAAGATTTCTTAGAATTCAAAAAACATTTTCTAGAAAAGGAAAAAACCCCATAAATTAGCCTTTATCAAAATTAAAACATTCAATCCATCAAAAGACAGCATTACAAAAGCAGGTGCGAAAATATTAAAAGCACATGTCTCTAACAATATCCTTGTTTCTGGAATATATAAAGCACTTCCCAAAATCATTAATAGCAAAAACTCACTGAATAGGTGAGCAAAGGATCTAAAAAACACACAAATGGCTAATACACAAAAAAGTGCTCAACATCACTAGTCAAGGAACTGCAAAAAAAAAAAAAAGACACTGAAAAGTCATTCCATATCTACTTAGAATTACCCTCCCCCCAAAAAAACCAATCACATCAAATGTTGGAGAAGATATGGGCAACTGGAATTTTCATACACTGTTGGTAGTATAAAAATAGTAGTCACTTGACTGAAAGTTTCTTATAATGATAAATACACTATGACAATGTCATTCTTCTATGTATTTACCCAAAAGAAGTAAAAAATGTGTCCACAAACAAGAAAACCTATAAACATTTCCGGGAGCCTTAATTCATAACAGACAAAAAACTGTAAACAATTAACTCAAAACTGGAAGCATCAAATTACCAGAAGAATGGATAGACAAACTGATATATTCATCAATGGAATACTACTAATGACGAATTAAAAAAAAATGTCTGTGCAATAACAAATGAATCTGAAAACATGCTGAGTGAAACAGACCAAATCAAGGGCAACTAAGCCACAGTAACAGAAATCAGAAATGACCACCAGAGGTGGAAAGCAAGATGAGGAGAGGCAAGCATTATAAGGTAACTGGGTGAAGCTGGGTGGGTGGGTGGTACATGCCTGCAGTACTTAAGGGGCTGAGGTGGGAGGATTCCTTGAGTGTAGGAGTTTGGGGCCTGCCTCAGCAACATAACAAGAGACTGTCTCTTTTTAGAAAAGAAAAGAACAGAACAGAACAGAACAGAACAGAACTGTCTGCATAGGGACAGAGATGTATTTAAGGTGCCAAGAGATATTCCTAACTTTTTCAGGGGGTACTTGTTACATAATGTCAAAATTCATCAAACTTAACATTTAAGATCTATGTGTTTTATTTTTTTATAAATTATACCTTAATTTTTAAGTGAAAAAAAAAAGCATCTTAACATGAAGAAGTGTTAAAGTAAAATCATCAAACACTAATGAGTTCTTCTGTTTGACAAATTTGTTCAAAGATAGACAAATGAATTAGGGACAAAGTTCCCATTAATAAATACTAATGTAACCTTCCTACTTTTCTTTATTTTGAAAGAAACACAATACATTACCATATTCATCTTCTTGTTTATTCACTTTCATTTTAAAATTGAGATGTCTCTAAGAATACTTAGAAAAAAATCATGCTCAATACTCAGAAAAACCACATTTTAAAATTCAGAACATTTTAATGCAATTAAGTATAAAAAATATTGTTAATTTGTTTAAAGTTATATGGTGTTTGGGCATGTTCAAGAACTAGAGAGAATATGCTAAATTATCATTATAGAAGGCACAAACTCTTGGAAAGTGCAATTTGACAAGACAAAAATCAAATTTTAAAAGTGCTTACCCTTTAGCTAAGCAAGCTTATTTCTTTGAAATTATCATTGTAAAACAGTAGATCAAGGGCTGTGATAGCTAAGTGCTACAACATTTGCCTAGCATGCATGAGATGAGGTCCTGGATTTAGACCCTAGCACGGTGGGGGGAATACACAAAACAGTTAAAAGTCTATGAAGATGAAGTGTATTTATCTGTGTGTATTCTCTTATGCTGTGGGGATGGTGAAGGTGGGGGAAAAAAGAAAAATAAAACCAAAACTGTTCAGCCCTAGAGAATAAGTCCACATACTTTGTCCATTTGCAATGACATACTGACATGAAAAAATGTCCATAAAAATTAATGTCTGTGCCTTGGGGTATGTATGCTGAGATTAAGTGCCCCTATATGTCGTCGTCATTCAATAATTCATGCAAAACAAAACCCAGAAAGATATGGACAAAACTATTAACAAATATTATTTCTAGGTCATAAGAACTTATAGATGATTTAGACTTTTATCATTACTGTCAAGTACCTAAGTTTGCACTTTCCAACAGAAATATGAGAGTCAAATAAGCAATTTCAAATATTTTAGTAGCCAGTACATAAATAAGTGAAATTATGTTAACAAACTTCACTGAATATACAAAAAAAAAAAAAACCTTCCATTCCAAAATATAACCAAAATGAAAATAATGAAATATAATGCATTTTTTGTACTCTCAGAAATCCGGTGTATAGTCCACACTTAACCACACATCTCCACTTGAGTTAATCACATTTCAACTGCTAAGTGCCACACGTGGCTAGCGGCTACCAGGTAGGTACTATACTAAACAGTGCAAGACTACATTTTTAATGAGCATTGTTTTTAATGAGAAAGAAAAGTTGTCTTTTAAATAAGTCACTTTACTACTAACAGAGCCTTTTCCAAAGTCTTGCAGCTGTGTATTACATAATTTTTTGGATTACTTCAAACTGTTTCCTAGCATTCTTTGAAAAATTCTTGTTTTTAGAAATGAACAGGTTGATCTGAGTTAAAGGAAAAGATACAGCAATAAAAAATCAATTTAAAATGTAGCACTCAAGAGCAACTTCTGGTATGTATGGGGATGTATGCATGAATTCAAATCCTGTTTTCCACATGTTCTAACAGTGAATTTCTGACAGTTAACTTTAATAAATAGTTATTGATCCAATACCTATTCATGGCAAAAACTCTCAGAAGAGGGGAACTCCCTAAAATTGATAAAGAAAGAAAATCTATAAACAACCTATAACTAATATCACACTCAGTGGTGAAAAGTTAGATTCTTTCTTCCCTAATACCAGGAACAATTCAAGATTATCTCTTCTTACTACTATTACTTAACACTATTCTGGAGGTCCTATGTAACACAAGAACAGAATAAAAAATACACAAATTGGGAAAGAAGAAAAAGAATTCCTTAAAAATTTTTATTTGTTCTTTTTAGATATACATGGCAGTAGAGTGTATTCTGACACATTATTTATACATGGAGTATAACTTACTATAATTAGGATCCCATTCTTGTGGATGTGCATGATGTGGAGTTACACTGGTCATGTATTCATATATGTACATGGGAAAATTATGTCCGAATCATTCTTTCCTATTCCCATCCCCCCTCCTTCCCCTTCATTCCCTTTGTTTAATTCAATGAACTTTTATTCTTCCCACCTATGCCCTTTATTTTGTGTCAGCATCCTCAGATCAGAGAAAACATTTGGCCTTTGGTTTTTGGGGATTGGCTTATTTCACTTGGCATGACAGTCTCCAGTTCCATCCATTTACTGGCAAATGCCATAATTTCATTCTTCTTTATGGCTGAGAAATATTCAATTGTGTCCATATACCTCATTTCTTAATCTAGTTGATAGGCACCTTGGCTGGTTCTATAGCTTAGCTACTGGGAACTGAGTTGCTATAACCACTGATATGGCTGCGTCACTATAATACACTGAGTTTAGGTCCTTTAGGTATACATCGAGGAGTGGGATAACTGGGTCAAATGGTGGTTCCATTCCAAGTTTTCTGAAGAATTTCCATACTGCTTTCCATAGTGGTTGCACCAATTTGCTTCCTACCAGCAACGTATGTCATTTTTTTTTCCTGCATCCTAGCCAACATTTATTGTCACTTGCATTATTGATAACTGCCATTCTGACTGGAGTGAGATGAAATCTCAGAGTAGTTTTAATTTGCATTTCTTAAATTGCCTGATGTTGGAACATTTTTTCTTGTATCTGTTGGCCACTGGCATTTCTTCTGTGAAGTGCCTATTCAGTTCCTTTGTCCATTGGGTTATTTGGTTTTTTGATGTTTTGTGAGTTCTTTGTATATCCTAGAGATTAAAGATTTCCTCCCATTCTATAGGCTCTCTCTTCACATTCTTGGTTGTATTCCTTTGCTGTGAAGCTTTTTAGTTGGATGCCATCCCATTTATTGATTCTTGATTTTACTTCTGGCACTTTAAGAATCTTGTTGAGGAACTCAGTTCCTAAGCCAAATGATGCAGAGTTGGGCCTATATTTTATTCTAGTAGGCACTGGGTCTCTGATCTAATGCCCAGGTCCTTAATCCACTTTGAGTTTTGTGCAGGATGAGAAAGAGGGGTTAAATTTCATTCTACTACATATGGATTTCCAGTTTTCCCAGCACCCTTTGTTGAAGAGGATATCTTTTCTCCAATGTATGTTTATAGCACCTTTGTCTACTATGAGATAACTGCTATTAATGTGGATTTGTCTTTGTGTCTTCTCTTCTGTTCCATTGGTTTTCATGCCTGTTTTTGTGCCAATACCATGCCATTTTCATTACTACATTCATTATAAAAGTGCCTCCTGCTTCACTTTTCTTGCTAAAACTGCTTTGGCTATTCTGGGCCTCTTATTTTTGCAAATTAATTTCATGACTGCTTTTTCTTCTATGAAGAATGACATTGTAATCTTAATAGGAATTGCATTAAAGCGCTATACAGACAGCACTTCTGGTAGTATGACCTTTTTGTTTGTTTGTTTTTTTAAAGTCAGGTTTTTTATTTAATACATTCTAATCAAATAGTAATTGCAGTAAATAAACACTTTGAAAACAGGCAGGTATCCCCCTATATCTGGAAGAAAATTAAGTCAAAGTATTCTACACAGTAGAAGGGAGACAACTGCTGATATTCGTGGTTAGACAATTCAAGGACTGGAAAATTTCTAAAGCCATTTCC
Organism: Xerus rutilus; assembly: GCA_028644305.1. Classification (NCBI taxonomy): domain Eukaryota; kingdom Metazoa; phylum Chordata; class Mammalia; order Rodentia; family Sciuridae; genus Xerus; species Xerus rutilus. The sequence goes on along the minus strand of CM053407.1, from coordinate 26,491,437 downwards.
AAAAAAAATCAATGGCAGCAGGTTGGGACACAGCTACTTCAAAAGGGTGCAATGTCTATATCTACACTGGTTTTTAATAACAGAGATTGAGTTGCACCTATAGAACAGGACATTCTTGTCTTTAGCCTTAAAGGAAAAGAGAAATTCTTTTCCATTTGCACCAGTTTGAAATATTTCTGAAATAAAGCTCCCTTGAAATGGATTATTACAGTACTCATTCATAGGAGAGAGTTCATACCTGTAGTAAAAACACAAATACAGGATTCTGTGGTCACTTTTTTTTTTTTTTTTTGGTTGATTTGGTTAATTGCATAAAATGAGGATAAATACAAACATGATGTGTTTCAAAAAACTACATACATCAGAATGCAACATATAAAATGCCCTTAAAGATACTGATTACCAAGCATATAAACTTAAGGTCAGCCAACGTCAGCTTGGTTCCTTTTGCGTCTTCAATACTCCGCTTGGAGCTCTCTGTTACTGGCACTTAGAGCTTGGACCTTTGACCTAATGCAAAGGAACTTTCAGAAAGACAAGGCATTCTGATAAAATGCTCCCGCAGCCTTCACTTGGGGCATTTTATTTTTAATTTAAAAGGATCAACTGATCTTGGTTGGCCTTAGGAAAGGAAGCATCACTCAGGTGAAAATATCTAGGGGAAATTTAAATACCTAGCTACCTCTTTATGCATTTAAATTAGGTTGACTTCAGCTGTTTTTAGAATTCTGTGCAGTTATCCAGTCACTCAAGTTTTAGTGCTCTTTTACATAGCTGCACTTGGAGATACTCTGTATAATGATGTTTAGAAAAAACAGAAACACTTATACCTGGAATTTATATTCTTCCAAGTAATCTTTTAGTCTTGTTGGTAAAGGCAGTCCCCAGATGATACCGGTACATTTGTTAACGGTGAGTCGACAGAGATGCTGAAGAGATGATGCAGGTGTGTAGAGCGGTTTGGTCAGATAAAGGTGAACAGTCCCATTCCGAGGGGCTACTGGGCCCAACCGCTTATCCTTGCATATGTGAACATAGTAGTCAATCAGATGAACCACACTGTCAAATTGCTTAAGCTTGGACTGGACACATATGATAGAATTCAATCTTGGTACTCAATTTCCCATCTTGGTACTCAATTCGCAGATTAGTTGGTCCAGCTGATGTTTTAACAGATATTGTTAGTAGGTAGTCTGAATGCAAACTATCTCTAATCAGGAAAGTTCCTTCTGGCACCTCTTTTAATTTCTCTTTGGCTTCATTAACAGTCTACTTCCCCAGTACCATCCTGTTTGACCCAGCTCGTGCAGGGCCTTGCCAGGCACGCTGCCTGGGGGGATGGTTCCTCAGCTGACCCAGCAGTCCCCCACAGGTCCCCACTGGCTCCGCATCCCATCAGCACCATTCCCAGAGGGCTCAAGCCACCGCAGGGTCATGGAAAAAGGGTCGCCACGGCAAAGACAGGTGGCCAATGGAGCTGGGGTCATAGAGGGGCTGTCGTCCTTCCAAGAAGTCAGAGGGAAATCTAAAACACGTCCCTGTAGGGTGTCCGAAATGGTGGTGAAGGGGGAGGGGTTGGGGAGCTGCTGGTTCTTTCTCCGGAAGAAGTCCCAGCGGAGGGATGGTAAAATCTCCCCTAGACGCTGTCACCCACAGATGGCCTGTCGAAAGCGCCCGTGCTCCGTGCTCCTAGGATCCTGACGCTGTGCGCCCCAGCTAGGTGTGTACTGTCTGGGCCCGCGCAGCGCTAGTGGCTGCAGGCAAAGAGGCTCATGCTTCAAGGGAAGCCCAAGCCCAAGCCCAAGCCCAAGGCCCACCAGCTGGGGCAGCAGCGAGACTTGGCAAGAGTTAAACATCTGTCCCCAAAGCCAGTATGACCATTTTGACAATATTAATTCTGCCTATCCAAGAACACGAGAGATCTTTCCATCTTCTAAGATCTTCAATGTCTTTCTTCAGTGTTGGTGTAGTTTTCACTGTACAGGTCATTCATCTCTTTTGTTAGATTGATTCCTAAATATTTTATTTTTTTTTCAAGGCTACTGTGAATGTGATAGTTCTCCTAATTTCTTTCAATTGATTCATCACTGCTGTATCGAATGCAGTTGATTTACCAGTATTAATTTTATATCCTGCTACTTTGCTGAATTCATGAGTTCTAGAAATTTTATGGTGGAGGTTTTTTTTGGTTCTTCTAAATATAGAATCAGTTCCTCAGCAAATAAGGATAGTTTGAATTCTTCTTTTTCTATTTGTATCTCTTTAATTTCTTTCTTTTACCTAATTGTTCTTGCTAAGGTTTCAAGAACTATGTTGAATAAAAGTGGTGAAAGAGAGCATCCCCATCTTGACCTAAAATTTCCTTTTTTTGCAGATGACATAATGGTACATGTATGAAACCTCAAGGATCTAATAAGCCAATACAGCAATGCTATAGGATACAAGGCTAATGCACAAAGTCCATTGCTTTCCTATATATCAGTAGCAAAGAATTGCAATTTGTAATTGCAACACAACACCATTTATACAAGTATCAAAAAATTAAACAAAAAAAAAAAGAAAAAGAAATGCCTAAGTATAAACCTAACAAATATGCACAATAGGTCTATATAGTTACAAAATTTCCAAATAAATCAATGATAAACAGGAGATATTTCGTGTTTATGAATGGGAAAACTTGGTGCTCTTAAAATGTCAGTTGTTGGGCTGGGCATATAGCTCAGCTGGTAGAGTGCTTGCCTCACAAGAACAAGGCCCTGGGGTCAATCCCCAGCACTACCAAAAAAAAAAAAAAAAAAAAGTCAGTTCTTTTCCTAACAGATCTACGGATTCAACAGAACCCCAACCAAAATCCTAGTAAGTTACTGTGTAGCATCAAACTGATTCTAAAGTTCATATGTAAAGAAAAAAGGACTAGAACTGTACACAAAATGCTGATGAATAAGAACAATGTCGGAGGACTGACACTACATGATTTCAAGAGTTACTTAAAGCAACAGTTATTAAGATAGTGTGGTACTGTCAAGAGAACAGACAAAAAGATCAGTGAACAGAAGAGAAAACCCAGAAGTAGACTCATAAATAGTCAAATCATCTTTCACAAAGGAACAGTAAAGCAAAGAAATGATAATTTTTTCAATAGTGAAAAACTGTATATCCAAAAAAAGTCAAATATAGATATGAATTTTATACCTTACACACAAATTAATTCAATATAGAGTAATATATCAAATGTATTTGATATATTATCAAATATAATATCAAATACAAAACAATAAAACCTTTAGAAGTTAACATAAAAGAAAATCTAGGTGACCTTCGATTTGCTGATTTTTAAAATAGAACACCAAAACCGAAATCCAAGAAAGAAAACATTTATAAATTGCACACAGACAAAAGAAACTTCCATTCTGTAAGACTGATGAATGAATTAAAAACAAGCCACAGGGTAAGAGAAAATATATGCAAATCAGTTCTGATAAAGAGCTTAATTTCAAGCCGGGCGTGGTGGCTCACGCTTGTAATCCCAGCACTTAGGGAGGCTGAGACAGGAGAATCGCGAGTTCAAAGCCAGCCTCAGCAACGGCGAGGCGCTAAGCAACTCAGTGAGACCCTGTCTCTACATAAAACACAAAATGGGGCTGGGATGTGGCTCAGTGGTTGAGTGCCCCTGAGTTCAATCCCTGGTACCCAAA
>CM053407.1:26463989-26487242 GCA_028644305.1 Xerus rutilus | reverse complement strand
AAAAAAAAAAAAAAAAAAAAAAAAAGAGCTTAATTTCAAAAAGGAAAAAATACCCTAAAACCCAACAATAAGAAATGAACGGAATTTAAAAATGGGTCAAGGATATGGATAACTCAATAAAGAAGATAAATAGATGGCAAATAGTCATATGAAAAGATCTCAACCTCATATGTATTAGACGATTGCAAATGAAAACTCCAGAAGATAAACTCATTGGAATAGGTAAAATCCAAAATACTGGTAACACTAAAAGATGGTGAAGATCTGGAGTAACAGGAACAGGGAGCCAAGTCAGTCTGTCAAGGTTATAGACCTTATAACTTCAACTATATGCTATTCCAAGTAAGGTAAAACCATAAGGAATGTAAAAAATTCAGTGGACAGCAGGAGAGAAAAATGATGAATAAGTAGAGCAGTGTGTTTTTTTAAGTAATTAAACTATTCTGTATGACACTGTAATGGTAGAAACACATTATGCATTTATGAAAAGCAAAATCCACAAATCTGTGAAGAGTTAGATCTAATGTAAATTAGTAACTGCTTAATAATGTATTGATACTGGCTCATCAACTGTAACAAATTTATCACATTAATGCAAAACTTCAATAGTAGAGGAAACTAGAGGAGGAGAGAGGGAAATGGGTTATAAGGGAACTGTAATTTCTGCATGATTTTTCCCTCAGTATAAACTGTTTGAAAAAATAAAGTCTATTAATTTTTTAAAAACCGAAGCCAGCTACCTATGTTGAACAAGCAATCCTTCAAACAAAAATATGGACCAAGACCAAGAATAAACAGTAAAACATCTGTGCAACAGCAGCAGCAAAGAGCAGAGGGACTACATGAATATCAAGTGCAAGTATTCTGCCAGAAAACAAAACCTCTTCAATGGGAGTTAAAACAATTAGTATCTTCAAAAATAATTATGTGCTATTGCAAAAAAAAAAAAAAAAAGAGGAGAGTAAGATGCTATTAAAACACAGCTCTAGCAATTATTAAAAATAGACTTTATGGAAAAATCTTACCAGCAAAAATCAAGCTGGTTAAAAAAGAGTCAAGGTAAATTTTTACAGTATTTACCATGCAAAAATTACCAAGCAAGAAAAAAAGCAATAAAATATGATCCACAATAAAGACAAGAATAAATCAAGAAAAACTGACACTATGAATTAGCAGATATGTGCAGAAAATACAAGTACATACAGCTATACTTGTATTTCATATATTAAAGAAGTCACAGCAAAGACTGAACTTGTTGTAGAAACAACCAAACCAAACTTCTACAGATGCAAAATATAATGTCTGAAATGAAAAATACAGTGAATGCTATCAGTGAGATTAGAGACTGTAGGCAAAATATCTGTCAATTTAAAGACATAGCAACAGCTAATATCCAAAAGAATCAGAGATACTGATGGAAGAAAAGAATAACCCAGCTGTGTAGCAGTGATACATGTGACATCTTTAAGCAGTCTCATATATACATAATTGAAGTATGGGAAGGTGAGATGGGAGATAGTTATTTCAAAGAAAAAATAATGTCTGAAAATTTTCCAAACTTGATGTGAACTTATTATGAACCTACAGATCTAAAAAATTCAAAAAACTCTAGCACAAGAAACCGTAAGAAAACTATTCTAAGGTATATCATAATCTGATCCCTTAAAACAATAATAGAAACATTTCAAAGTAAGTCAAAGACAAAAAAAAAATAAATTATGCAAAGAAGATTACAGGAAAGCACAACTGATTTCCTATAATAAGTAAGGCAAACTAGGAGCTAATGGACCAACATCCTTTTGAAAGCACAAAAAAGAAAAAAACAAAAGCAAAACAAACAAAAACATGGAATTCTATACCCAGTGAAAATATCTTTTAAGATTCAGAACGAAATACAGACTTTTTCAGATAAACAAAATTTAACAGCAGGGGTCCTACAACAGATATTTAGAAAGGAAAAAACAAAACCAAAAACCACACTTCTGGCTGAACATTTCTGTAAAGTGTTACCAGAGAGGAATGTAGATCTAGGCAAAGGAATAAAGGGCACCAGAAATGTTATATATATATACACACACACACACACACACACACAGAACTTTTATTTTCCCGATTTTTAATCTCTTTAAAAAATAATTAAATCTTTGGAGCAAAATAGTGAAACTGTATTACAGAGTTTATAACATAGGTAAGTACACAGTAACAATACAGCACCATAGTCTGGAGGAGAGAAATGAAACTATGTTTTTGTTATATTCTTTTAATAAATGTAAAGAGATATAATCACCCTTGAAAGTGAACTGTATTAAGTTAGAGATATTAACTATAAGCCCTAAAGCAAACAGAAAAACAACAAGAGTTATAAGTAAGAAAATAAAGATTCAACACTAAAATAATCCAAAGAGAAATGAAGACAAAATGAGATAAACATCAAGATGGCAGATTTAAATTCAACCATATCAATAATCACATCAAATGCAAACAGTCTAAACATCCAGATTAAAGGACAGATATTGTCAAATTAGATTTATAAAGCAAGACTTAATACAGACAGCCCTACAAGATCCATGGGTGCTGTAGCCATGGGTTTTGCACCCTTGAATCCAAGTATAGATGGAAAACATCCAGGAAAAAAAATCCATATGTACTGAACATGTAGACTTTTTTCCTAATTATTCTTTGAGTGATACAATCTAACAAACTCACAAAGCATTTACATTGTATCAGATATTATGAGTAATCTAAGATGATCTAAAGTAGATGAGAGGAAATGTGTAGGTTATACGCAAATACTACATTATTTTACATGAAGGACTTGAACATCCACAGATTATGTTATCCACTCAGGTCCTAGAACCCATTATCCATAGATACTGGGGGATGACTACATGTGCTGCCAAAAAAAATTCCAACTTTAAGAATAAAGACACAAAGGAAATGAAAGTGAAGAATGCATAAAAGTTATAACACCAAAGAAAGCTGCAATGATTATATTAATGTCAAAGCTGATTTAAGAGCCAAGTGTGTGAGGGACAAAGGAGATCATTTCATAATGACAAAAGGGTGAATTCATCAACAGGATATAACAACTATAAATGTTTATACACACAATATATGGGTTCAAAATATTTGAAGCAAAACTTGATAAAACCGCAAGGAAAAGCAGATCCATTCAAAATTTACAATCATGTACAACCACAAAAATGGGATCCTAAATTAGAGTAAGTTATACTCCATGTATATATGTCAAAATACACTCTACTACCATGTATATTTAAAAAGAATTAAAAATAAATAAATAATAAAATTACAAAGAATTCAGCACCCCTCTCTTAATGACTGATAGAGCAAATAAACAAAAATTCAGTAGGGATAAAGAAGACCTGAACAACACTACTGATCAACTTGATATAGTATGACATATGCCATGTGGGAGATGTCACTAAAGAATGAAGAGGAAATACACAGCACTAAATCCTATGCTAGAAAAAGAATAAAAGTCCAAATCAATTACTTCAATAGTTACCACCTTAAGAAAAACTAGAAAAAAGAAATCAAATTAAATCAAAATAAGCAAAAGGAAATAATAAAGAGTAGAACAATAATAGGTAAAACAAAACAAAAACAATAACAATGAAACTAAAAGCTGGTTCTTTCACAAGATAAAAAAAATTGATAAACCTCTAGCAAGACTGATTGGCAGAGGGACACAGGATGCCTAGGATTTACTTTAAAATAACACAGTAAAGGAACACATGAGCAGAGATATACAGCAAACAAAACTGGATATATGCTGAAATCCACAGAAGCAGGGGACAGGCATATGTAGGTTTATAACATTTTACTATGTATGTACTAAAAAAAAAAAGTATGAGGTAAATCTATCTATTCCTCATATAAATTGCCCCAAATGTAAACCTTTTCAGATAGAATGCAGACATATATGCATACCTGTATACAAGAAGGATGAAAAAGAGTCAAATCATTAAGAGGAGCTTTGTAGGGAGCCTAATTTTACTGTGGGATGACAAAGAGAATTATTTTAACTTTTAACTGTGTGTAGAGCATGGTGTGTATGATTGTATTTTACACAATTTTAAATCATTAAACATTACTCTTATGCTTCAACATAGTTAATCACTAGTGCATATAAGAAAACATAAGAAAATTACAAAACTAAAGAATAAGACTTAAATAATACAAAATACTTGCTTCCTAGCAGTAGCTTCAGTATGTCAATTCTTCCTAAATTAGTCTATAAAACAAATACTATTCTAAATCAAAGCAAATATTTTCTGGTAACGGAAAAGAGTGAAAGATAAAGACTTAATAAATACTAAATATATGCATATATACTTATTTTCCAACATAATTTCCAGAAAGAGTAAAGATGTTCAAAATAAAACTTTACAAACACTAGAAAAATGTTTGAGTAAATTATTTTTTGCCATTCTGAACTAGAAAAGTATTAAATAAAAATCTCACAAAGGATTATTACACTTAATTACTACACAAAACTTTTAAACCTGTTAATAAAATACTGTCATCAAAATATAAATGACAAGCCACTATAAAACATATATAAAATTTTATCTCTAACACTTAAAAAGTTCATTCAAATCACCAAGAAAAGGCAAATAACCCAAAAGAAAAATGGTCTAAGGGCAAAAATTGACAATTCATGTAAGAAAAAATACACATAACCAATAGGGATGAATGTTTAACCTCAATAAAAAACTACAAATCAACCAATGAAATCTGTTTCACCAAGGGGACTATCAAAAACAAGAAAAGATTTTTAATAACTAGTATTGATAAAAACGTAAAATTTGTAACAATTGTTTTGGATGACGAACAGTAAGAAATGTCTATTGATATTTTTAATCCTTGCATCCTCTGATTTTATTCCTAGAACTTATTCTACAAAAATACTTGGAAAGTGTGCAGATGTGACATTACTTACAAAGAGTGTCTTGACAGATGCAACCAAGTTAAAATGAGGTTATTGGGGTTGACATTAATCCAATATGACTGGTGATGTCATAAGTAAGAAGACACGGAGACAAGAAGAGAAAAATATGTAATCGAATAGGCAGAGGCCTGAGTGATAAAACTACAAGTCAAGAAACCTCAAGGATTGCCAGCAACTGCCAGAAGTTAGGAGAAATATGGGACAGATTCTCAGTTTCTCCTGAAGAAACTAACCCTGCCAAAACCTTCATTTTGGACTTCTAGTCTCCAGAACCATGAGACAGTTCAACTTTTGTTTCGGCCAGCCACTTTGCAGTACTTTGTTACAGAAGCCCTAGGAAATTACTATACCCATCAGTAGAGATAAACAAACTACATGTATATTCACATAGTGTAACATATAACACAATGTAATAATAAATAGGATGCAATAGATATATATGGGCATGGAAATATACAAAGTGAAAAAATTAAGTTGTAGAACAAAATGTATAATCCCATTTTTCTGGTGAATTAAAGAGAACATCTACCTCTTGAATTGTAATTGAAATTATCATTTTCCAGCGCTAACCACATCAAATATGGGCTAGACTTGCTCCTCTCTGTAATCCTGACCTTGACACCTTCACAGATATAATTCCATCCCCATGGCCTAAAAAATCAATACTCTAACACTTAAAAGCTCTACACCTATAATTCTTAGGATTTAGCCATTTCCACTAAGAGGTTCTGTTGTCATCTGGAATTCACACAGCCCACTGAATATTGCCAATTTTTCTTTACAATGTTTCAAACATCCAGTACCAACTAGATTCCATCTACTGTGAACCTGGAAAATTGGTAATGGTTGCCTGCAGGAATATGCTGGTTATTCAGATACTATATCCAGATTCAGTGGGAAGAAATACTGTAAGCAACTGGTGGTATCTGCCATGAACACTCAGACCAACAACATAATCTTTTATTTGCCTCAGATGCTACTATAATTCAGGTTCCTTACCCACACCAGTTATGTTAATATAAGAAAAGTATTTAGTAAGTTTTAAAACATTAAATTATTTATATTATGAATAATTTCAATTTTCCCTATGTCTAAAAACTTGTTTTCTTGACATTTCTTGAATCAAAAAACTCAGTGGTGGAACTTGTGCAGGGGTACATGCCTGTAATTCCAACATCTTGGGAGGCTTAGGCAGGAGGATTGTACTTTTGAGGCCAGTCTCAGCAAATCAGCAAGGATCTCAGCAACTTAGTGAGACCCTGTCTCAAAATAAAAAATAAAAAGGACCAGGGATGTAGCTCTGTGGTAAAGTGCCCACAGGTTAAATCCCTAGTACCTGCCTTCAAAACACACAAACAAAAAATTAGTGGCTTCTTACTACCTAGGGAATAAAGCTCAATCCTTAAGATTAATGTTCAAAGTCTTCCAAAGTCTGTCCTCAAGTTACCCTGCAAATTTATGGTCCAATATCTCCCCCCAAGGAAATACTTTCCTCAATTTTAGAAAAGTCAGTCTATTTGCTATCTCCAAACACTCCATGTACATTTTCTATTTCAAATATTTGCTTACACATTTCCCTATACTTGAGTTGTTTCCTGCTGCTGATATAAATTCTACACACTATTTAAGGTCTTCATATTCAAGTCCCACAATGATCTATCAAATCTCACAAAGCTGTATCTATCTTTCCTCTCAGTTATTCTCTAACAATCTCAGTTATATCTCTAACAATCACTGGCTTGTAGTACGTATCTTTTTGTGATGCTGATTTTTGTCTTCTAGCTACATAGTAAACAAGGGAGAGATAAAGCCTGAATCTTTTTTCTTTTTTTTTTAATTACTGGTTCTCTATGATATTGGGAAGGTGTTGCTTATCAGTAAGTACTCAATACTTTCTGGTATTTCAAGGATAAAAATAAACCATCTGGGTTTTTTTTTTTTTTTTTTTGGTACTGGAGATTGAACTCAGGGGTACTCAACCACTGAGCCACATCCCCAGCCCTATTTTGTGTTCTATGTGGAGACAGAGTCTCATTGAGTTGCTTAGTGCCTCACTGTTGCTGAGGCTGGCTTTGAACTCACGATTCTCCTGTCTCATCCTCCCTAAGTGCCCATTTGGGTTTCTGACTAGCTTTATGAACCACATTCAGATCAAATTGCTCCTTTACCATATGGAAATTTCAAAGATATTTAGGTATCCTCATACTTTTTATGGTATCAAAAGCAATTCACTATACTCGAGTATGTAATGTTTTTTATTTTGGAACCATAAGTACTTAAATAAGTAACTTCACCTCTAAATAATCTTAGCTTCTGCAAATCTAAGATAAAGTTTAACTTTATACAGAAACTTGGAAAACATTTAATTGTTCTAAAGTTACTGTATATTTGGTTTATTCTACTTCCAATTTCTTCATATCAGGAATTTAAGATGCTATTGAATTCTATTTCCCTTTTGTTTCAATCTAACAGATCTTTAATAAGTACTGCTTTATAGTGACAGATTTTCTTAGTAAATCTTCAGATCAAGTCAAAAAAAAATCCTCATGGCAAAGGAACCTAAGTGGCAATGATATTGAATAAAACCAATGCCTAAAATAATTAAAATATAAACTTACATTATCTTTCATTTGATCCTATTTTCCAAAGGGGGCCCTTCTAGATTTACCTCTTCAACATTTCTCTACAGTTCATTCTTTCATCTCTTTTAAAATAGATCACAACTTAACTACAATTCAATTCAACTGACAACTCAACTACAAAGTGAAATTGGTATTTTCTAATTAATTTCAATCTCTCATATTGCTATCATGATGGTGTAACCCTCTACTACTTCTGACAATGACATGTAATTTAAAAAAGGGACATATTTTTGATACATGGTATTTATGAAGAATTAAATATATCAAACATCTAATTACAAAATAATAATAAACATAACTGGATTTTTCATAATCCCCAAAGAATTACATTTCATAGTTTAACCACGTATTTATTACTGTGAACAAGAACACATGAACTTTTTTGCCTCTAGAATCTTGTGTCCTCCTGTTTAAGGATAGAACCTGCAGACAGGAAACTGCTGGCACTCAAGATATGCCAGGGGCCAGAGCCCTTTCCTTCTGCTTTCCTCCAGCACAGAGAGCAGCTTTGCATGCCAGTTCCCACCAAGAAAAGGAGAGTCAGAATCTTTATAGTAAAAATGAACTGTATTGATAATGCTGGGTTCTTACCTATGGGATCAAAGCTATAATTCCTACACAAAATTTATAACAAAGCACCACTCTATCTGCTCTTTTAAAACTTATATTTTCTACTGAAAATGAGAACAAGCTACTATCACACTTGCATTAAAATTTTTTTTAAATTATAAAATATGGACATAAGTGAATCAAGCATGTGTTTCATTTGAAAATCTTACTCTTAGCAGTTTTTATACAGACTTTTAAAAATCATGCTTTAGAAGACTAAAAAACTAATATGCAAAGTAGAAGTTGCTCAGCAGCACTGTTAAGTAGAACCAGTTTTTTGATATTTTAGCCCACATTTAGGAAGTTCAGATTCTAAGCACTGTGGACAATCTGTAAAGTCCTAGACAAACATGCTTTCTATTTCTAAGAGACTTCATTTTATTTCTAGACTTGACAACTTGATATTATTCATAAGATACTATTTTTACATTAAATACAATATAGTTTTTTAAAAAGGTATATTTTTAATAAAATCTCTAACAATGTCCACAACAGAAATAGAAATAGATGGCCAAAGAAAGGCAAAACTGGGGTAGGGGTGTGTGTGTGTGTGTGTGTGTGTGTCTGTGTGTGTGTCTGTGTGTAGTTTAGAGATCCAGAAACTTCCCAAAGAGTCTTTTTTTTAAAAAATATTTTTTAGTTGTTGATGGATCTTTATTTTATTCATTTATTATTTATATGTGGTGCTGAGAATCGAACCCAGTGCTTCACGCATGCTAGGCAAGCGCTCTACCACTGAGCTACAGTCCCAGCCCCCAAAGAGTCTTATTTAAGCTGTTTGACTCTTAACTTATGGACTATATTTAAACTGACTTTAAATAAAATTGTGTGACATGATCTACCTAACTCAAAACAAATATAATACAGAATTCAAATTTACTCTAAAATCTCTGCCAATAACAGGAAATCTAAACTGAACTCTAAATAGCATTAATAACAACTTTCTTTCATATGCTTCTCCAAACTCCCAGAGTACTTTGGGCACTCTTAAATGTTTTAGTTATTGCATTATTCTTTGAAATCCTTGACTAAGCCCATTTTACAATCCTAGATACCAAGGTTCACACTGGTTAATAAATTTGCCTATATTATTATAGAGCTAAGAATGACCAGAACAGGATTTATAATCCAACCCTGTTAGATTCATCTGAATCTCTTCCTGTGCTCATAGTCCATCCTGTACTGTACACACTGCCGTGCTCAGTTTTTTCCTATATACTAGACAGGAGAACCTTTTCATTTCTGCATATTCTAAACTCTGTGAATTTTAACCTTTTTTCTCCTTCCAAACTACTCATGGTAAGATACATTTCCAGGCCTAACTTTCCGTTAGCAGTTTCTTAATTCAGGCAAACAAATGTTAAGATAAAGATTGCTCTCAAACACACCTTTTCTTCTATACCTATTTTAGAACTAATATCTAAAAGATATGATTTAGAACAGAAATAAAATAATTGTTAGATAGCTACCAACTACATTAGTTCAGGGACAGAACTTTTTTTTTTTCTTCTGTTGTTAACCTAGTAAATGAAGACTGAAGACATCATCTGCATTAGAAACTAAGGGTTTTAACAACTTGGTTATACAAAAAGAAATGTTGAATAGATACCTAAGGAATAAGCAAGTGAGCAATTATAATTATTCAGTCAACAACTATTCACTGATCTGTACTAAGGTTCTAAAAATTATAGAAAAGTACCAAGGAATAATAAAGTTCATCTCCCAGAGTTATATATAGAGTTAAGGAAACAAACAAATTAAGCAAGTTAAAACAAATGCTAAGGAATTAAAGGAAATGAAGTTTAAATCTGATTAATAAAGATAGCTTATTAATGCAGAATGAATTTGAAAAAAATCACAGTGTGCATGTATAAATATACCACTGTGAATTTCACCTTTATGTGTATCTATATAGCATCAATTAAAAATAAACAAATGAGTGGTAGGTAGACCAGTAGAGAAAAGGGAGAAGAATAGGGGGAAGGAAGAGGGGAGGGAAAGAGGGGGGAACTGGGGACTAAAATGTAATAAATTAAATTCCATGAGTGTACAATTATGTAAAATGAACCCAACTATTATATACACTATAATGTACGAATAAAAGGGGAAAAAAGATGGCTTTTAAGTATCACTAAATCTTGAAGAAACAAATCTAGGCGGGTATGGCAGGAAAAGTTAATGATTAATATTATCAACACAAATCCAGTTAGCCAGAGATGGCCATAGAGGGAGAGTTGAAGGTTTTATTTTTCCCACTCAATTCCTCACTTATTCAGCACTGCATATACTAAAGTCCACTTGACAAGAATACACATATTCTTCATAGAATATAAATACCACACTACACAAAAGTCAACAGAACTAATTACAAGACCTATGAATCTTGTTTATCAATTTTTTACATTGTTCTCCTAAGAAAACAGTACCAGATAATAAATGGCATCAGAATTATTTACTTATGTAAAAGTTCATAACAATTTATATAAGTAAAACATCAATTTCTACAAAATTTATTTTTAAAAACTATAGCAAAACAATAGATTTACTTTTCCATAAAATCATCTCTTGCATGAAACCAATCACCAATCCAGAGTCTCATAAAATTAAGGCATATTTCCAGCTAATGAGTTATGAATGCTGCTGCATATTTCTTCTGCTGGTACTTATGCCTGCCTTTACTGCAATTCCCATCCCTTACCCTCTGTACTCAGGTAGGACTAAGTTCTGCTGGACATCTTTTTAATTGCCTCTGAATTCCCATCAGTAATGCTTTGATTCAGGCACCAGACGTATTTAATGTGGACTTGTATAAGCACTTATCTGATCTTTTTCTCCATTCTCACAATCCTCAATTCACCTTTTAAACTGCCTCCTCTTTCCCCCTCAAAGCATTCTAAAAGTCAAATCTGATCTGCAGTTCCCTGGTAACTTGTGAAACTTCCTCAATTTTATCTCCTTACAGCTATGAAATGTACCTTACTATCTTGAGAAATTCTGTACCAAAATAATTTGTTCTAACTTAGCTCACAAAATATAAAGATTGAAAGAAAACCTACTATTTTCAATGTTAATTTTTCCAACACAATACCCAAAGTTTCCAATGTGACATTTTTCAGGATTACCCTATCAGAACAGTACACTTCAGTTCTGAAACTGATTCTATATTAGAATCTTCTGTCAAGCTTGCTAATAACAAATGCCCAAGCTCCATTTCAGACCCAGTGAATTTCATATTAAATATTCAGATAACACCCATTCTAAAAAACTTTTACTCGTGTCCTCTCCCACCACCTCTCCTTTGATCCTCTAAACCTTGGTTTTCATGTATTCATGTACAGTCCTTCTAACCCATATAACCACTCCATGACATAGTATCCTTATTTCACAAGTAAGAAACTGAATCTATGACAGGAAGGTTAAGAAATATGTTTAAAGTGATCTTGAATTCAAATCCACATTTATTGACTACATAGCTATGGTGTTTCCATTGTGACATGCAGCCTCTTACATATCACTCAAAAGTACTGACTCATTCATTGGTGTACACCTTTTTAGACACACTATGCTTCCCTGAGGACAGGTATCAACCCTGATTTTGACCTCAACATTTAGTTTCTTGGTATATGTTTTGTTGAATGAAAGAAGAAAAGAAGCTCCTCAAAAGCTAGTACTATACTACTTAAGTTTCATTTTTTGGATTCTTAGAGCAAGCTCTGAATGTACTTCTTGTCTAACACATTTGGCCTGACCTGCAAATTTGTTGCTGGATTTATAATAATATAGTGTATTTCAGCATTGTTTCAAACTATGAAAAACTACATAGCCAAAGAAGAGAGGAAAAAAAAGATTATTCCAAAAAATTAAAATATCATTCTTATATTACCTTCTATCAAAATGAGGACGTCAAATTTTAGAGTTAATCTTCACAACTATTTCATCCCCCAAGAGCAGACGACTATAACTGTGTGGTTTTAAATGACTAAACTTTAAAAAGTAAAGTTGATCAAGAACAGATGACATACAGAAATTAAGCACCAAATACTGACAGTCTATTTGACAATCTACTTATGCTAACCAGTAAGCAATGCTCTTTCTCTATCAATATTCTTCCACGTTATTTTTTTTGAAAACAGGAAGAAACTCTATAAGTAAGCACAAGTAATTAGTTAGTATACTTGCATATAAATGTAATGTCCTTCCTGCCTAGTCAATGTGTCTGGTATGTAAAACATAGCACAACTACTTCCTTTTTGATACAGACTACATAACAAATATAGTAAGTCAGCAAAACCAATATTTTTTTTTCCATTTGCAGATAACTAATATTTTAAGTGCTGGAGATTTTCCTACATTGACAATACGCAAAACTTAGTTTGGCTTTAAGAACCTTACATTTTAAAATATATTAATTTTAGTATAAAGAAATGGTTATTCCCTTAACACATCTTTTTCATTTGGAAATAAAAAAGAAAAACCATTCTGAAACAACATGATATAATGTGAAGTACGAAGGGACTAGGCATCAGGAGTCCTCCTGGTTTTCTAATTTCTATTATTTTACTGAACTCTTGGGTGACTTGCTAGTCACTAGCTCCATTTTCTCATTTGTTTTAAAAATTGGGTAGGGGAGGAGGGATCTGACTATCTTTAAAGTTGTTCCCCAAAATTCTGATTTTGAGATACTCCTCGTTTCATTTTTTCTAATCAACTGTGTTCTTCAAAGTCTTAATTATTAAATAACAAACATCTGAAATTGAATGGAATTATTCGGTCTCCAACTGGATGGAGCAAGACACACAGAGTAGACTCCTAAAGTTAACAATCTGATAACTTTCCAGAAATTGTCCCAACCTTAAATTCTTACGCAGGTGTAGTCTGACATTTTTAATATTATAAAGAAGTTATAAAATGGTACTGGTCTGTTGAAACTTCCCTAGATGTTCCCTAAGTTCAAGTGGCACATACTCTGCAGGGTAAGAGCAAGCAAAAAAGGGAAAGAGCAAGCCACGAAGCATTTCAACAACCCACAGTTCAACCCAGTCACCTCGGTAAGATCCTGACAAGGCCTATACCACGGAGTCGAACCTCCCCACCCCTAGAAGTGCCGGCAGCCAATGTAATGAATGCTTCCGTCAACAACACACATTCCCCTTCCCACAGAACTGATCACTCCCAACCGGCCATCTGGGGTTGGAATCGGCCGCACTACACCAACCTAAGAATCATTCTTGGTCCCCAAGGCCGAAAACTACTAGATTGCGGTTTCTCTGCGCATGGCTGCGGGGAGAGCAGCACCCCCTCCCACCAATGATTTAAAAAAAAAAAAATCAGTGAAGAGAGTAGAAACCAGGCCTAGGCGTCATTGCTGGAGAAATAAACCCTGTTTCTCTGCAATCGGGAGCGGTAGCATTTCCTGCCCTTGTAGATTCCAATAATGTCCAGGTACCTGCACTGTACTTCATCCCCTCCTAGAATCCTAAAAAGAGATTAAAAACCCAATCTGCTTCATTCCCCAATCTATGCACACCATAAACCTCTAGCATCTTTAAAGGTACCCCCAGCTCTAACAGTAGGAGGTGAAGCTAGGGCCAGAACACGGTTCTGTTCTGAGATTAAGCAGCTCACACAAGAAAATCTCCTTGTAGTCTAAGAGTAAAGTTTGAACCAGCAGCAAAGGCGCGGACCCGAGCCCGGCCAAGCTAGGCTTCAGGGCAGGCCTGCGGAGGTGACACTCCCTTGTTCTCCAACAGCTCGGGAGGCGGCGTCCGGCAGCCCAGGTCCGAACCCCTGGAGCAGGACAAGGGCGCCGCCGCGGGGCTCGGGCCGGCGGGAGGCCTGGCGGCAGCGGGACCCCCCCAGAGCTACTCCTGCCTCCTTCCTCACTCCCACTTCCCGGTCCCCCGAGCCCAGGCCCGAAAGGTAACGTCCGGGTGACGATGGGGGTCTCGGCCACTGACCACACATTTCTTGCCGAGGAAAGTGAAGAGGGACTCGTTCTCCTGCGGGGTGAGCAGCAGAGACCCCACGTTGGTGACCTTCCGCGGAGGCGGCGGCTGCTGGCTGGAGCTCATGGTTTCGCCGGCGGGGCTGGGAGTCCAGGGCCGTCTCCTCGGCGAGTGGGCGAGTGCTCGTTCCCCCTCTCGGTGACAGGGGCCGGCGGGAGGGATTCAGAGGTGCAGCATCTCGTAGCTCCAGTGGAGCAGGGAGGAAGACAAGGGAAGGAGGAGCTGACGGCGGGCCGTCTTTGGGCCGCACTCAGGGAAGCTCCCAGCTCCCGCCGGGCTAGGCTTGGGCCGGATGGCCGTTGTCCTCGCACTCCGGAGACTGCGCTAAACTCCCAACTCCTCCTCCAACGCTCTCGCGGCGGCGGCGGCGGCGGCAGCGGCGGCCGCACAATCCAACATGGCAGCGGGGGCGGACGAGACCACGGAACGCAAGACGCGGGGGAGCGCGCCGGAAACGCGCGGCTGCGGCCTGGGGCCCGGGTGGAACCTCTCGGCTTGCCGCGGGCCTGGCCAGCCGTCCTGAAACTCCGCCCTCTTCCGGCCGGGTGCGGGCCGCCCGGGTCGCTCCGGATTTGCGGTCCCGGGTTGGGTTCTCGACCTCCGGCCTCTCGGTTCACTGGTTGGGAACCCAAACCCAGCCACTACTACTTGGAGAGACGACGAGGGTTCGCTACTACGGCGTAGCAGTCCACCTCCCTTCTGCGGGCGCACACCTTGCCGTAGTAGCTGGGAACAGAGGCCCCCCTCCTAAGAATAGCATTTTTTCGGGGCGGAAGTGGGGCGCTCAAGCCGCTGGTCCAGAAGCGCTGGAACTTGAAGAAGAAGATTGCTAAAAGACGAGCTCCCCGGTACTGCTTGCCCCTGGTGTCAGTCAGAGCCGCAGGTGCCGGGGGTCTCTCAAACTTCGTCTAAACTTCGGCAGGGACAATGAAGGAACAAACACAGGCCTCTCCCAGGAGTGTGAAAGAGATTTTGATGGATGTCACAAAAAACGCACTTTGGAAGAGACGTTATCGCCCTATCGGCATGTTGTGGCACGTGGGATAAATGTATTTGCAACATTTAAACGCAAATTCTTGTAAGGGCGCTGAACATATTTTTCCCTGCCTCATTTGGAAAATATTCCCTTCCCCCACCTGTTCCTCTATCTTAAATGCCGAACAGTTTTCTTATTAACTAAATTAATGTGCATATTTGGGGATGTCATACAGAAAAATACTTTATCTGGTTTACTCCATAGAAGTAAATCTCAACTATCTGATGTTAACATCTCTAGCAGCTCCCATTAGAAATCTGTAGTGTGCTAAACAGATTAATAAACCATTCTCAATGCACTTTGAAAATAGAAAAGTTTTAAAGCTTTCCCTAATGAAATTGAGCAGGAAAAAAATTTTCAAAGGAAAATGAAAGCATATAACCTTGGAAGTTCTTACATAATATACGGATTATTTCAAAATTAAACTTGTCTAATGTGAGATGAAAAAAGTGACCAAAAAAAGGGCTGTTTATAAAATAGAATATTAGTAGTAGTAAAAATGTAAACTTGGGGTTGCCTCTGAATAACACAACTAACAAACCCAAAAGATAAATCGGTTTGTCTTTTATTAAAAATTCACCTCTTAAGATTTGAAAGCACAATGATAGCAGAAAGCATTACACATTCTTGAGAAATGGTAGAAATTAGAACTCTCTTTTTTTATTTTTCTTTGAGGGAGTGGTGTGCGGGGATTGACTACTGAGCCACATCCTCGGTCCTATTTTTTTGTATTTTATTTAGAGACAGTCTCACTGAGTTGCCTATTGCCTCTTTTGCTGAGCCTGGCTTTGAACTCTCAATCTTGCCTCAGCCTCCTGAGCTCTCTTGTCAAACTTGTCAACAACTATAGTATCAAGAGCATAGGCTTTGGATAGACCCAGATTGAAGTTCCTTATGCCTCTTAGAACCTTGTGGACTTGGAGACATATTGCTTTTCTGTTTCGGTTTTTTTTTTACTGTAAAATGAAAATAATTCCTGTTTCATAAAGGTATAGTATAAATAGGGATAGTTATTCATACCTCAAAGTTGTAAAATAAGATGGCCATAGCATGTACCTGGTACATAGTGGCTACTCAAGTTATAGTTGTCTGTCACTTAACATCCTTGCCTATGTTCTGTTCAATTTTCTCTTAAGATCAAGAGTTAAGTGAAGTGTGCATTTTTAACTCTGTTTTATCTAAGCCTTATTCAAAAACTGACCTCAAAAAAACTACATAATTCTTCAAATATATGTCAAATTTGGAGCATAATCTCCTAGTAACATTTCCAATAGGCTATATGTTATGACAAATCAGACATATGTATATCTCAGTATGTTAAAATAACAAAGCTTTTTAAAAAGCATTTATTTTTAGTTATTAATGGACATTTGTTTTATATGTGGTGCTGAGAATCAAACCCAGTGCCTCACACATGGCTGGGCAAGCACTTTGCCACTGAGCCACAATCCCAGCCCCCAAGCTTTTTTAATATTGTAAATCTAGAAATGAAATCCTATTAGCTTGCAATCAATAAAAATTCAGGGGCTGGAAATGTAGTTAAATGCTATAGCATGTGCTTAGAATGTGTGAAGTCCTGTGTTCAATCCCAGAGCCAAAAAAAAAAAAAAAAAAGCTAGCAATTTTTTCCAATTCTTTAAAAAAATTTGTTCTTTTTAGATATATATGACAGTAGAGTGTATTTTGATATACATACTTGGGAGTATAACTTGCTAGGATCTCGTTCTTGTGGTTCTACATGATATGGAGTTTCACTGTTGTATATTCATATACAAACATAGGAAAGTTATGTCCAATTCATTCCACCATCTTTCCTATTCCTATCTCCTTCTCCCTTCCCTCTCTCTTCCCCTTTATCTACTGCACTTATGTTCTTTCCCTCTCCACCCTTTGTTGTGTGTTAGCATCCACATATCAGAACATTTGACCTTTGGGATTGGCTGATTTCACTTAGCAAGTGTACTCAATCTTTTTTTTAAAAATTGGTTCTTTTTAATTAAACATGACAGTACAATCCATTTTTATAAAATTATACAAGCATGAAATATTAGGACCCATTCTTGTGGCTGGACACAATGGTGGGATTCACTTAGATATTTTCATATTTGTACATAGGAAGGTTATATTAGATTTATTCTACTGTCTTACCTATTTCTATCTCCCATTCTCCCTTATCTACTGAACTTCTCTCCTTCCCTCTACCCACTTTATTGTGATTTAGCTACCACACAGCAGCAAAAACATTCAACCTTTGGTTTTTGGGATTGACTTATTTCACTTAGCATGATAGTCTCCAAATTCACCTATTTACTGGCAAGTGTTATAAAGTCATTCTTTATGGCTGAGTAATATTCCATCATGTATATATATCACCATTTCTTTATCCATTCATCCGTTCATGAGCATCTACATTGGTTCCATAGCTTAGCTATTGTGAATTGTGCTGCTATAAAAATTAATGTGGCTATGTCACTGTAGTATGCAGGTTTTAAATCCTTTGGATATATGCCAAGGAGTGGGATACTGGGTCAAATGGTGGTTCCATTCCTAGTTTGAGAAATATCCATACTGCTTTCCAGAGGGCTTGGACCAATAAAATACTTAGGAATCAATCTAACCAAAGAGGTGAAATACCTCTACAATGAAAACTACAGAACCCTAAAGAAAGAAATTGAAGAAGACCTTAGAAGATGGAAAGACCTCCCATGTTCTTTAATAGGCAGAATCAATATTGTCAAACGGTCATACTACCCAAAGCACTACACAGATTTAATGCAATTCCCACCAAAATTCCAATGATGTTTTTCATAGAAATAGAAAAAAGCAGTCATGAAATTCATTTGGAAAAAAGAAGCCCAGAATAACCAAAGCAATCCTTAGAGACAAAAGTGAAGCAGGAGGCACATAGTACCAGGTCTTAAATTATACTACAGGGCTATAGAAACAAAAGTGGCATGAAAACTAATGGAACATAATAGAAGATGCAGAGACAAACCCACTTTAATAGCAGTTATCTCATAGTAGACAAAAGCACCATAGACATACATTGGAGAAAAGATAGCCTCTTTAACAAATGGTGCTGTGAAAACTGGAACTCCGTATATAATAGAATGAGAGTTAACCCCCATCTCTCATCCTGACCAAAAATCATCTCTGAGTGGATCAAAGACCTAGGGATTATACCAGAACCCTGCTCATACCAAGAAAATGTAGGCCGAACACTTCAACATGTTGGCACAGGAACTGACTTTCTGAACAAAAGTCCTACAGCACAAGAAGCAAAATTAAAAATCAATAGATGGGATGGCATCAAACTAAAAAGATTCTTCATAGCAAAAGAAACAATCAAGAATGTGAAGAGAGCCCATAGAATGGGAGAAAATCTTTGCACCCTGTACCTCAGGTTAAGCATTAATTTCCAGGACATTCAAAGAACTCAAAAAGCTTAACACCAAAAAAGCAAATAGCCCAGTCAATAAAAGAGCAAAGGAACTGAACAGACACTTCACAGAAGAAGAAATACAAATGGTCAACAAATCTATGCAAAAATGTTCAAAATCTCTAGCAATTATTAGAGAAATGCAAATTAACTTTCTTAATGGATAAATAGAGTGAGCTTTCATCTCACTCCAGTCAGAATGGCAATTATCAAGAATACAAGTAACAAAATGTTGGTGAGGATGTGGGGAACAGTGAACATTCATATGTTGTTGGTGGTACTGCAAATTTGTGCAGCCCCTTTGGAAAGCAATTTTTCTGTTAGAAATACCACCTCTTTGAATTTGTAGACTACCAAACTATTTTGAAAGTTAGAGAGATGTGGAAGAGAGCTGTGGGAAAAAAGAAGTTGTGAGATGAGAGGTGAAGGACAGTAAGTATGCATTGGAAGACTATCCCATGCCAAAAACTATTGAGTTCCACTAATTTTACAGCATTTTATTAGCCTAGACTATTTATTGTTGGAATTGTATTCTTTCTTTCAAAAAGTTTTAAATTTTGTCCAAGTGCACCTTTCTATTTGCCTTTGTTCTCTTTTTATTTTTTTTAGACTTGAATACTAAAAATTATGGCCATGATAGACTTGTTTCTTCAAGCCTCAAATATTTAATTTTTTATCAAAATTTTAAATAATTTGATCATGAAATCACAATTTAAGTTCTTATTTTCCACCCTTTTTGCGTTTCTCTGGACCTTCTCCAACTCCTTGATATTCATAAAATAAGGAAAATGTCAGCATGAATATTTTGCTGGAAATGTGATTTCCTTGCTTATTTGAGATTTTCCTCCTTACCATGCATAAAGGATAGTATTTTTCCACATTCATCCCGAGATCTGTAACTGGCTGTATTTGTTTCAAAAATATAGTGAGTCCTTTCTGCCTTTCATGTCGATTGCATATCCTCTCTTTAGCTGAGCACTAGACCTCTTTCACTGTGTTTTCTTTGGCATTTTCTTATCTCAAATTCTTTTTACCCAGTTTAAGAGATTGGATTTGATCCGGGAAATAAGCATTCTATTTACCTTCAACTGAGGATCTTGAAGTTTTTAAGCAAGGCTTAAAAGACTAGAGTTTTTTTTATCTTCACATATACATAAAAATACATATTCTGTATCAAAATTATGAAAATACAACAGACTATTCTTGCATTTAATTTCTTTTATTTGACTTTCCTTACCACAAATAGAATCTATTCTTGTCCTTTTATTTTCTTTTTTCTCTGCTACAATCCTCTAAGGTGAAGCCCTCATTTTGAAAGAACACATTGGTAGCTTATTTATGGAAGAGTGGCCATATTATCAGATGCATTCCCTGCGATTAGCATTAAACTTCTCAAATTTCTCTTGTGCTAATCCTCTGTTATTCATTTTCTTTACAAATGTCATTGATTATGAACTGCTATTAGTCCTCTATTCCCCTTGCTAATGTTAATAATTTAAAATGTAGTGACACCCGACCCTGTGGGGGAACATGGAAGCAGAGGCACACCAGGATCTATGGCATTCAGCAGCCATTGTGGGCATAATTACTGGTACAGATGTGCTGCTTGACTATGGCAGAGTTGAACTGTACAGACAGAATAGCAGCAAATCTGGATACTGCGGGGGCAGTGAATGTCATTTCTCTCAGGCAACCTCCAAGTGTTCTGGTTTTAAAATGTTCACCTTGTAAAATACCTCTGCACGTTTTTATGTAAATGTTGCATATTAGCTGTGCTTAAGAGAATTTGTCCTAGTACATGTTCTTCCAAGTTAAATGTTGAATGCTTTATTTTTCACCAACAAAAATCTTGAAAAGTAGGCAAACTATATTTCTCTTCCTTTCCCTTTTAAATTCAACTTAACTACAAGCATCGTTGACAGGGGTCAGGGATTAAGGGGGCCTACTCTTTAATAATAGATAAGCTTAGTTACAACCCATTCTAAAAGTGTTAGATGTTAGTGGAAAATTGAATTCTTATTCATACTAATGAATTACCAGTTATAGTTAATTACAACTATATGGCCTAGTGTCCAGATACCTAATACACACCTTTCCAGACACTGATTAGAAAAGCTAAGGATGTTCCCAGGATGCTTCTTACTGGTATTCTGGCTGCTGCTCTTTAACTTTAATGACTATTCAATGGATCTTAGTTTAATTATTCCAAATGAGAGAGGAGAAACATTGGCTTCTCTATTATAACGTGCTCAAGGTTAACCTATAGGTAAGTAGGCAAATTGGACTCTTGGAATAATTTGAAGATGCCATATATTCCCACTATTTCACTGATAATATTGTGGTAAACAATATAATCTCCTCTCCCAGATTACTCTTTTAAAAATCAATTTGTACTTTTATAAAATTGAGGAGTTCCCATAATTTTAAAAATTGCACAGTACTGCAAAACTTAATATGAAATGAAACAAAAATCCCAAACTCTCTTCTCTACACTGACTTATTCTCCTCACAGACATTTACTTTGAATTCTAAATTTTTTTTTCCTGGTGTTTATAGATATATTCCTAAATAATATGCCAAGTTGCTGTTTATTGACTGATCAATTCAAAGTATTACCTAGTATGTCCCTTAAACTACCACTTCACCATTTCTCTTCCACAAATATAGTACTAGCATGATTTGTGTTAAATCATTATCATATAAATAATGTGTTACCAAGTAGACATTATTTTACACTCCTTTAAATTTCATTGTTCTCTTTTTCTCAATGATTTCCTCAAATTTTCTAATTATTTTAAAACGACTATAAAATCACTCTGCATAGTTAATGTGGAGAACAAGATTCCCTCCTCTATGATTCCATATTCATCTGGACTGTGTCTACATGGCTGCTGTTTAGAATTTTCTTTAGTTACTATCCTTGGATTTCCCTTTATTTCCTTTGAGTATTGGACCATCTGTTTCCAGTTGTTATCCATCTTGACTTACTCCCTTGTTTTGGTAGTATACATTGTTTACTGACTTCCTAAAAAACGTACACAGAGACTCAACCCTTTGAGAACTTGTATATTGCAAACTATGTCATTCTAACTTTACCCTTGACTGATGGTTTAATAGTGTATAGAATTTCAGGTTAAATATCAGTTTTCTTCAAA
This sequence comes from Xerus rutilus, assembly GCA_028644305.1. Taxonomy (NCBI): domain Eukaryota; kingdom Metazoa; phylum Chordata; class Mammalia; order Rodentia; family Sciuridae; genus Xerus; species Xerus rutilus. The sequence continues at coordinate 26,465,384 of CM053407.1, read as the reverse complement.
ATTTTAAGTTGTTATTCCATTGATTTCTAATTTTAAGCATCACTGTTGACATCTGACATTCAGATGTTCAGATGTCAGGATTTGGATCCTGATTGTCTGTCAAAGGCTCACATATTGGAAGCTTGGTCCTAGGCCTGTGGTGCTATTGGGAAGTAATGAAACCTTTCAAAAGTGAGGTCTAGTGGAAGGAAGTTATGTCACTGGGGACATGCCCTTGGAGGGTATAATGGGATCCTGGCCTCTCCTCTTCCTTCCAGGAACTGTTAGGTGAATAGACCTCTCATTGTATATCCTGCCATGGCATACTGTGCCAATATAGACCAAAATCAACAGGGTCAGGTGACCATGGATCGGAACTCTTGAAACTGTGAGCCAAAATAAACTTCGCCTTTCATTAAGCTGATTCAGGCATGTTGTTATAGTAACGAAAAGTTGACTAACACATTTTATATGTGACTTTATTATCTCTGAAAAATTTTAGGATATTCTGTTTGTGGAATTCTGAAATTTGATGATATACCATTATGGAATCTTTCCGCATTTATTACTGTGTATTCCATAGGCCCTTTAAATCTGAAAACTCATATCCTTTAGTATTGGAAGTTTTACTTGTGTTATTTTCTTATCATTTTATTTTCTCCATTTTCCCCTTCTTTTTCTGGAATGCCTTTCGGTCAAATTTCAGACTTCCTATTCATCCATATCCAGTTAGATACTACATGAACTTTTTGCTGTGGAGCTGCTTCAATGAAATTGCAGCTGTTGTCATCTTTGGGCATAGACCACTGCTAAAGTTGGGAAATGGAAACTAGAATCTCTACTGAGATTCTAAAAGCCAGATGTTTCTGCTGCTGCTCTTGCAAAATGGCTCCCTGGGTCACCTACTTCATCACTTTATGTGCTTTGACATTAGTTACCTATGGATGTGTCTAATTAGAGAAAGGCCACAGACCTGTGTCCTAGCTTCCAGAGAGCTTGAGATTTCAGGTTAACTTTTAGAGATTTGTATTTTTATAAGTCAAAAATTCCTGAATATAGGAAGTATATTCAAAAGGTACTCAACAGCTACTTAATTCATTTGGGGACAGTTGGATCTCCAGGTCAGTGGATAATTGGGAGGAGGACTTTGGAAGACAAAACGATAATATATAATAATTATCCAACCTAAATAAAACTCGCTTTCTAATTTTATCAGGATGATGTCATTTTGTGTACTGCATACAGATAGTGGGTACTGTATACATGTTGGGAGCAAAAAGCCCTGAGTCATTTCCTGATCGGCTCCACTTCCTGGTTAAGCAGGAGCACCGAAAAACCCGCGGGCGCCAAAAGTTAAACTTACCCGCGCGCGCCAAAGCAATGAACCTCCCCCTTTTGATACCACCTGTTTGCACT
>CM053407.1:26432962-26463489 GCA_028644305.1 Xerus rutilus | reverse complement strand
ACCAATCGTCCTGCGACAGCTCCTTCCCCTCCCCTCCCCTCCTGAGCATACATATATACCCCTGTTCTTAAATAAAATTCGGAGGTTTGATCAGAATCCTGTCTTGCCTCCGTTCTTTCGCGCCCCTTGTTTGTTTCATTCTCTTAGGTGGTTCCCGCGTGTCCCCATTGTTGCCCCGCGGGTCGGGGCATATACATAAAACAACTGTCTCTAGGAGGTAAGTGGTCTTATTTATTTCATCTTTTGTTCCAATACAAAGTCTTTCATATGAACTAACAATGGTTTTTCCCCCTACATTAATTATGTTACTTGTCATTAGAAAGTTAGAAATGGTTGAATGAACTGGTATTATAAGTTCATAAGCTTGATATTATTTATCTATGAATAGTGGTTTAGTTGATGTATCAAACCCAATGATGTATAGTCTTTTTTTCCATTTACAAATTATAAATATTTTTAAATATTCATTTCCTTCATGGGCCTAAAGACTCTCAGAGAGCTGATAGCATGCTTTATTAATCTTTATATCTTGTTATGTACATTGAAACCTATACAGTATTCAATGTATATGTGTAGACCAAATGACCACTTCTGATTCAATGAAAATTTCATGAATATTTTTTCAGCAGATACAAAATAAGGCACACATATGCAGAAATCAAGTCAAGAGAACCTATAGTCTTGTCCAAACTCTTCTACACAGTACTAAGTATGTGGTATTTCTAGACCCCCTGGTAAGAAACTATATACACAGGATCTGCAGGAGATAGATAGACTATCAGGTTGGATAGTCTATATTATTATACACCCACAGTTGGAATAGAAACGGGGTGTGACCAAAAGCAATAGAAATAATGACTGACCTCCATCTACAATGGCCCAGCAAATTAATTCAAATCCAGAGGATGAAGGAATTGTTTGTTTCTTGATCAAATTTAGGGGTTGAAGAGTCCAGCCTGACAGGAAATAAGTGGGTATGTTGTTAGGGCTTTCTGGGAATAATAGTTTTTAGCATGATGGGATGGTTAGAATGGTAAATCAGGCTTGACTTGAGATTGGAAACTCTGGAAGCATGTAGAAGCAAGTTCAATACCTAGGATTACTAGGAATGGAAATAAAAGTAAGAACCGGAACAAAAGGTCAGTAGACTAGGAGTCCAGGAACTTGGAAAATGGACCAGTAGCACTGAAAGTGCGGTTCCCCTAGCAGAATTAGCATCACTTATTAGAAATGCAAATTCTCAGGTTTCACTCTTGACCTGAATCAGAAACTCTAGGGATTAGATTAATCAATCTGTCTGTTAACCCCCAGGCGCTTCTGATGGACTGAACTCTGGAACTCTGAGGGGATATCCAAAGGATTAAATTTAGTTTACCATCAACTACCACCAATTTCTTCCCTCCCAAGCATGTAAAGCATATCACATTACATGAACTATATCTGAATCACTTTAATGTGAGGGGAAGAGAACCCATGATGAACCACTCCTCAGCCTAAGACCTAGATAGGGTAGAATCTGCAGGTGAAATGTCTTCGTTGTTCAAATCTGGCAAAATAGTTGCTAAACCAAGTAGGGATAAGCTGTTCTAATCCAAGTCCTGATAGTGACTAGTCATGTAATCTTAGTAAAGTGATTCAACCTCTGTATGTTTCTGTTTATTCATTTGTGAAATAAAAGAAATAAATTGTTTGCTGAGGTTATTTTCAGCTCAAAGTTGTACAGCCAATTTCATGTTTTAATTTAATAAACACATGGCAATTTAAAAAGCAATGGGTAAAAAGCAGTGCATACGATAATATAAACAATGTTATATTTTTACTATTACAAATTCCTTTTGGCATCATGAAAATGAATATATAAGCCTTATAAATCTGACAATTGGAAGAGGAGTGGTAACAATTATAATCCACTAAACATAAGAATATTTGTTTTAATTACTTTAGAACAGAAGAAATGGGTAATTGGTAACTGTGATGTCATGGAATAATTGATCTAGTATGTATCATTTATATTCAAAACTAAATTGCATGAATCTTGATAATTATTAGTCATGACTCTCAATTTCTCATGACTGGGAGTTAGCATTATTAGTTCTTTGTTTTGTTTGTAATAAGTAAGAAAAAACATTGAACACTAAAATAAGTTAGCCAGTCAGTGGTCATGTTGAAACAAGTTCCTTATTCCTTTTTCAGGAGTCATTCAGCTCAATAGCTTTATTTAGAAACAATGCGTTAGATCCGGCAGAGACCTTAGCAATTATGTAGTTCAAACTACTCATTCACCTATATCTAAAAATGGAAAAGGCAAAAATGAACAAAAGAACATGTAGATATATTTGGTTTGGAACATAACAATAGCTGTTGATTAAATGTGTCTAAAATTTTCGCTGAGAGGCAGCGTAATATATCAACAATAATGCAGACAGTAAGTCAAGCAGACCTTGGTTGAAGATCAGCTCTGAAGTGCCCACATTACCTACTTGAACTCTACCTCAGTTTTCCCATCTGTGCGATGGAAATAAAACCTATCTCATGCGATTAATGTGGGAAGTAATGTTGCAATGATGTATGTAATAGCAACTGCTACAAAGCCTGTCACAGAATGGTTACTCAGTGAATAGTAGCTATTACTACTAAATAGAACTAAGTTAGTTTATTTAATAGAACTAAGTTCTCACAGTTCTCCCAAATGCAAAATTTTCAAGAAAGTTTAGTTCAACCCTCAGCCATATTCATGTGTACTATACACATAAAAGCATGCATAACCCAAAGACCCTGTAGAAAGTAGAACAAAGTTTAAAACTAATTTCCTCATTGTTTTCTTTGTTCTTGAGGTACTGTTTCACCCAAATTTGCTATCTCTTCAGCAATTACAATTTTTAATGTTATTTTAAGATTTGCTCCCTAAATCCAAATACTAGATTACCAAGTATAACTTGCTGTTTAGATTATTAATGTCTTTCTTTAGAATCTGTTTGTCTTTCACTAGAGTTTGAAAAATAAAAATCACAAATTTAGACTTGTACTAGATCTGGTTCCCTAGAAGTAGAATCTGAGAGGGGATTCAGGCATAAATGACTTATTAGAGGAAGTCTTCAGAAAATAGAAGGGAATGAGAGAATCTGCAGGGCAAAGGGGAAACTGACATGCAAATGATATGGGCCCTCTGAATTCTTGCCCTCTCCTGATCCACAGATGAAGCTGTGGGGCACAAATCCCTCCACAGAAATATCATCTTGAGGCAAGAGGATTAGCCTTTATTATACGTCACTTATATTACATACTCAGCCTTTGCCTTTGGAGGGAGAGGAAGGGTAATTTTGGTGGTGGCTACAATTAGCAAAGGCAATGCCCCATCTCGGGAGAAGGCAACAACTGTGAGCCACTGGCTGGAAACACTCCCAGCAATTGGGAAATAGGTTCTTGGACTGGTTAAGCGGAAGGAGGTGGGACACCAGCAGCGGCTTCTTTGACTGAAAAGTTTCTAAATGCATTCTTGCCTTTATATTCACTCTATGCCAAAGAGTTTCTGGACTTATATGAGCATAAACATAGTTTACACTCTGTTAGTTATGTTGTAGACCATGGCACTATGAGGCAATACCTTTTGCTAATTACTACAAAAGTGACAACTCTAAGTTGCAAGTGAAGGGCTATAATAACTTGTGTTCAGGAGCACATGAAAGTCAACGCCAGCAAATGTTTAGGGAAAAATAATTCTTGAACACAAACTGTCCTTTCATCAAAGTCCAACTATTATTTGTCTCTGCTGAATCATCTCTGAATCTTGACTTCACTTGCTACCAGGAATAAGAAAAAACCAAGCCGGGCGTGGTGGCTCACGCTTGTAATCCCAGCACTTAGGGAGGCTGAGACAGGAGAATCGCGAGTTCAAAGCCAGCCTCAGCAATGGCGAGGCACGAAGCAACTCAGTGAGACCCTGTCTCTACATAAAACACAGAATAGGGCTGGGGATGTGGCTCAGGGGTCGAGTGCCCCTGAGTTCAATCCCCGGTACCAAAAAAAAAAAAAAAAAAAAGAAAAAACCAATCTTTCTTCAGTTCCTGAAACACGAGAGGTTTCTATTCAGTTAAGGTTTAGATTCTTGCCTTCAGTTCTAACACTGTTCTGCCTGAGACTTCAGAGATGCTTGGGCATCAAAAACCCTCAAGGGTTGTATTGATCAGGGTGAAGCCAGGAAATTAGAGGATACTTTAAGCATTTAAAACAGAATAAATATGATCCAGGAATTTGTTTTCAGAGGCAACAGCATGTTGGAAAGTCAGAGACCATGAACAAACCTAGAGATCAGCAGAAGAAAGTTACTACAAGCTTGAGGCTAGAGGACCAAAGAGAGAAGGTGCAACCAGAGTATTCTAGCAGAAGCTAAAAGCTCAGCTGGTCTATTCAGTGGAACCTGGACAAAGAGATATACTCAGAGAAGAGAGGAGGGGAGAAATTTCCTAACTTCTGTCTTTTTCCACCCCTTCAGTATCCTGCCAGTGCCTCTTGCTGGCTCAAACCTACTGGAATCCAGCAGAATTGGGAGCTAGGAATGGTTCACTGTAGGATACAGGCTCCCTAAAAAACAGAACACAGCAGAAGAAGGATGATAAAGTGGTTTGAAAGAAAATAACCAAGGACAGGTAGAATAATATTTGCTAACATAACCTCAGCAGGCTATATTTGATTTTCTAAGTTTCCACTGTCTGTATATCGTTGAGCTAGCAGCACATGTGTCCCAATTCCAAATTCATTTCCTCATGACTGTACTTTTCCCATTCAGTTTCTGTTTATGACTAGCTTTCAAATTATTGGCTGATAACAATTCAATATATGACCTTTACTGTTCTATATTTTCTTGTAATAGATACCTACTCTTCTTCAAAGCTGATGTCCATGATTTCAATAAGCGGTGCCCACATTTATATTTTGTGACCTTTCTGGCTCTGGAAGAGTGGACCAAGAATGAACACCTTATCTCAGCTGGGCCAACCAAACTGGTCTCCTGAGCTGGGAATCTTGTATTTCCTAGATGTCAGTGTATGCTAACTACATTAGGTCACAATATGTAGACTTGCAAGAATGTGGGATGGCCATGTTCTGTACATACAAAACAAAAGAAAGAAATTTACAGGGAAAAAGCACAATGAAGTCATTGTAGGGAAAGAAGCAAAGTTGGCAGATTTTGCCCTCAGCCCCTCCAGGGAAGGAGATTCAAGGAAGAGTAGCCTGTGGCCATGATAGCTTTCCAGTCACAAGTTTCAGATCTTCAGGAAGCCCAGTCTCATTCCTTCTCTTGGATTCTGAGAAATACGACATCATCCTATATAAATTCCTCTTTTGTGGATTTTTCCAGGGGTTTTCAATTATCTACAAGTAAAAGTTCCCTACTGAGATAACATTTTAACTAATTTGAACAACTAGTTAAAAATTAAATTACATACTCATTTTCTTATATTTCCATTTTTTCCTCCTTCAAGATAGTCAAGAAGACACAGACAGTGGAATATTGGTGCTTTTTTCTCCTTGAAACTCTTTATACTTAAACTTTTGTGTTATGTTCTGTTAGGCTGGGACTTTAAATTGATGAGAAAGGAAAGCTCTAAGAAGCCTCAGAACTTACTTGACATGTTGACTCAGTTCCTACGTCATGATGGCATCTACATGTGTGCACATTAAGGTTCTGACACACGTGAGAAGAATGTCACTCTGTCACAATTTCCTGTTTTAATGCAAGTCCAGGCAACATCTCAGTCTTCCTCGGGCTCTCCCAGCACCACTGGATTTACCATGTCATAAGGTACCATCTGAATTTACTGGTCAGTTTTCTTTGGCTCTTGGCTCCACTCCAAGATGGATCAAGTTTTATGACAACTGGAAAAAGTTTGTAAAAAGGCACTCAATTGGGTCTATGCCATAACCATCCAAACAGGCCCAGCAAGCTTCATTCTTACTGGAAAGACATGGAAGGAATGCCCCTTCTTTCAAAGGAGTTACGTTTATATGTTTCAAAACACTGAACCCCCAGAAATGTTCCTGAGGTACCAATCTCCTATATTTGATGCTACTTATATCCTAGATCTCCTTGGCAATCATTTATCTGACCAAGAACCAAGTATACTTGCAACTTCCTATTTTATAGATCATTTCAAATGCAATGTTACTTTATGCAGTGAACTAGTACGATATCAAGCGGAATAGGAAGATGATCTAGGGGAGCTGAACTCTGCTTGAAAAATGAACTGACTTGGGTGTCTCACAATATACTTTCAATAAGTGCCCTTCTACTTTAGTTAGCTCAGGCAATTTCCATCGTTTGCAACTGGAATTATCTAGATGACTCTGAAATTTGTACCATGAAATTTTCAGGCAATAAATCGCCAGGAAAATTGAGTTGTTTGGAATGGGTTATCAAGTTGTGATGAAACAAGAAGATTTTGAGATGGGAAACTAGTATCAGGCAATAGGGAATTGGTTTATTTCCTCTGCTTATGAGGATCTAGAATCTACAGAGATTCTAGAAAGCGTTAGGGCAAGGATCAGCAAAGAGCAGAGTTGAGTTGTAACAGAAACTTCATGATCCACAGAGCCTCAAATATTTATTCTCTGGCTCTTTGCAGACTTTGTAATCCCTTGCTTTAGGTAATTGCATATGTTTCCGCCATCAAATAATAAAAGTATGAGGAATTCAAGTATTGTGATATAGCATTGAATAGACTAACCAGGAAGAATGACAAATTCTAGTCTGTAAATTCTTGCTTCAGAGTATAGCCAGATACTCAGAGACATTCTATAATTATTCTAAAAGGATGTATCTTGTAGAATTAAGATAGCCAAAAGTAAAACACATTTAATATGATTCAGAGTTGTTAAACTAATCATTTATGAATTCTAGTATTTAAAATACTTTGTAATGATTTTGGAAATGGCTATAAAATAATTTATAACAAAGGAATTCACTGGTTATCTTATTGTACATTTCTTAAAGGAATTGTTGAACCTGAGATATTGTATACTTATTTACAAAACTGACTGATTTTTCTGGTGACAGCAAAAGATTCTCAGATATTTTCAAAGAAGGAAAAGGGGATACACACATTTAATATGTCCCTTCAAGGTGTTTAAACACAAGCAAGAAAGTAGCTAATTTTAAAAGAAACTTAGATTACCCAAAGCGTATTTTGAAAATAGTCATTTGGAATTTTGTCCATCATTATGTGATTTTAGAATTCAAAATGATAAACTGTCACCTATAAAAACTTGCGTTTCTAAACTTAAATATTTTGAAATTATCTAACTTATTTAAGATTTTTCAAATGAAAGCTTTCAGCATGCTTTATATTGGCCAAAAGATGGAAATACTTTTCAGTTTAGAAGAAATTTATAAAATTTCAACAAATTCATTACAGGTGGATGAGGCTGGAAAACCTAAGTATCATGCCTAAGTGGGCAAAATTAATGGTGGATTTCTTCCATTGTATCTCCATATTTTCTGTAAAGTGTTTTTCTCAACTAAACCACTAAAATATAGTATAAACACAAACTCATAACTAATACTTTAGATTGTATGTAAAAATAATTAAGCTAAGTTTTAAAAAATTATGAAACAATCACGTTGCATGTATTAAAAAGTATTATCAATATGTTAGGGAAAACTGAAAGTTAAAATTTTTTTCCTCTTAACACATTGACTTTTCAAAAAAAACCCATCCATTGGTATGATTGCTATTTTTATAGTTTATCTGCTTTGTATGTCTTTGATTCTTGATCATAATGTATAAAGCTAGACGCTGTTCATCAAGTTGAGGAATTTCTGGTCTGTCCCCAAATTGCTGAGAGCTTTACTTCTTACATAAATGCCAAATTTTGTCAAATGCTCTTTCTATATCTTTTAGATACACTCGTAAGATGTTTTTCTTTTTAATATATTGCTAGGTAAATTATACTGCCTGATTTTTAAAAGTTGAAAACAGTTTGTTATTCCTGGAAGAAGCTCTGCTTGATAATAATGTAGCATCCTTTTTTACATATTGCTTAATTCTGTTTTCAATATTGTATTACAGATTTTTGTGCCCATGGCACATTGGTGTACAAAGATAGAGTTCTTCTATCAGTTCTACTGACTGAAGGGTTTTTCTGATGTTGATTTCCCAGATTTCCAAGTAATTCCAGTTTTGGCATGCCTTAATATCTTATTATTTCATGTTGAACTCCCTTATAACCACTGTTCTGAGTGGACATCTCTCCCACGATTGGATATGCCTTATGAAACAACTTTCCCATGGTCCCTGAAGCTGCATTCACTACTGGTTCCTATTTATTCCCAGTGGTGATTTATTTCCAGTTAGACCCCAGGCACTCCTGTCTTCCCTGTCCTACTGCAGATGGCACAGTCTGCCAACATGGAATTTAGAAATTCTTTGAAAGTCCCTGGAATTCTTCAAATAATAATAATAGTAACTCCAGCATCCAATAGGGCTGGCATCTCTGCCCACTGAAGCATAGCATTTTGCCCTTCCTACAGTCTTCTCCATTGCTATGCTCTGAATTCTTCTCTATCCTTGCTCTATCAGTGATTCACCTTTTATCTTTTCCTTTTACATCATTTTTTCTCCATTGGCTCTTTGTGATCAATATGCTCAAATATCTTTTAAATTAAAATGAAAGATACTTTCATTAAAAGAAGTAATTAGAATAAGTAAATCAATAAATAATTTACTTTGATTGTTTAGTTACTGACTTGAATCTTGCCTTTCCATGGCCAAGCTTCTCAAGAGTGACATGCCTTCATTATTTCCATTTTTTCTCCTTTGTCTTTCATTAAGCCAGCAATAGGAGCTTATTTTCACCTCTAACATTTCAATGACTAAGGGCACCAATGACTTAGCAATTAATTAAGTCCCTGAAAACATTTGAATTTTTAGGGATGTGACATATTGGCAGAATTTGACATCTCCTTCTTTGCAGGCTCCACCATGCATCAATTTTGGTGTCTATGTCTGCCGCTTATGTGATCACTCACTTTGTTTTCTCTATGACTCTGCATCTTGAATATTGATTTCACTGTGTTATCAATTTTTTTCTTCTTTTCTTTGGCTTTTAATATAGTAAGGGAGGCCCCCCAAAGATTTAGGGATTAGGCTAATTTGTTAATACTATTCATCAGAATAATATAAGCCAGCATTACTGAGTACTTATTGTATGTCAGACACCTTGTTCAATAGTTTGGATACATTCTTATTTCACATAATTCTTTCTGGTTTATAAGCGGTATTACTAATAGCACTTTTCAAATGTCAACAACTGGCAGGTCAGTGAGAGAACAATTCAAATCTGGATCTTTTGAAAGCAGAATCTATGCCTTTATTAATGTTAGTGATTTTTACTGACATCTTTGTGATTCTCAAGTCTCTTTCCAGACCTGTCTCCTGAAGCCTAGGACTAGAGGTGCAAGTGATAAGCTCTTCAAAGTCATCACAAATCTGAATTTTTGATCTTTGTTCCAAATTCTTCCTCATCCAGTGTTCCCTGTCTTAGTGACTAATGAATGCTTCTGCATACTGTTTTACAATTAGAAACCTTAAAACCATTCTGTTCTCCTATCTCTCACACCATTCTTGGCCTCTGATCTCCAGCCATCACATCCTGTCAAATTTATTTTCATTTAGCTCTCTATCTTCTCTTTTCAATCTCTTCTTCTGGTGCCATGAATCAAATTTTGCTGATCACCTAACTAGTCTCCTTACCCTGCTCCCAAATCATTCTACACTTTGCTGGCAGCATGCAAGTCAGAATCTGATCCTGCCACCATTTCTACTAACAGTTCTTCAGCAGCTCCCCATTGCACGCAATATAAGATTTAATTCTTATCATGACATATAAGGCCCTTTGATATCTGTCTCTTCCAACCTCTCCAGACTCTTTGGCAACGGCTCGGTCAGCCTCCCAAGCCTGAGCTCACTCTTTACCTTTCATTAGTACTTGCAGTTGCCTGAACAGGCTACGTTTTCTTACACCTTATTCCTTCTGCTTGGAATGTCCCCTCTTTTGTTTTCCCTAGTTTGTCTGTTAGGCAAGCTTTCCTTTAATAATCAGGTCAAGTATTTACCACTTTTTGACACTTTTTCTCAACTTTCCAGAGGAGTCACTCTATTTTCCTCTGTGCCCACATTGCAACTTGTGCGTACTTCTATAACAGCTTCAAGTCCATTAAATTTATTTGTGTTGAATTACTTCCTCATTTGACTCTAAGGAGATGGATACTGTATTTTTACAAGTATATGTCTCTGTGTGCGTACTTTTTGTGAATAGGATCTGACACTTCCCAGCACAGATTCTCAATAAGAATTTTGACTAATGATTAAAAAATCATAGTAGGGAAGAAGAGAGAGGACAAAGAAAAGATGCTCAGAATTCCAAGAAACTACTCTGATTCCTTGTAGCTCCCCTATCTTCTTTGCTAAATAATCTTGGGTCTCCCAATATTAAATCTTTGAATCATGGCTGAGACTTCTGTTCTCACCTATTTGGATATAAATGTCAGTTATCTTCTGCAGCTAGGTTAAGTGCCTTGAAAATTCTTTTCTTGGAAGATCTTTGGCAAGCTACCGTCTTTCTCTCCAATCTTACTGCCTTTTCACTGACTTTCCTGGTACATAATAATGTCATAAGCAAAGAAAACAAAATTTTCTTTTGAAAATTTCAATGGCTCTTAATGATTGAAATATATTCTATAGTAATGCCATATTGTCCAGGAACAATAGATATATTTAAATATTCTGTCTAAATATGTTTCCATTGCAAAAATGCAACATTAAATACTTGGAAGCTTCTTATTTTGAACGTTGTATTCAACATTCAAAATATGTATATACCCCCCAAACTGGCCAATTTCTTAAGGAAAAAGAAATATATTTCCAGAGGTTTTTGTATTTTAATTCTTTTGAATTAGCAAAGCTATAAGTGATAAAGAAAATAAACCACTACTGTTTACTTATCAGAAACGACGAGTCAAAAGAACAACTGCTTTTGCAATCTACCCTTTGGGATCAGGATTTCTTCAACCAATTCACTCCAGTGCAGGTCTTTATCTTAGCACATTTATTTAAACCAAGGCTATGCCTAAAACTACTTTATACCTAAAAATATCAAACAATATACTTTTCCTGCTTCCTTAGTAAGGCAAAACATTGTCCCAAGGACGTTTATTCTCTATGTGTTTACCCTCTGAATATGTTCTATCACTCTCTCCTGCCACATAAACTTTGTTATTGTTTTACTCTTCCTTAAGCAATTTTAGTTTCCTTCCCAAGATTTGCCTTACAAGGCAGATTCCTGATCTTTTTCTCCTTTGCCTCTTCTTGTTCCTTTATATTACTTATTCTTTTGGTAGCAACTAAATTGTTATTTTCCCTGTCTTTGATTTTTGTTCCTATAATTCCAAATTGAAAAGGCCGCTACACTTGGATTTCTAACAATTTATATTCTGAGGGACATTGTGTTGATATCCTACCTAGTATGAAAAGTTCCTAATTGTTGTTGCTGCAAAACTCTTTGGATTACAAAAAACAGCCTTTCCTTTTTGTCATCAATAATGGTTTGTTCTCCTGATTTTCAAAGCATATGAATCTGCCCTTAATTACTGATATAGAACACCAGTATTCCAAGTCCTCCGCAGACAGCATAAACCCTAATTGTTTTCCTTTCAGCTGCTTTCAAAACCCAGTAAGAGATAAAGAATTTACAAAAGTTTTCAATGAAACACTCTACATTGAAACCCCTAGGTAACCTAAGTTATTTTGTATTAAATTAGGTCCCTGGAAAGCTGCATGGTTGTACTATATTAATTTAAGTCTCTAAAGGACCAAATACACTAAACTATATTTTTAAGACTCTTGACTTTAATAGAAAATTGCTAGAAGATAAAAAATCAGGAATTCACTTTTATACTGATTGTTTTATCTGATTATAAAACTATTACTAAGGGTATTTTTCTTAAGCAATATAAGTTACTAATCTCTCTATAAAGTGAGATATTGCTTTTGGAATTTAGTTGCAGAAAATGAGTAGGCTTTCCAGAGGCATTGGCATGATCTTTTTTCCCTGATGATAGTTAAAAAGTGTTCTATTTTTCCCTCATTGCCTGCCCCACCCCTGGCTGCTAGGATACTCAAAGCAAAATCTGATGCACAATCACATCAATTATGTCAATGCTTCCAAAATGTTGGATATTTTTATATTTACTTCAGAATGCTTGCAGTATCTTCATACTTCCAGAAGAAAAATTTATATTCAAATTTTAATCAAATTACTTTTTTCCTTTAATATCTTTTAAAAAAGAGTTTTGGGGTTTGATGTGCCAGTGACATTTTTAGTTTACATTAAAACAATAAACTATTAAAATAAAAATTATTATTTGTGTACTAATTAAAGTGTTTCACATACTATCAGTGGAACATATATCACATATGTTAGAAAACATTAAGTTATGTTAACCTCAGGATGAGTTTATTTTGTTCTTCTATATTTGGCTTCAATTTTCTTTTCTTTCCTTTTTATGGTACCAGAGATTGAACCTAGGGGTGGTCAACCACTGAGCCACATGCCCAGCCTTTTTTATACTTTATTTAGAGACAAGATCTTGCTGAGTTGCTCAGGGCCTTGCTAAATCGCTGAGGCTGGCTCTGAAGTTGCAATCCTCCTGCCTCAGTCTCCCCAGCCTGTGGGATTGCAGGTGTGTGCCACCGCACCCGGCTCTGGCTTCAATTTTCTATTTAAAAATTCATTGCATATGACTTTTATTGCCTCAAGTCCTTTTGCTGAAGAGACTTGTAACTGTAGTTGGCAGAAATCTAAATGCAACTAGTTTATGCTTAAAAAAAAGTAAATGGAAAGTATTGGTTCACATATCTGAAGTGTGCAAGAAACACCTCTTCAGGATTAGCCAGCACCAAGCTCAATGACTTCAGAAGGTCTCAACTATTCATTCTTCATCTTTCAGCTTTATCCTATGTAACTGGGATTCTTGGGCAGACTGTTCATGTGCTGGCTTCCTGCTGCTCCAGGGTTTATCACTAACTTTTAGTAATACTTTCATTGTAAACAAAGAAAAAACAAAACAAAACAAAAAATCCCTGCTCTTTTCCCTAAGTAGAGCAAAGGGCTTACGTCTGCCTCTCATTGCCCTGACAAGTCACATGATCATTACTAATGCAATCATTGTGGCACAGCATGTACAATGTTCTGGTTGGTACAACCTGGGTCATGCACTGTGGGAAAATGGGTTAGTTCCACACACATCACATATACTAATAGTAGGGTAGATAGTTTTCTAAAGCAAAAAGAGGTTGTGGTTGCCAGAAGTAGGGAAAATGAATGCCAGATAATAAAAATACCAGGTGTATATCACAAAGTCAGACTGACAGATTTAGGGAAAAATAAATAAATAAAAAGCAAGACATCCATGTATGATTGACTTTCAGATAAACAATGAATGATTTTTACTAGAAGTATGTTTCATGCACTATTTGGTACAGTTCACATTAAAAATTATTTGTTACTTATCTGAAATTCAAATTTAACTGGATATTAATATATTTTATGTGATAACCCTACCACAATGACATATAAATAAATTCAATAAAAAAGAATAAAACTTGGAAAATTAACTTCAGTGGAACAGGAAAATAAGTAATCTCATATTAGACACTTAATCCATTCAGAATTATAGGTGATATAAATATTACATCACTACAGTAAAAATAAATAACATGTTTATCATCAAATTTCCATTGTCAACAATTTAATCTCAGTTAATTCAAGCAACTTGTCTTTATTTTATTTTCATAGATTTGGTTGATATAATTATGTCTTCTACTTTTTGGTTTGTTCATCTGATAAAGACCTATCTTATTAAGATATTCCACTGGTTTAGCATTCCTGAATATGTGAAACTAGATAGGACATTTTGGTTACATTTATTGGGCAATGGCTGCCACAGTATTTCCTTGTCTCGGGATGTTTTATACTTACGTCATCTGATAGACTTGTGTAAGTCCGGCAGATTCATCCCCATGTACTGTGCATCTACACCACCCTCATTTTAGTAATAGCACTTCAGTTGATATTTGAGGACTGTCAGTCCAGGAATCTGCCATCTTTGAACGTGTAGGCATGTGACCCAGCTCAGGCCAAGCAAACAATTCCTCCCTGAAATTTGAGTTTGAAGAGGAGTCACTTTGAAAACAAAAAAGGAATTGATTCATTCTGATGTTGGCTACCTGAGCAGACTGTCCATGAATTCATTTTGGTATGATCCTGGGGAAATGAGACTGTCCTCATATTTATTCTAAGCTTCCTCATCCTTCTGCTAATTTCCTTTTTATATGTTGCAGCCTGTTTTTTTGTTTTTGTTTTTGTGGTGCTGGGGATTAAACCCAGGGCCTTGTGCATGTGAGGCAAGCACTCTACCAACTGAGCTATATCCCCAGCCCCTGCAGTCTCTTTTTGTTCTTAGATACCCACTAACCTTTCTAAGTAGATGTCATGTCATTTTGACACTTTAAATTGTATTTTTTATGTCAACTTAAGACTCTACCAATACTACAGTAGAATTTCCATGATAAAGTTACAGTGAAAGAAACACAAATAATGACTTTATTGTCTGTCTGTTTAGTCTTTTTTTTTTCTTTCTTACGGAGAACCATGTGTCCAAGCAAGAGGATCTTCCATACTTAACCTCTTTTATATCATCAATTATCTATTATGTTCAAGGTGCAGTGTAAGGCTCTTGGAATGATATAAAGATTAAGAACATAGTTTGTGATTTTAGAGAGTCAATAAGCAGGCTGGGTTCCATAGGAAGTCAGCTCTGAGATGGAGATAAGCAGTCAGGCTTTGTATGGCGGGGTGGCTCAAGCCTGTAATCCCAGCACTTAGGGAGGCTGAGACAGGAGAATCGCAAGTTTAAAGGCAGCCTCAGCAATGGCGAGGTGCTAAGCAACTCAGTGAGACCCTGTCTCTACATAAAACACAAAGTAGGGCTGGGGATATGGCTCAGTGGTCGAGTACCCCTGAGTTCAATCCCCAGTACCAAAAAAAAAAAAAAAAAGAAAAAGGCTTTGTACGGGAGCAGGAGTGTTCGTTCATGGAATCCCTACCTGTGGAAGAGAGGGAAAGGAAGCAGGAAGGATCAATCAAAAGGAAAAGTTGAATTGTGGAACAGACCCAGCAACAGTTTTGGGCCATCCTGGAAAACCTGGTGCTAGGATGGTCTTTCACAAGGTGGTGTCAATTAGTCATTGATGTGAGTTGCCAAGAAGGTACATGACCTTGATTGAGATGCCTCTCTGCAAAGGGAGCAGTCCTGAAGGCACTAGAAGCTAAAGGCTGTCTGCCAAATAGTCTTTCAATCAGCTGGGGTAACGAGTTCTGCAAGGAGGAGCCAGGTGACGCATCACAACGTCCACTACAGTTAACCATTTTGGTGCAAGAGATTATAAATTGCAAACATCTGTCTTTACATAGTCAATTTGCAAATGAGTTCATAGAGAAATAATAGCTGTCAAACCTTTGAGGGAAAGAGATTGAAAAAATAAATAAACAAAAAACTTGGCCACTTACTAGTATTACACAGTGATGTGAAGACTAGGGTGTTTAGAATAAAAAAACACAGTTATTAAAGAGACAAGGTTTTATAATTCTAAAAGTCAGTCCAAACTTAATATCAGAACAAAAGATAACTGTTTAAACTGAATAAATATAACTAAAAAAAATCACTGCATTGTTCTTATTTATCTCATTTCATCATAAACAGGAGAAAAGTTTCTCACCAATGGTTTGTGGACTGGTATTTGGAAATCATTGCTGTAAGTGGAATGTTAAAAAAAAAAGTCAGAGTGGATGTTCTAGGGAAGACATACAAAGCGTGACATTGGAGCTGGACAGTTCTGTGAAGACAGGTAGCAGCGCGAGTCAGGGAGGAGATTTCTGGTTGAATAGAGACTTCGGGCAAAGGCATGGATACCGGACGAATGGGGTGTGATTACACACTGAGGCAGAGTGCTCCTGCTCAGGAGGGACTCCGTCATGCACAGGTGACTAATGACTAAATTGAGAATTGGAACTAGATACTCTGACATCAAGATGTCAAACCCAAAGACTGAATACTTGTAACGTGAAGACTGAAGTTTTATAGAGATATAAAGTCTTTATATGTATACCAGTCACACACACACACACACACCCTCATCTCATCTTAGTGGTGGGAATGAGTAACCAGAAAAAAAAATTGAGACACAAATTAACAAGGGACAAAGCAGTGATTTTATTATTCGATCTATGTTATGTAGAAATTGTGATTTATGGAATGGTACATACAATAAGTGGTAGGGAAGGTATCTTTGGAACAGATTTATAGAAACTTGGCTTAAAGCCAAGCTCTGCCTAATAAAAGCTGCTTAGTGCTTTCTGCCTCCAGTGAGAAGGAAGTCCAGTAGGGTGGGCAGATCAAAGGGTGTGGAGGGCTACTTGCAAAACAAAGGGCAACAAAGATGATAGCCGATGTAGCAGTAAAAGCACTGGATCCAATGGCAGACCAAAGAACTGTTGGTACCAACTACTGATGGCACATCAAAAAATCTCCCGATTCACCAGTTGTCTTGTTTTGGCTTTCTTTATTTTCTATGTCATTGAAATGTGTATTCCCTAAGTAGAATAGTTGTATGATGGTTCATGTCTATTCTTGCTTAGGAAGCTACTGGCAGTCTTTAGATTTTTTTTTCCTGATTCTTGATCAGACTTGCTATTTACTTCTTTTGATTTTACTGTCAGTTGAGCCGCTTGCTATTAATGCAACAGATTGTCCATGTGCCCTTCTTGTATGAGGATCTGTTTGTGAATTTTTATAGGAAAGAATCAGAAAAACTGATTTATCAGGTCTAAGCCTATTTTTAAAAAATTAGACATTTACTATTTCAGTTAATACCTCTTTATAAATAATAAGTTCGCTCCATTAGTCTCTCTAATTCTTTGTCTCTTTTCTATGGAAGAGTAAGACAAGTATATATTGATCACTACTTAAAATCACATTGTTTTTAAATTTTGTATTGATTTTTACTAATTAAATTTTATACTAGTTGTAAAGAGAACAACTACAATGTACTTACATACTTTGTGGATAAATATCCCATAGAATATTTTTATGTAAAGTGCATTTCTTACATAGTATTAGCTTCCAACAATTTAGTTTTACCTTGAGGTGTGTGTGTGTGTGTGTGTGTGTGTGTGTGTATGTATGTGTGGTATATCTGTGGCATGTGTGTGGAATTTGTGTGTGGTGTCTCTGTATGTGTGGCATGTATGTATATGTTGTATGTGGGGTGTGTGTGGTGTTTTGTGTGTGGAGGGGTGCATGTGGGGTGTGTGTATGGTATGTGTGAGTGGTGTGTATGTGTGGTATGTGTGTGGTGTCTCTGTGTGTGTGTTGTGAATGTGTGGTGTGTGTGTATTGTCTGTGTGTATGGTGAGCATGTATGATGTAGGGTGTGTGTGTGTGTGTGTTGTGAGTCAGGGATGTGCATTTTCTTTACAGCAACCAACTCTTCCTTTAAGTCATAACTTTACTGTTTGTTACTTAAATCTCTCAAATTCATGATTCAGAACTCAAAGAAATCTCAACCTAGATGGGAAGTGTTGGCAATGTTCATGCAGTTTTATTCTCTCTCCTCAAGTTCCCTACTTTTTTGCAATAGGAGCTCACCATGTTTCTGAAGCTGTTCTCAAACTCATGGGCTCCAGTGATTCTCCACCTTCTACTTCCCAAGTAGTGGAGACCACAGAGGTGTGTCCCGATGCTGTTTGCTTTCTAATTAATGAATTCATTTGGTCAAGCAGTTGGTTGGTCAGTCAGTAAATCCATATTCATCCATTCATTCACCAACCATTTACTCCTCTGTGTGTCACAGTCTCTGAGGCAGCGGGGAATCAAGAGTGAAGGAGGCTTTGTCCACATGCCCACAATCTTTGCCCCTGAGTTTTGCTCAGGTGCTCCCTTGCCTCCACCTCAGTCATCAAATCCTGTTAATTTTGCCTCTTCTTCCTGCTAAATATTTCCCTTGCTTCTGTTATCAGCCTTCATCGCCTTTATTCTAAATCAGATGTCTAACTGGGATAATGACGAATGCTAATTAAAGAATCTCTTTTCTTCCTCTGATTCATATTCAAAGCTGCAGTCACAGGATCTTCCTCAAATGCAAATTGGATTTTACACAAGCTACAAGCCGAGTCTTCCATTCCCCTCTTTTTTTTTTTTTAAATATTTTTTAATTTTAATTTTATTTTATATATTTATATGCGGTGCTGAGGATCGAACCCAGTGCTTCACATATGCGAGGCAGGCGCTCTACCACTGAGCCACCACCCCAGCCCCATCCATTCCCCTCTTGATGTGCTCCAGATCACTGACATTCCTCTAGGACCTTCAAGATCTGTTTCATATGAATGTAACTTGCATCTCCTGGTCCTTCCTCCCTACAATTCTTCAGTTCCTGAACATGTGAGCTCTCTCACTACTGGGTCTTCCAAGGCCCTTTCCCTCTGACTCTTCACCTCAACATTCTTTATCTCCTCCCCCCTTTGCCACTTTTTTCCCTAGCTAATTCCAACTCGTACTTCATGCTTACTTTAGGTCTCATCTCTTCAGATGTTCTCTGGGTTAGGTTTCCCTTCTGGAGTGTGCGTTTACTGTAGATGGTTTTGAAATTACCTCTCTCTTCTTGTTTCTGTCTTTCTCCAGAAGCAAGTTGAGGGCAGGGAAAATGTCTTTTTTGCTCTGTTCCCTGTAACCTTGTTTAGCGCTTGTTACATTTAAAGGTGCTCAAAAGGACTTGAATGAATAAATGATTAAACAAGAGAACAGTTGTTTTAGTTAGATTTTCATGGCTGTGACCAAAATACCTGACAAGAACAATTTGGCAAAGGAAGTTTATTTTGACCCACAGATTCAGAGGTTCAGTCCATGGTCAGCTTGCTCCATAGCTCTGGGCTCCAGGTGAGGCAGAACATGATGTTGGAAGGGCGTGGTGGAGGAAAGCAGCTCAGGACATGGCAACCAGGAAGGAGAGAGAGCAAGCACTCTACCCACCAGGGACAAAGTATAAACCCCAAAGTCATGCTCTCAGTGACCTACTTCCCCTAGTCATACCCTACTTATCTATAGTTATCACCCAATTAATCCATATCAGTGGATTACTCCACTGATTAGGTCACACCTTTCACAATCTAATCATAGCACTTCCAAAAATTCTTGCATTGTCTCATATATGGGCTTTTATGGGTACCTCATATCTAAACTATAGCAACAGTTCATCAATTATTTTAAGCAAATACAAGTATTTAAAAATGCTACAAGTCCAAATTCTGTATTATATACCAACACAATACCTAAAAAATAACCAATGATTTTGTTGTTAGTTCTTAACCACATTTAGAATAAGACAAAAATATTGGACATTCTGTGTTTGTGTCATGAATAAAGTACTGAGTGCAGCCAATTTGTGGCAGAGACTTCAATTTAGCCTCTTTGATTTTAATCTCTGGATTTTGCTTTGTCCTTTTTTTCCTTTTTTCCCTCCTCACTCCTCGTTGATAATTTGTCAAGAGCCCCTTACCTTTGGTTCATTATTGTCCTGATGAATCTAAAATAGCAAACTTTCCTAGGCAACTAGTGAAATGGTAAGTCTACTAAATCAAAAGTAGGAAGACTTGCAGTTGTATGGAAAAATAAGAGACCACGTGTATCTTGTTTGCAGGCTTGTACTGGTAAGGCCATTTTGCTTGTCCGGAATTGAGCCTGAAGAGTTCTCCCAGACACATCTAATATTTAGCAGTCTGTAATCTCTTTTAACAGGGTATAATTTGCAAATTTTCAATTTGTATGAAGTTTCAAGAAAATATTTATGCTATACAAAGTAAGTTATATCTCCATATATCTCTATTTGAGTTGTCTTAACTTGCATATAATTCTTATTCTCTGTTTCAAACTGGACAGAGTCCACTGTCAGGACACAGGTATTACCATGCATCTTTTGGAAACTGGTGGGACAATGAATACTTGAATTGAGATGTGCTATAAGTGTGAAAGGTATCCCAGATTTCCGAGACTTAGAACAAAAAATGTAAAATATTAATAATTTCTAAATTGATTAAACTTTGAAATAATATTTTGGATATATTGGGTTAAATACAGCATATTACTAAAATTAACTTCATACATTTAACTATTTTTCATGTATAAAGCAAAATTTACACTGTGATTTGTACTATATTGCCATTGCACAGGACTGACTTAACTTTTGGGCATTAAGTCATATGTCACTTCTTTTCCTTTTTAACTTCTGCATACAAAATTTTTAGTTTGATAAAATTATGACCTAGTTATAAACAGGTTCTATGTTTCTATTTTTTATTTTTTTCAGGTGCTTAAAGCATTGTTAGCACTTGATATATTTCACTGTATACTTGTTGACTTGAATTTATTAAAGAAGTTTTATTTCCATGAAACTGTGAGCCAATTTTAGTTTGTGTCCTAGATAAGTGTTTTGATTATAAACAGAACTTTATATTGTTATAAAAAGTATTCAGTTCAGAAAATGTGCTAATGAATAACAGAATTATTTTAATTCCATCATGAGTTCATTTTTCTATCTTGTTTTTATATGTTTAAAATGAGAAATTTAAAGGTATCAGAGAAATTTCTTCATTAATGTTATTGCTATTTCTATAAGCATTTGTTAATTTTTATAACTAGGAGAAATATTAGCTGGACCTCCAAACTTCCAAATTATTAATTTTTATTTTGAATTACTTAGTTTGAGATAATTTTTCTAGAGAAGACTGATAAGAACAGCACAAAAAACTTCGGTATACTTTTCGGGGAGATTAATCACTCATTCTTTAGGACCACATTTACTTTATTAATCCATATCTACCTACTTATATATGTGTCTATCTCCCTGTCTGCTTATATATCTTCATATTACTAATTTTTTTCATAAACTACTTGAAAGGTAGTTGCAGACATTAGACTTCTATATCCCAAAATATATTAGTATTTCTTAGGAATGAGGATATCCTCTTATGAAATTATAATACAATGATCAAATTTATGAAATTTAACACTAATTCAATACAATTATCTATTATATAATACATACTTATCAAGGGTCCAATTCCAGAATATGCATGGCATTTACTTGCCCTGTCATTTTTAGTTTTTTAATCTAGAACAGTTTTCAGCCTTTTTTCTTTTCTTTTTTTGTCTTTCATCATAGTGATATTTTTAAGAGACCAGGTCAATTGTTTTATATACTATCTTTTGATGCAACTTTTCATGTGATGAGATGCAGGTTATGAATCTTTTGACAAAAGTACAACAAAATCAATAATATGCTCTCAAGTACTATGTCAGGAGAACATGATGCCAATTTGCCATTGTGATAATGTGGCACATTATGTGTCTGCAATGTCAAATCACAATTTTTTTCCTTTGCAATTCATAAATTATCAGTAGGGAGGTCCTTTGACTATCTAAATATTCTATTCCTTTTCAAACTTTTAATGCATGTTTTTACCTAATATTGAAAATCATTCTAGAATTAATTATACTTCTTCATATTCTTTAACAAAAGCAATATATTGCAACAAATCAAATGCAGTAGATATGAGAATCCAAATGAATTCTGCTCGACAGATCCTAATGAGATTTGCAAAAAAATTCATACAATTTTATTTTTCTTAATAGTTTACATTTATTTTTGAAAAATAAAGCTATTTACATAGAAATATGTTATTCATGTTAATAAGTAACTGGTTTACATAGGCTCCACATTTCAACTAAACTTTATTGTTATTTTAAAATAAGTTAATGAACAGTTTAAAAATTTTCTCATTAATTTCTAATGCAGTAACTCAGATAGATATAATTTATATAAATCAAAGCTCTTTGAGTTCCTCCCTAAGATTGATAGTGTAAAGGGGTCTTGAGAAGAATAAGTTTGAGAACCATTGCCAAGACAAAATACAAAGCTGATATCATTACCTCAACCTGGAAATTCCTTGGGAATTTCTAGTGGCAATGAGAGAAAATTGAAATTGAGATCCCCAAATGAAGTCTATCCTTTCAACAAAATCATCCTTACTAAAGGCTTTACATATTCCATAGAATATAGTTTTTAGACACATATAGTGCAATATTTAGAGATGAAATAATTGGAAATTTGCTTTAGGATAATACAACAGGGGTGGTTGTAGTGAAGGTACAGATGAAATGAAATCATGCTGTTAATTGTTAAAGCTGAGTGACTGTTTCATGGGAATTCATTATAAAATTTGCTTTATTTTGAGTATGCTTGAACCTTTTCAAAATAAAAAGATTCTTTAAAATTTTCATTTCTAGATAAACTTTTTAATGGTATAGATTTGGAAGAGAATCAAGCTTAATTGCCCGAAATGTTACAATTACTTAAAATGTTTTAAGTTATAGTCTCTTAGATTTCATGTAATATCTTTCTTCTGTAGAGGTCAAATCATTCACCTTGGCTGGTTTTTAAAGCAAAGGACTCATTCTATTTCTTTAGCCTTTTGAAACATCTTAGGAAAGTCTGCGAAGCAAAAACAAACCCATTTAACACAAATATCATATTGGAATTAGCTGTAATATATCATATGTTGCTTGGATGCAAATTGTGTAATTCTCAACAAGAGTGTAGGCCCTAAAATTAGAGACTTGATTTGATTCTTGGCTTTGTTACTTTGTGATGCTTACAACAACATTGATCATAACAGAAATAACAAAGTCAATATTTATTAGGCTTAATATGTGACAAGTTTTATGCTAAATCTTTACATTAGCTTATTCATTGAATTCTTTTAATACTGTAAGTTATTTTTGCTTAATAACTAATCTGCCAAAAAGTATATTTGCTAAGGATTGGAGCAGGAATTGTAAGCTAGGGCACCAGATCACCATCTTTGCTCTTGTCCATGGCATATTGTCCTATCTCACCAGATAACTGCCTTGGGCAAGTTACCTAATCCTTTTCAGCCTTATTTGATAGGCTGGAAATATTTGATAGGATGGAAAAAAATAGTAACTATCTCAAAGACCTGAGGAATATGTCAAATAACATAGAGAAAACACTTGCACAGCGGGTGGCACATAGGATTATAAGAAATGTCAGTTACTAATATTTTATTACCTATTTTTCTTTAATAATTGATATAGTTTGCTTTGAATCATCACTTAAGAATATATGAAATCATTTGGATGACCAAACAAAGTATGTAAGAAGTTCTGGAATATTCTCTAATATGTGGTAGCCACTTAGTTACATGTGCATTTGAAACATGGCTAGTCAGGAATGTGATGGGCTATACATGTAAAACACACACCAAACTTCAAAGATTTAGCATAAAAAAGAAAAGCAAAATATCTCATTAATGTTTATATTAGTCACCTTTCTGTCACTGTGACAAAATACCTGAGATAATCAACTTAAAGGAGGAAAGATCTATTTCAGCTCAGCTTTAGAAGTTTCAACCCATGGTTACTTTGTGACTGTGGTGAGGCAGTATATCATGGGAGAAGCACATGGCAGAAGAAACTTGCTCATGGCAGTAATGCAGCAAAGAGAGAGATAAAAAGCAGCAGGGGTCCCAATATCTACTTTAAGGGCATTCCTTCCTGCAATGACCTAACTTCCTTCCACTAGCACCTCCTACAGGATCCACTACTCCCAACAGTGCTATTGGTTGGCTACCAAACTTTTAGCATGGATACATGCTAAATGGCCTGTGGGATACATGCTAAATGGCCTGTGGGATACATTTAAGATCCAAACCATAACAATTTTTTACATTGATTATATGTTGAAATAACAATATTATGGACATTTGGAGTTAGGATAAAATTGATTCCACTTGTTATTTTAAAAAAATTAAGGTGGATATTGGAACAAGTAAATTTAAATTGTGGCTCTCCACTGTGTTTCTATGGATAGAACTAGTTTTAGAACTTGGGTTATTTTATAAATGGTTATTCCTTTATGAAGCTTTCCCACCAGCCCCCGTTGCATCTAAGCTTGAGATAACTACTGCCTTTCTGTAGTTCCCCTCATTCACAATGTGGTCAGCAGGCACAACATAAAACGAAGAAGAGACTGTTAATTTATGCAGTCTTGGTATTTTGGATAGTATGGCTTTAAGGCAAGAAGATAACATTCTTTAACTTTCATCCTAACTGCTAAGTGAAGAATTCCATTGTGTATCATTCTTTCTCAGTGGTATAAACTTATCATTCAAATTATACAGTTTCAGGAAAAAAACTGCAGAAATGGTGAGGACTTCTGAGTTAGAAAAATAAAACTATATTATTATGTTTAAAAGTCTCGCAATCTTTCTGTTGCTGTTATCAACATAAATACTAATATTATATGTGCAGTAACAAAAGTTTTATCCCTTGACCATATTAATGCATTTTTTCCCCAGTCTATTTCAAAGAAAACTAGTCCCATGAGAGTAGGATTACTTTACACCTTGGTGTGTCTGGCACAATCCCAGTTTATCCCTGTGGCCCTTGCATAATTATTAACAGCTCTGCCTTTCACGCCCCAAAGTAACCCAGTTTGGGCCATAAATTCATGACCACCCTTCCTAAGATATTGCCGGATGACAGGATGCCTTGGTCAAATAAGTTTGAGAAATTAATCATATTCCATTACTCCCCTTACACAGGGATAAACGGAGATTGAAATTTACAACACATGTTAGCACCAAAGACGTCATGTAATAGATTTATTTAGTTTAAGTCAATGTGTCATACATTTATTTCATGGTGAAACAATTTTTACTCTGTAATACATATTAACACCCCAAAAACATATTTGTTTAACTATACACCAAAATTTTCAAGATCAATTTGGTTTTTTTTTTGGTGCTGGGAATTGAATTCAGGGGCACTCGACCATTGAGCCACATCCCCAGCCCTATTTTGTGTTTTATGTAGAGACAGGGTCTCACTGAGTTGCTTAGTGCCTCGCCATTGCTGAGGCTGGCTTTGAACTCGCGATTCTCCTGTCTCAGCCTCCCTAAGTGCTGGGATTACAGGCTTGCGCCACCGCGCCCGGCTCAAGATCAAAATTTTGCTAGTAGGTTTCTACCTTAAGAAGAGGAGTTACAATTTTTTTTATCATTATGTAAATAAATATATAATCATTGCATATTAAACCTCTAACTTGCTAGAGTGTAGCAGTGATGTGAATAAATATCTGATTAAGGAAATGTTTTTCTTTAATCAGATCAAGAAATCTGAGTTTTTGCTCTGAAATTAAGATTCAACTAACATCAATAAATATTCATTCTATGTCTCCTATACATCAAGCCCGGAGCTAGTACTGATGATCCGTATCTTCAAATTGCACATAAATTGGTTTGCCTCCTCTGTGCAGGGATTTTGTTCTTATTTTCGGTTGATTAATTGTTGTTCATAATTGCGTTCCCAGTTCTTTCCACATTACCGACAATGTATAAATGGCAGTGAGTTAATCTAGTGGTAGGGCGCACATGACCAGAATAGGTATAAACCAAGGGCAGTTAAGACTCAAGAAGCCTTTCCCACCTGCAGTGGTGAAAATGCTCAGGTTTCAGAAGAAGCTGGCCTTGGGGGTCCCTAGGTGACACAAGGAAGGTTCACCTGGAGGGCAGGCACCTGGCTTAGCACAGCGCAAGCAAGCGCAGGGCCAAAGCCCAAGGCTGCAGAAGGCTCGCAGGCGGAGCAGGGCGTGGACTATGTGCAGGGCACTGGAGACACCGTGTGTCCAAGAACAGTCGCATGTGTATCACAGCCCGAACTTAGGTGAAGAGGAATATGTTTAAAAAAGCGAATTCTGCTTGAGAATACTTACAAGCTGAAGGCAGAGCAAGAAACTCCCAGTTGACCAGGCGAGGCCCGCGGGTTTAAATCCAAGAAGGCCGCCAGCAATAAAAATCCCACCAGGACTCCAAGACTGCTTAAAGACGAAGAGATCAAGAAGGAAAGCTCCCTTGTCGGGCCTGTGCATAGTGGTCTCAGTGATTACGTGGGTAGATCAATGAAATAAAACAGGCCTTTGTCTGCCAAACCAAACCAAGCTAAAACAACAACAGAGCATGGAGAGCAGATTGCTCAATTCTCCCCAGAGATATTGAAAAAGATTTCCCCAAGGACGTACTAGAAGCACAGCCTTGAAGAAAACTGAAATGCTTGCACAAGGAAGCGATACCAGACAAGTCCAAGTCAGCCCCTGTTCTATGCTGCTGGGGACAGTGAAGTGACAGAGGGCGAATAAAATTTAAGAACAGTTGGGAATTCAATATAAAGCACTTTAAATATTATTTAAGGAGATTTAAAAATTGAGCTATGATTTTAACTACCATGACTGTGTGACCAGGGTCACTCATCATATATACATTTCAGTACCAGAGATCTAACTTTTTAAGAGCCTGAAGAGAAACTTTCATAGGTGTGTTACACCTGTACCAAAGAAATAAAGCATGCTGAATCACCATTATGCACAATAGCTTTTGGACACTCCCTTTTAATAAAACGATTCTCATAAACCATTTTAGCAAGAACTTCCGCCAGAAAATATTCAGCTTCTGAGTGTGTGTGTTTGTGTGTGTTTGTGTGTGTGACAGCAACAGAATTTTTTTATAAAAGGGAATTTAATTCTGTGCTATGAATATTCCTTACTTTAGTACATTACATAATTTTCTTTTTTAAACTTTTAGATTTCAGGCTATTTACAAAAATAAGATACATGAATAAGTTCAAACTGTATCTAATTTGCAGACTAGTCAAATTTAGCATAGACTGTGTGTATATCATAGCAGCAATATCATAAACAGTTTTTAAAATTCTTGGAATGCGGAAAATCTACATTTTTACATTTTTCATCAGTGAGAAACTGCTCAGTTCAACTAGAAAATGTGACAGAAACTGCAAACTGACCTCACTTAGTGACTAGCTAAAGGGAAACAGAAGCTTAGAGGCTTCACAGCTGCTGACATAGAGTCCTTGGAAAGAATTATTTTGGAATAGTCTTACTGTTGCTAAAGAAGGGAATCAGAGAGGTCAGAAATAGGAAACCCAGATGAAAACAAGTGTGTCAGCATTCAAAACTGATTACCAGGGAACTACTTTGTGGTTAAAAATCCACAGAGTTTCAGCAACTTCATTTAGTAATGTTTATCCAAAAGGACTTACGTTGCATGTGTTTTGCTACAAATAAATTTGCTTACCTTAAGTCTATAATGAACTTTACAAACCACATGTGCTTTGATTTGCATTTGCCATTTTTCATGATGGTTACTAACTCCATTGAAAACAAAGAGCCTTCCAGGATGTGGGAAGCCTTGGCAGTCCCAGGGTCAGAATATGTAGTTTTTGCTCTTGTGACTGTACATATCTTAGAATAAATCAGATACTGAGCTGTGACCTCATCAATTAGCAAATAGAAGCCTGTTGATTGTGTTGAGCTCCAAATATTGAGTACAGCAAAGGGAGAAGTGGTGTTTTACTATTCTAAACTGATTGGGTAACTTATTTTCATTATTTCATTTGCTTTAATACTTGTGCTATAAAAACTTACTGAAAAATTACATATGTTTATTCCTTTTAACAAACCAGAAAACTCTTACTGGGATTAGATAACAACAGTACCAGATTAGATAGTACACCCATGAGTTGAGATTCAGAGGATGTATCTTCAAATTTTTACTTATTTATTCTCTGATTAACCGTATCTAAGGCATGTTAATTTCTGCAGTCTCAGTTTCACCATCTTTAAATTGGGGATGATGAAACCTGTGTCAAAATCATGTGAGGATCAAGAGAGATAATACTTGCCAAAGTATTCCATTGAAACAGTAATGTACTGTACTGCTTCATTTCTCATCCCTTCCACAAACATCTCTTTATTTCCCCTTTGCTTCTTGAAGTTCCTTGAACTCAGAGCTACATGAAGGTATGGAATATATGGACAGCCTTACCTGGATGCCAATCTATGAAAGTGCTAACACAGCCCTGGATTGCATTGAAAACATGTTGCCAGCTAATGCAGGCTTTGACCTATTATCCTTGGCAAAGCACAAATTTTCAGCTCCATTCCTGCCAAAAGAGGCAAGCCTTGAGCAAAAATGAAAAGACAAAACACTACTCTCCTTGCTAAAATCACCTATTTTTTCTTGTGCGCAAGCAGTTACAAGCAGCCCAAACCTTAATGTCCAACAAAATGCAGGCCACAATATTCCTGAATTGGGGACATGATTGATCTTCTTATTTAAAATTTTAATCTCTGAATGTGCTTCCAGGGAAGTGGTCACATTTTTTCTTTTCCAGAGAAATGACTATCCTTCGACCAACAAGTCAATCAGTAATTTGTTCCTATGCGAAAGTTATTATTAATGCTATTTTCCTATTCTCTAAGTAAATGCTCAACATGTAATTTTGGTTCAGAGAGGTGCGGGATTGTTTGCTTTCCAGCGATAATCGGGTTTTCTTGCACTCGCTGACTTTTCATGTATTTCCCTCTCCAGCCATCCTTACTCTGCCTCGTTCTTATTTTCCTACTGCTGTCCTTACTCTAATTGTTTATTCTTCATCTTTTAAATCAATTAAAAAATCAATTCTTTATGATACCATTCTTTCTCCTTATTTCAAAACTGAATTATAATCTGTTTTAAGATATCAACTTTTTTAAAAAGCAAAACAAAACAAATAGAATATTTAAAGTATATATCAGCTTTAAGACAGCTATCCACTGAGAGACCTTAAAATGACCAATAAATTTTGAAATCAAGAAAATGTGTTGTTATTTTCTCCTATGTAGAACTCCAGCACAAAGTACCTTCTCTATTTTAGAACTTATTACACTACAATTTTATTTATGGATCAATACCTATTTGAACCATAAGGGGTATGAATTTGGTGTATTAGACTTGTGTGAAGCAAAGCTATATTACTTTATTTTAAAAAATCAAAATATGTCTTACTCTGAACTCCCTTATCAACATGCCTGATATTAATTACTAGAGAGCTGCAATTACTTGTTTGGCATTGTTCAAATTTCCCGGGGGCAATATATAGTGGATACTGTATGATCACAGAGGAAAGGATTCTTGATTTGAGTTTGTTATAGTTGCCTAATTGTCATACCAGTTGTTCAAGTCCAGGTGACCTATTTGAAGGCAGGCTGCTCCTTGCCTGTGTACTACTCTTCTGCATACTCAACACAGCCTGGGGGCATTCTCCAGGGCTCACAATGCCAAAACAGTAGGGATCAAGTCACTAGCATTCCTAGAGGTGCTGGCATCTATTGAGTTTTGAGTAGGAATGAGACTTAAGTCCCTAACCACCTCAAGAAATCACCTGTAGGAAGCCAGGCATGGCAGCACATGCCTGTTAATCCCAGCAATTTGGGAGGCTGAGGCAGAAGAATTACAAATTCAAGGCCAAGGATGTGGCTCAGTGGTTAAGTACTTCTAGGTTCAATCCCTGGTACAAAAACAAAAACAAAAAAACACCTGTAGGACCCAATCACTTCCCTCTTCAATTCCAGACAATAATCTCTATCCACTCCCCTTCTGACATGAGGAAATATGATCTTTCTCAGTGGGCTCAAACCTGAAACAGTTGAACCTTTATTTTCTGAAGACTGTTGTGTTTATTGAGTTGGAGAGGGATAATGGCCTACAAAGAGAATAAACTTTACCTTTTCAGGTTCAAGATAGGAAAAGAGATCATATATTTTACCACAGTGAGTCAACAACAGGGCAAACGAAAACAGCACTGACTAACAATCAGGATGTACAGCTGGTTTGGTGTGTATATCCACTTCCTCACAGCAGACACTGCTCTTCTTTAGGAAGAAGCTATATTTCTCTGTAGCTGAGTACCCAGCAGTTAACACAGTACATGCCATTTACTAAAAAATATTAGCTGAATGTACTGTGAGTTCTTTTCTTGACTTATATAGCAATTCTGGTTATAGGAACTTATGGATGAATGAAATTGTGAAACTAGTTAAACTGAACTCAAGAGTACATCTGTTTCCCAACCATAACATGTCAATCCATTTTCCCCCAAAAGTACAAGAAAAGTAGGTTATCAAATATGCCAAATTGGAATTTTAAAATTGTGGGAGCTGAAATTGATCTTGGTTATGCTTTTGACCCCTGAGAATGTTGTTCTATCATTTTGTGTGTGTGTGTGTGTGTGAGTATGGCACTGTGTCTATTCACATATTGTGGAGTTAGTAAACTGTTCTGAATTTAGATGAAGAGTACACCCTGTTCACTGAGTGCACAGAAATAACTTTGAAAGTGAAATATTTGATGGGTACACAGATCCTTGTACTTTACTTTTGTTACATGTTTAACAGTTGGTTTATATCACTGATAAATATCAAGAACATTTCATGTGAGAACCAGGA
>CM053407.1:26404468-26432862 GCA_028644305.1 Xerus rutilus | reverse complement strand
AAGCAGCTATAGTGGGCTCTAGTAAAAACTATGATTTATCAGTAAATGCTACCCTCCAGGGGACTGTTATTTCTAGAGGTAGAAACAGCACAAAACACAAATAACTATAATTCAGGACAGGAGGTAAGGAACAGTACGAGAGGTGCAGAGCTCAGAAGAGGTAGTGACCATGTTCAATCAGAGGAGTTGGGCATCTTAGCTTAGAGGGGTCCTTGAGCTGTGCCTTAGAGAATGGGCTCTAGATTGCTTGCACAGAAGGTGATTCAGAGAGCAAGTTTTGTGATGCAAGAAACAGCTTGATTAAAGACCCACACTCGGACCACAACAGGCAAGTCAGCCACTCCAAACAGCAGTTAACAGCCTTGCGGCATCAGATTTCCTACTTAGGTGTATTAAATGTGCAAACTTCATTGAAATAATAGAAGGGATTATTATGAAACACATGTTCTATTATTTGCTACTTCATAAATATTTGAAAACTGACCAACAGAAAATATATCGAGAGTGAAATGCTACATTTTGAAGTCCCTTTGATTGATTTCCACATTTTTTTTTAATTAATCAAAGTTCTGACTTTCAGGACAACTGTTGTACTAGTGTTCTTAGAAGAAATTAGTCAAATATATATACATATACACATTTGTATATACTCTGTGTGTGTGGGTGTATACGCGCGTGTGAGCGCGCATTATTGGTCAGAGAGAGAATGAGTGAAAGCCAGAGTAAGAGAGGGAGAAGGAGAGAAAGATTTTAAGGAATTGGATCACATGATTGTGGGGGCTGGTAAGTCTGAAATTTGAGGGTTTGTGAGTAGGCTAGAGATTCTGCAGGGGTTTGCACCACAGTCTTGAGTCTGAAGCAGTCTAGAGGCAGAATTCCTTCTTTGGAGGGGAATTCAATCTTTCTTCTTAAGGCTGTTGGCTGATTGGATAAAGGAGCATCTACTTTACTCAAAGTCTACTGATTTAAACGTAAATCTTATCTAAAAGAATATTCACAGCAACATGTAGACTGATGTCCTACAAAGCTGGGAAAAATATTCTAGTCAAATTGACACATGAAATTAATCATCATAGCTATAATGAATTGTAAATATATGGTACTAATAAAAAGGAGGAAACACTAACATCTTTCATTTATTTATAGCTTGTTATGTTTTATAAGCATTTGTGAATATATAACATTAAAGAAGGGAGCATACTACTATCACAGGTTTTATTTTATTTTTTAATGTTATCAGCAGGTTTTAAATGACAAATCAGAGGCACAGAAAAATTAATGATCTTGAAGTTTTGGAGTTAGAAGGAGGCACAGCTGGTATCAGAACTAGAACTGATATGTTCTGACACATTGTCTAATGATCTTTTCATTGCACCATCAAAAATTCCAATAGCATTTATTTTCTGTGATTCTGGAAACTTAGTGCAAGGTAACTTTATTTATATATGTTCTATCTATCCAACTAATTTAAATATATACCTATTTATGAATAACTCTATTATGTCATACATTTAATTAGATATCAATTCTTTTAAGAGAAAACTCTGCTAGACATCCTGTTTATGCTGAGTAACAATTTGTTTACATAGTTGTGGTGACAGACATTTTGAATAGTTTTCAAGGCA
The DNA here is from genome assembly GCA_028644305.1 of Xerus rutilus. Lineage (NCBI taxonomy): Eukaryota > Metazoa > Chordata > Mammalia > Rodentia > Sciuridae > Xerus > Xerus rutilus. The sequence continues at coordinate 26,431,237 of CM053407.1, read as the reverse complement.
CATGGATAAGCTGTGTTGCAGAACTTTTTAGGAAGATGGAAAGTGTGAAGGCCTAAATTATTCATATTTAGAAAAGCCTATGAGTTGTGTGAACATAGGCAAGTTGCTCAATTTCAGGATCTAATTTCTTTATCAGTAAAAGGAGAATGATAATAGAACCTGAGTAATGGGTTATGTGAGTAGCAATTGAGTTATTATTGTCTGTAGAAAGGTAGGTATGACTAGCTCCTTGATTCAAGGTGCAAGAGATGTCATGTTGCTTTTTCTTTTTCTTGTTTAATCTATTTTTTAGTTGTAAATGGACACAGTATCTTTATTTATTTATTTTTGTGTGGTGCTAAGGATAGAATCCAGTGCCTCATGCATGTGAGGCAAGCGCTCTACCACTGAGCTACAATCCCAGCTCCTCATGTTGCTATTTCTAAATGAAACTATCTATGAACTGCAATGCACCAAGGTCAAAGATGAGTCCAATATGAGTTATCAGCTGAGGTTATCCTCTTTGGGCTTTACAAAATTCCTGGGTCTTAAAAACTCCTAAGAAAATGGGAGAGAGTCTGACTCTAGGTCCATAGGAATGGTCATTTCCCTCTTGGCTCTATTTGGTTGTTATATACAGGGTCACTTTGTACACAGCCTTCACAAATGTGGTTGGCAGCTCAGTCTTCTAAATGCTTATTAGTAGTTGGACACGGCTTCTTTGCCATATACTGAAGACAGCTTCCTTGGGAGGGCTGGCATGATAGTCCCTCAAAATGTCCCTCTCTGCCTACTGCTTAGTCATAAATGTCTTACACAAAATGCCCAAGAAACCGTTCTCATTGGTATGTAAGCATACATTCTCATATGAGGACTTGCTACCTCCAGAATATTGAGTCCAAGTACTTGAAGAAATTCAGAATTTCCCCATATTGCCACCAGTAGAACCAACTCCCAGGTTGGACAACAGTCCCAGACCCTCCGTTTTTATCCTTTTGGGCATAATCTAGTTTACTTCTTCATTGGCTGATGGCTTTGAAATGAGTCCTATTAACTCTCACTGTGGGTAAGGGAACTCCAGACATCCAGGGCTTAGAGTCCTGGCATTGTTCTTTCACTGATGAAAGCAAAATAGGAAAAAATAAAAATAAAAATACTGACAAATTTCTGAGTAAATTATACTGTTGCACAAGCAAATCATAAAGCATATGGCAATTGCTCTATTCATGTGCTTTTTATCACTAGTATTTGGACCATTACAAAGGTCTATTGGTTATGCTCCATTAAATCTTTCCTATCTTAAGAAGCTTTAAGGTATGGAAGAAAGATCTTGGATTTTAGAGTCATGTAACTTAGGTTTTGATTCTTGGCAATGCCTGCCTCTTATTATCTCTGTGCACTTAGATAAATTATCAAAGGTTTTACTCTTTAAAATTAAATGTGAAGTTAATTGTACGTAATCTATGTAGCCTTAGGCTGTACTTGCCAGGACATATAGATATTTCACAAATATAATACTAGCATAAATCTTAAAGTTTTGAGCCCAAATCTGCTTGGTTAGTAAAAATTAAGTCCTTTGGTAGAAGTCCTTCTCATTAATTTATTCTGTCTTGGAGGTCCCAAGGTTGATGTTTAGCCATAGTTCTTGTATTTTCATGCCCTGGACTGCTGGTCTCTTGTTTAACTCTCTCTGCTCTGTTAGGAAACTTCTTGAGAGTCTCATGGTTAGAGATAATTCTCACTGAAGAACAATTAGGCCCCTAGAAACATGTCTGTCACTTATATCCCAGCCTTCTCTTTCCATTGCACATCAATGCTTAGGGAAAGGGGAGCTATATCAGGGAAGGTCAATTTCATTCTCCTGCTACCACAATCCACTGCTCCATCTACCATTCAGTCAAGCTTTCAGTTCAGGCCTGCTCTTCTAGGACTTCTCTCATAGGCTCTGACATCCCTTTCTCCAGACCAGCCTCCTTCAGGGGATCTTAATCTCCAAGAATAGTTTGTGGGTGCCTGATAACAATAGGTAGAACAGGTTTGAATTCTCTCCTACATATATGCCAGGATCATACAAGGTAAGGTGTGTGTATGAGTACATGTTTTGGTGCTTCAGAATATTCTATGATGATCAAGAAGCTTATGGAACAATCTACTACAGGAAGTTGTGCTATTCAGGACACACAGAGGACTGCATCCAAACTTGACCTGGTCCAAACTATTCCTTGAAGCAACTGCAGCCTTCCACACAGTAAACTCTTAGTAAACGTAGTTCCTTTTTTGTACTTTTTGCTTAAGAAAAAATTGATGTATTTGCCACTTTTTTTTAAACATTCTTTTTTAGTTGTAGGTGGACAAAATATCTTTATTTTATTTTTTTAATGTGGTGCTGAGGATCGAACCCAGTGCCTCACGTGTGCCAGGTGAGCATGCTATTACCACTGCGCCATAACCTCAGCCCCTATTTGCCACTTTTTATAGTAGTAAATCCGACACCCAAAGTTATCTGGGTCATGATGTTACATATCGCACCTCAGAACTTGGGGACTCACTAGCAATGTATCCTACGTAGCGGTAAGCATGATCAGTTAATCAGAATAATTACTAGGGGGATGTTGAATTTGCCCAGGAGGAGTCATGGTACTGCATCATGGTGAGAGCCATACAGCTTGAACACAATGAACAAGCCATCCTTTCCAAATATGGAGTAGAATGAAACTGGTCCCTCGAGGGCTGTGTGAGAGACATGTAAAATAGAACACAGGTTAAAAGTATAAAGCCAAGAAAACAAGTAAGAACCTTCCACAGGGTTTATGAGAAAGTGGAAAGACAACTGTTTACAAATTATATTGCCAGGAAACGAAGCCTTTACAACATTTGTATTTAGGTGAACTTTGAACTTCTGACAATACAAAGATAAGGACTGTTTATAAATGCCAATAAGGCCCTGAAGGCAAGAAGCCATTAAACTACAGGACAGAGGGGGTTTGATATCATGGAAGAAGAGAAAATGATTGGGAACTGGAAGAGCACAGGAGAGTTTGTAGACCTGACCAAATCTGAGAAGATTCTTTTTATGTCTCCCATTTCAGGATTCTCATAAAATCTTTCAGGAAGAGGATCCGGTTGTTGTTGTGTTTTTGTTATGCATGTGTTTGTTAATAACCATTTCTATGGTATTTAGAATTATTTAATGAGTTTTCTAAATAATAACTCATTAAATCTTTTTTACAATCATATGGGATGCTGTTGGTATTATTTATAGATAAAGAAATTGAGGCATAACTTGGCCAAGGACATAGAGCAAGGAGCAATAGAATCGGGATTGAAATTGGGTAGTCTGGTGCTGGAGTTTGGATCCTGAATGCACCCCGAAAGTCCAATGTTAAAAGCTTGGGGCATGATTGAGAGGTGGTGGCACCTTTAAGAGGTGGGGCCTAGTAGAAGGACGCAAGGTCCTTGGGAGCATGTCTTTGAAGGGGATATTGGGACCATGACGCCTGTTTTCTCTTTGCTTCCTGGCTGCCGTGGGGTAAACAGCCCTCCTCTGCCACACACTCCTGCCATGATGCATTATGTATACCCCAACAGGACCAAGTCACCATGGACTGACAACTCTCAAATGTGAACCAAAATAAACCTTTTTTTTTTTTTTAAATTAATTTATCTCAGACATTTTTCAGAACAGTGGAAAATTATCTAACACATAACAGCTAATTACCGTGTGAGTAATTCTACTCATAGATATATACCCAACAAAAATGAAAACATGTCCACACAAAAACTTATCTATTAATGTTTATAGTGGCGTTATTCATAATGAAACTGGAGTTTCTGAGCTTCTGCTGGCAGCAGGATTTGCATAAGCTATAGGTCTCTGTAGCCGAGAAAGCTCATTTTAGTGTTAGCAGCTAATCAAGGTGGGGAGTACCTGCCAGCATCAGCTCTGAAGGTCGCAGCTGGCAAAGCTGCTATGCCCTCCAGTGTCATAGCAGATCCCAGCAGCTCACTGTCAACTTCTGCTCTCCAGGTTCTAGTCTAGTGAATTCAAACAATAAAATCCACAGATGAGGAGGAGTGAGCGTAAAAAAGTAGGGTTTATTTTAGTGGGAAGAAAAGAGACAGAGATCCCATGGGGTGAGAGGGGATGGGATGGGGTTGTACCTTGAGTTGCTAGTCTAAGGGTTTATATAATTCTTGGGTCAATGCTGTTGGTCCAAACTTATACTAATCCACATTTGAAAAAAGTACCAATGCTATTGGTCCAAACTTATGCTGATCAGTTCTTGGAAAGTATCATTGCTATTGGTTAACCATTGAGTAACTTTCCCTTAATATCCATTCAGGTCTGCCCCCAATTCCATTTTCTCAGTGCTCCTCTGGCCCAGGCAAGACCACCAAGGGGCTTATAGGTCAGTTTACCCTGGTTCCCCTTGTCTGGCTTAGTTGCATCTCAGGCCTGTGCCGGCATGGTGGGCTCCATGCAGCCATGGCCTGTACTTGCCACCCATGCTCCAGACTCCCTGAACTCCTGCTCTGGGACAAGGGCTTGGCTTCAATAATAGCCCCAAAGTATTAGAACCTAAATATCCGTTCAGATATGAATGAATAAATAAACATAGCTTAGACACACACAATGGAGTACTATTCAGCCAAGAACAGGAATGAAGGGATGGTAAATAAGACAATGTAGATGAACCTTGAAAACATTATGTTAAATGAAAGACATCTACCAAAAAAGACCACATATTGTATAATTTTATTCATGCAAAATGTCCCAAATAGGCAAATCCAAAGAGACCAGAAGTAGATTAGTGGTTGCTCAGAGTGGAAGGGATGACACATGAGTGTGTGTGTGTGTGTGTGTGTGTGTGTGTGAGAGAGAGAGAGAGAGAGAGAGAGAGAGAGAGAGATCGCTAAGCCAGTTATATGATCTCAAAACTAAATGAATAAGGAAATAATATCAGGGAGTCTTATTTAAGACTCTGGGCTCTCAACCTCTGGGCCATGCCATCATTTTTGAGCTCCCAAACCTACTGACTAGAACTTATTGTTTGGATATTATTAGACACACGTGGTTTTGCTATTCATATGGAATAAAGTAAAAAGTACCCAGGTAAAAATAAGCCTGGATGAATGAAGCTCAATGATAAAAGAATGGGTAGCACATTATCAGAGGTTCCAGTATCTACTTGCTGTGATTCATCTTGCCTGTGGAAAAAGGCCTCTTTTCTCTCACCACTATGAACAGCGTAGGAAAAGATCAGAGAAGTGTTGGGGAGAGATTCCAGAATGCGTCCATGATGTTGCTACTCTGTTAACCTTTCAGAAATGGCGAAATACAACTCCCAACTTAATTTCTCAAGGAGGTGATGCTAAAATTCTGAGGAAAATGTCAGTTAAGTGAATGGAGCACAGATACTTTAAAAACTGCAAAGTCAGAAAGTTATTTTTCTTGCCTTTGTCAAAAAATCTTGCCACTGATTTCTTTTTAGTACATTTTAACTACATGGAATAGTGGGTTTCACTGTGGCATATTTGCACATGCATGTCACATTTTGATCATTTCCACCTTTCCATCACTCACTTTTCCCCTTCCCTCCCCACTCCTGGATCCCCTTGCTCTTCTCTAATAGGCTCACTTATGCATTCATGTCATCTTCCCCAACCCCCAGGTACTGCATATGAGACACTTGTGTTTTTGAGCCTGGCTTATTTTAGTTAATGTGATGATCTCTATTTTTATCCATTTTCCTGCAAATGACATGATTTTATTCTTCTGTATGATGGAATAATACTCTATTGTGTATACATATCACATTTTCTTTATTCATTTATCTGTTGATGGGCCTCTAGGATTATTCCATACATTGGAATTGTTACAGGGTAAATGTGGATATCTTTGCAGTACGCCAACTTTTGTATAAATACCAAGAGGTGTTATCACTGGATCCTGTAGTAGTTCTATTTGTAGTTTTCTGAGGAACCTCCATACTGATTTCCATAATTGCTGTATTAATTTACATTCCCACCAAGAGTGTACAAAAATTCCTTTTATCCCTCATCCTCCCCAGTATTTATTATTTGTATTCTTAATGACTAACATTCTGATCAGGGTGAGATGGAAGTTCAATGTATTTCTTTAAGTGTTTTTATTATTGGTGCATTATAATTATTCAAAATTATGGGTTTCATTGTGATATATTTGTATATGCATATAACTAATTTGGTCAATTCCAATGCCTAGTACCTCCCCTTTTTCTCCCCTCCTTTCTACTTATCTTCTATTCTACTGGTCTTTTATTTTCAAGAAAATCCTCCTCCTTTTTTCTCTTTAGCTTGCACATGAGAGAAAACATAAGACCTTTGACCTTCTGAGACTGGCTTATTTCTCTTAATATGCTATCCTCCAGTTCCACCCATTTACTTGAAAATGACAATTTCATTCTCTTTTATGACCATATAAAACTCCATTGTGTATATATATGACATTTTCTTTATTCATCCATTGATGTGCTACTTCCGCACTTGGCTATTTGTAGCCACACCTAGGCTACGTCCACAACTTGGCTATTGTAAATTGCACTGCTATAAACATGGTGTAGTATGCAAACTTTAGTTCTTTTGGATAAGTGCCCAGGAGCGATATAGCTGGCTTACATGGTGGTTCCATTTCTAATCTTTGAAGAACTTTATAACTTACTGATCATAGTAGTTGTACTAACTTACAACATTGCCAACAGTGTATGTATTCCCTTGCCAGCATTTATTATTATTTGTATTCTTGATTGCCATTCTAACTAGAGTAAGATTAAATCTCAGTGTAGTTTTGAAATACAAATGAACAAGAAATATATGAAAAAATTTTCATATTCTTAGCAATTAGGGAAATGCAAATAAAAAATACATATCCTTGATGTCTTGCCACTTTCAGATGCTGGCTAACAAATAGATGCGAAGGGCCCAACATGTTAAGGACTTTGATGTAGCATATATAATTTTCCAAAATGATCAAGGAACTTGGTGCTTTAATGAGAATAGTCTCAGGTTGTAAGTCATCATCTCACCATTACCAGAACCGGTTCTAGTTTACCTGGGTTTCATCTGTATAGCTATCAACCAGAAGTGGGACATTGAAAAATCGTACACCTTCATTTTTCTTGTTTTCTGAGGAAAGGGTTTCATCTCTCAGGTTTCATCTCCGAAGCTCTCAAAAATTGTTTTATTTAGAAACTTTAACTTCATCTATGATAATAACACTAATTTTAGCGAATGCCTAGAAGTGTAGGTTCCTGTCCGCAATTTCTTAAATTCTTCTTTCTTTTTAACCACCAGATGGTGCTACTTTCATTTCCTAAAGTCTGCCACTTAATCTTGAAGGGAATTTTTACAGTGAGTTTTAAGTAACCTGAGTTAATATTCAAAAGTCTCAAGATTCTAATATTCAAGACTCTGTGATGCAATAGGAATTTTGAAATTGGGAACTCATTACTGGTAGTTGGAGAGATAGTTGCAACACAGCCAGATGTTTCAGTTTCTTTTGTGTATTTAAACCAGAAGTAAGACCAGGCAATTATAGGCAGGCCATGGTTATAGAAACTACAATCAAAAGAGACTCCAATCTTCTATTGCTTGGTGCTTTATTCTTAAAAGTTGTAGAAGTAGGTTTATTTACTCATCTCATAAATACTGCTTCACTTAAAAAAAATAACCCATGGTTATCTTAGAGCCATAATTTAGTCTTTAATAAAGATATATAAAGATTTTGCAATATTCTTTTTCAACCATGAAATGCAATGGATAATAATATTGATTTTGAACCTCAAAGCAACCTTGAAAATGAAAGCTGAAATTAGTGGATGGGGCAAGTTCATCGGTATGTGAATCATCTTCATGGGTCTATGACAGAGAAAGGTCAAATCTTCCATTTACTTTCCTACATTCTTGGTCCCTTTGAAATTACTTTCCTATATTCTTGGTCCCTTTGAAATTAGATAGGTCCACAAGCAAATTTTGACCAATGAAGTACAGTGCGTGTAAGTGTATCATTTTCAGGTTGAGGTAGTGAGAAACCCAGGAAAATTTCTCAAGTTTGTTTCTCTGTGCAGAATACTGAGGAGGCTGGATACTCAGGGTGGTGCAGTTACAAGATAGTACCTCCATTGGCCTGGATCTCTGAGTGACTGCATGGAACAGAAAGTTCTGTTGACTCTTGTGGGAGATGTAATGTGAACAAAAATAACCTTCTGTTGTATTAAGCTATTAAGATTATAGGATTAATGGATTAAAGCCAGCTTTCTCTCTGAAACATTGTGCTGCTCTCTCACGCCATTCCTAATAGATATGTTACTTGATTTCAGATTATTTGCCTTTGAGCTTCTGGTAGCATGTAAATTTTAAGTCACTCTATATTCATTTGCATCATGCATTGGCTTTAAATCCTTAACTTTTATTTTCCTCTTAATAAGGATTAATTTGAAACATTTTAAGAAAAGGCATTTTAGCAGGAGTTTTCTAGATAGAACTGGCAGGAGTCCCAGAAATGTCATTTTATAATATTGTATAACCTTCAAGCATCACTTTCCTCATCCCTATAATGGGAGTGATAGTAAATGTGACATAAGGATTGATTTCATAAGATAATAAATATATTTTGAGTGATATTTGAAAAATTAATAATATAATATTTGTTGCCTTCCTAAGCTCATGATTTTTATGTTGGTTTTAGGAAGGCTTCCATTTGTGTTGAATGAATTTAAAATTTGTGATATGCAGAATGCAAGTAGAAAGAATAAAGACAATTTCTGCACATATAAATATGAGTGTATGTGTTAAGACAGTAACTGTGTAAGTTTGTAGAACTCAGCCAAACCCAGTTCTCCACGGATGGAAGGAGGTCACCCCTTCTGCCTGTGGCTGTCATACTCTGTCTGAGGTAAAACCTGCTCCTTTGTGAACTAAGGTGAGTTATGGAAATAAAAGGAGAGTGAGAGAGAGTGAGGGAAACAGATTTTTCCCTGTGTACTTTTCCTTTTTCGGTTTTTTTGGCTCTGCTAGAGCTGGACATTCTTCAGTTAAGTGAGAGAACACAGGGAGTGATGAGGTACACTTTCACCCTCCTACTCAATCTTTGAGACTCTGGGAGGAAGCAAAATGCTGGCTGCAGTGTGCCAATTTAGAGCACAGTCACATAAAAATAAACTATGATCAGGCAGAAGAAGGCCTGGAGATCTAGTTTTCCTGGCAGTCTTGGAGCCTGTGGTATAGACTGACTCCAGGTTACTGAGCACCTAGCTGGAGAGCTTGCTGGAGGGAATCCCATAGCATTTTAGAAGAGATTGGTATTTTAGAAGAGATTCACCCTACACTGGAGGCACAGCCAGATTCAAGGCACTTAGCTGGACCAGCAGCAGTTAGTGCAGGACCGAAATACCAGGCTGTCACTGAGGTGAGAAAAATGAAATTGCAGTCATACCATACTTAAACTTCAGTCTTAAATATCACCAGAGCAAGTAACAGCATCCAGGTGTATAAAGGACATTGCATTAAAACCCGAGGCTGAGGACATGACACTCAAGATCACTTTCTTTTCCCTATTGTGAGGAGGTTGTATTAGTTTCCCATGCTTGCCCCATATGAAAGGATACCATCCTTAGGAAGAAGAGGTAGAAGAATGGAGGAGACTATTCTTCTATTGAGATTAAGCATTTTTATTACAGAAAAAAAGAACATCATTTTTCAAATGTTAGATTACATTAAATTTAAGCATAATTGAATATTTAGTTAATTTTTTTTCTACTCAAATATGGGGATTCAAACTAAAGGCTAGAGTAGTTACAAATAAAATAAAGAAATTACATTTTATGCATTCCAGTATGAGTTAAATTTATGACCCTGATACACATATAAAAGAACATAAATGTTTAATAAATGACTTTCACATATGTTCTTAATAAATGTGAATATTAACTTAAAACTTCCAGAATACCTGATTTCTTCATTTAAATATTTAGGTAACAAATAAAATTCAGTATGTTCAATAAAGAACTCCTATTTATTTCTTCACTATATCTCATTTCAAAAAATGGCCTCACCATTTTGCTAGTTTACGCAGTCTTTAAGTCTTCCCTTTTCTTTTTTCTCTATATCTAATACAGCAGGAAATCTGTTGTATCTCTTATCAAATATGTGTTGAGTCTGCTCTGTTCTCTGCTTCTTGATTATTTAAATTTAATAAAAACCAAATGCATTTCTGCTAGCATCCTGTCTCCTGTGCATCCTATTTTTTTTCACCAAGAAGCCAATGTGGTCTTTTTAAAACATAAAATAAATCTTTTTTAATCTCCTGCTTAAAACTCTTTGATGACTTTCTATTGTTTCTTAAAACCAAAATCCATTACTTTCCTTAACCAAGCCCTGTGTGGTTTGAGCTCTGATTGTCCAACTCCATTTCCCACCACTTTCTTCCTCCCCCAACAGCTGCAGGCAACAGGCCCTCTTGATATTTCTCAGTTATGCCAGGACTTTTGCATGCATTCTGTGTCTGGAATTCTCTTTCTCTAGATCTCAGCAAGATCAGCTCCTTTACAGTCTTCAGATCTCAACTCAGACATCACTATAGAAATGCTTTCCTGACTATTTTCCTTATTCTTTATCAAATTCTTATCTTCATGATAGCATTTATCCCAATCTATGACTTTTGATTTTTTAAAATTGTTAACTTTTGTTTATAGGGTTTCCCTGGTGGACACTGTAAGCTCTGTAGGAGAAGGAATTTTGTCTATTCATTCTGGTATTCCCACTACCTAGAATCTTTGGAGTACATAGAAAAGGTCAATAAATATTTGCTGAAAGAAAAAAGAGGAAGAGAAAAAAAGAAAAACAGAAGAACGGAAGGGGAGAGTTATGGACTGAATGAAAGTTGTTAAGTCTAAACCATTAATGAGGTTCATTATGGAGAATGTGACCTATCTTAACCATTTTTTCCTATATAAGTCAAGAATAAACTATATAGTATTCATAATGAGCTTAGCATTTATTTAGTTTTTTAATAATCACTATATATTTCTGAATCAATTTTCACAAGGAATTTATAGAACTTTTTCAAACATTGTTTTATTAAATTGGAAATACAACTGCAGCATGTAGTAGTCCCTCCTCCCTCTCTCACTCCCTCCATCTCTCTTTCTTTCTTTCTTTCTTCTTTCTTTCATTTTTTTAGAAAAAGGGGAAAGTACTATTATTTCTTTGCTAGCAGAGGAGAAAACACAGTGGACACCAGACTTATAGGCAGTAATTCTGACTGCCTATGGGGACAATGTGGTTTGAAAGAGGGAATATGAAGGCTACACTCCAGCTGTGCCTTATCAATAGTCATAATTCATTTGTGGCCTTGAGAGAGAGTCATTTCTCAGACTTGCTGGTGTCAGTCCCAAAGTCTGGATTCCTTCATTTCTGTGGTCCATGAACTGAAGGACAAATAATTCATCCTGTTGTCATTTCTGTCTTCTGGATCTTTTGTCAAAAGGGATGAAGAGGTGATCCGGATCTTGGTGGAGACCTGCGTTTCCATAACTATGACATATCCAGCTATCTGTTTGCTGGCCATTTTCCATGAAGTTGCTCCCATTAGCAAAAAAGTCTCAGTCCAGTTTCATGTTGGATGAGAGAAGTCCAGCCTGATTTCAAGTACACCTCTAGCAGACTAGGCTTACTTTCCTTTCCTGGTTACCAAGTGAAAGGGTTTCAGATGTTCAGTCAATGGTTGGCCCATTCCATAGTTCTGGGCCTGACCAATCATGGCAGAAGGGCTTGGTGGAGGAAAGCAGTGCAGGGCATGACAACTAGGAAGCCCAGAGCTAGATTTTTCAACTTTATTATGATGGATCAAAAGTAACATGCACTCAGTAGAAGCCATACTTAGAATTTTGAATTTTGGTCTTCCCCAGGCTAGAAATAGGCCATAGGAGTCTCTTGCCATATTGGGCAGGGCATCTGGCCTTTGTGCCTGTTCAGCCACACAAACGTAAGAGTCAGCAGTCGACACTCTGTAAGTGCTTTGGGTTGCTAAACTATGATGTTCTGTAGGTTAGATCTATAGAAATGTAGTCAATATATTTTCAAATTGGGATATTTCCAGTTTACTATGGGTTCACAAGTATGTAACACTCTGGTAAGTTAAGGAATACTTGTGCAAGCCAGTCTTGAAGAAAGTGTGAAAATAGTCCAGCAGACATCTGAGAGAAGAGCCCTCTGAGCTGGAGTGGATTTGGTAGAGCAATGATTTTCAATATTTTGGTCTCAGGAAATTTTTACACTCTTAAAATTTGTTAAAGATCCCAGACTTAGTTTTAAAATCTTATAGATCCCTTAAAGGGTCCTGGGCCATCTCTGAGAATCTCTGAGCTGGAGCAAAGGCTCTGAAGGTGGCACATGCTTGGTCATTTGTAGGGACATTAAGGGTGATAGTACAACTGGAGAGTGATCAAGGGGAGAGAGAGAGGAAGGAAGTCAGAATGGTAACCATGTCCCATCATGTGAGACCTTGAGAGAAATGAGAAGCCATATAAGAGCTTTGAGCAGAGAAGTCTCATTTTCTGGTTTAAGTTTTCAAGAAGACAGAGTGTTAGAAACTAGACTAGAGGGAGCAGGAACACAAACAGGGAGAACCGTAAAAGGCTATACAAAAACTCAGGGGAAGGACTCCACACATCAGCGTTAACTCTAAATATATCGGTAGACTAATACAGAGTCTGTTAGTTTTAAAGTAATGCATTTTCCCTCTGACTGCTTCCCATTCAATACAGTTTTTTCTCTTTCTTTTCTTCATTGTCTTACATGAACACACTATTATTTCTTCCTTTAATTTCCTGTTAGTTTTCTTGTTAAAAGGCAATACAGAAAAATATTACTTTCATAGACTCCTTTTAGCCAACATTTCCAATTCCCTATTCTTGGTCTCCTTTTTGTACAACTTTTAAAAACAATAATTTAAAGGGCAACCAAAAATCTTTTTGCTAATATTTTTGTTAATGATTTTTTCATTTTATCATTTTGGATCCAATTTTTTTTATTACTTTTTTTCTTTTTATCAGGCAAATTTTCTACCAAAGGAGGAATGTCTTGCATATTAATGTAAGTCTGTCTTTAACTTCAATACCAAGATAGTTTTTTTTCCCCTGAATACATTTTTATTTGGTACACAAATTCATTATAAAATAAAAATAGAAGTTTCTTTTCTTTTGGTACTTGAAAAATCAAATAAGTACATCATCTGCTATGACTTAATTAGAATGCAGTCACTCCCTTTCATGTTTAACAATTCCTCCTAGCGTCAGATCCATTTGAAATCTCAATGTTATTTTGAAATAAAATGTTCTGTGAAACATCCTCCTTTATGTCCATTTCATCCCATAGATTATAAATTCCTTAGAGAGTAGATTTCATGAATCTTCCTTTACTAACACCAATTTCCTTGTCCCTCATTGACCGATGAGACTTCAATTAATTTAGGCATTTCTCATTCACTTCTGATTTCCTTGCTGAAGCACCTAAAGAAATCTTGTTAAATATAAAAAAAAAATGTAAAACCTATTATTATTATTTTTTAAATTTCGGTGGAAACTTTTGTGAGCCAAGGTGGAATTAGGAATTATTCATTCTGAAAAGAAATTTTGGTGTATTTGGTATCCATGTCCCTTACCATCCTCTCAAAAATAGTTAAATATTTCAGCGTACTCATTAACTTGAATCAAAGCTTATCTGAAGCTTTTTCTCTCATGAAGAGAAGGAATGAAAAGGAACACACAAGTTTATTGAAGATGATTAACAACTTTACAGTTAAATTTATAACTATAAAAACATATTCTTCTTTCTAAGTGGTTTAAACTAACTCATATATGAAGAATGAAGTTAATAAATCAATGTATCATATCTATTTGATGCCACCACTTTTGATCATATCTATTCAATGTCACAACTTTTATTTGATGTGTGATTTTATAATCTTTTTCCCATTCAATATCCTGTCTCTCCATTTTGTAAGCTAAGTAAAAGTATTAAGATACTTGTATTTTTGGTATCATACTTCTCCTGAGTCTACATAGGGCAATTACTACATATGTAGGATGCTCATATAACTTATTGCCTAAATTGGGACAGATTTGAGGGCTTCAAGGTGCACTATGAATTATCACACTAGAATAATGAATGCAAGTTCTAACTGTCCCTGATAAACCAGAATGTTTGGCCACTCCATAGACAGGTGTGATGGGAACACATTTGTTATCTTGTGGTTTCTGTGTCCTAGAGGGGAGGGAATTTCCAGAATTGAATGGAAGGAACACTTTCATCTTCTGTTTACCTCTTCTCTGATTCTTTCTCAGCAGAGGGGAAGTGACTTTGCTGATCAATGAATCTGAGAGAAGAAACTGAGCATACGATCTCCAAGTTTAGCTACTGCCAAAGCAACCAGTGTGATACTCAATGCCCCTGAAAAGAAAGCTTTCCCCAGATGCTTGTTGTAAAAGTTTCTGAAATTGTATAAAAATAGCTTTTGTTGACTTCAGAATTCTAATTTTATATGTCCATATGGACTTTTAAAAAATTAAATTTAAACATATCCCTTTCCTCACCAAATTCTTCTCTACTGTAAATCTTGTAATAATTTTGGGATAGAATATTCTTTTTAAGAGTACTTTCTTCTCATTTCTACATATGAAGGAATGCTTTCTTTGTTCCTGAGAATCTTCTGTTTACTTGTTAATAATTAATCAGATTTAAATTGAACTCATGACTTTTGGAATGCATTAACAATACATTTATTAGAAAATAAATCAAGTTCCACCTTCTTTATTTTGTATGTTCTTTACCTATGTTTACTATCAATATAAAATTTAAAAATCAAATCCAAATTATAGATCCTAAATTGGAAAATATCTGCTTGCTTTTTTAAATAATTCTTTTAATAACTTCCCTAAAAAAAGTACAGCTTGAGTATAGGTTACTTTCAAACATCTTCCTATTGCTGAATTTTCATCTTAAGGCAAAACAAAAGATACTAAAGGCAAAACTGAATATTAACAAATATTTATTTTAAACTGCTTGAAAAAAATAAGATAGCTTCATAAATATCTGTGAGAGATACAGTACCATTCCAAGTAAGATATACCTTTCAGATTATGAAACATGCAATTGTATGTCACTGTGATATTCAGAGTTACATTACGTCTGGAATCAGTCGTAACTGAACTTGCTGGTATTTCCAGACTGAAGAACACTAAGCTTCAGGCACCTGGTTATTTATTATGACTAAATCTGGTGTCACTCTATTCTGTTAGTCCTTCAGGTGTACATTTAATTGAGCCCCTGAAATTGCAAGGCCTGTATCATCTAGACCTCTATTCTTGGGAAGGAACCTTCTCACTGCTCTAGCGAAAAGATCTCCAGAGAGAGGGATGGAGAAGCTACAGAGCTGCTCTTGAGTGTGAGGAAGAATGCTACCCTTGCTGGATGGACTTGCACTAACTCCCTTCACTATTGTAACACTGCTACACTGGAGGTCTTCCTTCTACCATTTGCTCACCTTTGCTAAGTTGCCTCTTCTTGGTTCTCATCTCCACAGCTCACCTTTCTTAAATGCCCCTTATCTTTAGATTCACTGTATTGTCCTTCATTTTTTTTGTACTATTGAATATTTTCCCTGCTTCTTCAACAAAATGTAGGTAATATTCAAAATCCTATCTATTGGTCTCATCTCTTCTCGGCAGGTATTTTCCTTTGTGGCAACCATCACCTCAACCCAGAAGATGCTCTTCTCTGAACTTTACAAAAATTCTTCAAAGCCTACTCCACATGTCCATCTGAATGAAGATACAGAAATCAATGTCTGCTGTCACTTGTACATGCCCTTTGTCCTTCTTTTTCTGTATCTTCCTCTTATCATTTCCTCCATCTGGAGTACCTTTGATATGTCAATCGGTTGTGATTTCTGCTTATGTATCAAGCCTTAGGTACCACCTCTGGCTCAAAGCTAATCTAGATATTCTTAAGTACATCTGATGTCCTCATGTTTTGAACTCATGCAGCATCTTAGGGAACTGATTTTACTCCATAGAACATGAAGGTAATTTCTACGTTTGTCTTATTCTTGTACTGCATCTTGCAGTTGCCCACCACTATACCACATATATATGCTAAGAAGATGTAGCTAGATTTCCCTGCATAGCCAAGCTGATTATTCTCACAAACCACTACCTACCTGATGTGAATAAACATGGTAGCAAATGGCATTTCATTGTGTGACACTGTTTTTTACAAACAAGTGTATGCTAAGTGTGGTTATGCACATGTATTTCCTGACTTACCATCTAGAGTAAATGATTCTCATCTGTAGCCATACTACCAATCCCAGGATCCATAGGCTTTCGGATCATTTGTCCTCATCACCTCTCAAAGTTTGACCTAGAGGAGTATTAAAGGAAGAGAGAGGGAAGTTGTGCATGAAATTAGCACCTTTGTATCCCTCATGCCCACTGTTTTTACTTTGTGACCTATGATTGTAGTTTGCCAAACAATTTTGTCCCAGCCATTTTCTGTATGACTGTCAACCTACTCCAGCCCATTGAATACTGATCCTCTTCTTTCTTCCCAGGTAGCTGAAAAGCTTACTATTTTTCTCAATTCAATGGGGGAATTGTTGTCTCTCTTTTATCCAGAGTGCTCAGGCTGTTGAAAGGAGGAGGCAGAAGAGGGTCAGGAGATGATCAAGCTCAGTCTCTCACTGTACCTTTACCTGTTCCTTCTGATCTTTGGATACTAGAACTCAACATACCTATTCTTTGAGTGTACTGCATACCATTTGTATTGCTCTCCACTTCTCTTTAGGAGACTAAATTGTACTTAACATGTCCTACATTTTGGAAGCCTATCCACTGGCCAGATTCAGTTTTTCTTTCATAATTCTGGGCTCCATGCAGATCAGAAGATGCATCTGGACTTCTGTGTTAGTGCTCTGAACATTCTCTGCTCCTCTGGGAGTTCATGGAAAGCGTGGTGTCTGGACACTAACCCAACAGAGACTCTGTTATAACCCAGGAGAATGTAGATTTGCATGCAGAAAAGTGCCTGTAAGGATGCCCAGAAAAGTATTATCTTTTGAGTAATGAGAATATCTTTAATCTTAATTTTGTCCTTCTATTTTCTCTATTTAGCTCAATGATCATACCAGCTAGTTTTCGAAAAAAAAAATCATCATTCATCCCATTCTTCCCGGTATCTTAAACACAACATGTATTTCTCCTGCCTCCCTGTTACTATCTCATGTACATGCATGCATCCAATGTGCGTATGCATTCCCACATTCCTCTCACATATTAGACTGAATTTCTTAGAGGTAACTGGTTTTGTGTCTGTTTTTATCATTAAAGATAGTGTCATCAATATAGTAAACTATCAATGTTCACCAAGTTAAATCCAAGTGTCAGGATCTCTAAGAATTTTGGCTATGAATGAGAAATTATGGATCTCTTTTTTATCTGTGGACTCTTCCTGGGAATTTAAAATATTTTGTCTTAAACACAATAATTTCACAGTTTATAATCATAATTAATCGCTTTTCACTTTCCATGGTGGAGGTGGGATCTCTTAAGCAGGATTTCAGACAAGCCCCTCCTAATCTCCAGCTCCTTTCCAAGTGTTTAGGAGATGTGGGAACCACGTAGATCAATGCAGGTGGTGCCAGTTGGTAATGGTAAGGGTAGAGAAGCCAGAAGTCCATCTATTGTGATCTCCCAAAACGTATCTTGATACCGATTAATAGCTGTCCTCCACAGTCTTGCACATGTTTTGAATCTTCTCTTTCATTGTTTCCTCTTTAATCATGTTGGTGACTCGAAACATATCTGACTTTTATATATAATTGTATATCTATCTGCCTATTAAACTTGCCTATTATTTCAAATTATTTGTGAATTCTTGAGTTTTCTATGCAAGTAGATTTGAGTTTTCTATATAAGTAGTAATGCTGCTCAAAAGCTAACACAGTGGCTGTACACCTGTAATCCCAGCAATTTGGGAGGCTGAAGCAGGAGTATAACCAGTTCAAGGCCAGACTCAGCAATTTAACAAAACATTAGCAACTTAGCAAGACTCTGTCTCAAAAAAAAGTAATAAAGCTAATTATGTTTCCAAATCACTGGGGAAATGCTAAGGACTATGATTGGTGGATCCTATGGTAAGAGTATATTTAATTTTGTAAGAAACTGCCAAACTGTCTTGCAAATTGTATTCCCATCAGTAATGAATTAGTTTCTGTTGCTCAATTTCCTTGGCAGCATTTGGAGTTGGAATTGTTTTAAAATTTGGCCATTCTAATAGGTGAATAGTGGTATTTTATTGTTTTTTTAGCTTGCAATTCCCTAATGGTATACGATATTGAACATCTTTTCATATGCTTATATATCATCAGTATATGCTTTGGTGAGATGTCTACTAAGTCTTCTGCACATTTTAAAATCTTCTTTTGTTGATAACTTTTATATTTTTGATAACAACTCTTTGTTGGATGTGCCTTTTGCAAATATTTTTTCCCAGTCTGTGGCTTGTCTTCTCATACTTTTAAAAGGAGACATTTTTAATTTAATGGAGCTCAGTTTATCAATTGTTTCTCTTATGGATCATTCCTTTGGTGTTATATATGAAAAGTCATTGCCATGCCAAAGGTAATTTAAATTTTTCTTCTATTTTAACTTATAGTAGTTTTGTGTTTTGCAATCTATAACGTTTTTAAATATGTAGAATTATGCTGGTTTTACCACAGCATCCCTTTACCTGAGTCACTGCCTAAAACATATCAGATAATCAGTAAATTCAAGTGTGTGAGTGTGTATATGTGTTATAGATTGGATAACTTAGATAACTTTGAATAACAAAAATGGCTATAAAAAGAATAAAAAAGCTTAGTAAACATCATGTGGAAAGAATTCATTATATTGAAAAATTCATGAAATTCATAATTCATAACTTTGTTACTGAAGTAAACATTTGTTATAAAAGACGTTGGGGACCAAGACTATACTAAAATAATAAGTTTCTATAGCCAGTGACAAAGATAGATTGTGTGTACTTATATATACAGAAAACATGATTAAAATCTAGAAAGGAAACTTGAAAATGGATTTTATTAAAGCACATACATTGAACTTTCAGCTACTTGTCTCTGAAAAGTTCAGCGTGATATGACATTTAACAAAACTTTCTTTCCAAGATGTCACAGTGTATTAGGCATCTATACCCAATATGTGTGGTCGTGACAAAAGGGAAGTAAATAATAATATTTATGGAGAGTAGGTACTCTTACATTCTCCTGAATAGCAAAGATGAAGATGAATGTGGGGGAGTCACATTCAGGTCCCATATTTGAAGATGAGTGCAGAGTGTGAAGACATTTCTGGTAAGAGATTAATTTGGTGCCTCATACAAATTCCACACAAAGTTACTATTTCAATAAAATCCAACCAAGTTAAGAATAAATTGTCATTAACATTTGTTTATTTAAAAAGTCAATACATAGCTGGGAATGTGGCTAATACCTGTAATCCTAGTGGCTTGGGAGGCTGAGGCAGGAGGATCACAAGTTCAACGCCAGCCTCAGCAACTTAGCAATGCCCTAAGCAACTTGGGGAGACCATGTCTCAAAATAAAAAATAAAAAGTACTGGAGATGTGGCTTAGTGGTAAAGATTCTCTGGGCTCAATTCTCAGTAATTAACTAGCTAAATAAATTAATTAAATAAAAAGTCAATATACAGAGAGCCTATGATTTACTTGAATTTCTTTACAAACTTAGGTGCTAGGTTTTGTGATTTTGGTTGGTGTCTTTTTCTTGCACTAAATACATTAAATAAAGATGGCAAGAACCTACATGAGAAGTAACATTTGACTCCTAATGACACTGATTTTAATTATGTCAGAAACAAATCTGTGGTTCTTGTAATTAAAAACTGTATAGTACATGATAAAATAACTTGGAAACATAACCTCAACCATATGCCTTCCAGATGAGTTCCTATTGACTGGAATGCATCAACTATTAGACAGTCCTTATATTCTGGGAAGGTTCTTTGGCAGTTTTTGTCCCAACTGACTTGTTTGAGGGGGCTAAAGAGCCAAGTTTCATTTGGAATTTAGCTGCTGAAAATAGTCCAATTTCTTCATGGAAAAACAATGGAGTTAAAGAATGAACAGGTTTTTAGACTTATTTGTGTGCTTCAGAGAAGATGTTGCCACCAAAATCCATAATGAACAACAGATAACTAGCATCACTGTTTTCTGTTTTGCCTATGCTGGTTTTAAGGATAACTGTTCTCTGTCTTAAAAACAGTTGAACAAACCTTTGAGGCCAGTGCATTTCAAATTGCATAAAAGGTATTCATTACTTAATGTTAGTACAGTTTGTTATTTCTTTCTGTTTTATTTAAAATCGGCTTAAATGCAATGGTTGTTAATTTCCAACTGGGCATGTCTTTGGAGTTAATTTTCTAGTAATTCATAAGGAGATATGGCAATCCATCCAAACTTCTGTTTTTGGTTCCTTAATAGCTAAAGGCTTGTCAGTACAGGATTGTTTGGGTTAAATACTCAGTTATAGGAAGTTCAGTTCAGAACAAAAAGCAGTAAAACTTCCTTAGTTGAGGGTTTGTATGAAAGTTTTTAGTTCATATTTGCTGGATCTTTCCCCTTCACATTTCAAGAAAAAAAAGTTTCCTTTTTCTTCCCTTATTCAGATGAAAGTATAAATGAGGCCTACCTATTAGTAAACCTCATCTTTTGAAAATTCGGTTAATTGTGTACCATTTGACTCCATCATGTGTAATTTTCTTCTTCTCATTTTCAAGGGACTGCTGTAATGCTGAGAACAATGAGCCATGTGTAACCTGGGGGTGGCCTGCTCACTGGTGCTGCTGCTTGTCATCATGGTTACTCAGTCAGCCCTCAAACCAGCAATGCCTCCTGTGATCAAAGATCAGCCCTTCAACATTTTCTGGGCAGCCTCGACAGTTTATTGTAAGGATTTCTTCAAGGTGAATATGAATCTTCAGTTATTTAACATTATATCAAATCCTTTAGAGACTCACAGTGGATCAACAATTGCCATATTCTATCCAAATGAATTGGGATATTACCCTTATTTCTCCCAAGATGGAACATCCTTCAATGGAGGAATACCACAGAACATGAGCCTTTCTAAACACGTTAAGAAAATGGCTGAAGATATTGCCAAAACAATCTCTTGGTGGCAATCGGAAGGACTTGTTATTATTGACTGGGAAGGTTGGAAGCCCCAGTGGGAGAGAAACTGGGGCAGCAGAGTAATATATAAAAACCATTCCTTAGCCTTCACGAGACAACACCACCCGGAGTGGCCAGAAGCCAAAGTGAAAACAGTCGCCCAACAGCAATTCGAAAAGGCTGGAAGGAGTTTTATGAATGTCACTCTCACACTGGCTTTAGAAATGAGACCAAAACATTTATGGGGTTATTATCTCTATCCAGATTGCTACAATTATGATTACAGGATAAACCCAGAGTTCTATACAGGTAATTGCCTAAATGATGAGATTATCCGCAATGACCAGCTCCTTTGGCTGTGGAAAAAAAGCACAGCACTCTTTCCTTCAATATATTTGGATAAAATACTTAAGTCAAGTGCAAATGCATTGAAATTTGTTCATTATCGAATTAGAGAAGCCATGAGAATTGCTGAAATGGCTAGGCAAGATTATGCTTTGCCAGTTTTTATTTTTTCCAGACCATTTTATTTGAAAAGTATTGAAGTTCTGTCAGAGGTAAGAAAAAGTATGTTTACTCACATTAAAAAAACATAAATTTAGTAGAATGATTTAAAGTCTAGAAAGAAATGTTGTAGGATATTTTCCCCTTGATAATGGAATGCTATCCTATTATTAGAGGCATGTATTTCTTCAAATGTCAACCCACGGAGACAGAACGATGGAAACTAGAGCGTGCTTAGAGATTTTGGATAATGATTCTTATCAGCTTAGAATTCACAATGGTTTCTTGCAGAACAGTTTTTAATTTGAAGTTAAATAATGTAACATTAATATTAGCCATGGAGACACTTCGGAATCAGCTTCTTAATATGAGAGCATACACAGAAGTTTTCCAAATCAGATACATACTAAATGGAGCTCTGGGTAAATTCTGAACCAGCTACATTTTTCATTTTTCATTTTTCTGTTTTAATTTATTAGGTTAACTGAAAACTTAGCACAGATTCTGTTGATTATTTCTTTAAGAGTCTACAATGTGAGCTAGTAGTGTCATGGGATTAAAAGTGATTTATACAAATAGATATTGTCTTTAGGCTTAAACCAAAAAAGGAAGCACAGAGATGAGGGGATGAACTTGTTTGGAAGATAATGAGTTTATAGACACTGCAAGTGTTCAAGTGTTCATTGGATCCTCTAGGACAGTATTGTAAGGATACACTCATTAGATAGGTGGCTATGTAACAAAAACTATTAAATCTTCATTACTGAGAACCAACAGTTCTATAATTTTAATACTCTACATAGAAGTAGAACTGTTTTAGACAACACACAGCTCACTTTCTTAGACCACTTATGTTTCAAAACAGTAGTAATTCTTCCTAAAAAATCTCAGACTCAAGTCTACTGGCCTTCATATCATTGACTAGACATTTTATCATTGCAGGATTACTAAGTGTTATGCAAGTGGGGGGATAGATTCAATAAATTTAGGAGAGAAAGAATTTTAGCATCGTGGAAGCATTGTAATCTCCCACTCATGCACAGAATCTTTTATTGCCTGGCTTCTGCCTTTGCACTTTTTGGTGGGATGGTTCTTGTATCAGAAGGAAAACTGCTGTTTGGGGACAACATTAATTTCTAGAAAGTTTTTGAGTATGTTGCATTTACTTTGCCTCTGGCTAAGTTGAGATGATTAGTTCCCATTCTACCTTCTGGTGCAGCATAAAGTAAATCAAATCCTTCTTTGAAAAGCCAGTTCTTTGGATATTTTAAGACATTTTATTAGGCTTAGCAAAGTCTTTTCACTAAAGTATTACTCAAGTAAGTAATACAGATTACAGTAATACAGATTGCTCAAATCATGCCACTTGTACAAATTCTTTTGGGAAAAAGACTAAGTTATATTTATTCATTTAGAATTATTTGCTGAGTATCTACAATATGTCAGGAATAATGTTATTAACAAGAACAGTAGAATATAACAATAATCCATGGGTCTAATTTGTGTTTGGATTCTGCTTGTATACAAGGATTCTTACGCTTTCACTTCCTCCCAAACTCATGTGGTTGACCACAAGGAGTTACTGGCAGTTCTCTCTGTAGATCACCCTCTTGCTTGCATATGAGCCTCTGTCCTTGGTCTTCCTTCTGGGCATGAAACTCTCTCTTTTCTGCCTTGTGAATTCATTCTCATTCTCAAAGACCTACCTGAAATTTCACCTGTTCAAGAAAGCCTTCCCAGACTCTTCCATGCAGAATCAAGAATTTCTTCTCATTTATATATGCTCTCTGGGTGCTATTAATATAAATATTAATTTATTATCTTTGTAGCTACGTGTGTATATGCCTGTCTCAAACATCTCTCTAAATAATTCACTCAAGAATGGGAATCAGAATCTAGTTCACTGCTATGTCCAGTGTCTAGAACGTTGCCTGGTACATCATAACTATTTGTCAAATAAACTAAGAACGCAAGGCAGAATCACCTTTTCCGGTTCTGCTGTAGTCTTTTGCTTTAGAAACAAAGATGACATTTTTAATGTGTTCTTTACCGCAGTTGATGGGTTTAGTCTTATTATTATTAAATTATCAAGGACTAAATGTGATTTGGCAGAAAATTCTTCTGATACTTCTCTTTTCTAGGAGGACTTGGTGCACACCATTGGTGAAAGTGCTGCACTGGGGGCAGCAGGAATAATATTGTGGGGAGGACATGAATATTCTAATTCAAAGGTAAGAGGTTATTTCTGTCAGCATCTTGAATATACTCTCGAGAGTGGCTTAAAAATATTTCACATCAGGCCAATTGGTGGCCGATTGCTCACTGGACTTAAATAAAGTTCAAGTTGTACAGGGATTAACATTGTTTGAGCACCTATTTTATACCAACCACCATGGTTAGCATAGGTGTAGAAAGAGCACCCTCCTCATTAGGCTGCTCGAAGAGAGAGACTGATTATTTCATTCTGCAGGTATAATTTGGGGCACATTGATTAACCTCTCTGAGTCTCAGCTTCTCCATCTAAAAATAGAACTGAAATTAAGCTGAATATGCAAAAATTTTAATAAATTAAATGGCATTATATACTAGAATACACTATATATTACATATGATGCCATCATATATAACATATGGCAAAAAAGATATTTATACATATGACAAAGAAAATGATCTAATATTTTAAAAATAAATCGTGATTTCATCTGCACCGAGAGTGGATGCTCCATAAATGATTCTTTATTTTTCTGATGACTGTGATAGAAATATGCATGGGAAATAAACTATTTTTATGTAAAGGTTTATGGACAATCCTCTTTTCTCATTTTGCAGTAAGAACACTTAACATGATATCTAGCTTAACAAATTTTGAAATGCAAATACAATACTGTTAACTATAGATACTGTGTCATACAGTACATCTCTAGCACTTGTTTAACTAGTATGAATCTTTGAACAACTCTCCATTTTCTCTCCTCCAGCTCTTAACTGCTACTATCATATTCTCTGCTTCTATAAACTTGACTTTTTAGATCCCTCATATAAATGAAATCATGCAGTATTTGTCCTACTCTGATTGCCTTATTTAAGTTAGCATAATGTTTTCTGGATTCATTCTTGTGTTGTCACAAATGGCAAGATTTCCTTCATATTTCATTTTATTTCTCACTAAGTCGCTAAGGCTGGCTTTGAACGTTCAATCCTCCTGCCTCAGCCTCCTAAAATGCTGGGATTACAGGCATGTGCCACTACTCCTGTCCAGATTTCTTTTTTTTTTTTTTAAGGCTGAATAACATTCCATTGTACATGTATATCATAGTATCTTTCTCCACTCATCTGTTGATGGACACTTGGATTGTTTTCAGATTTTGGCTATCATAAATAAAGAGTTCTACAGTGAATATGGGCATGCAGTCTTCAAAATTGTGACTTTAAGTCTTTTGGGTATGTACCTATGAGTATATGTAGATGTATACCCACATGAATATATGTATGTGTGTATGAATCATAGGGTAGTTCTATTTTTAATCTTTTGAGGAATTCCCATATCTTTTCCCATGGCTCCTACACCATTTTGTACTCTTACCAACAGCGTGAAAGTGTTCCAGTTTCTCTACAACCTCAATAACACTTGTTCTCTCTCTCTCTCTCTCTTTTAAATTTTAGTTACCCAAACAAGTGTGAGCTGTTTTCTCATTGTAATTTTGATTTACATTTCCCTGATAATTAACAATGCTAAACATGTTTTTAAATGTCTATTGACTGTATGTCTTCTTTGGGGAAATGTTTGTTCAAGACTTTTGCCTATTTTTTAAATTGGGTTATTTGCATATGTGTGTGTTTTTGTTTTTGTTTAGCTATTGAGTCACTGTAGGAGTCCCTTACATGTTTAGAAAATTAGCCTCTCATCAGAGATATGGTTTGCTCATATTTTCTACCATTCCATAGGCTCTTTTCATTCTGCTAAGTGCTTTGCTTTTCCTTTGTTCTGCAGAAGCATTTTAGTTCAACACTGTCCCACTTGTACATTTCTGCTTTTGTTACCCGTGCTTGTGCCATCATAACCAGGAAATAATTGCCAAGATTGATACCAAGGAGTTTTTACCCTATGTTTTCTTCAGGTCTTTCTTTCTGAATCTTTAATCCATTTGAAATTGATTTGTGTGTATGGTGTGACGTAGAAGTCCAGCTTCATTTGGACTTCGTTTAGATTTTCCCAACTCTATTTGTTGACCAGATTGTCCTTTTTCTATTGTGTGTTTTTCAAAGATCAGCTGGCCATATGTGTGGGCTTATTCCTGAATACTATTCTGTTCCTTTGATCTATATGTCTTTTTAAAAATTCCAGTACCCCAGTGTTTTAATTACAGTAGCTTTTTAACTTATTTTTGAAAGGGAAGTGTGAGGCTTCCAGCTTTCTTCTTTCTGAAGAATACTTTTGTGGTTCTATAAGGATTTTAGAATTTTTTTCTAATTCTATAAAAAAATTTGATATTTTGATGGAAATGGCATTAAATTTGTAAATCACTTTGAGTAGTATGGGCATTTTGACAATATTATGCCTTTCAATCCATGAACATGGGGTGTCTATTTATTTTTGTGTCCTTTAATTTCTTTAATGTATTGTGGTTTTCAGTGTAAAAATATTTAATCTCCTTGGTTAAGTTTATTTCTAAGTATTTTATTCTTTTTGAAGCTATTTTATTTTTTTAAATTAGTTCTTCTTTGTTATACATGAGAGTAGACTCCATTTTGATAAAATTATATAAACATGGAATATACCTTATTCTATTTTTTTATCTTTTTTTTATTTTTTAATTTTATTTAGGCTTACATGTTAACAGTGTAAATGATTCATTGTACATAGATAGAGGATAACATATCAATTCTCTAGTTGTAAGTTGTATAGAATCACAACATATATGCAGTCATACATAAAGTTAGGGCTATGATGTCCATCATATTCCACCACCCTTGCTGTCCCCATGCCCCCTCCCCCCTTACA
>CM053407.1:26387009-26403968 GCA_028644305.1 Xerus rutilus | reverse complement strand
TTTATATCCTGCTATTTTGCTGAATTCATTTATTAGTTCTAGAAGTTTTCTGGTAGAATTTTTTGGATCCTCTAAGTATAGAATCATATCGTCTGCAAATAATGATAGTTTGAGATCCTCTTTTCCGATTCGTATCCCTTTAATTAGAACCTCAATCTTGTGAGTGAGCATGATGCTGGGATTCACTTAGTTATTTTCATATGTGTATACAGGAAATTATGTTAGATTTATTTTATTGTCTTTCCTGTTCCTATCCCCCCTAAATGGGATCATTTTGCCATTTCCTCATTAGATGATTCATTATTAATGTATAGAAATTGAACTAATTTTTGTATGTTGATTTTGTATGCTGCAACTTTACTGAATTTATTTCTAACACTATGTGTGTGTGCATGTGTGTCTGTGGGTGGCCTTTAGGGTTTTATACATACAGGATCTTGTCATCTATAAACAAGGGTAATTTTTCCAATTTAGACTCTTTTTATTTTATTTTTCTTGCCTAATTATTCTATCACTTCCAGTACTATGTTGTCAGAGTGAAAATCATCGTCCTGTTCCTTATCTTAGAAGAAAAGTCTTCAACATTTCACCATTGACTGTAATGTCAGTAATGGACTTGTCACATGTGGTCTTTATTATATTGAGGCTCATTTTTTTCCTATAGTTTTCTATAGTTTTTTTTCATACTTTGTAGAGTTTTTAAATGAAAGAGTTGAATAAATGTTTGTAAACAAATGAAAAAGTCAGAGATATTTCTTTGGAGAAGGATTTAAAATTAGAAGTTTAGAACAGATACACTGAAGGTCAGCAGTGGTTGACATAATGGGGAAATGCCACTTGTTGAGTCCTATGAAATTAGTGTCCAGTTACTGGTAATGAGATGGACATAGGAAACCCACTCATCTGATGAAACAAGTAGCAACTACAGTAGAGCTTCCAAGAATAGAAAAGTGACTGAGGATGCAGAGAACTGGAGGAGTAGGAAGCTTGAACGAAAGCATAGATAGGAAGAGCACCTCCTAGTCCCCCATCAGCTAGCACTTAACAAGGCTGCAGAGTTGAATGGCCCTAGTGAAAAGCAGAGCCACGATACTTTGTTTCTTGAGGACTGAATTGCCTGTTTGATAAAAACATGTATGGTTAGGCTTATAATGCAGAAAATTACTTTGGCTATATCAGTAAGTTTTAAAATGGAGTATTCTAATTGCTATTGCATAATTTGTTTGGAAGTATATTTAAATTTTTTTTCTCCCAAATTATTACTTGGGAGAGCATTTTTAATCTGCAAAAAACTAGCAATTATTTTTGGCCCTCGTTTATTATTAACTTATATATACTCTGTTTTGATGGATTGTGAATGGCTAGTTAGGAAGCTATTGCAATATTCCAGGTGAGATTTGGTAGTGACCTGAATCAGGGTAATAGCAATAGTTGAATTCTGGATATGTTTTGAAGGTATACTGAAAAGGTTTTGCTGATGGACGACATGTGAAAGGAAAAGCAGTGAAGAATGATTGCAATGTTTTGTTCCTGAGGCATTGGAAAGAGGAAGTTGGCATGTGCAGAGATGAATAAGGCTGCCAGAGTTCCAAGCTGGGAAGAGGATCAGTAGATTAGACTGAAGTATATTAAGTTTGAAATGCTTGTGAGACATCAAGATAGAGATATCAAATCAGGAGGTGAGTAATCAGTTCAGGGATAAGGTCAGGGAGATTATACATTTGGGAATTAAAGCAATTATATGGGATGAGTTTATCCAGAGAAAGGGTACGGCTATAGAAGACAAAATATACAAGAATTGAGCCTAGGACACTTCACAATTAAAATAGAAAAGATGAGCAGAAGCTGATGAAGAAGGCTGAGAAGAAGCTGTTAATGAGGTTGGAAAAAGAAAAACAGAAGTTGAGTGAACAAGGTGTGAGACTGAGAAAGGCCAGGGGATACTCAAGTTGGATTTGATTGTATTTGCTTGTGTTTTATGCTCTCTCAATTATAGTCCCCTCAATCTCTTTCTCTCTTACCCCCCTCTTTCTTTACTCTTTCTCTATTTCTCCTCCTCCTCCTTCTTTAGTTCAACTGTTTTCTTGTTTTATTTTATTCCATCTTTCTTAGAAACCTCTTCAGATGGCTCAGACAGGAAGTCTTGTCCTAATTAAAAATAGCGTTTGTTCCTAAATAAGGTGTAAGACTGGCTCAGATCAATTATGTTTGGAACAAATAATATTACTCACAGGATTTTCGGAACTTGCTAATTCCTCCAAGTGTTACCTTGTTCAACTACCTGTCATTAAGAGCTTTATTCTGTTTTATGATTCTTCATTTGAATCTCCTAATCCCTTTATAGATGGTTTCACAGTTCTAAGGCCTCCTTTTACTGGGAAAATTCCCCTCTATTCTAAATTAATTGGTCTTTAATTATGCATTAGAGTTAATATTGATAGAATGACTGAAATGTTAATGAAAAATTCAACTTATGTTATTCATGAATGTACTAAGTTTTCTCCATGGTTCTTTTTATACATATCAAGGCAAGTGTTTATCAAGATTCCAGAGAGACTCTCTGGGTTAGCTGATGATATCATTTCAGATAGGTTTGCCCATCAAAGCAGCATAGTGATCATCAATAGGTAGAAATGTGCCCTAGTGCTTGAATCTGATATGAATGTATCAATGAAATACCCAGTGGCAGAATTTTGGAATGATAGACTTACTGCCATTGGATCCTGTATCCTAGTACAAGTGACTTAAGCCTTTGATTTTAAATAAAGATATTTTATATTCTACTGCCTACAGATTGACTGGTATATAAAGTGTGGTATATTTATATTATGAAATACTGAATAACAGCTACAATGAAAGAAAAATCAGAGTTAAATATGTCAATACTAAAAGTTTTTTGATTGTTATGTTTAAAAAGTTGCAGAAAATAAATACCACATAATGCAAATTTTTAAAAGGCAAAATGTTACAAATTGTTCATAATTACACATATAGGTATCCATAAAAGTTGTAAAATGTGGATGAAAAGACCAACCATCAACTTCAGGAGAATTATTATCTCTGCAGAGAATGGGATAATTCAGTAGTCTTAGAAAAATCCAACCTAATGTAAACATATTGTGTACCAGCATTGAAAATGTTTTACAATTAAAGTTAAAATTAAAAAATCCATATGAATGAATATTTAAAGAGCTACTTCCAATATTTGTTAACCTTAGGGAATTGTCTACAGTTGATCTACATGGGAAATCATTTCCCCCTGGAAATGATACAAAACATTTCGGGTCATAGTCTTCATCATTTCTGTGACCATAAAGCTTATCTTCATTTAAATGATTAATCAACGACAACACTCTTCTTCTTTCACCTTCCCATTGTGAAACTTCAAGCATTAATTCCATGTGGACAACGGAACTGCATTTTCAGAGTGCTTTAAGCAGATTTCTATATTTTCCTACAGGAGACCTGCTTATCTGTGCAGCAATCTATTCAAGGGCCACTGGGTCACTATGCTGTTAATGTGACATCTGCAGCCAAACTATGCAGTCAAAGTCTATGCAACAGTCATGGAAGGTGTGTTCGAAAAACACCGGAATCCTCCTCCTATCTGCATATGCCTGAAAGCAGCAGAAAGAAATATGTCCCCCAAAAGAGCTTCATGTTTGTCATTTCTAAAAAGAGTAAACTTCAGACAATAATGCACATGAAGGATGAATTTGTGTGTCACTGCTATTATAGCTGGGGTGGTGAGTCTTGCCACCTTCCCTCCTCAGATCGGATAAGTTGGAAGAACAAAGCTCCTGATGCTAACTTTAATTTCCCAGGTTTTCTTGACATGATCCTATCTGTGGTTCTGATCAAATTTCTTTACTCCCTACTACAATATCAAACATTTTTCTTGTAATAGTAAAGAGTAGAAAATGTTGACTTACTTTCTTCAACCTCAGGCCTCTTTTAAACTATTTATTGGCTTTAAAATAAAAAATATAAAAGGAATCAATGACTCCATTTATTGATATATCAAGCACTTCTTGGATGGTTTCTTAGTTCATGATAGGTGACAGGACTAAGGAAATGAATATACCTGTTTTGAGGAGCTTAAATTCTTGTGAGAGAATGAACAATAATAAATAAACAATAAATACACTAACACACACATACCTGGTGGTAATAAGTGCTATGAAGAATAGTAAAGCAGGGTGAAGGAATTAGGCAATGTGAGAAAGCACTGGGAATTTATATAAGGTATTCATAAAAGACTCTCTAAGATGAAATTCAGAAGGCTGCAGGAGCAGGTCGAGAATATATCTGGGGAAAGCTTTCTTGAGATAAGGAACAGCAAATCAAAAGAAAACAGGTATTTGCACTCTAGGGATTGGGAATTCTTGAGTAATACAAGTGACCCCAAGGTACCAATTTATAGGGATGAGAGGGACTCTATAAATGAATGTCATAGAATTGAACTTTAATATATCTTAGATATTCATTGGGCATTCATTAATATCAGAAGATAAGCCCTATTCAACTCCCATAAAATGGAATTGTTGTGGAAAATTCTTTTATTTGATACTTGGTTTATTAAAGTTTACTGTTCTTTACCAATTCATCAATTCTGGATGGATGGCAATTCAATCCATTTGAAAAAGTCACATGATCACTTGATTTGATCAAATTGTAGTCTAAACAGTTTACTCTCACAAAATCTCAAAAGAGATTATAATATTCCAAATGTTATTTCCCTCCTTATGTTAGTGTTTTAGTCAGCTTTTTCACTGCTGCACCTAAAAGACCCTATAGAAAAAGAAAGGTTTATCTGGGGACTCACAGTTTCAGAGGTCTAAGTCCATGTACAGCCAACTCCATTCCTTGGGGCTCAAGGTGAGGCAGGATTTCATGGCTGGAAGGGTGTGGCAGAGGGTGAAGCAGCTTATATGGTGATCAGAAAGCAGAGAGAGAGTCCAATCACCAGATACAAATATATACCTAAAGCCATACCCCAATTCCCACCTCCTCCAGCCACACCCTACCACTTCAGTTACCACTCAGTTAATCCCTATCAGGGATTAAATAACTGATTGAGTTAAGACTCTTAAAACTCAATTATTTCTCCTCTGAACCTCCTTTCACTGTCTCACATGAACTTTTGGGGGACACATCATATCCAAACCATAATAGTTAGGAAATATATTTTCCTGTCTAGCACTTTACAAATATCACATTTTGATATGTGCTCCATGCAGACATATACATAGAGCTTTAATAGGCAAATCACATTTGAATTCCTATTTCAATAGTTCATCTACTCATTAGTTATTCTTTTTTCTAAAATTTATTTATTCCAATTAGGTATACATGACAGCAGAATGCATTTTGATTCATTGTACACAAATGGAGCACGACTTTTTCTTTCTCTGGTTGTACACAATATAGAGTCACACCATATGTGCAGTCATATATGTAACTAGGGAATTGGTATCCTTATCATTTCACTGTCTTTATTGACCCATACCCCTTCCCCGGGTTCCTTCCCCTTTGACCAAAGATTCTCCATTCTTCCCATGCACCCTCCCCCATTATGAATCAGCATCCATGTATGGAAGAGAACATTCGGCCTTTGTTTTTTTGGGATTGGCTTACTTCGCTTAGTGTGATGTTCTCCAACTCCATTCATTTACCTGCAAATGCCATAATTTTATTCTTTTTTAATGCTGAGCAATATCCATTTTGTGTATATACCACAGTTTCTTTATTTATTCATATATTGAAGGACATCTAGGTTGGTTCCTCAGTTTAGCTATTGTGAATTGAGCTGTTATAAACATTGAAGTGGCTGTCACTGTAGTATGCTGACTTTGAGTCCTTTGGTATAGAATAAGGAGTGGGATAGCTGGGTCATATGGTGATTCCATTCCAAATTTGCTAAGGAATCCCATACTGCTTTCCAGATCATATGCAACCAGATTGGTTGCACCAATTTGCAGTCCCACCAGCAATATATGAGTGTACCTTTTTCCCCACATTCTCACCAACAATTATTGTTGCTTGTATTCTCGATAACTGCCATTCTGAATGGAGTGAGATGAAATCTTAGAGTAGTTTGATTTGCATTTCTCTAATTGCTAGAGATATTGAACATATTTTCATGTATCTGTGGATCAGTTGTATATCATCTTCTGAGAAGTGTCTGTTCAGCTCCTTAGCCAATTTATTGATTGGGTTGTTTGTTTTTTTGGTGTTAAGTTTTTTGAGTTCTTTAGATATCCTGGAGATTAGTGCTCTATCTGACATGTGTGTGGCAAAAATTTGCTCCCCAAATGTAAGCTCTCTCTTCACCTCATTGATTGTTTCTTTTGCTGAGAAGAAGCTTTTAAATTTGAATCCATCCCATTTATTGATTCTTGATTTTATGTCTTGTGCTTTAGGAATCTTGTTAAGGAAATCAGGGCCTAATGCAATGTGATGAAGGTTTGGGCCTACTTTTTCCTCTATTAGGTGTAAGGACTCTTGTCTAATTCCTAGGTCCTTGATCCACTTTGAGTTGAATTTTGTGCATGGCTAGACATAGAGGTTTAGCTTCATTTTACTGTTTATGGATTTCCAGTTTTCCTAGCACAATTTGTGAAAGAGGCTATCTTTTCTCCAATGTTTGTTTTTCATGCATTTGTGTAATAGGAGATAACTATATTTATGTGGATTTGTCTCTGTGTCTTCTAATCTATACCATTGGTCTATATTTCTATTTTGGTGCTAATGCCATGCCGTTTTTGTTACTATAGCTTTGTAGTATAGCTTAACATCTTGTATTGTCATGCCTCCTGTTTCACTCTTCTTGCTAAGGATTGCTTTAGTTATTCTGGGTCTCTTATTTTTCCAAATGAATTTCATAACTGCTTTTTCTATTTCTATAAGGAATGACATTGGGTTGAATCTGTATAGCACTTCGGATAGTATGGCTATTTTGACAATATTGATTCTGCCTATCCAAGAACATGGCAGATCATCTTCAAAGATCTTCTTCAATTAATCTCTTTACTGTCCTATAGTTTTCATTATGGAGGTCTTTCACTTCTTTGTGAAGTTGATTCCCAAGTATTTTTTTTTTTGAGGCTATTATGAATGGGATAGTTTTCTTAATTTCTCTTTCAGAGGATTCATCACTGATGTATGGAAATGCATTTGATTTATGGCCATTGATTTTATATTTTGCTATTTTGCTGAATTCAGTTATTAATTCTTGAAGTTTTCTGGTGGAATTTTTTGGATCTTCTAAGTATAGTATCATGTCATCAGCAAATAATGATAGTTTGAGCTCTTCTTTTCATATTTGTGTACCTTTAATTTCTATTTTCTAATTACTCTAAGTAGAATTTATAAGACTATGTTGAATAGAAGTGGTGAGAGAGGACATCCCTGTCTTGTTCCCATTTTTAGAGGGAATGCTTCCAATTTTTCTCCATTTAGGATGATGCTGGCCTTCAGTTTTGCGTAGATAGCTTTTACAGTGTTGAGGTGTATTCCTAGTATTCCTAATTTTTCTAGTGTTTTGGACATGAAGAGGTGCTGCATTTTGTCAAATGCTTTCTTAGCATCCATTGAGATAATCATATGATTCTTGTCATTAAGTCTATTGATGTGATGAATTGTATTTATTGATCTCTGTATGTTGAACCAACCTTGCATACCTGGGATGAAACCCACTTGATCATGGTGCACTATCTTTTAAATATGATTTTGTATGCAATTTGCCAGAATTTTATTGAGAACTTTTGCATCTATATTCATCAGGGATATTGGTCTGAAGTTTTCTTTCTTTGATGTGTTTTTGTCTGGTTTTAGAATCAGGGTGATACTAGCCTCATAGAATAAGTTTGGAAGGGTTCCCTCCTTTTCTATTCCATGAAATAATTTGAAGAATATTGGTATTAATTTTTCTTTGTAGGTCTTGTAGAACTCAGCTGAGAATCAGTCTGGTCCTGGGCTTTTCTTAGTTAGTGGGCTTTTGATGATGTCTTCTATTTCCTTGCTTGAAATTGATCTGTTTATGTTGTGTATATACTCTTGATTCAGTTTGGGCAGATCATATGCTTCTAAAAATCTGTCTGTGTCCTCAGGGTTTTCTATTTTACTGGAGCATAAACTTTCAAAATAGTTTCTAATTATCTTCTGTATTTCAATAGCGTCTGTCATGACATTTCCTTTTTCATCACAGATTTTAGTAATTTGAATTTTCTCTCTCCTTCTTTTCATTAGGGTGGCTAAGGGCTTATCAATTTTATTTATTTTTTTTCAAAGAACCAGCTTTTTGTTTTGTAAATTTTTTAAATTATTTCTTTTGTTTCAATTTCATTGATTTTTGCCCTGATATTAATTATTTCCCATCTCCTACTACTTTTGGTGTTGATATGTTCTTCTTTTTCTAGAACTTTGAGATATAATGTCAGGTCATTTATTTGTTGACTTTTTCTTTTTTTTTAATGAATGAGTTCAATGCATGTATTTTCCTCTTAACACAGCCTTCATGGTGTCCCAGAGATTTTGATATGTTGTATAAGAGTTCTCATTTATCTCTAAGAATTTTTTTTATCTCCTCCCTGATGTCTTCTGTTCTCCATGCATCATTCTATAGCATATTATTTAGTCTCCAGGTTTTGGGGTAGTTTCTATTTTTTAATTTATCATTGATTTCTAATTTCATTCCATTATGGTTTGATAGAATGCAGGGTAGTATCTCTATTTTTTTTTGTACTTGCTAAGACATGATTTGTAGCATAATATATGGTCTATTTTAGAGAAGGATCCATGTACTGCTGAGAAAAAAGTGTATTCACTTGTTGATGGATGAAATATGCTTTATATGTTTGTTAATGCTAAATTATTGATTGTATTATTGAGTTCTATGGTTTCTTTGCTTAGTTTTTGGTTGGAAGGTCTGTCCAGTGGTGAGAAAGTTGTGTAAAATCACCCAGTATTATTGTGTTGTGGTCTATTTGATTCTTGAAATTCAAAAGGGTTTGTTTGATATGTGTAGATGCTCCATTGTTCGGAGCATAGATATTTATGATCGTTATTTCTTATTGATGTATTATTCCCTTAAGCAGTATGAAATGTTCTTTTTTATCCTTTCTGGCTATCTTTGGTTTGATTATCTAATATGAAGATGGAAACCCCTGCTTGTTTACTCAGTCCATGTAAGTGGTGTCTTTTCCTATCCTTTCACCTTCAGTCTGTGGATGTCTTTTTCTATGAGATGATATGCTTGAAGGCAGAAAATTGTTGGGTCTTTTTTTTTTAATCCAGTCTGCCAATCTATGTCTTTTGATTGATTAGTTTGGGCCATTAACATTCAGGGTTATTATTGATATATGGTTTGCACTCCCAGTTATTTTGGTTTATTTTTGGTTTTTAACTTTACCTGGTTTCTCTTTGATGGGCTTTTCCTTTAGTGTAGTTTCTCCCTTTGCTGATTTTCATTGCTGTTTTTTATTTCCTCCCCATGAAATATTTTGCCAAGAATGTTCTGTGTTGCAGGCTTTCTCATTGTAAATTCTTTTAACTTTTGTTTATCATGGGAAGTTTTTATCTCATCATCAAATCTGAAGCCAGTTTTGCTAGATATAAGATTCTTGGTTGGCATCCATTTTATTTCAGGGCTTGGTATATGTTGTTCCAGGATCTCCTGGCTTTGAGAGTCTGGGTCGAGAAATCTGCCGAGATCCAAACTGGTTTACCCCTGTATGTAATCTGAAACTTTTCTCTTGTGGCTTTTAAAATTCTGTCTTTTTTTTTTTTTTTTTTGGTACTGGGGATTGAACTCAGGGGCACTTGACCACTGAGCCACATCCCCAGCTCTATTTTGTGTTTTATGTAGAGACAGGGTCTCACTGAGTTGCTTAGTGCCTTACGGTTGCTGAGGCTGGCTTTGAACTCGCGATTCTCCCGTCTCAGCCTCCCTAAGTGCTGGGTAAAATTCTGTCCTTATTCTGTATGCTAGGCATTTTCCTTATAATGTGCTTTGGTGTGAATCTGTTGTAGTTTTGTACATTTGGTGTCCTGTAAGCCTCTGATATTTGATTTTCCAATTCATTCTTCATGTTTGGGATATTTTCTGATATTATTTTATTGAAGAGATTGTGCATTCCTTTGTTGTATCTCTTGCTTTCTTCTATCCCAATAATTCTTAGATTTGGTCTTTTCATGATATCCCATGATTCTTGGATGTTTTGTTTTTACCATCTTCATTGTGTGGTCAACTTTATTTTCAATATTATATATTTTGTCTTCATTGCCTGAGGTTCTGTCTTCCAAGTGATCTAGTCTGTTGATGATGCTTTCTATTGAATTTTTTATTTGGTTTACTGTTTCCTTAATTTCAAGGATTTATGTGTGTGTGTGGTTTTTTTAGAGTCTCTATCTCTTTCTTGAAGTAACATTTTGCTACCTGTATTTGCTCCCTAATATCTTTGTTAGAGTGATCAATTGTTGCATGAATTTGCTCTCTAATCTCTTTGTTGGATTGATCAATTGTTGCCTGTAGTTGCTCTCTTATATTATTCTGTGCTTAACAGATCATTTTAATTATGTACATTCTGAACTCCTTCTCTAACATTTAATCTACTGTGCTGTCAATGATTCTATTATTGTAGCATCTTGATTTGTTTGGGGCATTTTCTTCCTTTGTTTTTTTCCTGTTGTTCATGTGTCTTCTTCTCTAGCAGTGCCAATATGAGATATTACAGTTTTTACCCTATAATCTTCTATTGTCCCTACAGTTTACCAATACCTCACCTCTGGTGTAACCAGGCCAGCAGGAACCATGGTGATGGTCTTCTCAGTCCTGGCTGTTGTCTCTAGATGGAAGCAGGCTAAGACAGCCACATATTGGTAGATTGGGGGGCACAGCCTGGTTTCTCTTCCTCTGCATGTGTACAGTTGGTCTCCTCCTTTGTGTGATGGGCCAAGGTCGATCTCCTTCACCTCCTCATTAGTTATTCTTTCATCATTTTGAGAAGAAGTAAAAGTTAAAGAGGCATTGAAATATAGGAAGCTAAATTTGGAGCTACTTGATAAATTCCCATATCTTGTTGAAATCCTATTGCATTGAGGGTGCAATTCAAAGAATTAGATTTCTATACCCAAGCATGATATATTTTTATAGCTCTTTAAGTTGGTACTAAGCCATTATAAGTAAAAAGAAATGGCTTTTCTATCCTTACAGTGATAATAAATTCTTCAACAATTATTAGATCAGGTTTTTGATAATAAACATATTCCAATGAACAGGACAAGGCAAATATTATTACATATCATCACTATTTTGAAGAAGAAACAAATAAGATTTACACTCATATGCTCCATTTGAGTGGTATAGTCAGTTTTGTCCAACCATTAGTGAATACATCAAAGGTAGAATACACATCAGTTCATTCTTACAGTGCAACCACACTAATCAGGGTATAAGAAGGGTCGAGGTAAGGAATGAAAAAAAGGAAATAATAAATACATAAAAGAAAATAGGAAATATCCCAATTCTATCACCTACAGATAATCATTTAACTTTTTTCTAAGAAAATATTATTATATTTTTTTCTACTTAGATTAATAGGCAGCAAAAGAAACTAAAATGGAAGGAACTACCACATTTCTAATAATGGATTCTTTAAATTTTGGTGTGTACAAAACAATCTGCTCCAGTTAAAAATAGATTATGAAAATGAAAAATGTTGAG
Source organism: Xerus rutilus (assembly GCA_028644305.1). Classification (NCBI taxonomy): domain Eukaryota; kingdom Metazoa; phylum Chordata; class Mammalia; order Rodentia; family Sciuridae; genus Xerus; species Xerus rutilus. Next base: position 26,392,243 of record CM053407.1, on the reverse strand, counting down.
TTTTTGTTGTAATTCATTTTGACTTGCACAAGTTTAGTAAAGGAAGCATCTCCTCTAACATGTTAAGTAAAACCTATTAGAAACTCTAAGAGGCTTTGTCTTGATCCTGAATTACCTAAAGACAATTTGCTGATGTCCAGGGCAATATTGTTTCTTTTTCTTTTTTTAAATGTTTATTTTTTAGTTGTAGGTGACAGAATATCTTTATTTTATTTTTATGTGGTGCTGAGGATCGAACCCAGTGCCTTATGCGTGCTAGGCGAGCACGCTACCACTGCGCCATAATCCCAGCCCGCAATATTGTTTCTTACCTCCCATTAATTGTTAAATAATCACATTATCCTTTGTTCAAACACAACCTTTTTGATCAGATACCCATTTTTCCCAATTGTAAAAATGTGATTGATCCACTTGGGCCATTGTTTTAATTAGAAAGAATATATGTCTTCATCTCACAAGCAGAATGTTATAATCATACACATTGGTCCTTTCCACAATTTGTGTCATGTTTTTATATTGAAGACATTCTTTACAAAGATTTTTGGTGTTCTCATTTAAATTTTCATCCTTAACTGAGGATAATTTTCTTTCAGTATTTTTCAGATGATTTTATTTCTTTAAATTTTCTGTTCATTTATGAAAGTACTGATAGATGGGTCTTGGGCCTTCTACATTAGTACTCTGTTGCTTTCCTCTCAGCTTATTCTAAGTCTTTGTCTGTTTTGTTTTTTGTTCTGGATTTGCTAACTTTTTAAAAATAATACTAGTCTAATCTCCACCATATTTTGATATTCATTATTGTTAATTCCAAGGAACTCCTTTTTTTCAGGGAGTACTGTAATAACTCTTTTCTCATAGTAGCCTTGTTTTGGTTTATAGATTCAACAGCTTCTTAAATTTCTTTGAAAATGCAAATTAGATTTTTTTTTATTGTTGCTGTTATGCTTTATGCTGTTTTATTTTCTCTGGAATCAGCTGTTCCTTTATTAATTTGTTTTCTTTCACATTGTTGGTCAGTATTAAATGTCTGGAAATCTTTGATCATCATTTGTATTTATTGCAGGACTAGAGAGATTGACAAATCTACTGTAGGGATTCCTTTCTTCCCACATTTGTTTGAGAATAGTTATTTATCAGAGTTCTTGTGGGGCATGAAGGATATCCTCTGAGAAAGGGGTTTGGGCACATTGTAAGATCCCATTTGGAGCATGTGAGTGGAAAATAGGCACGTTGGTAGGATCCTCCATAATTATCAAAGCAAAGAGAAAATTATCATGGGAGAGGAGTATAATTCCCTTATGAGTTGAACTGCCTTTTTCATTTTAATCTCTTCTGTGCCCAGCAGAGAGACCTAGCTATATCTATTTTAGCTCCGCTTTTGGATTTGGTCCAACATAGAAGCTGAACTCTGTATAGGAATGGATATTTAAATATCCTGAGGTCGAATGTCTTTGCTACTTGCCATTGTGTGTACTCCTGGGAAGTTGCATGCTCTGACTTGTTCTGCTATATTAGAAACAATGTTTTAATTGATTGCTTCAATTATTATCTCTCCATCCACTTTCACTATTGGTGTCTTAGGATTTCTTTCAATGGAAGGAATGGCTCATACCTCTAAAATAACTTTCTACTATGGTTTTCTTTCCCCTCAACTTTTAAAAAATGTCTGGCTTTTTCAATTTTACCTGTTTTAGTGTTTGAGACATGTCATTCCTTTCTTGTTTTCAGCTTTTTATTGTCTTATGTCTAATGGCATGTACTGAAAATGACTCAGTAAGTAAACACATGTGCTCAGCTCACCATCTTGAGCCATAGTTGTAGTAAATTCACGTTGTATTTTCTCAGGTGACAGTGCCCCTCTAAGTCAATTATTCTGCTATCATTAAGACTAGTACATTAGAATCTACTCTTAAAATAATACAGGTTGTAATACATAAAGCACTTGACCCCTTTTATTTCTCTTAAATATACTGTTTTCTTTGCTTCCCTATTGTCCAACTAAAGTTTCAATCAGTGTTTTCTTTTCTTCCTTCTCATGTCAGTGAATTTAAATTGGGTATTTTCAGAAAGCAGTGGTCACTTATACCAAGATGCGTTTAAGAGAGTCTGACTTCAGTTATAAAGAGATTTAATGCAAGCCTCCAGTTTAACTTACAGGACTGAGTCACCCCTGTAATGACATGTTTCTCTGAACTGGCTGGGCATCCTTTGCCACTCAACCTCTGCTTTGCCCCAGGTGACTAGAGGAACAGCAGCAAACAAAAGCAAAGGTAAAACATACTTTTTGTTCTGTTTGAAAACTTTAAAGATTGTTTTAGAAATATGGTGTCCTAAAGCAATTAGAAAAAAAATTATATTTTTGGACTATTCCTGTTTCTCTTTAAACCTAACTTTATTTACTGTTCAAATGTATCACTTTTCAAACTGTGAGTTTGCTTTTATGAACCCAGAACCCTAAAAAGTCACATTTGTTTAGTTAAATTTTAGTTAATTTAAAAATTTATTATAAATTCATATTTTAAGTGTTCTCATTTGAATGACTATTCAAGGCTTGTTTTCTTTTCTACATGTGCAATCGAACTGAAATATGGATTTTTGTAGTATGTTGGGTTATCCTAGCTTAATACTTGACTAGTGATAGTGGCAAAATGTATTATGCAAAGCAGATTAATAAACTAACTGCAAATAAGTCAGAGACACACGGCTTTATGAAACAGCCACACTTTAATATTTTTATTATGACTATTATCTGTGAAGAATTTCTTAAGCTAACATTATAAACACAATGGAACAATTGTGTTCCATTATAATAGTGTGCATTTATTTGATAAAGATTTTGTATTTTTGTACACTTTTTAATGAAGTATGGTTTTCACAGTTCATTCCCTAATTCCTATACTTACCATGATGATGAGTACTAGAGGACTGTTATTTAGGACAAATCTTGCAGTTTCAAGGAAACATGTAACATTTAAAAGCGTTCAGAAAATTGATATTTTTGATCAGAAAAATAGGTTTTAAATTTTCTTTCCAAATACTAATAAAGTGATTCAATATTTAGAGATGATAGTTAATAAGCACTTTTCAAAAGAAATATCTTTTTGTAATTGGTAAAAGGATAAATACATATACATACATATAAATAGATAGGTTTTTCCAGAAAAGAAAAAATCATCACTGAAACAGCATAAGAAAGATAAATCTTAAATCATTTAATCCACTCGAGAGAGGAAAATCTTAAAGTCAAGAAAATTCCTAATGATGAGGAAGAAAGCTATCTACTTCAATGGTACATGTCAAAAATAAATATTTGAAAAAATATTAATTGAATAATATAGTTTTAGCAATAAAACTTGGTATCTTCAACTCCTTCATTTTCAGATCGTTAGTAACCAGTCTGTCAACTTTCATTTCCCCAAACACCTCACATTAAATCCAAACAAAGCAGAAACCTCATAAGACAAAACTTTTGTGTCTGCATAAGCTTATAGTGATTTGAATTACCTTCTAATCATTTTTATTCTCAATTCTCCCTTACACAAAACCTTCCTTCCTATATATCTCCTGAGTTTTCTTTTCTTAGTAGCCCGCAACTAACTCTCTTAAATATATCAGTCAGGTAGCAGAGTGACATTGGGTTGATCTGTTTGTCTCACGGCTTTGGAATTCCTCCATTAGATGTGACAGGTGTTAGACTTATTGTTACTTAAGAAAGTTGTTGATGAATATGGTGCTATTGAAATCTTAGCCATATGATTTATTTGAGTCTTGCTTGAAAATTAGAATTCAACAGGAGGATGGGAAGATCTCTCATTGACAATTCCTTTTTTTAATTTGTTCTTTCTAGATATACATGGCAGTAGAGTGTATTTTGACCTACATGTATTTAATAAGTATAACTTATTCCAATTAGGATCCCATTATTGTGCTTATATATTATGGGGAGTTATACTGGTTGTGTATTGATATATAAAGATAGGAAAAATATGTCTGATTCATTCTACTGTCTTTTCTGTTTCCACTCTCCTTCCTTTCTGTTCATTCTCCTTTGTCTAATCTAATGAACTTCTATACTTCCCCTCCTTACTCTGCCTTGTTATGGGTTAGCATCCACATATCAGAGACAATATTTACCTTTTGGTTTTTTGAGACTGGCTTATTTCACTTAGCATGATATTCTTCAGTTACATCCATTTACCTGCAAATGCCATAATTTCTTTTTTCTTTATGGCTGAGTAATATTCCACTGTGTATACACATACCATGTTTTCTTTATCCATTTATCTGTTGTAGGGTATCTAGGTTTGTTCCGTAACTTGGCTATTGTGAACTGAGCTGCTATAAATATTGAAGTGGCTTTGTCACTGTAGTATGCTTATTTTAAGTCTTTTGGGTGTAAACTGAGGAGTGGGATAATTGGGTCACATGGTGGTTCCATTCCAAGTTTTCTAAGGACACTCCATACTGCTTTCCATAGTGGTTGCACCAATTTGCAGTCCCTCCAGCATGTATAAGTGAACCTTTTCTTCTGCTTCCTTGCCAACATTTATTTTTACTTGTATTCTTGATAATTGCCATTCTGAATACAGTGAGATGGAATCTCACTTTAGTTTTGATTTGCATTTCTGTAATTACTAGAGATCCTGAACATTTTTTTTCATGTATTTTTTGACCATTTGTATTTCTTCTGTGAAGTGCCTGTTCAGTTCTTAGCCAAGTTTATTGATTGGGTTATTTGTTTGTTTGCTTTTTGTTTGTTTGGTGTTAAGATTTTTGAGTTCTTTGTATATCCTGGAGATTAATGTTCAAATATGAGATGCTAGTGGTTAAGATTTTCTCCCATCCTGTAGGCTGTCTGTTCACATTCTTGATTGTTTTCTTTGTAGCAAAGATGCTTTTTAGTTTGATATTTTCCCATTTATTGATTCTTGATTTTACTTCTTGTGCTCTAAGAGTCTTATTGAGGAAGTAGGCCCCTAAGCCAACATGGTGGAGATTTGAGACTATGTTTTCTTCTAGCAGGCACAGAGTTTCTCATACTCAGATTCTTGATGGTAAGTAGTCATAAGACAAGAGTTAAGAATTTGAGACATGGAGAAAGTGAAGAAAACTTAGAAAATAAGTTATAAAAGTCATGTGCAGGGATTCAGGGTTCATTATTTTTTTTAATCAATACATAGTATTTTCTTAAACAATAAACCATATGAGTTTTTAAATCAATACATAGCATTTTC
>CM053407.1:26358520-26386909 GCA_028644305.1 Xerus rutilus | reverse complement strand
ATAGTACATAAACAGAGCTCAGTTTTTCCATTTCTCTGGTTGCAAATCATAAAGAGTCACACTATTTGTGTCTTCATACATGCACCAGGGGTAGTAATGACCCATTCGATCAATCATCATTACTATTCCCGTTTCCCTTTCCTTCCTCCCCCCTCCCCGCTGCTGCATCCAGAGTTCCTGCATTTCTCCTGTGTTTCCCCATAGCATTTTCTTAAACAATAAACTATATGAGTCTGTATTTTCTTAGGAAAAACTTTATCATATTCAGTAAAGTTATATTTATACTTACTTCATTATCTATGGTTAATCTGTTACAGTCTTAGTCTCCTTAGTTTGCCATATTTCTTGAACTTTTCTACATTTAATTGAATTGCAGATGCTGTGAATTTCTAACAGGAACCATTTCTAGTTGTCTTTTTCACAGAATAAGGCCTCTTACTAAAGCACTGAGCACAAGTCTAATGTTCATGATAGATCCAAATTTTGAATGAATCCCATGTTCCCTCTTACCATCTATATTTGAAAAAAAAATACACATCCCATTCTTCAACAAGCAATATTTCTTTAACATGATTTATTGGGTATTCACAAACTGGCTGTTTTTCTAAGCTGAAACTGCTTCCTCCTTTGACATAGGCATTTCAAAGAGCAAACTTATTCCATCTTTAATCCAACACAGAATTTGTAATTTGAACATCTCTTGAATTTCCTTACTGTATTAGGAGGCTTTCTCAAGATTACAATTAGAAATTAAAATCTATTTCTAAGTGTTTTCAAGTGTTTTATAGAGATTTTGTAATTATATTGCATACAATTAGCAGTCATGGACAAATAAAATTATTTTTTATAAATTAGAAATCATTTTTATGAAAAAAGTATTTTTGCTTTACATTTATGGTTAGTACATGTTGCTATAATTAATGCAGAAGTTTAACTTTCTTTACTAATATCTAAGTGAAGACCTCAAATGCTGCAAGTGGGCAACCAAAGTAGAGACCAATTTCTCTAAAAATGCATACAAATCAATGCTTGGTTAACTACTATGTATGAAATTTCCACAAAGTTCATTGTTTTATAAAAACAAAGCATAATTCACTTGATTATAATATAAACTATTTGTTCCTAAAACTCAATGTTAACAAGGCTGACTGGCACTTTCAGTTGTAACATTAAGAACTTCATCATTCATGTAGAAGGTACACCTGACGTGAAACACCAGGGCCTAAGATACAGCTATGAAATACTTGTGTAGTAATTGTAAAGCCAGATGACCAAAAGGAGGCAAATTAAAACCGCCGGGCAAGGCTTTATTGGAAATACACTCTCGGGCAAAACTGGACACACTGATGGATGGGAGAGTTTAGCATGTGTTCCATAGTACAGAAAATTTTAAAGGGCCCATTCAGGAAGGGGAGGGCTTAAGGCAGGAAGAGAAGGTCAGGGGATCCTGCTGAGGTCAGAGTTCTTCCGGGGTGAGTCAGGAAAAGCTCGCTGATTGACAGGAGGTGCCTTTATTGCTTATGTCAGCATCTGGCTGGCTGCTCCTCTGCGCATGCGGGCTGCTTGCTACTTCATTCCCCCTGGCTGCTCCGGCCACCCGGAACCAGACACCCTAAACCGACCTAACAGTAATCATAAAGGTCTAACCTAAAAAGTGAAGAAAAATACACTATTTTACCAGCTGTTTCTTAATGTACCACAATCTTTTTCAGATTGCTTGATTTTGAAGGACTTGACAGATTATAGACAAATTTACTGAAGGCTGACAGGGATATTTCAAGTAGGAAACATTAATTACAATGTCAAAGGGCATTGCAGACTCAGGCCTAAACCAAATATAGGAGGTCAGAGAATGGTGGTGAAATGTTTATAGAGCAATCTCATTCAGTGGGATTGCCAAGTGAGTTAGAAAATCTGTCTTGTGTGAGAATGTCAACCAAAGAGGGCTACAGAGTTTCAGGAGCACAGAAGGAAGGGTAGTAGGCAGACTATCCCATATTCACAAGTTAAGAAGTTAAAATTTAAATTCTAGTTCATAGGTATCATTTCTAAAAGCTGAGATTGCATTTGAGAAGCAGAGAATAGATGTCAGTACTATGTTTGGATGTATAAAATGCTATATTTTTTTATAATTGTAACCCACCCTCCCATGAAAAAACCCAGTATTATGATATGCTGAAAAGGTAAATTAAAACAATAGAAAAACTTGAATAGGTAAGACAATGAAACTTTTTCTAGTGTGTTGGTAGTGGCCACTGGATCCAGAATACAAAATTTTAACCTCTATTCTCTGCTGGCTTCTGTGTATTGCAGAGATTTTCTCATTTTGTGTGGTAAACACATCAACATAGTTGGACAGAACTGAAAAGCAACAATCAGAATTGAGACAGAATATATAAGAAGAAAGTATGAGAAAGAATAAAATTTAGAAATAATGTTATGCACATTGAAAAATAAAGAATGAGCTCAGAAGTTAAACTTCATCAAAAAGTATAATTAGATGATATAATAGAATTTAAGTACTTTAGGAAATCTAAAAAAAATGATCTGAAATTGAATAGGCAGTAATAAAGCTCCTCAAGTTATTTAAAATTATATTACATAAATTACTAAAAGTTTTATACAATCCAGGAAATGAGAACAAAGTAGGAAAGCCTTTTTTCATATTTAATTTCTCCAAATATTTTTATTTGCTAGCTAGAGTTTTGCCATGTTGACAGCATGTTTTTCTATTATAACTGATATACTGGTGTTGTGCATTACATTTTCCCATGGCCTTCATAAATATTTCTAGTGAATGCCCACTAACCCATTAACTACTGCTAGCTTTCATGTACCATTGATGTCATCAAAAACCAGTGGTGTCTCACTATCTGAATAAATTTTTAGAACTTCTATGCTATCTTTTTTCCATTTTATTGGTGCATTATTATTGTACATAATAGTAGGATTAATTGTAAACTATTCATACATGCATAGGATAAAACAACACAATTTGATTGACATTGTTTTCCAGTATTTCCACTTTCCTTTCCCTCCACCCCCTTCGTCTTCCACTTTCCTCCACTCTACAGGTCTCGCTTTTATTGTCATGAGATCCCTCCTCCATATTTTGTTTCCCCTTTTTCCTCTCTAGAGTTCACATATGAGAGAAAACATATGACCCTTGAGTTTGGCTTATTTTACTGAACATAATGCACTCTACTTCCTTCTAGTTTCCTGAAAATGACATAATTTCATTCTTTATGTCTGAATAAAACTTCATTGTGCAAGTCTGCCATATTTTTTTTCCATTCATATGTTGATGGACACCTAGGCTGGTTCCATCATTTGGCTATTTTGAATTGTGTTGCTACAAACATGGGTAGGCATGTATTGCTATAGTATGCTGACTTGAACTCTTTAGGATAAATATCTAGGAGTGGTGTATTTGGGTCATATGGTGGTTCCATTCCTAGTCTTTTGAGGAAATTGTGTACTGATTTCCATAGTGGCTCTATGCATTTACAGTCCCGCCAACTGTGTAAACACGTTCTTTTTTTTTTCTGAACTCTTTCCAACATTTATTATAGCTTATATTCTTTTTTTTTTAAATGTTTATTTTTTAGTTGTAGGTGACAGAATATCTTTATTTTATTTTTATGTGGTGCTGAGGATCGAACCCAGTGCCTTATGCGTGCTAGGCGAGCACGCTACCGCTGTGCCATAATCCCAGCCCCATAGCTTATATTCTTGATGGCTGCCGTTCTAGCTGAATAGATGAAATCTCAATGTAGTTTTCATTCGCATTTCCCTGATTGCTGAAGATATTGAACATTTCTTCATATGTTTATCAGCCATTTGTATTTATTCTTTTGAGAAGTGTCTGTTTAGTTTGTCTATTTATTGATTGGATTATTTTTGTGGTGAGTTTTTAAAGTGTGTTTTATATTCTATATATTAATCCTCTGAAGAGCAGCTGCAAAGATTTTCTTCCATTCTGTAGGTTCTTTCTTCACCTTCTTACTTGTTTCCTTTGTGGTGCAGAAGCTTTTTAATTGATGCCATCCAATTTATTAATCTTTGGGATTATTTCCTGAGCTTTAAGTGTCCTGTTCAGGAAGTTGTTGCCTGCACCTACATGCTGGAGGGTTGACACTACGCTTTCTTCTAGTAGTTGCAAAGTTTCTCGTCTAATGCCTAAGCCTTTGATACTTTTCAAGTTGACTTTTGTGCAGGTTGAGAGAGAGGGATCTAGTTTCATTCTTAGTACATGGATAACCAGTTTTCCCAGTACCCTTTGTTAAAAAGCTGTTTGTTCTCCAATGTGTTTTTTCGGCACCTTTGTCAAGGGTCAGATAGCTGTAAATGTATGGACTTATCTCTGTGTCTCCTTTTCTTCTGTGTTGGTGTATGTGTCTGTGTCTGTTTTAAAACCAGTACCATGAAGTTTTTGTTTCCATAACTCTGTTATATAATTAGAAGTTGGGTATTGTGGTGCCTCTGGCATTGTAGGATTTTTTTCCCCTTAGAATTGCTTTAGATATTGTGAATCTTTTATAATTTGTATGGATTTTAAGAACTTTTTTTCTGGTTTTGTGAAGAATGTCATTGCTATTTTGATGGGTACTACATTGATTCTGTATATTGCTTTTGATAATGTGCCATTTGCACAATATTAATTCTGCCTTTCCATGAACATGGGAGGTCTTTTCATATTCTAGCATCTTCTTCATTTTCTTTCTTAAATAGTCTATAATTTTCACTGTAGAGGTCTTTCACCTCTTTGGTTAGATATATTCCTAGTCTATTTTTTTCTTTTTGAAGTTATTGTGAATGGAATTGTTTCCTGATATTTTTTTCAGCAAAATTCACTATTGATGTATATAAAAGTTATAGTATCCTTATGCTATTTTAATTACACAAAATTGCTTCCTTTCCTCTCTTCTCAAAAATAAGCTTAAGTTTTGAAAATATACAAAAATGACTATTTCAATGACACTTGTTCTAATAGTAAATTCACACTTAAATTTAATATGAAAGGCTGTATTTTTCCCTGAAGCAAGAACATTTTACATTTTAAAGAAATGAAATCTGAAGGAGAATATAGTTGTCTTTGTGTAAAATTATACACTTAGTCATTGTCAAAAAGTCTTTCTTTTACTTTAGGACTTGAAATTTATTGCAGCCAAGATCAACAGCTTTCTTGGAAAAGCACACAAAGTCTTAGGACCACATTTTGAATAAAATGTTCCCTCTGTCAACCTGTTTTTAACTAAGCGCCTTAAAATAACATTAAGTTGATTTAAATCTTCAGCTTTCTAATTAAAGCTTTTGAACTCAAAAACAATCTAGTGATCTGTGAAATGTTACTCTAGTAAGTTCTTTGATAATAACATGAAATAGAGGTATAATAAAATGCAATACCTAATTGGAATTATGGGCCTTAAAAACATACTCTCACAAAGTAGATTATATCATAGGTACTGAGTTTTTTAAGGAAAAAATTTTTGGAAAAATTTAATTAAGATACCTTTACCGTTGACATATTTAGTTTTTCTGGAATGCTTAGAGTCAGCTTGTAGAATACTGACATTGTAAAAGAGAAAACAAAAAATGGATGTCTATTTTGGCTGTTGTTTTAATGAGTTTTTATTAGAAAACAGGTTAAAAATTAGTTCTGCAGAATTGAGGATACAGCTTTTAACTCAGTGACTCTGGTCTGTTTTCCATTCTGATAAATATTTATGAGCATATTTTTTATTATTGGCAATAAAATATCACTTTAATCAGTACTTTTTTTGATGGTTTGGAAATAAAGGATTGCATTTATTGAATTCCTTAGGGACCATGACTTTCAGTATACCTCTTTAAACCCTTGTGGATTTAGATGTCTTCAACTTGACATCTTATGTTTTAAAAATAGAATCTCAATATCATGAAAAAGAAATAGAGGAATTGTAGATTTGGAAAATCAATTCTTTCTGATAATACATTGACATTAGGAATGGGGGTGTGTGTGTGCTTTTAAAAGCTTTTCCAGAGTTTTGCATTAAAGATCAGTGCCTATGCTTCAAGAATGCAAAATGTTACACTGTGTGCATGAGAAGACAATTAAAGGGTTGCAGTCAAAATTAAAACAAAATTAGCAGGATAGATTTGCTAATTTATAATATAATTTTTCTGTGTAGTGACTTTTTTAAACTATATTAAGATGCTCTAAATAACTCATTCAAGCTGCTCTTATTTCTGTCTTAGATTATTCCTTATTGTGTTCCTGTGGCTTTTCTCTTGTGCCTTTTCCTTTCAGCCTGGCCTAACACAGCCACCGTAGGAATGCACTTAAGCCTAAGAGAGATCATCTCACTCCTTTTGAAGTCCTCCAAATCTTTCCCATCTCACTTAAAGCCAGAGTCCCTCCAAGTTCCCAAAGGATTCTTTCTCTTACCTTTTTGGTTTCTTTTAATTACTCATCTCTTTTAAGTTCCCTAATCCATGGTAGGGATACTCCTATCTCAGGGCCTTGCATAGTGTTTCCCTCATGTTTCCTCAGATATTCTCCAGGCTCACACCTCTTATCCTTTGTTTTTCTTTGTTATCTTCATCCCACGTGCTGTATATTTTATTTATCTTGTTTATTATCCCTCTTCCCCACAAGAATTTGAGCTCTGTGAGGCCAGTGGCTTTTGTCTGTTTTGTTCCCTATTGTATCTCCAGTGCTTAGAATGTGAGCCGGGTACACAGAAACAGGCTCATTTTAGCCAATTACAAATTCTCTGACTGGGTGCAGCAGGGCATGCTGCACTCAGGAGGCTGAGGCAGGAAGATTGCAAGTTTGAGGCAAGCCTGGGCAATTTAGCAAGACTCTGTCTCAAAATAAAATTTTAAAAAAGGACTAGATTTAGCTCAGTGATACATTGCTTGCCTAGCATGTCTGCAGCCCCGGATTTAATCCCCAATGTTTGGGGGAAAAACAAAACAAAACACTGAACTCATGTATGAATGAATAGAAGTGCCTCTGCTTCCACCAAGTCGTCAGTGCCCCAGAGACCAGCAGAGGCACGCCTTGCTGCATCAAGGGAGAATGCACTCGTCCCTCTAGCAACCATGGCATCACAGTGAGGGGGTGTTGGAGGGAACCTATTGTAGGATTTAGGCTTTGGTTGGGCAATAAGGGGGAGGATCTAAGGAGGACTGAATGCTGTCAGAAGGCAGAGGCATTTGGACGTTGGGGTGAAGAACAGCAGTTACTCGTTTAGTAGTCATTCATGCTCATTGGAGAGGGATATTTGATACTTAGTGGATTTCATGGTGAACTTGTTTTTATCTGTGCTTAGAATTAAAAGGTGACCTTTTTTGTCTCATTTGATTGTGGTGTGACAATGAATCTGCCTCAGTTTGTATTCTGTGAGGTTGCCCATGTCTGATAGGGAGCCGCTAAACATTTGTAGGAAAGGAGTGAGAGAAGAAATAGGAATAAGTAGGCGAGGGAGGCTTCTTTGCAGATTCTTAAATTTGTACCTGGAAGGATTGTCTCCCCACAGGGGTCCCTTTGCCCACCTTCTTCACTTTCCTTCACTATTAGGAAGAGGATGTAGTAATGATGCGAGGTCCCACCTCTCTGTTCCTTTGTCACATCTCTTCTCTGTGGGGCAAGATCTGATTTGGGAAGTGAGGTCAGTGCTCCCGCAGCTAGGCCTTCCCATAGTGGCTGGCTCCTTTCTCAGGCGAGGGTCTGGGAAAAGCTACTTCCCTTCCCTTCACTCTGTGGCTTTCATCCATGTTGGTTTAACTGGCAATCGTTTGTCCAGGGGACTTCAAAGGATCCTCACAGAAGGAAGGGAATTTGTTCTTCATGTAGGTTCCCAGACAAACCCTCTTCCTAATGACTCCATGTCCTTAGCATTTAGTCAAAGAACATATATATACTATAGAACCCTAATATCTCTGTGCTAGGCCTAACCACAATGCATTTTCATATTTTTTTTGGTAGAAGGATGCAGAATTTTTGTTGTAAAACTCTTTGATGAATTTGTTAAAAAATAACCTTTATGTAGTTGTTTTACAGATGACTAAGAAGGAAATTTGAGAAGATAGTTGCTATCCTTTCCCTCTCTTACCATCTAAGATCCTGCCTTTCATCTCCATGCACATTGAGTTTCACATCTTTGGGGCATTTCTTGTCTTTCTTCCTACCTGCTTCCTATTCTCAGGGTGAAGTAATTGCTCTAATAGATTAACATGTACTACTTGTTTAAATATTACAATTTTACATTGCTCTATCTTTCATGCAATGTGATATCAGTTAAGCATTTTTATCTCCCCAGGCGTCATTCGCTCATTTGTAACATGCAAATGCAATTATAAACCTTACACAGTTGTTACAAGATGAAATGAGATACTATTTGTGAAGCACTTAATTCCAGTGTGTGAGACTTGGTGAGCTTTCCAAAATATTGTAAAATATTATTTTACATTTTTTTTTGGCCATGACCTCCTTGAAAGCAAGAGATGCATCTCATCCATTTTTTATTCTGGATATAGGATCTGCTGCTCCATGAGTGTTTGTTGAATTGCATTGTTTGTTGCTGGATAGAAGCCTGGTCACTATATTAGCTTCTATATTTGAATTTATTTATGGGTTTCTTCAAGACTTTTATACTGAGAAATAATATTGGCCAAATTATATTTTTATATTGTACATGTTTATGAATATGTAACAAAGAATCCCACCATTATGTATAATGCATTAATAAAAATTTATAAAAGTACTTAAAAATGTACTTTTAAAAAATACAAATATATAATAATAATATGCATTGAATATTTTAGTCTTTTTTCTTAAACTAGTCATTACAGAAAATTAAATCTCTCCATAGGCCTTCTGAAGTGCAGCAAAGCAGAAGATAACATAAATTTTTACCTTAACATGAAACTATTATCTGAAGGACAATTGAGGTTTTATGTTGTTCAGCCAATACATCTTACATCATGGGTGCTCATATTTTTTATTCTGAAGTCTATCACTTCTCTAAAACCTGCTCGACTCCCAATTTATCAAAGGAAACCTTTTATAGCTGCTTGGAATGCTCCAACCGATCAGTGTTTGATAAAGTATAATTTAAGACTGAATCTGAAAATGTTTCAGGTGATCGGAAGCCCACTGGCCAAGGCCAGGGGACAAAATGTCACCATATTTTATGTCAACAGATTGGGATATTATCCCTGGTATACATCACAAGGAGTCCCCATTAATGGGGGTCTCCCCCAGAACATAAGCTTGCAAGTGCATCTGGAAAAAGCTGACCAAGACATTAATTATTACATCCCCTCTGAAGACTTCAGCGGACTTGCTGTTATAGACTGGGAATATTGGAGACCACAGTGGGCCCGAAACTGGAACACAAAAGATGTCTACAGACAGAAGTCAAGAAAGCTTATTTCTGATACACAAGGGAATGTATCAGCTACTGATATTGAATATTTAGCCAAAGTGACCTTTGAAGAAAGTGCAAAAGCTTTCATGAAAGAAACCATCAAGTTGGGAATTAAGAGCCGACCCAAGGGCCTTTGGGGTTATTATTTATATCCCGATTGCCACAATTATAATGTTTATGCCCCCAACTACACTGGGTCATGCCCAGAAGAGGAAATTCTGAGGAACAATGAACTCGCTTGGCTTTGGAACAGCAGTGCTGCTTTATACCCTTCCATTGGTGTCAGGAAATCCTTTGGAGACAGTGGAAATATTTTACGCTTCTCACAATTTCGAGTGCATGAATCCATGAGGGTCTCCACCATGACATCCCGTGATTATGCTCTGCCTGTATTTGTCTACACAAGACTGGGATACAGGGATGAACCTTTGTTTTTTCTTTCTAAGGTAAGAAGTTCCTTGCCCAATGGTAAGAGATTTTCTCCTTATCTCTAAAAAAATCATTTCTTTGCTAATTATGACAATATCTTGGTGAGCTGTTAGTGCATCATTCCTCTTGGTCTATGGATCCACTGATAATTTTCATCTGTGCAAGCTGAATTTTGATGATCTTATGTATTATTATTATTTTAGTGGATGTAGTATGGCAAGAAGCTGCTATGCTTCCTGAGACCTGACTTCAATTGTATTCCCTTGTGACTAGTCCTTGTGGAAGGTTGCTGAGCTGGTTGGTGGCGAATAGGTCAGAAAATTAGAGTGTATTTTAAAGTGGAGGAGTTTGCTCATATACGTGCAAGTGGGATGAAAGCCATTCATGCTTCTATCCTCACCATCATAAATATCAAGAAGAAAAAAGCGTTTTCTTTTAAAGGCATAACACCAGCTTTAATAAAGGCATAAGGGAGGCACAACAACATCAATGTATTTAATGCTTCTGAACTGTACACTTTAAATGACTAAGATAGTAAATTTCATGTTATGCATTTTTATCACAATTTAATTTCTTTTTTAATTTTAAAAAGGTATGAGGGAATTGCCGAGCTGCTAAATGTAGGTGAGTCTACAGATTGAGCCATCTGGGTTACTGTTGCCTTTATAACCACAACTAATAGAAAGTTGGTAGAGTGTGTGGGTTTCTAAATTCAATACTTGAACTGCTCGTAGATAGTTTTGTAACCCAGGTTAAAACTCAGCCTTAGGTAATAGAAGTTTTATTCTGTTTCCCATATACACCACGAGAGTAATATTTAAAACAGGTGGGCTTTCGTCCAGACTTTCTCTCCCTTTACTACTCCAGTTATTTAAACAGAAATGTCTAGGAAAAGTAGTGGAAGTTCTGATCTTTGGATTTGGATAATTATGTGCAAACTTTCCATATTGAGAAAACTTGGGACTTGTTCAGGTCTTCCAATTCGTGATGCAGTTGTGTTTAAAAATATTACCGGACACCAGTTTGATATATTTTACCAGAGGCATTTCTTTTTTCTCCAGTATTACAAATTTCCACTTATTAACCTGTGTTAGAACACAAACACCTTCTCAGTGTTAAGCATCCTAAAGAGGAGGCTTGGGAAATACCTGGTTTGGATTTGACCCTGACCTATGGGTATCTATGGAGCATATAAGGGTAAAACTGTATTTATCAGAGGGACAAATGGTGTATATGTGTGAAATATGAAAAATGCTATAAGTTTTCAGTGTGAACTAATATTCATGCTACCCAGAAAAATCAACCATAAATAATTGAATAAGGAATAATAAGAGACCAGGCATGGTGGCACATGCCTATAATCCTAGTGACTCAAGAGATGGAGGCAGGAAGATGGAAAGTTCAAAGCAATTTAGGGAGGCCCTAAGCAACTCAGTGAGACTCTGTCTCTAAATAATATAAAAAAAGGGCTGGGGATGTGGCTCAGTGGTAAAGTGTTAAATCCCTGGTATTAAAAAAAAAAAGAATGATTAGAGATCAGCACTGTTTGAAAGGTTTAAAAAAAGTTATCTCAATTTTTAGAAAGTAATCTTGACTCTAGCATTGAAAGCTCAATAGAACCCTTCTGTGAAACTTCTATGTTTAGCTCAAGCAAGTTCCTTTCTTTAGTGATAATAAATTTACTTTGCAAGAAACAATAAACATTAAAGTACAAAGTGTTCATTTCAAAAACATAGTTTAGACTACTGGTACATTCTGCACATTCTGCCAGCCTTAGGTAAGCTTCTTTCTTTAGTAGCAATAACTTCAGAAATGCTGCTGCTTTCTTTCACAGGAAAGAAGAAACAGCAGTTTGGGTCTCATCTTGTTCCACACCCTTTTCCTTTCTGAAAGGCAGGCTATTTCCAAGTGTTTTAAACCATTAGAATACCCACCATTGTACTCTAGCCACCATAAAAATCTGCCCACAAATTTTTGAAAACCTATAATTCATTTGTATCAAAGTCGAAACGACTATTAAATACTCCCATTTCTGACTTTATTATACACATCTACCTTTTAGAATGCACACACACATACAGGTAAGGTTAGAAACGAGTTACCAGTATGTAGCAAATCTCTTCATCTTCTTGGACCTCAGTGCCTCAATGTCTTAATGAAAAAAAAAAAACAAACACAAAAAAATGGGACTATATCACCCACCCTACCTGCCTAGCAAAAGTATAATGGATACCAAATGCAAAAAAGTATATGAAAAATTGAAACACTATAGAAATATACGTCACTTTTTAACAAGCATCAAAGCCTTAAATTTAAACAGTATTTCAGAGGGAATAGCTTGAGGGAGTAACAGGGAGGCAGTAACACTTGGTTTTACACAGAAGGTTGTCCGCTCTACCTACAGATAAATGCAATGCAACCCTTATATTACCTGATGGTACGGTTTACAAAAATAGTGACAGGAGTTTCCTGGCTGTAGGTCTAAAGATGATTATCCCTGAAATTAATTAGTGTTCCCTTGTTAATGGGAACTCATTAGTAAGGCTCCAGCTCCCCACAGTGGGCACTTACTTACATGCACTCTGGTAAGCTTCAGGGACCGAAATCCTCTTGAGTCCTTTGCATGTCCCTACCCTATATTTCTGAAGCCTTGATTTGAGCCCAGGAATCAAGGGGAGGGGCAAGGCAGCCCTATGCCACACTGGGATCCAGGAGGTTCATTTTTTTCTACTTTGGTTTTGTTTCTTTACTTCTCCTTTCACCACAGAGTGGCTCACAGTGTCCCACTCTGTGACACCACAGAGTGGTTCATGAACTTGGGTGGTCCCTCCAAAGGCATTTTTTTTCTGTGACTTTCCTAGCCGAGTAGTGTTCTTGCTTCACTGACTTCAAAGCACAGCTGCTCTGTGATTCATTTAGCATCCTGCACTCTGCTGGGTGACTGTGAAATAATTTGGTGAGAAATTTTCAGTAATATCATCTTCTTATCTTGGTCAAAGTATACTTGAACACTGGCTATTTTTAATCAATCTTAATAAACTGTCTCTGATAATGACCCCCCTGAAGGACACATTGAGAAGAAACCAACATCAACCTCGAGTGGCGTGGCTGTCGCCACACATAGCCATCATTGCCATACTTCCAGAATATGGATCAATAACCTATAAATACAAAATGTTTGATGATAGTGCCTTAACCTAGAGGAAGGTTGTGGGGACTTCTGCCCCTCTGATCACACCACGTGAGTGGTACTCGGGGATGTTTCTGAGTGAGCGGAGTAAGATGATCTGCTAACTTGTGTCTGCTAGAGCCTGCAGACGTGTGCCCTGCAGAGTCTGTGGTCTGGGTGCTGCATGGCTGGCTCCTCCTCTGCTCCTTTTCAGGACATCACTGACAATTTTCAAAATCCTTGCTTTTGACCTCATTGGAGCTTCACCACACCTCCTACCTTTCCTTGCAGGCTGGCCCTGACCTGTTCAGCTGACATGGTGGTCTGAGGAATAGAAATGGAGCAAACCCAAAAGGAAAATTAGTTTAAAGCAAAATTTCTTCCCTTTAAAAAATTACCAGAACACTTTCCAGAACAAAAAAAAAAAGTTTTAAATACTGACACTGAAAAACTTTTCATCTGAGTGGTGGGCTGTGGAATGTCAGGGGGAATCATCTCTCAAGTATTGATATCATAATAGTGTAGCCAAGGCAAAATAAAATTTAAAATTTTTGCTTTTGTTTACCACCAAATGACCTTTTACTATCATTTAATTGGTGGAAATTCATCCTTAGATCCTTGGAGTAAAAGATCAATATTAGTATTCTAGAGAGGGAGGATGTATTATAATTTAATAAAGTAGGACACCTACTACATTCAATTCTTATTCTCCCCCTGCCCCCCAAATGCCTAGATCTACTAAAACAAAAATCTTTCAAGATTACAAAATCAACATTTCTCTTGCTAAAATTTTGTTTTTATCTCTCTTAACCATACTGGGAAAAAATCCTGGTGGCTTTACTATTGCTGTGTGTGAGTCATAAATTAAGCCCATTAAATCAAATATTTTGAAATTAAACATAGATAATTTTAAGGCCCAGATGCAAATGATGGACAAAATCAAAATCCAGGAGCCTTGACATTGTCCTTTCTCTGTTTTTAGAATTGTGATTGAAACCTATCTAAGTCACTGTGGAAGTAAAATTCCACAGGAGCAAATTGGAGAAGAGCACTAAGATAATTATATTTGGAGAAGAAAAATTTTGGGGTCTCTCTTTTTTTATTTTATTTTGAATATTTATTTTTTAGTTGTAGGTGGACACAATATCTTTATTTTTTTTATTTTTATGTGGTGCTGAGGATCGAACCCAGTGCCTCCCGCGTGCTAGGCGAGCATGCTACCACTGCGCCATAACCCCAGCCCCCTGGGATCTCTTTATGTATTATATACATCTAGCTAGTTTGTGGGTATATGTCCCTAATCAATTTTAAATAAACAACTCTGATGACTATTTACAGGCTAAATGTCCATGAAATAATATCCTGTACAAAATGTAAGTTTTTCTTTAAAAATGTGTATATGCTGTTTCATATGATTATAGAGTATGACTTTGAGCATGTGTGATTATAGAGTGTGATTTCAAAATGTGATTCCTTCCACATTTGTGTTGCTCGACAAAAGTGAAGATACTTTCTACTGAATTTATGAGCTCAGTCCCAGACCTGTTACATTGAACACAGCCTCTAATCCTAATCCCTGGTGGTTGTTTTCAAATTAATAATGAACTCTACTGTCTTCAATCTAGCAAGATCTAATTAATACCATAGGAGAAAGTGCTGCCTTGGGAGCTGCAGGCATTGTGATTTGGGGAGACATGAATTTAACTTCATCTGAGGTAAGTAAGTACCTTGAGGGTGTATATTAAGTAAAGTATTTGTTCTGTTTTCCTGTAGAGCTCATTCTGACCCAAGCTCTTATGACCCCTGTGATAAACCTGTTTTAGAATAAAAGTCCAACTTAGTATCTGGTACATAGTTAGGGCACAGTAAATATTATTAGCTTTTATAAAGATAGTAATCATGACACTGACATTTGTTGGATATATGCTATGTGCAAAGGGTATAGCTAAGAGATTTGTGCTTTGTTTTGTTTTGGATTTGCTCACTGACTGGTCACCTGAGCTACTGCTATCATCTGCCTCTATAGATGAGAAGATGACAGGAAACTGAACCAGTTAACAGCTAGTTAAACTAGTTAGTAATGGAGCTGGCATTAAATGCAGTTGGTTTGATGCTGGAGCTCTTGCTTTTAATCACTACGTGAAACACGAATCCTATTTTGGGATGTTGAAACAGATGGTAACTTTTTAATCTTCACATTGAAGTTATTTTTTCTCTATAGTGAAATCAGCTGAAAATTAATAGCACTTAAAATAAGATATAAATGTCTTCTCAAATTTCTCCCAACTGAGATATTCATTCTAAAAAATCTTCCAGGTTCCCCCAATCCTCATTAATCACAATCTCTTCTGATATTTCCAGATGCCACTTGTTTATAACTCTAAAGAAAAACACATATTGTCTAGAATTATAATACTAATTGAATTTTTTTTGCAATTCCATGATGATCTGATATGATTCTTAGAATTTTACTGGCTATATTTGTTGTTATTGAGACATCGTTCATGAAACTATTTATAATTACGTCTACCTATAAGAATTAGATACAAATCAAATGCTCAATTCCTGATTTCCTGGTTTGATATTTCCACTCCAGCTACCATGTGGCTTGTGAGAAGGGCTTCATCAGGAAATTGTGTGCAGAATTCAGGTGGCCTCTGTTTAGAACACATAATAGTAACCACAGGCACACAAATTACCTAGTCAATCTCATAGACTTTCATATGTTAGAATTATACGTACAAGTAAAGAACCCAGAACAATTGATGTTGAGATATAATTAACAGGAAAATCCAGAATACTATCCAGGTTGATATTCTACAATAATTCAGTGGTGCTTAGAATGATTGAGCTTAGAATCTCAATCACATAGAAAGGGACCACATACCTGAGGACAGCAGCTCGGTGTGATTTCTAATTTGGGTTTGTTCCTTTCCTTTTTGTAGTCATTAACTTGGGAGCTAGAAGGAAATGGGTGTAAATTGGAGGAAGGCAAGGTCCCCTTTTACTCTGGGGACCCTTAGCAAGTTCAGTTGCTTTGCCCAACTACAGCATATTCTTCATCTCCTGTCCCTTAGACCTATCCTCTTTCTGATCTGAGGACCCTGTGTTATAATGCCCAGGAGACTAGGAGTTCAACAGCTGGAACCAAGCCACCAGGTCAAGTGCAGAGAGGTGACTTGTGGATCTAGAAGCTCTAATCCTATCAGTACTGGGAGACACACTAAAATCCATTTGTTTGTACATTCCCAGGGCAACTGTACAAAGGTGAAGCAGTTTTTGAGTTCTGATTTAGGGAGCTACATAGTCAACGTGACCAGAGCGGCTGAAGTGTGCAGCCTTCATCTCTGCAGGAGTAACGGGAGGTGCAGAAGGAAGACATGGAAAGCTCCCGATTACCTCCACTTGAACCCTGCAAGTTACCACATAGAAGCCTCTGAGGATGGGGAATTTACTGTGAAGGGAAAGGCATCTGATGCAGACCTAACAGTGCTGGCAGAGAAATTTTCCTGTCATTGTTATCAGGGATACAAAGGGGCTGATTGCAGAGAAATGAAAGAGGCTAATGGCTGCTCTGGGGTTTCCCCTTCTCCTGGCTCGCTAATAACACTATATTTACTCATTTTAGCAGGTTATCAAAGCATTCACTTGTGAAGTAATTGAGCTTAAAGGGAATTGTGTGGCCTCTGGAGTAAACCCTTAGGGAAGAAATGAAATCTATGACAATTTTTTCTTTGAAAATTTCCTTTAAGAGTTATTTTAAGCAGACATTATGTATGTCACTTAACAAAAATAGAAACATTACTTTATTTGTGACCAATTTAGCTAGAAAACAGATCCAAGAGTACAAATCAGTGCCCTCCTTTCCCTTACTGGAATATTTAAATAGTATTTAAATTAAAGCTAATATATTCTAGTCTTTTTATGAATGTATGTACATGAAAGCATACACATAAACATTAAATTATTGATTTCAAAGACTGTTTTTTATAGATCACTAAGTAATCATCTGATTCAACTGAAGAGTCACCACCTCAAGGCATGACCTGGTCAACTGATCCATCAAAGAATTCCAGCCTCCAGTCTACCCTAAGCTTCTGCTTCCCACTGAAACTCATCAAGTACAGAATCCTCTTGACATGGATTCTCATGAAGAGGTGGAAACTGAGGAAAGGAGAACTGCCCCCAGCTCATTGCAAAGGTTATCTATTCTGTATGGTGCCTCTCTTTCTCACAGGAGTCCTTCCCTCACAGATCCTGGCAGTTGGAATACTGTGAAACACTTTGGGAAAATATTCCTGCTTGTCTAGACTGGTGATGCTGTAGATTCAAAAGCTGAAGCTGTGTGAATAAAAATGTATTTGAAAAATACATTTTTCAAATGTATTTGAAATACAAAAATTGTATTTGAAATGCAAAAAATCATTATTAAAAAGAGATTTAATAAATGACATTTAAGGGACCCAGAAATGCTGTTGAAATAAAGGCATATGAAAATATTAAAATATTTTTGCCTGGCATGCTGTCTTTTCCCAATATATATGAGTTTGGAGTAGGGCATTTAGTGTCACTTTGAATCTAATTGGAATCATGGCTTCACTACCTATCTGGTTATATGACTTTGGGCAAGTTTTTTATATTTCCATTTTTTTCCATCTGAAATTTGGTAATATAATTCCTACCTTAGTAAGTTTTTCTGATGAATGAATACAATAATACATCCCTTGCATACTTGGACTTTTAGCTGTTAGTACATGTTGCTGATCCACAAGGATCTCTTGATCAACAAAGCTCAGGATAAAACGAAGTCTTAAACAATTTCCTGTTTCATATTCTGTGTTCTGTTTATAATCACTTGTGATTTGTGTTGTGCTTGCGAGAGACACCTTTAATGGATGGATTTCCTTTCCTTAAGCCAATCTAATGGGAAGATAAACTTGAGATTTCACTAGTCACTTCATCAGAAAAGACTTTCCAGGTCACTCTTAATTCATTTATTCATTCATCCACCAATTTCTTCATTAATCAATTTATTGAGCATAGCCATTGTATAAGCTTTGGCAGACATCCTTGAAAAAAACAGACAAAGGTCCTGCCTTCTTTTAACTCACATTATAGCTGAGACAGACAGACATGAATCACACAGGTAAGTGATTTATGTCATATGTTAGAAGGGGTAAGATCCATGAGAAAGAAAAAACAGCAAAGAGCAGGGTGCCAGTGAGTGGAATTCCCATGTGTTGGGCCTTATCAAGGAGAAAGTTAGCCCAAAGGCTACTTGGGGGAAGGGTGTTCCAGGCAGATGAGACAGCTGGTGCAAATTTGGTATGAGCCTGGTGTATTCAAGGAAGATCACCCAGGCCATGAGGACTGGAGTATTTCCCTTCACCATCAATTTCCTTTGCTTGTTCTTTGGTCCATGGCACTGTTGCCATCTGACACAGAATATATTATGTATTTATTTTCTGTTTTCACTCACTAGAATGTAAACTAGGAAAATAAGCTTCATTGTGTAAAATTATTTACTATTGCCTGGCAGCTGCACATAGTCAGTTGGTTTAGGAAGTATTGGTAAGTGGAGAAATCAATGAATGATGCAAAAACCTGAATCAGTGGAACCTATAAATATGCAATGATTTTAAAAGAATTTCTTACTGTGCGTATTAATTGTGAGTTAGTGCAGTCATGCTCAAGCCTTACTATTACTCCTATTCTAGCACATTAACTAATGAAATCAGTCTAACTATCCTGTGAAAAGTTCAGGCCTGGAGAGAATAAGTCACATGGTAAACTCAAGCAACCAGTACAGAACCCAATCTGGAATCTCAGTTGCTAAGTTTTCCCTCCATTATAACTTTGTACTCCTCATCTTGTACGTAAATCCAAAACATTTGTTTGGTTTCAACTATGAATTTAATGCATTTTAAATTTTCTTAATTTGAGTCACTCTTACTGGTTATGTTCAATCCATTTCTGGATCTTTCAGCTGTAGATTCTCTGTGGATTTAATTTGGCTCACTGCTCCTGGATAGGAAATCCACCTTTTAAGCTGCTTCATGACCTTAGCTTCTTAGGAACATTCTAACTTCCCTTTATGGAAACAATGAGGTATTTACTCAGTCTCTTCACTCTTTGGTGTTTCTTTTTTTAAATAATGATATCTTTTGTCCCTTTATACAAATTTAATGACATAAACTAGGAAGCAGTATAAAAACCAGCACATAAAAAACCTATAGCAAATGTTTGCTATTATCAAGTGCTTTGAATATTGGTCCTCATCAAAGCTGTGATAGGCAATATTATCTTATTTGGAAGCAGAAGAAATTACATATGACTCAAAAGCAGAGGAATGATCAATGTAATATCACACAAGAGTACCTAGTCATGGAATCTTTTCTTTTGAACCTTAATTATCTTTCCATCATATCTTACATAAAATGTAAAGGATGTATTTATATTCATTTAATCCATTATCCAAATTACAGAGAAATATGAACCACAAATACACTGCATTATCAGGCATTCAGTGCGTTTTTTCCTCCTTGGAAGAAAAACTCTTAAATTAACCAATCTACTAGCAATATATCCATTTGATATACTCTATTATTTACTGATAATTCAAAGCAGGTATCTTAGAATGATGGCCAGTTCCAGGCCTAGGACTGGAAATGTACTTGATGAATTGAAATATCTTGTTATTATATAAATTAAAACTACAACCAGTGATCAGAAAGTTGTATGAAAAGTACTCAGGAACTAACTTAAAGAGTTTCCCATTGCCAAAGGTGGGAAAAATTGAAGACAGCTAAAGGCATAACTGCAATGGGATGATATAGTCATATACTTAGAAGATCCAAAATGCTCCACCAGAAGACTTCTAGAGGTGTTACACAAATTCAGTAAATGTAAGGATATGAAATCAACATGAAAAATCAATAGCTTTTCTATACACCAAAACAAATCTAACAAAAAAAAATCAGGAGAACAATTCCATTTACAATAACCTTTAAAAAATTAAAAAATATAGCAAGCTAGGAATAAATCTAACCAGAAGTGAAAGACCTCTAAAACAAAAATTATAGAATAATGCAAACAGAAATAAAAAAAGACACTGGAAGATGGAAAGACTACCCATGTTCATGAACAGGCAGAATTAATATCATTAAAATGACAATATTACTCAAAGTGAAAATGCTATTGGTTTTTCAGTGATCTCAACCAAATAGTAATGGCATTTTTTATAGAACTAGAAAAAAAAAACAGTCCTAAAATTCATACAGAAGAATAAAAGACTCAGAATATCCAAAGCAATTCTGAACAAAAAAAGTAATAATATTGGAGTTATCAGAGGACCCAATTTCAATTTATACTACAGAGCTATAGTAACAAAAACTGTATGGCACTGGCATAATAGATACATAGAGCAATGAGACAGAGCAGAATGCACACAGATGAATACACACAGATACAGTTATCTGATATCTGACAAAAGCACCACAAACACATGCTGGAGAAAAGACAGCCTTTTTAATAAATGGTGCTGAGAAAACAATATTTGTATGTAGAAAATGAAATTAAATCTTTATCTCTCACCCTATGAAAGTCAAGTCAAAATAGATCACAGACCTGGGAATCAGATCAGAAACTTTATAATTGTTACATAGGGGTATCACTACAACATATAGATGCAAGCAACGGCTTTGTCAACCAGACTCCTATGACTTAGGAAAGTCATACCAAGAATTTATTAATTATTAATTAATTTATTAATACCAAGAATTAATAAATTTGATTATATTAATTTTTTAAAATTATTTTTAGTTGTCAACAAGATCTTTATTTAATTTGTTTATTTATATGTGGTGTTGAGAATTGAACCTAGTGCCTCACATGTGCTAGGAAAGCACACTACCACTAAGCCACAACCCCAGTCCCAGATTATATCAGTTTTAACATCTCTTCATAGGAAAGGAAATGATTAATAATATGAAGAGAGCCTGCAGACAGAGAGAAAGTTTGCCAGCTACTCTTCTAACAGAGGATTGATATCTGAAAAATATGAAGAACTAAAAAAAACAACCAAAAACCCTTAACACCAAAAAACAAAAAAATCAAATCAGACCAAAGAACTAAATAGACATTTGAGAAGGAAGAAAGAAATTCAAATGGCCAGTATCATTAGCAATCGGGGAAATGCAACTCAAAACTAAACTGAGATGTTTTCTCACTCTAGTTAGGATGACAATTATCAATAGCACAAATAATAAATGCTGGCATGGATGTGGAGAAAAAGAAACACTTACACACTGTTGGTGGAATTGTAAATTAGTTCAACTCCTATGAAAATCAGTATAGAGATTCCTCAAAAGACGAGGAGGAATGGAATCACTCTATGACCCAGCTATACTACTCCTCAACTTTTATACAAAATATTTAAAGTCATCATACTATAGCTATATATGTGCAATTCATGATAGCCAAATTATTAACCAATTAAGGTGTCCATCAAGAGATGAGTGGATAAATAAAATGTGGTATATATATATACCGTTTTAGTGACTTTTGCATCATTGTGACCACAAGACCCAACAAGAACAACTTAGAGGAGAAAAAGTTTATTTTGGTTTATGCTTTCAGAGGTTTGGTCGGTGACCACGGGGTCACTGACTCCATGGCTTTGGGCTCAAGATGAGGCTGAATATCATGGTGGAAAGGCATGACCAAGGAAAGTAGCTTAGAATGTGACAGGCAGAAAGCAGAGAGGGGGAGAAAGAGAGAGAGAGAGAGAGAGAGAGAGAGAGAGAGAGAGAGAGAGAGATCAGCTAACCGGGCTCAAAATATAAACCTCAAAGTTATAACCCTAATAAACCCACTACCTCCAGCCACACCTCATCTCCCTATAGTTACCATCTAGTTAATCCATATCAGTGGATTAATTCACTGATAATGCCATAACATCTCTTAATCCAATCATTTCACCTCTGAACATTCTTGCATTGTCTCAAACATGAGTTTTTGAGGGATACTTCAAATCCAAGCCATAGCATTCACAATAGAGTTTTATTTGTCCAAAAATCAGAACAAAATTATGTAATTTGCAAGAAAGCAGATGAAACTAGAAAACATAATGTTAAATGAAATAAGCTAGACTTAGAAAGTCAAGGGTTGTATGTTTCCCCTCATGTGTGAAAACCAAAGAGGAAAAAGTAAAAATAGGAACTTCATGAAAATAGAAGGGAGACCAGATGAGTAGAGGAACAGAATCTAGGTAAGGTAGGAGGAGAGAAAAAGAAGAGGTACTGGGGGATGATACTGATAAAGTTATGTATATGTAATAATGAATCCCACTATTATATATTATCATAATGCATCAACTAAAATAGGGAAGAAAGAAAGAAAGAAAGAAAGTAAGAAAGAAAGATAGAAAGATAGAAAAAATGAAGAAAGGAAGAACAATTTACAGAGTTGAAATACATCAGGTATATATCAAATTATACTGTTAAAGAAACCTTGAAAAATTGAAAGTTATTGAAAATTCGTATGTGAACTAGACACACTGTTACCTCCTGAGGGCCCAGATGCCATCAATTTTTTTTTTCTTCTAGTATCACTGTGAAAACTTAAAATAGGGCACTTTGTTCTCTGTGACTGGAGAGTAAAAGCTTTTTGGTTATCATTGGGAATATTTACTGCCTTCTGCCTCACTAAAATATATAGTATCATAATTCCTTTGATGAATTAACTTGACAGGATGCATAGATATTTGGTCAAACATTATTCTGGATGCATCTGCAAGGGTGTTTCTGGGTGGGATTGACATTTGTATCAGTAGAATGAGTAAAGCAGATCGTCCTTCCTAATACGGATAGGCCTCATCCAATCTCTTAAAGGCCTGAGTATAACTAAAAGGGCAGAGTAAAGGAGTATTGAACTCTTTGTCCTGGGACATTGATCTTCTCCTACCTTTGTATTTGGGCTCAGACTAGAACTATATCAATAAATCTCCTGGTTCTACCTTTAGACTCAGACTAGAATGATTACCACCAGCTCTCCTGAATCTCTACCTTGCTGTCTGTGGCTCTTAGGACTTCTCAGTCTCAATAACTGTGAACACTTAATTAGAATAAGTCAATCTCAGTCTGTCTTACAAATGTGTGTGTGTCCTCTATTGGCTCAATTTTTCTATAGAATGGAGACTAATATATTGAGAAAAGCAAAAACTTTTTTTTTTTTTTGCTTTCAAATATATTGTTACTCACAAAAGACAAGCATTGGCAAGGATGCAGAGAAATTGGAATCCTTACTGTTGATGGAAGTAAGAAATGGTGTAGCTGCTATAGAAAACATCATGGAAGTTAAAATTAAAATAGGATAACCTTGGGCTGGGATTGTGGCTCAGTGGTAGAGCGCTTGCCTTTCAAGCGTGAGGCACTGGGTTCGATCCTCAGAACCACATAAAAATAAATAAAGATATTGTGTCCATCTACAACTAAAAAAAATAAAAAAATAGGATAACCTTACTACCCAGCAATCTTACTTTGGGGTATTCATCCAAAAGAGTTGAAATCAGAGAGCTGAGGCATAGCTCAGTGGACAACAATTGCTCAGCATGCTCAAACCCTGGGTTTGATCTCTAGCCACACACACACACACACACACACACACACACACACATACACACAGAATTGAAATCAAAATCTTAAAGAGATATGAGCCCTCTCATGTTTATTGACACATTATTTACAATAGAAAATATGTTGAAATACCAAAAAGATAAATCAACAGATAAATGGATAAAGTATACAGTGAATTTTGTATTTATAATGTATTACTTGTTACATTGCATCTGTGCACCTAAGTACAACAGGATGCTAGGCACCTCCACTCAGGAACATTTTCTGATTTTAATCTGTATGAGTTCTTGCCATTTATACAGTTAAGAAATCTATTTTAATTTCCTTTTCTATTTAAGAATGGAACAAGAGAACAACAGGAAAAAATGATCTTCCTCCGCCACCACTGTATCCTGCACAAAGGGTACATCCTCATTTCTATTTTATCCCAGTCAGTGAAACTCCCTCAAGGGTGAAGACTGTCCTGTTCACCCCTATCCTCCAAGGCCAAGCTCAGACTAGGTGCACGGAAGGTGTTTTAAAATTATTTTTTGAATAAAACAATATAATAATTCAGTTACTCCTGAACCATGGTGCGAATAAGAATCACTTGGAGAATCATCACAAACAAATATTCCTGGGCCTACCACCTACGTTCAGAAAAGATCTCCAATTCAATATAACATGAATTTCTACAAAAACATGAACATTCAAATAAATAACAAGAAAAAAGAAAGTAATAGGAAGAGCAGTAATTGGAGTTCTGGTTCACATCTTGAGCAGTACCTGTAGAAACAACTAGATTGTCCTCAGGAGTTCTGAGAATCATAACAAGATATTAATCTTTTTTCCCTCCTTTCTCCATCCTTCCTTCCTTATTTCTTTACTCCTTCTAGTTAAATTGCATTTCTGTCCCATAATTTAGTTATTTTATTTTTAGCCTCTCAAATTAAACATGATGAGTGTATTTATTGTGTGAAATTTGTTTAAATTTACACGCATAAATCTTTTGCTTTTTATCTCCTCATTTCTACCTTTTTCTTTTTATATAACAGAATGTCTTTCAAGCTTATTTTTCCTTTTTTGTTACTGGGGATTGAACTCAGGGGCCCTTTACCACATCTCCATTCCTTTTCATTTTTCATTTTGAAGTAGGGTCTTGCTAAGTTGCTAAGGCTGGCCCAACACTTGTGAAACTCCTGCCTCAGCCTGCTGAGTTTCTGGGATTACAGGCATGCATCATTGCACTTGACACTTTCCTTCTTACTGAAGGTCATCTTTTAGAGTTCCATCGCAACAATAAATTTTAGAACATTTTCATCAACCCCTAAAAAACCCCTTGGGCCCATTAGTGGCCACTACCCATTTTCTCACATCCCTCAACAATTTTACAGAAATACTAAGCTACTTATGTCTCTGCAGATTTGCCTATTCTTGATATTTCATACAAATAAAATCAGAAAATATGTTTCTTTCTATAACTGGCTTCTTTCACTTAGCAGAATGTCTTCAAATTTCACCCATTTTGTAATTTCTTTTTATTGTGTTATTTTTACTTTTTGGCTATGATTTTTGTTTTGTTCTGTTTTTGAGATGGGATTGCAGTATATTGCTTAGGCTGGTCTCAAACACCTAGACTCAAATGATCCTCCTGGCTCAGCCTCCGTAGTAACTGGGACTACAGGTACACAGATATACCAGTGTATCTGGCTTATCTTTTATTAATAATGCTGCAAGCATTTGTGTGTGTGTGTGTGTGTGTTTGTTATATTATATACCTAGAAGTAGAATTGCTAGGTCATATGTAATTTTACGTTTAACTGTTTTTCAGAGCAGTTCTATCATTTTGCATTCTTCTATGTATGAAAGTTTGGATTTCTCTCCATTCTCACCAACAGTAGTTATAGATATCCTAGTAGGTATGAAATGACACTTAATTTGGATTTGATTTGCCTTTTCTTAACTGCTATTGATGTTGAGCATCTTTTCATGTGTGTCATGGCTGGAATTGCCCACCTTCATTCATGTATTATGTCCTAACCCCCAGTACCTCAAAATACAACTGTTTCTAGAGATGAGTTCTCTGAAAAGGTAGTTATAGTTAAATGATGTAATTTACTTGGCCCTAATTCAATATGACCAGTGTCCATATAAGGAGAGGAGATTAAGACACAGACTCACAGTGGAAATGCCATGTGAATACAGAAGGAGAAGATGGGCATCTATAAGATAAAGAGAGAGTCACTTAGAATAAACCAACTCTGTCATCATCTTGGACTTCTGGCCCCCACAATGGTGAGAAAATAAACTTGTTTGATCCACTTAATATGTAATTGTTATAGTAACCCCAGAAAACTAATACAATGAGGTTTACTTTACCATTTGTATATATCTTTTTTTGAAAACTATTTATATT
Organism: Xerus rutilus; assembly: GCA_028644305.1. NCBI lineage: Eukaryota > Metazoa > Chordata > Mammalia > Rodentia > Sciuridae > Xerus > Xerus rutilus. The sequence continues at coordinate 26,360,866 of CM053407.1, read as the reverse complement.
CTTTGCCCATTTTAAAAATTTCTTAACTCTTGAATTGTAAGCCTTATTTATATATTATAAATAAAAGTACCTTTTCAAATATATGATTTGCAAAATTTTTGTCCCATTCTGTGGGCTGTATTTTTGCTTTCTTGATGATATACTTTAGAGCACAAAAGTTTTAAATTTTGATAATCAAATTTCAACTTACCTAATTCCCTTAATTTAATTTACCAATATTTTTCTTTCCTTTCTCCCTTTTTTTTCCCTTGTACTTTTTGGTGATGTCCTGTAGAGACATTCATTTCATCTACATTCATTTCATCTGTGAGTCATAGAGGCTGCAAGGGGAGCCACTTTGATTCCGTTCAAGATCCCCAAGTTTTATGAGAATTGTGAGGATTCGATGGGAGATTAGTAATGGTCTCAATTGCACTGTAATAGCATCTAGATAAGTTAAGGCTTAATCTTTTGAAGGCATCAATGATATTAGTATGTGCCCTTAAGAAATCCTGTCAAGAAGATTTGTTTGCTTTTTGAGCTCACACTTCCTCGTTCAGTCTGAATCACTCTTCTGGGGCAAAGGATTGTAGATTTCCCCATCTTTCCTGTAAAACTAGCATTGCATTAATGCATGTTTTATCCAAAATCTAATAGTTTTGTAGTACAGGGGTCTTTTAGAGTATCTAGTCATCATCATATTACCAGAAACAAAGTCAGAAGGCAAAATCTTTCTTACATAGTTAACCTGAACCAGTGTTTTCTGAATGCTAAATATTGTCCTTGCTCTGCACAATACTACATGCAGTAAGAATTCTGCGAAGTACCAGTCTTGCAAAACTACAAGTTGACTATAGAAATACTCAGATTTTAAATTTAAGCATTCTTGTTAGCTTGTCTATGATTTCAAATGTTTAATTCCAATCAAAGATGATCTAAATAGCTCTTTGTATGTTTGCCAAGATAAAAGGATTTCTTGGGTTGTAAAAGAAGTTGTCTCTCAATCAAGTTACTGTGGTAGGTCAAGTGCACACTTTTTTTTTTTTAACTAAAAAGAAGAAGAACAAGAAAAGGATATTTCTGAAACTTTTCTTCAGGCCCAGAATTTCACAAAATAGTTCTGGTTGAACTTTAGTGTATATATAAATATTTCAATGTATTATTTCTCTATTCATTTTGGGTATATTTTGCTCTTAGTAATGTGTTAGCTCTTAGTTATCTAGATCTTTATGTAATATGTCAAGTAAGCACATGTACAAAATGTTAAACGTGTCCTGGTGAATGATGCTTACATCAAATAATTCCTGAGCACTCCTGTCGTGTCTGCTGACTATGACTATCGTTCTAGTGTTTCAGCAGCCTGAGTATACTAAATGCTCCTACGCTTAATGGCAATAATTAACATCTCCTTATGGATTTAATATTAAAGTGGCTCTTTTAGTCATCTGTGAAAAATGACCATGCATAAATATAAAATATTAAAAATCTAAAGTCAAGAACTTCCTTAGAAATATTCTTTTTAAAGAAGAGATAAGTGAAATCAAAAAAAGATTAAGGGATTTCTGTTTTTAAGTTTACAAGTAGAGTTATTATTGGAACTAAGACTCTAGTTCTGGTCTCTTGATTACTGGTTCAGTACTTTCCTCAATATATCTAAGTCTGCAAAGAAAGTGGATGGTATACAAATGCAAAAAATACTAAGTGAAGTTAATTAGAGTGAATTTAAGGTAGTAAAATTGGGGTAAAGTAATCACATGCAAAAATGTAGAAAAGACTCATGACATTTAAAAATTGTTGTAAATTGAAAATGTATAATTATATATATATATTTATGGGTACAAAGTGAAGTTATAACTTATGAATTCAATGTGGAATAATTAAATCAAACTGATTAACATAACCATCAATTAAAATACTTTCTGTGCTGAGACCATTTCAAATTTACAGTCAATGAATTTGAAATTTAAAAGCACTCCTATTCACTGTATTTATTAGCTGTTCAATAGAATGAGAAAAGCTTATTACTCCTGATTGAAACTTTATGTCCTTTGAACACCAGTTCCCCATATTCATCACCCACTTTGGTCTCTGTAACTACTCCTCTGCTCTCTGCTTCTGTGAGTTTGTTATAGATTCCCAATATAGGTGAGAACATGAGTTATTAGTCTTTCTATTCCTGGCTGATTTCACTTGGCATGATGTTTGCCAGTTCTACCCATGGTGTCACAAATGATAGCATTCTATTCTTTTTTAAGGGTGAGTAGTTTTCCACTGGGTAAATAGATCACATTTTCTTTTATGTGTATATATATATATATATATATATATATATATATATATATATATATATATATATTTATTTATCTA
>CM053407.1:26338287-26358420 GCA_028644305.1 Xerus rutilus | reverse complement strand
CCTCCATTCTTCCCATGTCCTTCCCTACATTATGGATCAGCATCCACTTATCAATGAGTACATTCGGCATTTGGTTTTCTGAGATTGGTTTACTTCACTTAGCATGATATTCTCCAATTCCATCCATTTATCTGCAAATGCCATAATTTTATTCTCTTTTATTGCTGAGTAATATTCCATTGTGTATATATAACACAGTTTCTTTATCCAGTCATCTATCGAAGGGCATCTAGGTTGGTTCCACAGTTTAGCTATTGTGAATTGAGCTGCTATAAACATTGAAGTGGCTGCGTCACTGTAGTATGCTGTTTTTAAGTCTTCTGGGTATAGACCGACGAGTGGGACAGTTAGGTCAAATGGTGGTTCCATTCCAAGTTTTCTAAGGAATCTCCATACTGCTTCCCAGATTGGTTGTACCAATTTGCAGTTCCACCAACAATGTATGAGTGTGCCTTTTCCCCCACATTCTCGCCAACACTTACTGTAGTTTGTATTCTTGATAATTGTCATTCTGACTGGCTTGAGATGAAATCTTAGGGTAGTTTTGATTTGCATTTCTCTGATTGCTAGAGATGTTGAACACTTTTTCATATGTCTGTTGATCAATTGTATACCTTCTTCTGAGAAGTGTCTCCTTAGCCCATTTATTGATTGGGTTGTTTGTTTTTTTGGTGATTTTTGAGTTCTTTATATATCCTGGAGATCAGTGCTCTATCTGATGTGTGTGTAGCAAAAATTTGTTCCTAGAATATAGGTTCTCTGTTCACTTCATTGATTGTTTCTTTTGCTAAGGAGAAGCTTTTTAATTTGAATCCGTCCCATTTATTGATTCTTGATTTTACTTCTTGTGCTATAGGAGTCTTGTTAAGGAAGTAAGGTCCTAATCTGACATGATGAAGATTTGTGCCTATTTTTCCTTCTATTAGGCGTTGGGTCTCTGGTCTAATTCCCAGGTCCTTGATCCACTTCAAGTTGAATTTTGTGCATGGTGAGAGATAGGACTTTAGTTTCATTTTGCTGCATGTAGATTTCCAGTTTTCCTAGCACCATTTGTTGAAGAGGCTATCTTCTCCAAAGTACATGTTTGGCACCTTTGTCTAGTATAAGATAACTGTATTTAAGTGGGTTTGTCTCTGTGTCTTCTATTCTGTACCATCGGTCTGCATGTCTATTTTGGTGCCAATACCATGTCATTTTTGTTACTATAGCTTTGTAGTATATTTTAAGGTCTGGTATTGTGATGTCTCCTGCTTCACTCTTCTTGCTAAGGATCACTTTGTCTATTCTGGGTCTCTTATTCTTCCAAATGAATTTCATGATTGTCTTTTCTATTTCTATTAAGGAATGATGTTGGGATTTTAATTGGAATTGTATTGAATCTATATAGTGCTTTGGCCATATAGTATGGCCATTTTAACAATATTGATTCTGTCTACCTAAGAGCATGGGAGAATTTTCCATCTTCTAAAGTCTTGTACAATTTCTTTGTTTAGTGTCCTGCATTTTTTATTGTAGAGGTCTTTTACCTCTTTTGTTAAATTGATTCCCAAGTATTGTATTTTTTTGAAGCTATTGTGAATGGGATAGTTTTCCATTTTCTCTTTCAGACGGTTTATCACTGATGTATAGAAATGAAATTGATTTGTGGGTGTTGATTTTACATCCTGCTACTTTGCTGAATTCATTTATTAATTCTAGAAGTTTTCTGGTGGATTTTTTTGGATCCTCTAATTATACAGTCATGTCATCAGCAAATAATGATGGTTTGAGTTCTACTTTTCCTATTCATATCCCTTTAATTTCGTTTGTCTATCTAATTGCTCTGGCTAGTGTTTCAAGGACTATGTTGAATAGCAGTGGTGAAAGAGGGCATCCCTCTCTTGTTCCTGTTTTTAGAGGTAATGTTCCAATTTTTCTCCATTTAGGATGATGTTGGCCTTGGGTTTAGCGTAGATAATTTTTACAAAGTTGAGGTATGTTCCTACTATCCCTAGTTTTTCTAGTGTTTTGAACATAAAAGGGTGCAGTTTGTCAAATGCTTTCTCTGCATCAATTGATAAAATCATGTGATTCTTATCTTTAAGTCTATTGATATGATGGATTACATTAATTGATTTACTTATGTTGAAACAACCTTACATCCCTGGAATGAACACCACTTGATCATGGGGCACCATCTTTTAAATATGTTTTTGTATGCAATTTGCCCAAATTTTATTGAGAATTTTTGCATCTATGTTCATCAGGGATATTGGTGTGAAATTTTCTTTCTTTGATATATCTCCATCTGGTGTTAGTATCAGGGTGATACTCGCCTCATAGAATGAGTTTGGAAGGGTTCCCTCCTTTTTTATTTCATGAAATAGTTTGAGGAGTATTGGTATTAATTCTTCTTTGTAGGTCTTGTAGAACTCGGCTAATAATCCATCTGGTCCTGGGCTTTTCTTATTTGCCAGGCTCTTGATGGTATCTTCTGTTTCCTTGCTTGAAATTGATCTGTTTAAGTTGTGTATGACCTCCTGGTTCAGTTTGGGTAGGTCATATGCCTCTAGAAATTTGTCAGTGTCTTCAGAGTTTTCTGTTTTACTGGAGTATAAATTTTCAAAATAATTTCTAATTATCCTCTGTATTTCAGTAGTGTCTATTGTGAGATTTCCTTTTTTATCACAAATTTTAGGAATTTGGGTTTCCTCTCTCCTTTGTGTTAGGACGGCTAAGGATTTGTCAATTTTGTTTATTTCTTCAAAGAACCAGCTTTTTGTTTTGTCAATTTTTTAATTGTTTCTTTTGTTTCAGTTTCATTGATTTCAGCCCTGATTTTAATGATTTCCTGTCTTTTACTTCTTTTGGTGTTGGTTTGTTCTTCTTTTTCTAGGGCTTTGAGATAAAGAGTCAAGTCATTTATTTATTGACTTTTTCTTCTTTTAACAAATGAGCTTAATGCAATGAACTTTCCTCTTAGCACTGCCTTCATGGTGTCCAAGAGATTTTGATATGCTGTATAGGAGTTTTCATTTGCCTCTAAGAATTTTTTGTATCTCTTCCCTGATGTCTTCTGTTATCCATGCATCATTTAATAAATAGCATATTATTTAGTTTCCAGGTGTTGGATTAGTTTCTATTTTTTAATCTTTCATTGATTTCTAATTTTATCCCATTGTGGTCAGATATGATGCAGGGTAGTATCTCTATTTTTTTGTATTTGCTAAGACTGGCTTTGTGACATAACATATGATCTATTTTGGAAAAGGATCCATGTGCTGCTGAGAAAAAAGTGTATTCATTCATTGATGGATGGAATACTCTATATATGTCTGTTAAGTCTAAATTATTGGTTGTGTTATTGAGTTCTATGGTATCTTTGTTTTTGTTTTGAAGATCTATCCAACTGTGAGAGAGCTGTGTTAAAGTCACCAAGTATTATTGTGTTGTGGTCTATTTGTTTCTCGTAGTTGAGATGGATTTGTTTGATATATGTAGATGCCCCATTGTTTGGGGCATAGATATTTATAATTGTTATGTCTTGTTGATGTGTGATTCCCTTAAAAAGTATGAAATGTCCTTCTTTATCCCTTTTCACTAACTTTGGTTTGAAGTCCACTTCATCTGATATGAGTATGAAAATTCCTGCCTGTTTATGTGGTCCATGTGAGTGATACATTTTTTTCCCCACACTTTCACTTTCCATCTGTGGATGTCTTTTCCTGTGAGATGAGTCTCTTGAAGGCAGCATATTGCTGGGTCTTTTTTTTTTTTTTTAATCCAGTCTGTCAGTATAGGTCTTTTAATTGTGGAGAATGCTGTGAAGTGCAGGCTTTCTTGCTGTAAATTCTTTTAACTTTTATCATGGAAGATTTTTATTTTGTCATCAAATCTGAAGCTCAATTTTGCTGGATATAAGATTCTTGGTTGGCATCCATTTTCTTTCAGAGCTTGGTATATGTTGTTCCATAATCTCCTGGCTTTTAGGGTCTGGGTTGAAAAATCTGCTGAGATCCAAATTGGTCTCCCCTTATATGTAATCTGATTCCTCTCTTTTGCAGCCTTTAAAATTCTATCCTTATTCTGTATGTTGGGCATTTTCATTTTTAATGTGCCTTGGTATAGATCTGTTGTAATTTTGTACATTTGGTGTCCTGTAAGCCTCTTGTATTTGATCTTCCAATTCATTTTTTATGTTTGGGAAATTTTCTAATATTATTTCATTGAAGAAATTCTGCATTCCTTTGGTTTGAAATTCTACACCTTCTTCTATCCCAATAAATCTTAGATTTGGTCTTTCAATGCTGTCCCATATTTCTTGTATGTTCTGTTCATAATTTTTTACCATCTTCACTGTATGGTCAAGTTTATTTTTAAGATTGTATATTTTGTCTTCATTTTCCGAGGTTCTGTCTTTCAGGTGATCTAGTCTGCTGGTGATGCTTTCTATTGAGTTTTTTATTTAGTTTATTGTTTCCTTCATTTCAAGAATTTCTGATTTTTTACCACAATCTCTAGCTCTTTCTTAAAGTAATCTTTTGCCACCCGTATTTGCTCTCTTATCTCTCTCTCTCTCTCTCTTTTTGCTTTTATTTGCTTTCCTATTTGTTTGTTGGAGTGATCAATTTTTGCCTGTATTTGCTCGTTTAAGTCATTTTTTAATTCACACATCATTTTAATTATGGACATTCTGAATTCTTTCTCTGACATTTCATCAACTGTGCTGTCAATGGATTCTATTATTATAGTATCTAGATTTATTTGAGGGCACTTTCTTCCCTTGTTTTTTCATGTTGATTATGTATCTTCCTTTCTTGCAGTGCCAATGTGAGGTATTGCAGTTTCTTTCTTATAATCTTGTAGTGACACTACAGATTACTTGTATCTCACCTTGGAGTTTGCTTCCAGTCCCCAGCAGATGTCCCCAGATGGACACTACTGCCACTAAAGATGGTGGTGGTGGTAGTGGAGGTAACTCGAGTTGGCAGTGGGAGTGGCCTTGGCTAGGCTCCTGCAGGGTCCCTGAAGGTGGTCATGGGCCCTGACCTGTGCTCCCACCCATCATCAGGAACTCTGGCATGAATCTAGGGGTGGTCCTGGGCCTCACTTAGGCCAGGTCTCCCGCAAGGGTCCCTGTAGGCAGACCTTCCCCTGGGTCTGGGTTCCTCTGTGACTGGAAGCTAGCAGTCTCTAGTCTGGCCTTCGCTGGGCTCCTGTGGCAGTCCCTGAAGTTGGTCTTGGGCCTCGACCTGTGCTCCCACTGGTCAGTAGGAGCTCTGGCCAAATAGATCACATTTTCTTTATCCTCTCACCTGTTGGTGGATACTTAGGTTAATTCCATAATCTGATTATTGTGAATAGTGCTTTAATGAACATGAGAGTGCATACATCTTCCAAAAAAATGATTTCAAATCATTTGGGCAAATAACCAGAAGTGGGAATACTGGATCATATGATAATTGTATTTTAACTTTTTTAAGGAGTTGCCATGCAGTTTTCCATAAAGAATGTAGTAATTTACACTCTCAGCAACAGTGTGTATTTTTCTTTTTTTCCATATTTTTGTCAACACTTGTTATCTTTTGTCTTTAATAATACCCATTCTGTTAAGCAAGAGGTTATATTTCATTATGGTTTTAATTTGAATGTTCTTAAGAATTAGCTGCATTAAGCAATTTTTATGTATTTGTTGGCTAGTTTTTCATCTTTTTTCAGAAATGTCTATTAAAGTAAGGTACAGTGTTGCACACCTGTAATCCCAGGGATTTGGGATTATGAGGCAGGAGAATCACAAGTTTGAGATTACCCTGGGCAACTTAGCAAGAGTCTGTCTTGAAATTAAAGATAAAAAGAATTTAGGATATAGCTCACTGGTAGAGTGCCCCTGGGTTCAAGTTCCCCACACCAAGAAAGAAAGGAGAAAAAATATAGATGGAAATGTCTAATGAAGTTCCCATTCAATTTGTTAATGGATTGTTTTCTTGCTATCATGCTGTTTGAGTCTTCCTCACATATTTTGGAATTAACCCTTTTCAAATGTACAACTTGCAAAAATTTATTACAGTTTTCAAGTTGTCTCTTTAAATTCTTAATTATTTCCTTTGTAGCACAGAAACTTTTTAGTTTAGTATTATACCATTTGTTGAATTTCTTTTTGTTGCACATGCTTTGGGAGTCATATTTAAATGGCCATTGCCCAAAATATTATATAGTTTTCCCATTTTCTTCTAGCAGTTTTACAGTTTCATGTCTTAAGTCTTTAATCCACTTTGAGTTAAATGGTGTACATTGTATGACATCAGGGTATAATTTCATTCTTTTGCACATGGCTAACCTGTTTTTCCAACATCATTTATTGAATAATTTTTTCCCATTGTGTATTCTTTGTACCTTTGTCAAAGCTTAACTGATCACACATGAGTGGGTTCATTTCTAGGCTGTTTTTAAACCAATTAACCCATTAGTTAATATGTTCATTTTTCATGCCAGTAGGAGCCCATATTGGTATTATCTCCCCTCTCCATTTACTTGTGTCCTAAAGTGCTTCAGCTCAGCAAAATCTTGAAACCAGACCCATTGATAAAGCATGTCACAACCTGTAGCTTGTAGCTACTACATGTATCTATTCTGTTATCATTTCACCATACTCACATGGGTGACTATAGCACCACAGCCCTGGCTGCTAAAATATAGACATGAAATAAAGCTGAGTCTCCTGCTTCCAAAAATCTATGCAGCTCCAAGGAAGGGCTTGACTCACACAGAGGAGATCTAACACATAGATGACAACCTGCACTACACAGGGCTTGGCCCTAAACCCAGACAAGTATTGGCTCTGTAGCCCCCGAAAGTCTACCACACAGCTGAACAACCATCAACGTCCATGTACACCTGATTTCAGCCTGATAGCCAGCCAGAAAGCAGCCCACAATGAATCTATCAGAAGGTTGGATGGCCTATAGTGCCTGTGTGCATGTGAATCTAACCTGGCAAACTTTCAGGTAGGGGCCTCAACCCCTAATGAGCCCACCACACAGCTGAATGGCCTATCATGCAACTATGTACCTGTAAACAGCCCAATAGTCCATGAGAGGGTGGTGTCAGCAACCTACGCCCCCAGTGGAATTGCAGGATAGTAGCGGAAGAAACTGAATAGTGACACCATTACTGAATCTACCTATAATCAAAACTAGCACATCAAACCCAACTGACTTCTTCACACTCATTTTCAGGAAGAAACCACTTCCTGTGAGGGAAAAACTCCATAAAATTGGAAAAGGTAACTGTTGCACAAGATGCACAGATATATCAATATAGAAACACAAGAAACATGAGAATGAAACCAGAGTTTGAGATGAAACTCAATTCTTCACTTCTGTTGGTGGGTGGAGTCTATGTAAACTGCAGGCCTCTGCAGCCAAGAAGGCCTATTTTAGGAGATGCCCACCTGAGTCACTTCTGAGAGTCACAGTTGGCAAAGCCTGATTCTTCTCCACTACCATTGAGTAGCATGTTGCAACTGTCAGGGTTCCAGCTCTAAATGACAGTTCAGAGTTGCAATAGAACTTCTCAGCTCACTGCCAACTTCTTTCCGGGTTCTTGTCACAAATCTGAAGAATGAAATTCACTGGACAGTGGAAGGCAAGAATGAAAGGAGTATAATTTATTCAATTCTGAAGAATAGAAACAGAACTCTTGCAGGGCAAGAGGGAATCCAATGAGTGTTGCTGCCTGAGTGTGCTAGTCTAGAGATTTATATAGCATTTGGGTCAGTGAATTGTTCTAAATATATGCTAATCAGGGCTTGGAAAAGTACTAATGCTATTAGTATCAATTTCTGGAGTCTGAACTTTCATTCAGATCTGCCTTGCTTACATTTTCTTGTAGTTGATTGGGAAGTGGGAGGTGGAGGTCTTTCAATCATGGATGCTCAAGGGCTCTGGCTCTAGTGCTGTGTGCAGCAGGCCTTCTCAGTAGGCCCAAGCTGGGATGCAACAGTGTGATGGGTTAGCATGCCCTAGCTTCCTTTGGCCCTGGTTTGCTGTGCCTGAAGCCCTTACTGGTGTGGTAGGCTTTTGTGCTGCTGGGGCCAGTGCTCACTGCCTGTGCTCCAACCTGCCTAGGCCACCACTCCAGGAAAAGGACTTGGCTTCAGAAAGGATTCAGCAAGTAGAAGTGAAGAGATGTGGGTGAGCACTTGACCACAGAGAAAATAAAACCCAGTGAAATCTAGAGATTCAGCAGAATAACAAAGCAAGTGGAATACCCCAGTACTTTGTACATGGCACTTGATGCATGGGAAGGAGACTCTACCCTCAGAGGGGGTAAAAGTGAAAGAGAAAGAGTCACAGTATGTTGTGGAATATTGCACCCGGCTAGGTGAATTAGTAACAGCTGAATAAGTAACAATCTAACTTTAGAGAAAAAAAAAATCACTGCATCTCTCAGCAAACTTTGAGTGCTAAAGCCAAGAGCCAGCTTGAGAATTGTCCTATTTTCCGAGTTTACACTACACTGGGGGACAAGAAGCACTGCATAACCACAGTTCAGTGTTCTCATGGACACCACACTGCAGTGTCTGGGCAGGCAGCCACTCACAGGAGACTTGGCTTGGGGGAGTGTTCTGACACAAATCCACAGTTTCATGCTATGGGGAGCACGGGCTGTGTCAAGGAAAGGAATGCAGGAAAACATACTGTAGAATGAACAGTTCAGTGAAGCTGACTTCAATGACTTGGAGTGTAACCAATCTTACTAGGTTTGCTGTAGGGGCCAGGTGTGAAGGTGCTGTGATCCAGGGTAGAAGATCACTTGGTAGGAGATCTGCAGCCCTACTTTTAGCACAGAATTTGGTGGTTCAATTGCTCCCTTGGCCCTTCAAGGGGTCTGGCCATGAGGTACACAGACCAAAAATCTTGAGAGCAAATATAAATGTGTAGCAGCTTGCATTTCACACAAATTTGGTCAGGGAAAAGTTCTTGCTGGGTTTTGACATTTGCTATCCATATCCCCAAGGTGAATGAGCTAAACTAAACTCCAGACCTAAAAACCTCTGGAGATAATATACCCATGGCATGGCCAGCATTTTATCTTAACTCAATCAGTGAGAAATGCCTGGCACAGTGTGCATTCCTTCCTAACACATTTGGCAAGACCTGAAAAGAATTTCAACAAGTGGCAACCCTGGATCATTGCCTCCCTTCCCTGCCATACCTGGCAGATTTCAATCATAGGAGATCTAGAGAGAAGATTAGGTTGGCATAACCTGCTATCATCTATCCTTGCTTTTTGTTTCTTGGCTTGGATGACTTTGACTCTTTTTTCCTCCATCTAGTCTACCTCCCTCCTTCTTTCTTCTTACTTTTTAATTCAAAAATTTCTTATTTTTCTACTTCTAGTTTTATTGTTTTTATCCTTCTTTTCTCTCTTTTTTTCTGCTCCCTCCTTTTTTCCCTCCCTCTCTCTCTCTTTCCCAGTTTTGGAGTGGAGCCCCGGGGCCTTGAAAACAGTGGGAAGATGTTCTGTCTCTGAGCTACAGACTCAGCTCAGCTGAGAAGAATTAAGCCCTGCTCTGGACACATCTCAATCTTTCTCAGATGCTAATGAATACTGTACTTGAATAAAAGTGGAGACATAAGCTCCCAAATGTCAACCTGTTACCAGAAGTGTACAACTAAGAAGAGGCTGAGGTTCTTCTTTTATGCAGATACCCCACAGTAACTGTAGAAAATAAAAAAAACCACAATGGTTACTGATGGATCTTGGATCCTCTACACTGATCACAGCTATGCTTGGTAAGATTGTGTAGAGCTAATAAGAATTATGGGGAGTCTCACAGAGGGGGAACTGTGATTCTAACTCCACTCCTCCACACATGCCACCTAGATCTTCAGTTTCCAAAGGACAAGAGCATCACACAATGGAGGCAACCAACGTGACAATCACTTCTAAATATCAAAGCTACTGTCAACAGTGCCTGTGGAAATTCCCAACTCTTGGCTACCACACTTACAGTAGGAGTAACCACAGAGGGCACATTCCATGTACTCTGATGCCTAGGTCACATCTACCTGAAGTACTGGTGTCCCCACTCTTATAAGACTTGCAAAATAATTAGGTATCTCCAACTCTGTTAAAATACACTCTGTGCCCCAAACCATAAATCATAACCAGATAAGCTACAAGGAGGTACTTTGGAGTCCAGTTGGAATAAACTCAACATTACATAACAAATTGATACACCAAGCAGAAGAAAACTGCATACTGAGAAAGTCATCACATAAAAGCACAATAGATATATACTCCATCAGATGCACAAACCTTAATATAGAAACATAAGAAATATGAAAAAAATCTTAATATGTCACCTCCTGAAGTTCATAACTTTGTGACTGCACTTTCCAAAGATATAAAAGTAGATGAAATGCTACACAAAATATTCAAAAGAATGATTATTGAAAATCTCAGTGAGGTCCAAGAGAATGCAAATAAACAATTGGATGAATTAAGGAAGAAAATGAAGAATATGAATGAGCATGAGCAATTCACAAAGAAATGGAGGCTTTGAAAAAGAATCAAACCTACACCTTGGAAATGAAAAGCCAATTCAGATTTTAAAAACCTCTGCTGAAAGTCTCAACAACAGGTTAGATTAAACACAATAAAGGTTAGAACTTGTAGACAAGTCTCTCAAAATATTACATTCAAACAGAAATAAAAAATAACAAAGAATAAAGAGAACATGCAACATCTCTAGGACACCACTAAAAAACCAAACATCTACACAACTGGAAGACTGGAGGGAGAATAGCTACATGCTAAGGGCACTGAAAACTTATTCAGTGAAATGACAGTAGAGATTTCCCGGATCTTGATAACCACATGTGCATCTAGGTACAGGGGGCATTTAGAACCCTAAATAGACATGACATAAACAATTTCCACAATAAATTACAGATAAACTTTTAAAAAATGGAACAAAGAAAGAATATTTAAAACTGCAAGAGAGAAGTGTCAAGTCATATTTAAAAGTGATTGTTTTAGTCAGGTTCAGTAGCACATGCTTATAATCCCAAATGGCTTGAGAGACTGAGGCAGGAGGATCACCAGTTCAAGGCCAGCCTCAGTAACTTAGCAAGACCCCAATTAACTTAGTGAGACATTGTCTCAAAGTAAAATATAAAAAGAGCTGGGGATGTATCTCAGTGGCAAAGTGCCTCTGGGTTCAATCCTTCATACCTGCCCTCCAAACTGAACCTGTTAGATTAATAGCAATTTTCCCAGTATAAACTCTAAAGACTAGGAGGTTATGAAATGATATATTTTAAATTCTGAAAGAAAAACCTGCCAATCAAGTCTACTATACCCAGAAAGTCTTTTAATGGTGTTCCAGAAATCTTGTATGTTCCCTTTATTCTTTGTTATATTTTTGCTCTATTTCTGTTGAATGAAATATTTTGGCAGAATTGTCTTCAAGATCTGATATTTATTCTTGTTCTTGGTCTATTCAGTTGTTAAGAATTTCAACTGGGTTATCCTTCAGAATTGAATAATAAGTAAAATTACTTCCAAAATAAGCATAAACTAAAGAAATTCATGACAGCTAGGCCAGAATTCCAGAAGATGCTTAAGAAAATCTTATAAAGATAACCATAGCCATGATACCATGTGAAAGAATATATCCCATTAGAAGAATAGATACACAAATGAAAAATAAGAATCACACATTATCAATACAGTAAACCATCAAACCCAAGAAGAATAAGAAATGAAGAAATGAACATAGAATATTCAAAGCCACCAAAAGAAAACCAACAAAATGGCAAAAACAAATGAACGCCTTTCAATAATAATGCTGCATAAAAATGGTCTTAATTTTCCAATTAAAAGATTAGATTAACTGAATGGATTATAAAACCAGACCCTAAAATATGCTTCATAAAAAAACCTCACCTCACCTGCAAAGACATGCATAGACTAAGAGTGAAATCATAATGATATTCTAAGTAAATACAATTGGAAATCAAGCATGACTAGCCATACTTATGTCAGACAGAACATACTTTAAGATAACATCAGAAGACACAAAGACGTTCACTATATATTGAGTGAGGGAACAATAATATGACATAACAATCATAAATGCATATGCACCAAATATCATATTACCCAATTTGGTAACACAAATAGTACTAAACATAAAGGGATAGGCCCTAATACAATAAGAGTAGGTGACTTCATACCTCATTCTCACCTATGGATACATGATTCAGACAAAAATCAACTGAGAAACGTGAATCAAATTACACTATAAGTCATAGGGACTTAAAAGACATTTACAGAATATTACATGGATAATTAATAAATACACATTCATTTTCATCTGTACATGAACATTATTATATGAGGCTACAAAGCATGTATTAACAAATTGAAAAAAATTGGAAAATTGAAATAATTTTTTGTATCTTATCTGATCACTTGGAATAAAACTAGAAATCAACAGCAAGATAAACTGCAGAAAGTATATGAACACATAGAGACTGAACAACAAACTATGGAATAAACAGTGGGTCTTTGAAAAAGTAAGAGGGGAAATTTTAAAATTCCTTGAATCAAATGAAAATGGAAAAAAACTTATCAAAACCTATGGATAAAATAAAAGCAGCACTATGAAGAATGTTTGTAGCAATGATAGCTATATACAAAATAGACAGAAATCTCAAAAAACAATCTAATTGTGCATCTGAAGGTCTTAGAAAAACAAGAACAAAACAAAACCAAATTCAGTAGAAGCTCTGAGAAAAAATAAATGAAACAAAAACTAAATGGAATAATGCAAAGGATCAATGAAACTAAGAATTGTCCTTTGAAAAAATAAACAAAATTGACAAATATTTGGCTAACTTAACCAAAAGTAAGAGAGGGAAGATCCCAATGAATAAAATTAGAGATGAAAAAGGAGGCATTACAACTCCTACCACTGAAATTCAAAGTATAATTAAGAAATATTTTGAAAAACTATATGGCAATAAATTGGAAAATGTAGAAATGGGCAAATTTCTGAATACACATGACATACCAGAATTTGACCCAGATGATGTAAAAACCCTAAATAGGTTGATAAGAAATAAAGGATCTAAAGCAGCAATAAAAAGTCTCCCAAAAAAGTAAAGCCCAGGACCAATTAAGTTTCACTGCTGAATTTTACTAGACTTTTTTTCTTTTTTTTGCACCAGGGATTGAAATCAGAGGTGCTTTACCACTGAAACACATCCCAGCCGTTTTATATATTTTAATTTTGAGTTGTTTAGGGACTCATTAAGTTATTGAGGCTGGCTTTGAACTCTCAATCGTCCTTCCTCAGCCTCTGGAGCTCTGGGGTTACAGGTGTGTACCACCGTACTGGGCTGAATTTTACTAGACTTTTAAAGAACTAATGCAATTCTCAATTTATTTCATAAAGTAGAAAGATGTCCAAACTCATCCTATGAAGATAGTATCACTCAAGAACACAACAACAATAAATTATAGACCAACATGCATAATGGAAACAGGTGCAAAATCCTCAATAAAATACTTGCAAATAAAATCCAACAGCATATTAAAAGATTGTACACCATGATCAGATTGGTTTCATTGTAGGAATGCAAATGTGGTTCAATATATGCAAACCAAAAAAATGTAATATAGCATATAAATAGAATCAAGAAAAGTAATCACATGATCATCTCAATAGATGCAGAAAAAGCCTTTGATAAAATTCAACTCCCATTCATGATAAAAGCTCTGAATGAATTAGGTACAGTTGGATCATACTTCAACATAATAAAGACTTCATAGATGACAACCCCATAGTCAACATCATATTGAATGGGGAAAAACTGAAAACATTTCCTTAAAGATAAAGCTATCCATTCTCACCATTTCATTCAATATGATAATAGAAATTCTAGTCAGAGCAATCAGGCAAATAAAAGGCACAAAAACAGAAAAAGAGGAAGTCAAATAATTACTGTTTACAGATGATATGTTTCTATACATATTCTATAGTTCTAACTACAGACTTGACAAAAATTCACCAAAAGAATTTTAGAACTAATACACAAATTTAGAAAAATAGCTGGATATAAAATCAACCTAGAAAAAATCAATAGTTTTCCATACACCAATAGTTAATCTCACTGAGAAAGAAATCAAGAAAGTAATCCTATTCACAATATACCCGCCCCCCCCACAACCCCAGGAATAAACATAACCAAGGATATGAAAGACCTCTACAATAAATATTATGGAACACTGTAGAAAAAAATAAAGAAGCCACCAGAAGGTGGAAAGACTTCTCATGTTCATAGATTGGCAGAACCAATATTGTTTAAATGGCTTTATTACCCAAAATGATCTATAGATTCAATCCAATCCTCATAAAAATATCAGTGAAATCTTCCCAGAGCTAGAAAAACTATGAAGCCTAAAATTTATATAAAAGCAGAAAAGACTCCAAATAGCCAAAGCAATTCAAAGAAAAAGGAACAATGATGGAGGCGTTGGGATACCTGATTTCAAAACATACTACAGAGCCATATTAACAAAAGAAACATGGCATTGCATAAAACAGACCCATAAATCAGTGGAACAATATTGATATAAATCCATGTATCTTTGTTCAACTGATTCTCAGCAAAGTTCCAAAAACTCATATATTGGAGAGAAGTCAACTTCTTCAACAAATACTTGGGAAATTGGATATTGACATGTAAAATATTGGAACTAGACCCCTATATCTCACCTTGTACAAAAATCAACTCAAAATGGATCAAATAACTGAATGTAAGACCTGAAACTTTGAAACTACTAGAAGAAAACCTGTCACAATGTTGGCATAAGTACTGATTTCCTGGATAGGATTGACAATTCAATGAAATTAGGAAAATAATTCGTGATCTGATGAGAAATTCAACAAAGATACAGATAACATAAAAATAAACTAAACAAATCTTGCAGCTGAAGCTTCAATAAATGAAATAAAAACCAATTGAGAGCAACAACAACAAACTAGATGAAGCAAAAGGAAATTTTCTGATCTTGAGGACAGAATTTTTGAATTAATACTGTCAGAGGAAAAAGGAAAAGAAAAAAATATGTGAACGGTGAAGAGAACTTCCATGACCAATGACAAACCATTAAGTGAATAGATAATTGCAAACTGAGAATTCCAGAGGGAAGAGAGAGTCAGGAAGGTAAAGGAAGTATGGTTAATGAAATAATATTGCAAAACTTCTGAAGTCTTGGGAGAGACACAAATCCATGAAGTTCAAAGAGTCTCAATTAGACTCAACACAAATAGATTCCCTTTAAGTTATATTACAGTCAATATAATTAGTATAGTCAAAAGTCAAAGACAGAGATCTAAAAGCAGCAAAAGAAAAATGTCAAGACATATTTTAGAGAATCCCCATTAGACTTAATAGCAATTTCTCATCAGAAATTTTATAGGACAGGAGAGAATGGAATGATATATTCATAATACTTAAAGAAAAAAATTGCTGGCAAAGAATAATATACCAAGAAAAGCTATCCCTCAGAAAATAAGGAGAAATAAGGTTGTTCTTATACAAGCAAAAGCTTAGGAAATTCATCACCACTTGATCAGCCTTGAGAAAATATGTAAAGAAGACCTATATCCAGAATCAAAAGGACACTAACTACCATTGTGAAAATATGTAAAAATAAAAATCTCAGTGGTGCAGTAGATACAAAAATGAGAAACACAAAGGAATCAAACTTTATCACTAGAGAAAGCTATCAAAACACAAATACAAATGATAACAAGGGAAGAAAATAGCAAAGGACATATAAAATAACCAAGAAACAACAAAATGACATATGTACACAGCCAACATTAGAGCACCTAATATACAAAACAAATATCTGTGTACAGTGAATCAAAATGCATTCTGCTATCATGTATACCTAAGTAGAATAAATAAATTTTAAAAATCTGAAGGAAAATACAGAAAGACTTCAATATCACAGTATCAATAATTATCATCCAGACCAAAAAAAATTAATAAGGAAACATTGGAGTTGAACATCAGAGTAGACCAGATAGACCTAACAGTATGCCAAAGACACATCTGCAATCCCATGTTTTTTGCAGACTGTTCAAAAGTCAAGATATAGAGTCAAACAAGGTGTTCCTGAATAAATAATACAAATATGGCATATATATTTATATGTGTGTATCTAGTTATTTGAAGAATGATATTAAAGTTTATTATTTGAAGCTGGGCGTGGTGGCACAAGCCTGTAATCCCAGCACTTTGGGAAGATGAGACAGGAGAATTGCGAGTTCAAAGCCAGCCTCAGCAATGGCGAGTTGCTAAGCAACTCAGTGAGACCCTGTCTGTACATAAAATACAATATAGGGCTGGGGATGTGGGTCAGTGGTCGAGTACCCCTGAGTTCAATCTTCTGTACCAAATAAATAATTAAGTAAGTAAAGTTTATTATTTGAAATCTTTTTTGATGCAGACATTTATTGTTATAACCTTTCCTCTTGGAACTGCTTTTGATGTATCCCAATAGTTTTGGTATGTTGTATTTCCATTTTAGTTTGTTTAATGTCCCTTAGTTTCTTCATTGATCCATTAGTTGTTCAGGAACATGTTAATTTCCATGTATTTGTGAATTTTCCAAAATTCATCCTTTTATTGATTTCTAGTTTTGTACCATTTTGTTCTGTAGAGGGACTTAATATGATTTCAATCCTAACATAGGATCTATCCTGAAAAATGTTCCATGTGCATTTGAGAAGAATGTGTATTCTGTTTTCTGTAGGATGAAATATTCTAGATATATTTCTGTTAGGTCTATTTGGTCTAACCTGATGTTCAGCTCCAATGTTTCCTTATTTTTTTGTCTGGATGATAATTATTGAAGGTGTTATATTGAAGTCTTTGTATATTTTCCTTCAGATTCTTTAATATTACTTTTGTATATTTAGGTGCTCTAATGTTGGCTGTGTACATATTTACAACTGCTATATCCTCTTTATAAACTGATCCTTTTATCATCATGTCTTTGCCTCTTTTGACAATTTTTTTGTATAAATTTTTTTGTATATATCATCATGTCTTTGCCTCTTTTGACAATTTTTTTGTCTAACATAAGTATAGTTCTCTTTTGGTTTTAATTTGTGTGGAAAATACCTTTATTTTCCATCTAGATGTGTCCTTTAAAGTAAGGTTAGTCTCATGTAGGCAGCATAGTTAATCAGGTCTTGTTTCATTTATCTATTCAGTTATTCTATATTCTCTTTATTAGAAAATTCAAAGAAATTATGGATAGATAAGGATTTACTACTATAAGTTTGCAATTGTTTTCTGGATGTTTTGTAGATACTGTTCCTTTCATCTTTTCTTGCTGTCTTCCTGTGTGGTTTGATGGTTTTCTGTAGTAGTGTATTTGAATGCTTTCTATTTTTATTTTGTGCTTTTACTAGAAATTTTTCCTCTGTGGTTACCATGAGGCTTGCGTAGAACATTTTGAGTGTTTATTTCGAGCTGATAATTTAAATTTCATACAACTTTACACTTTTACTCCCCTTATACCTCATATGTTTTCAATGTTGGAATTTACATCAATTTATTTTAGTTATGGTTGTTTTTAATAAATTTGTCTTTTAACCTTTACACTAAGAATATAATTGTTTACACCTAACAATTACAGTCCTAGAGCTTTCTGAATATGACTGTATTACTTATACCATTGGATTTTGCATCTTCATATGTGTAATGTTATTAACTAGTGGCCTCCATTTCAACTTAAGGAAGTTCCTTTAGTAGTAAGGTGGGCTTTGTAGTGTGGAGTTTACATTATTTTCTTTCTTTTTCTAGTAAGAGAGGTCTGGGAAAGTTTTAATATCTATATTTTTTCATTTCTGGTAAATGCTTTTGTGAGGTAAAGTATTCTTGATTGGCAGATATTTTCCTCCAGCACTTTGAACACATTATCTCACTGTCCCCTGCAGAGTTTCTGCTGAGTTGTGCATTGATATTTGTGTTGACATTCCTTTGTAGGTGATACATTTCTTTTTCTTATTTCTCTCAAAAGTTTTGTCTTTCATTTCTTTGTGTTGAATTTAATTGGAGACCTCTGTACTTTCTGTCTGGAATAGGGCCTATTCCTAAATTTAAAAAAGTTTTCAGTATTTATTTGTAAAAATATGCTTTCTGGAACTTTTTTATTTTTTCTTATTTCAAAACTCCTTTTATGCTGGGTGTAGTGGTGCATGTCTGTAATCCCAGCATCTTGGGAGGCTAAGCCAGTGAGAACCAAGTTCAAAAACAGCCTCAGCAACTTAGTGAGGCCCTTAACAACTTAATGAGACCCTGTCTCAAAATAAAAAACAAAAAGGACGGGTGATGTAGCTCAAAGGCAAAGTGTCCCTGGGTTCAATCCTTGGTTCAACAGTGTCCCTGCTTTTCCTTGTACTAGGAAAAAAAAAAAAAAAAAGAATAAAATATAAACTTTGGTATCTTTGTGGTTTCCTATAATTCTTTTAGAATTTATTCATTATTTTTATTTATTTTTTTACTTTATATGCATTTTGGTAACAATCTTAGTTACCCAGAGGGGTGGATTTTGTTACTGCCCCTTTGCATTTGGGGCAACTGAAGTTCAAGATCATACAGCTGTTAGAAGGCTTGAGCTGGAATTCATATGTAGGCATTTACAAAATCTTGCTTTTCACACATCTTAGGCCAGGGAGCAGATAATGGCATTACTTTTTTTTGTCATATTTAATTTATTTATTTGTTCTATTTAGGATTACATGATAACAGAGTGTGATCTGATTCATTGTACACAGAGGATAACATTTTGTTTCTCTGGTTGTAAGTGATATAGAATCACAACATACATGCAGTCATACATAAAGTTATGGTTATGATGACCATCATATTCCACCACCTTTACTGTCCCCATGCCCCCTCCCCCCTTACATCCCTGCGAATAGAGTTCCTTCATTGTTCCCATGTCCTTCCCAACATTATGGATCAGCATCCACTTATCAACAAGTACATTCAGCATTTGGTTTTCTGAGATTGGCTTACTTCACTTAGCATGATATTCTTCAACTCCATCCATTTACCTGCAAATGCCATAATTTTATTCTCTCTTATTGCTGAGTAATATTCCATTGTGTATATATACCACAATTTCTTTATTCATTCATCTATCAACAGGCATCTAGGCTGGTTCCACAGTTTAGCTATTGTGAATTAAACTGCTATAAACACTGAAGTGGCTGCATCACTGTGCCATGCTGTTTTTAAGTCTTCTGGGTATAGACCAAGGAGAGGGATAGCAGGCTCAAATG
The DNA here is from genome assembly GCA_028644305.1 of Xerus rutilus. NCBI lineage: Eukaryota > Metazoa > Chordata > Mammalia > Rodentia > Sciuridae > Xerus > Xerus rutilus. The sequence goes on along the minus strand of CM053407.1, from coordinate 26,339,057 downwards.
GTGGTTCCATTCCAAGTTTTCTAAGGAATCTCCATACTGCTTTCCAGACTGGTTGTACCAATTTGCAGTTCCACCAGCAATGTATGAGTGTGCCTTTTTTCCCACAACCTCGCCAACACTTACTGTTGCTTGTATTCTCGATAATTGCCATTTTGACTGGTGTGAGATGAAATCTTAGGGTAGTTTTGATTTGCATTTCTCTGATTGCTAGAGATGTTGAACATTTTTTCATATGTTTGTTGATCGATTGTATATCTTCTTCTGTGAAGTTTGTGTTCAGCTCTTTGGCCCATTTATTGATTGGTTGTTAGTTTTTTTGGTGATAAGTGTTTTGAGTTCTTTATATATCCTGGAGATTAGTGCTCTATCAGATGTGTGTGTGGCAAAGATTGTTCCCAGGATGTTGGCTCTCTGTTCACTTCATTGATTATTTCTTTTGCTGAGAAGAAGCTTTTTAGTTTGAATCCATTCCATATGTTGATTCTTCATTATTTTTATTCTTTTGTCTATTTGTTCCACTAATTGGGTAATTTCAAATGTTCCACCTTCAAGCTCATTGACTATCTGCTCTGATTGAATGAGTATGCTGATGAAGATTTTTATTTTTTAATTAATACTTTGTATTCTTCATCTCTAATATTTCTGTTTTATTTTTCTATTGTTTTGTAAAAATTCTTGCATTATTTGTATATTGTTTTCAAAATTTCATTTAACTTTCATCTGAATGTCTTCTACTTAGCTGATCATCTTTAGGAAAAATATTCTGAATT
>CM053407.1:26299923-26337787 GCA_028644305.1 Xerus rutilus | reverse complement strand
TATTTCTTGTCATACATTTCTAATGTATGTTATATGCTAAATGTATTGCTTATTTTAATAAACAGCAACAATAAGAGTCATTGAGGATTACTCAGATGTAAAAAACATGCTAATGGCCAAAATAAGTTGGTTTGAATTTAAATCTGAGAAATAATACTAACTTTTGCTTCTTTGATTTTTTGATGGCTGCTCTGCCTCCTCTTGTGAAATAAATGCGCACCTGGCCTGTTTGACCATACTGTATTTTATAACCACCAAAAACTGTAAAACTATCTGAATTCTATATCAATAATAATGTTTTGACACTATTTGCTTTAAATGTCACCTTACTTTAATAATGCTTATTCCACAAAACCAATTTAAAAGACTAAAAACTTTCCAGATAATTTACAGTTTACATGTTAGAAATATAATTCAATTGGGCCGAAGAAAGGCAGTTTGAAGTACAAGCTTAAAGAGGGTGTTTTCTTAGTGGACTTCTTCTCGAAGATGCAAAGAGACAGTCAGATTAATGCAATTCACACAGGCTCGAGTCAGTTTATCTGCTGATAGATTATCATCTGTGAAGACCTCCTCCTGCAGGTTGCCTATCAGGAACACACTGTATGCTGAAGCTCACACAGGGCCATTGTCAGATCTGGCTCCACTGCAGTATAAATTTGCTGAGTATTTCATTTCTACCAGAGCAATTCCTTAATGGCTCACATATTGAGATTAAGTTTTCAAAAAAAATTTCTAGGGACACCTTTATGGTAGCAGGTCTATGAACTATTAAATGGTCATGGGCTTTGTGTAATTTTTGCAAGTATGTTACTAATTTACATACACAAGAAGGTAGAGGCAAAGGATAATAATCTTTTTTTTTTTTTTTTTTGGTACCAGGGATTGAAGTCAGGGGCACTCGACCACTGAGTCACATCCCCAGTCCTGTTTTGTGTTTTATGTAGAGACAGGGTCTCACTGAGTTGCTTAGCACCTCGCCGTTGCTGAGGCTGGCTTTGAACTTGCAATTCTCCTGTCTCATCCTCCCAAAGTGCTGGGATTACAGGCTTGTGCCACTGCGCCTGGCATGGGATAATAATCTTAATAAAGATAAAACAGGAATGATTTAGAGTTATTGGATGCCTTCTATGTACCAGTTGTAAGGAGAAAAACAGTTTCCCTCTACTTTTAAAATCTATGGCTAGGGTCTGTGAATTGAACTGACAAAAGTTGGATTAGCAAGAGAAAAGCATATGAATTTTATTTAACATTTTTATATACATGTGAAAGCCTTAATAGGAATAATGAAGACCCAAGGAAGCATTTAATGCTACGAATTTGTGTAAATTTTTAACTAAAAATAATAAATTACATAGAAGTAACAGAAGAAAAGTGATTTATGCTTCTAGGGGCAGTTATTTATTGGAAGTGCTTAGGACATATTTGGGGGAAACTAATGAAAGATAAGAGTTATGTTTGTATTCATCCATTGCAGCATCCACTGTCTTCAGTGATATGAATATTCTCTTTTTCCTAGTACAGGGGTGGTACCCTGTACATGAGCAATTTTATGGCTTTGGGAAGGTCAAATAGACCTTCCTACATCTGCTGTTTCTCAGTCATCTTTAGTTCAAAATAACCAAAATGCCAAAGTGGCATATTTTAGGATGGCGTGTTGTGAATACTTCATTTTCCCTGCCTAAAACATCACACAAGTTTATTATAACAAATGCTGAATTAGTGGCTGTAGCTGAGCATTAAGAGATCTGCAAAGGGAGGGAAGAATGTACACTAGAAATAAAATAGTTCACTGAAAAGAACATATCAAAGCACATTTCCCCATATCCTGTTTTCCCTATATCTCTCAACTCTAGGAATGGGTCAGCGCAATAAAATGGCTGAGTCTCACTTGTTTGGTGGGTGTTGTTGATATTTTCTGTTCAAAGGAAGGTAAAAATTAGTCACCTTGTCTTATATGATTCATAAAGAAGCAGCATTTTTCACTAGCAATTACATAAACTTCTTGTTGGGCAGTCATATATCTAGGATGCAAAACTTTTGGAGTTCAATAGCGGCTAAACTATTTAATCCTGATTGGTGTGCTTCATGCATTTTCAAAGTGGTACTGAATTGTCAAATTCCAAAACTTTGGAATAAGATCTTCAATACTGAGAATCACTTGGAGAAGCAACATGCAAGTAAGTTTCTTTGCAGTCTCATCTGCTTATGTTCCATGGCTTTATTAATGAAAGAGCCTGAGTTGGAGTATCTGGTGACAGAAGGAGCTAGGTATCTAGTCCCCATTGCCCTGACCATTTAGGTAGGAACACTTCATATAGCTTGTTGTCACTTGGTAAGTAGATCAGAGTTATTTCCTGGACAGAGGAGAGAGAAAAGTTCAGTTCCCCAGGTCCAGTCTTATAAACTTCGTCATTGGTCATGTGGCATCTTCATACCTCTATTTTCCATGTGCCTCTGTCCATCAGTAAGAGGAGCACCTGTTGTGAAATATTTGACACCAGAGGCCTGAAGTCTGATCTTCACAACTGACCTGACAGTCGAGATTTTTGTTCTACCAATGTAAAAGTTTTAAATTCTGTAGCATAATCAGGGGAGCAGCAGAGCCACCCCGTGTCATGAAAGAGTGGCCTGTGAACCAGATAAAACATTTGGAGAATTAGTGAAAGTTTTTGCCACCAAATGTGACACTGGAAGCACTTGTGACCTCTGTGCATGGTTTGAGGTACAATCATAGCATTTGATTGCAATATTATCTTGGTTTATTAATTAGGAAGCATCCAGTATCATATTTGTGTTCAATATAAAGGGAAGAATTCCCTTTGGATGTCTTTATCTGACTAAGGGGCAGTCTTGAACGTTCATAAAGGTCTTTCTTGGCCTGATGACCTCTCCAGAAGGACAGGCAGAGTGATGTTTTTCTGGTCATGGATACCCTACCTTTTCATGTGTCCATCTTCACAGTGGGTCCACCACATGCTGTCACTGGTAGAAATAAGAACTTGTTCAGGTATTTCTACTCTAATCAGATGTTGACATCACCAGTAATAAGATCGATTAGGTAACAAGGCCAGTATTTGGAAAACTGGTGTAAGGGTGGTGTCAAGTTTGTGCCTGACTTGCTAAGAAAACAGTAAGGCTGATAGGAGGCAGACAAGTTTGAGAGCCCATAGTGGAGGATCAGAGGGAGAGCAATTTAGATTGAGACAAGCAAGCTCCAGTCAACTTTTCAATAAGTGGGAAAAAGTGGAAGATTTTATTTAAAAAGTATTTTTTTCTTTTTTCAGGGAATAAAAGAGTCTTAAAAGGAGAAAAAAGATGAAAGTAAAGTTTCTTGATCTGTGATCTTGGGAAAGCTGTCTACCTTGTGATGTCATCTGATTCCAGAGCCTTGGAATTGGCTTGGAAATCTATACTATGAGGTCACTGTGGGGATGGTTTTCTAGTTATCCTGTAAGGGATGATATGAGTCTAGCTTGGTGTGGATCATATGAGTCCAGAGGATTTTTCTTTTATTTTGATGGCAGTATAGGTGGTTAGCGGTACTTCATAAGGTTCTTCCTAGCAAGGTAACGGTATATACTTTCCTCTAAAAATCTGGTTGAAAACTTGACCTCTTGGTTGAAAGAGATGGCAAGGTTTGCTAGTCAGTGGAGGCCATTCCTTTTTGATGTAATGATAGACCACAGTATAAAAGTTAGTCCTCATGTACAGCAAATTATCTATCACATCATTCACTCAAGTCCCCATAAAGTTCACTCTATACAGAAATGAGAGGGTTAGAGATGCTGGTTGATATAGGATCAGAAAAATCTATTTCAAAAGAGGTTAATTTACATTTCCTACTTGGAGAAGTCCAAATTTTTATAAGGCCCAAAGGTAATGCTCTGGACCATTTAATTCTTGTTTCTTGACAGATATTTTCTCCCAAATCCTTTTTTTTTTTTTTTGGTACTGGAGATTGAACTCAGGGGCACTCAACCACTGAGCCTTATCCCCAGCCCTATTTTATGTTTTATGTAGAGACAGGGTCTCACTGAGTTGCTTAGCACCTCGCCGTTGCTGAGGCTGGCTTTGAACTCGCGATTCTCCTGTCTCAGCCTCCCTAAGTGCTGGGATTATAGAATTGTGCGACCGCGTCCGTCTCCAAATCCTTTTGTTCAGATTTTTACATGCTACTTGCCCTGATGATGAAGGATGACATAAGGTATGAAATTTTAAAGAGTGACGTAGAATTTTTGTGAACAAGTGGTTTAGTTTTGCTGAAAAAATGAGTTCCTTATTCTGCTTCCAACTGTAAAGGAATGATAAACTGAGAAATAATCTCAGCTGTTCATTTCTTTGCTACTGTCGTGGTGTCAACATCTAGTTGGATAGCATTCAGTTCATCCACCAAACATGAGGACAATCATTCAGTAGTGGGAACAGACTAAGGCTGGAGATAAACCTAGAATATCCACACAGAGTATCATAAGGGAAGTATGGCCATGGAGGATTCCTTTGGGTATATTAATCACTTCTAGAAATTTGGCAAAATTTATAAATGGTGCATTGGGAAATAATTTGGTCAAAAATTCTTTGAAAAATAGGACAGAACCATTTGTCTTTAGTCCCTAACTCTCCCTGAAACATATGTATGTCTCATCTGATGGCAGATTAAGTGCAAACTGAAAGATCACAAGAAAGTAGATTATAGGAAGTCTGTTTGGGCCACCATATAAACATTCTAGTAATTACTTGACAGTCTTATGTGTTCAGTTTTTTCAGACTGTGAGATGATCAATAATATCAGTTAGGAATACAAGAAATCTATAAACTGGGTGGAGAAAAAAAGGGAAGGGGTCCCTTTTCCACTATATATTTTTAACCTGTCAGCCCTTTTGTTCTCAAGAGACAGATGATCAGTGTCCTTGGTGTGAGCCAGACAGTGAACAAATAGCAATTTTAGCTGAGAGATGAGCAATTTGTAAAAGGGTAGCCATTATATGCCCAATGGCATATAATATACCAGAAGAGACTAAGAATCCAAAGGATTTCCAGATGATGTCGTTGGCATGAAAGAATTCAAAAGTATATCTAGAGTAGTATTAGTAGGGGAAGTTTTCCTTTTGGTCAGTGTGTACACTACAGTAAGAGCATAGGTTCACTAGATCCTTCAGGCAGAGATCCCAGAGACTGATGTAAGAATTTCCCTATTTGACGGCTCTTGTCAGATGTCCCTCGTATCTCAGCTGCAGCCTCTCAAGTAAGCAGGGTGTCCCAGCCAGTAATGCCTTATTCTTACTGCCAGCACTGAAGGAAAAAAGATTAACCTTCCTCTGGTCTCTGAAGTTTGATAGCTGGAGACTATGAATTGAACTGACATAACATAGATTAGCAGGAAGAAAGCAAGCAACTTTTATTTGGTATTTGTACATGTGCCAGTATCCTTCATAGGGAAACAACAACAAACAAGACCCAGAAAAGCTTTTAGGGCCAGTAGCTTATATATGTATTTAAACAAAGAATAATAAATTGTGGAGAAGGAAAAAAAAGGAAAAAGAGGTTTAATCTTTTAGAGGGAGTGATTTGTGGGAAAGTGACTAGGAGATATGTGGGGGAAAACAAGTGGAAAATAAGGGCTATTTTAGTAGGTTTGTTTGTACCAATCCATTTTAGCATCCACTCCCAATTTCCAGTGATAAGAGTATTCTCTTTGTAGTACTGGGAAGGTTTTTTGTACATGAGAAATGTCTTTGAGGAGGTCAAAGACCCATTCCTGCATCTGCTGTTGCTAAATCATCTTTAGTCCAAAATAAACAATATGCCACAGTAGCATATTTTAGGGTGGCATTTTCTGAATCCCTTCACAGGTATTTTTATAATTTTACAGTTGACCTATAAAATAACTTTATTTTCCACACTTTACAGTTAAAAAGCAAACAAGCACAAAATAAAAAAGCAACAACAAAACAAACAAACAAGAACCTCAAAACAAAACATAAATTACAGTGAAGCAGTCAAGTTAAACAGTTTGGGCAAGGTAACTTTGAGACTGACCCAGATTTTATGTCAGTTGGTCCTAATCTAGAAAATCAAATTATCTAGTGCAGTACTTTATACATTTATAGACATTACTTGAGGGATCTTCAGGTAGATAAGAACTCTCTTCTGATTGTTGAAGAGATTAAATTAAAGAGATTAAGTAACATACCTCAACCCAGTTAACTAGAAAGGGTTTGCTTTTGGGATGTAAAACTTAGGTTTCTCCGATGCCAAAGTTTTTGTGTAGCAAAGTTATTTGATTCATTCTACAGTAAAAATTAAATATTTTACTCTGTCACTCACTACACTCACATATAAATATATAATTTTGAAATTATGATATATAAATTTTAGTTTTCATCTGTAATTCCTGGTTCATGATTCCCTTCCCATAACAGGCCATGGAAAGTAGAATTTCTTTTTCTAAGGCAGGTCGTAGAAATGATAAGCATAGACTGACTTTCTGTCTTTGTGCTGGCTATAAATTCTCAGACCTACCCTTATCCAATAGTAGGTCATAAGCCCCTCCTCTTTCCAGAGGTGTCCTGTCCCATAGTATGGAGGAAGGCTATCCAGAGAGAAGAACAGAAGAGAAGATCAAGGCTGAAGCAGCATGTCCTGCTTGGTTTACTCACCCAGTTTGTTGGTATTAGACCACACTCTTATTGTCCAATCACATTTTGATACAGTTGTGTGTTCTTCAATCATGTCTACGCAATGAAGTCTCTGTAAAAACCCAGGACAGGGTTGGAGAGCTTCTGAGTAGCTGAATACACAGGAGTTCCTGGAGGGAGGTGTAGCAGAGAGGGTGCAGAAGCTCCACACCCTTTCACCCTGTGCATCTTTTTGTCTGTGTCCTTTCTAAGATCCAGCAAACATAAGTGTTTCCTTAGTTTTGTTGGCTGCTCAAGCAAAATAATTAAATAATTAAATCAGGGAGGAGGTTGTGGGAACCCCAATTTATAGCACAGGTAAAACAACCTGCAGCTTGTGACTACAGTCTGAGTGTAGGGGGTGTCTCACAGTCCCCAACCTATAAGATCTGATGCTATCTCCAAGTGGACTGTGTCAGAATTAAATTGGATTAGAAGCTACCCAGCTGGAATCTATTGCAGAATTAATTGCTTGTTGCAGGCAGAGAGAAGACTGCACACCTTTTGAGGTCACATACTTCTTGTGTGTTTGTTGTGGTGGGTGAGCAGAAGAAAAGTAGATACTTTGCTCTCCCAATACACAATAACTGACAGAAGAGATTTAGAGAATAATACCCTTGTTAAATACTATGGCACTTGGTGCTGCTTCCTCTTTTATTCCACTCTATTATTGTCTATTTTACTTATTTTTTAAAACAAAAAACTCATTACAGACAATTAAAGTGATCTTGTGGCTAATAGGTTGTGACCTTAAATTTGAGTAAAATGCTAGGTGTAGGCTTATAATCACTTTCTTGGATCACCCTGTTTGCAATTACCCTCCATTGTGTCTAAAATGTGTAGGACTAATGCAGTGACATTTAGGGTATGCTCTCAAAGTGCTCCTTCTAATTAGGCTTTGGCCAGAGATGGTCCCAAATGTGGAAGGACTGACTGAGCCTTCCTGTGGAAGGGTTTACTTCATTATTCTATTTTCCCTTCAGCACAGGCCTATGATATGTTCCAGAATGTTCCACAATTGTCTGAAACTCTGAATAGTACTCCATTCAAAATATACCAAGTTTTTACATGTATATATGATAAAGTTTAATTATAAACTAAGCATAGTAAGAGATTAACAGCAACTAATAATAGAACAGTTACAGTCATTTAAAACATACAAATTGTTTATTTCTGGAATTATCCATTTAATATTTTTGGACCATGGACAACTGAAACTATGGAAAGCTAAATTAAAAATATGAGAGGACTACTGTATAATTTTTACAGAGTTTCTACCAGTTGAGATTAATTGTGCTATATATGACTCTTTTCCCATCCCTCTTTTTTTGTTGTTGACCTACATTCTTTAAAGAAGACTTAGATTTTACAAGACATCTCTGCATTGCCTAATCAGGGCTTCTGGTAAATACTTCTGTGTGGTTCTTGGGTTAGGAATTCATCTAGAGATACTCCTAATCTAATCATGTACATTGGCTTTTATTGTTCCCAAAAGATCAGACAGAATTCTCCCCACACCTGTTACAGCTGCATTGTTATAACCTGGAGTAAATGCAAATGAACCATAATAAAAAAAGCAAGATTTAACTGTGTTAGTCCAAGGGAAATAACATTACGCTTTAGATTCACATATTTTTTATAGAAAATACTTCACAGGTATCATTTCACACATTATCACAGCATTCCTGGGAGTTAGAAAAATCTGTGTGTTGCCAATAGGTCTTTAAAAAGTTAAGTGATACTTAAAGTTTGAATAATTTGGGTCCTCCAGCTATTGCACAATGGAGATAAAGATGGAAATAAAGCCTCAGTCTATATTTATGGCTCCGATCTTCTCAATACCTTTAGGTATGTGTGTCATCAGCCTCCAGGTTCTCCTGGGCAGTTGGAAGACTCAGTTAAGAAAGAAGGGAAAAGGTGAAAAGTAAATGCGAGAAGAGGGAATAAGACATTGTGAAGAAAGAGTTGGAAAATGTTTTTAGTGCTGCATTGTGGTACAGATATCCAAAACGTGTACTACATGGCACCATAAGCTAAGGAGAATGGTGGCAATTGGGACTGTTCTGAAAGAATAGGATTAAATTAGAAAAAAAAAATCTTTAAAAGCTCTTTTAATTCTAACTTCTAAAATACATCTTCCATCTGGGCACGGTGGTGCATGCCTATGATCCCAGTGACTTGTAGGGCAGCAGGATCTCAAGTTGAGTGTGAGTCTGGGCAAGTTAGTGAGATCCTGCCTGAAATTGAAAAAAATAAAAACAAACTGAAGGACTGGGGATGCACTCCATAGCTCAGTGGTAGACAGACCCTGGGTTCAATCCCTAGTTCCAGAAATAAACACACACACACAAACAAAAACAAACAAATAAACAAAAATCTTCCATCTTTCTATCCATATAATAATATGAGGTTAAACGTATCTATTATTAATTCAGGATGATAATTGTCACTTTTTAAACTCCAAATCTTGAAAATGTTTAAAATACTAGTCTGAATGTTTATGCTCTCCCAAAATTCATGTGTTGAAACTTAATCCCCAATGTGGTAATATCAAGAGGTGGGGCCTCTTGGAAGTAATTAAGTCATGCGGCCTGAGAGTTCCTAAATAGGATTAGTACCTTGTATGAAAGAGGTGGGAGGAAACTTGCTTGTCCCTGTCATCATGTGACAGTGCTGTAAAAGTTCTATGGAAAAGAAGATTCTCCCCAGACATCAAATAAGCTGGCACTTCAATCTTGGAATCCAGTCGCAGCCTCTAGAACTGTAAGAAATAAATATCTGTTGTGTACAAACTACCTGGTCCATGATATGTTATTATGGCAGCCCAAAAGGACTAAGTCAGACAGGATAAACTGCATTTTGTCTAATAGATGACCTTGTGTTTTGATAGTAGATTAAAAACTATTTTGTAAAACTGTAGAAAAAAAATCATTTGGTTAATGTGTTCATAGATGGATACTTTCATTTATGCATCCATTCAATTAAAGAAATGATGGAACTCCTACTATGTACCAGGCACTTTCCTTGGAATTGGGCACACAATAGAGCTTACAGTCTATTGTAAATGGTGTTAAGAAAATAGGTATAATTTTTGTGAAAGCTTTGGTAAATTAAGAGTAGCTTTAGTGGTAATCAGAGTTAAAGGCTTCAATAGATCTGTTTGGAAAGCCTGCATGATTAGGAGCAATCCTTGAGAGATATATACCTAAGCTCAGAATGAAGACTAAAAAAGAAAAAAAATTGTTCAAAGAAATTTATGCAAGACATGCAAGGCAGGATCATGGTGGGAGAGACGTTCATTCATTTTATCCATAACCACCAAATCTTCCTTCCTCTAAGAACAGGAACTTTCATATTAATAATGAAAGATTTGAATTTTTATTTTCCTATAGATTCTGATTGAATATCTCGCTTAGACTCAGTTCTCATACATTCCTTAGAAGTGGACAAAGAGATGAATATACTGGGAAGACATTTGGTTGCTAAAGATTTTAGCCATTTTTCTTTTAAAGAGTGCATTCTTCAGGTAGATGTCCTAGCATACTTTTTAAAGAAGTTAAGTAATAAACTAGTGAAAACTCTAACAAAGATTTTTGAATCAGTTCTCTTTCCTAAGAAAAAATTTAGTGCTCCATTTATAAGCTAGTATGTCAATGGTCTCCAGGTACTTTATTTAAGAAGAAAATTACCTATTGTATTATCTTTAGAAGGTGAGTTCATGTATTTTTCTTATCTTCTGCATTGCTCAATGTATTCAATGACATTGAATGAGATTGGGTCCCTGTTGCCTTTGGACTAAGGTTTATGAGGTAGATATTTGCTGTTTGTGTTTGACTATAGTAGCCATTTATATCTTTAATATAATCTGAATTGTAAAAGATTTAGTAACCACAGCTTTGGCTCTTCTGAGAAATAAAAAGCAGACGTTATATGAATGGTCAAGGGAAGAGAAACAGTGGTTATTATTAATAGAGTTGTTAACTCAATGCCCATGCTTTGGTCTCTGTACTTTTGTGAACTTCACTGATGCAATGCACCAGTAGTAACAAGGGTGTTCGATATCCTTAAACTTGGATTTGACTTGGTACTAACCAAGTCATCAACGTTAGGCAGCTGAGCCATTGTGATCACTGAACTGATTTCATGTTTGTGATGGTAGGATGCTGGGTTCACTGACAAAGTCAAGTATCACCAGGGGTTCAGCAAGTCCCACTGCAGAGAGCATAGAAAAGCTATTGTGTTTATAACTAATGTTGTGAATTTAGAGGCCACTGGAGTCTTTAGTCTTCATTCAATTGCTTGGGCTGTTGTGTCTGGGTGTGTCAGCCTCATGGTTGGCTGTAGAAAACATACGTGTCTTCTGAATAATGCTTGAGTTGTGGCTACTGGATAATATGCTTCGGTTTTTGTTTGAACATCTTCCTTTTAAAGTGTCATCATGGCTGTAATTTTGAGTTTACCAGAAGGCAAAGTTCATCAAGTTAATTTAGTTCATTCACTCATTAATGCTTTTATATGCACAAGAGGGAGGACTGACAAAGATACCTTCCTTGACAGAACTTGACTCAGGCTCATCTTGCACCCCTTATGATTAGGTCTCAAACTCAGGACTTCTGTGTCCATCCTTGTAGAGTCCAGTTCTAGCAGAAATCCTGCTGTGTCAAGAGTCCCTGATCATCCATATTAGATTGCCATTGGAGGGGTAAGGGTAGTTTCTTCATTCTGTAACATCCCCAGGTGATAGCTTATCACACCTTGTCTTCAGCAAGCCAGAACCCCCACTTATCCCTCATATTTCATTTTAGTAACTCTCTATCCACTGACCCCCATCCTGCTCTGTTGGGTATGAATTCCCACTTTTTCTTATTGTAGCTGGAATTGAGCCCAGTTCTAAACTGAGATTCCATTTTTCCTATTGCAATAGTTTTTCTGAATAAAATCTGTTTTTACCACTTAATTAAAACACAGCTATGTTTCTTTTTGTTGTCTGTTTGTTTGTTTGTTATTATAGACCTATGGCTTCTGATTGGTGTGCTTTGATTTTTGTTTAAACATCTTCATTTCACAGTGTTACCATTGGCCGTAATTTGGGGTTCACTGAAATTCAAAGTACATTAAGTTCTTTAAGTTAACTCATTTAGTATTTGTCTGTTGAGTATCAACTGAGCTGCTCTGAAAGTTGAACAGTGACCTAATCTTATAATTAATTGTATATTGTATGCCTTCCTTCATAAACTCTGAGGTTTACAAAGATATTTTGGACCTAGAATGTTATTGGCATCTTTTTCAAAAGACTTACCTTCCAAGGGAGTACAATGAATAACTTTCTTATTTTCAAGAAAGTAACTTTGGTATTAATGATGCATACATTTTTAAAAACTGAAGTTTAAATATTTTGTAGCATGTTGATTTAATTTGCTTAAAAATTCAATTTTTAGATTCATGTTTAATCAGACTGTGGTTTTCTAGCTTCTCAGATGTAATATTTTCCAATTATATCATAGCAGAACAGGGTAAACTTATTGCATAAATTGAACATATATGAATTATGCTCTGTGTCCAATCACAGTCATTAAATAAAATTTGAAGCTTAGAGCTCTTCTTGAGGGATTTTATTATTTATTTTGTGCTTCTTTTTCTCCTTTCTTCTGTTCTTTCCCACATTAAGAAAAAGGATTCAGAAAGCAAGTGTTTTCCTATGATAATATATCAAGCATGGCTTTCTTTATCATTTTGAAAATACTAATTCTAATTGATTAGTTTTTTAAGGAGAAATTATTTTTACAGTAAATTCTGTCGTTTTTTAAAAAACAATTCATTCTTCACTTGTATTACACTGCAGAAATATGTCATTAACAAAATGTTGAGCAGTCAAAACAACTGCTATGGGTGCTTATTTTACCACTGGCCTCTTAAACTCATTTGAAATGCTAATAAAAATTTATAGCATTATGTTAATTTATCATCCTTGCTAATCTTCTCTGGCATAGGCATTTGAATTTGTTTAGATTAAAACAATAAACACACACACCACACACACACACACACACACACACACACACACTTGCTTGAGCACTCACTCCCAAGCACACTCACACAGGTTTCCCTTCCCATCATAAAGTAACATAGAAAAAGATTAAGTGTTTCTGTAATTGATTGGACAAAGGGCTGCCTTTTCTCATCCAACAGGTTAAATACTGCATAGCTAATAGTTTGGAGCAACTTCTGATCTACTGACATCTTAGAGGAAAACTGTCATTTTTACTTCATAAGTAAGTCATCCATTTTTCTTTCTACTGTTAGGGAACATCAGGTGTAGTTTTTTGGAAAAAGGATGAGAGCTTCTGTGATATGCCACATGTTTTCTTCAGGCAACCTCCTTTGTTTTTTTAAGTAGCATTTCTGGTATTTCATTGTGTCTGGTGGTGATTAGAAAGATTAAGGATTAGCAATTTCTTTAGCTTTGAGAACCTCCAGCCATTCAAAACATGTCTGAGAGACACTCAGAAAGTTAAGACAAAGGCAGAATAATAATAATAAAGGATGATGGGGAAGAAAGAGGAGTTGACAGAAAGGCACCTCCAATGTCACTAATTTCTCTTGTTGGATTGAGTTTATAATACCTATTTCTGGCCAAATTATTTATAAAATATTGTGGTTTAAGAAAAAATTTCCTAGAAAAGTTTTGCATAAACGGTTGAAAACACATGTAAATTTTTAAGAGAATAAACTTGCACATTTCCTGCTTTTGCTTTCATGCTGATCTCTTAAGGTTGTTCAAAATGCTTAGCTTGGATTCCCTGTAACTTATAACTGGAAGTGATGTCAACCTCCTTGTTGAAATTATGAACCAAGTACTTTGTACCAAATGTGATTAGTCTATAAGGATAATAAACGTGGGGCCTACTGCTTACATGGGATTTTGTTTTTATATTTCATTTTAAAGCATAACTCCCACCATATTTATAAAGTAATTTACATTAAAACTACCTTCAGTATCCTGAGAGGCTTCCTAAAGCTGAGGGCTATTTGTTCAGTATTATAACTGTACATTTGTCCTGGGGATATAAGAAAATGGGCATTGAAGAGGTTCCCTGTGAATGACTCAGACCTTGGGACTATTTCCTTTGCCCCTTGCTCCCTTTGGTAATGCTATACTTTGTAAGTTATAATCTTGTCTTAATCAACATTTGCCCATATTTCTGAAAATTTCCCTTTATGTACATAATTATAACAAAAGTTTATGATCGTTTTACTGGCAGGAAGGCGTGTCTGTATTCAGTTCTTAAGTTCACCGAGATAACAGATACATAGACTGGAAATACCAAAAGGATAGATTCTGGAGCCAGTGGCCTAACTGACTTCTTTATCTGTTCCTTATGATTCTCAGGGAGAAAGCACTTATTACAAAAATAAGTCATTTGTTGTAGAAAAGCAAAGCAAAGAATTAAGCCAAGAAATTTGGTCTTTTTTTCCCCTCTGTTCCCAATCTCAAAAATCTGACCCATCTCATAACATCATATTGTATACTTTAAATAATACAATAAAATTTAATTGGAAAAAAATCCTAATCATCAATTCTTTTTTCATAAAAACACCATCTCCTCATATAAGCATTCCGATGATTATTCTTTTCCTGAAGAAGGTAGACAGTTTGTTCTTGCAAACTAATTTTTAGCATTAGATTTTGTTTTGTTTCCAGTTCTTATTTGAGAAAGTGTATGGCAACTAGATGAAGGAAGATTAGATAAAAATATATAACGCATTCTCAGGAAATATGAATATTTTTCATATATCTGAATTTTCTTCAGCTCCTTAAGCATGTGCTTACATGTTTTGTGTGCATCAACTTAGAGTGTGCATTTTTTTACTTTAATTTACACAATATTTTAGGCAGATACCTTTGCATATTGCTTCACTAGCTTTATGTTGCTTTTCTAGCTGCACAAATTCTTTCAGTCTAAAGTATAGTATTTAAGCATTTCTTACCATTGAGTACTGAAATTACTTTTTGTATTTTCTCATTTTTTAGATTTACAATACAAAAAGATGAATGCTACATATGTAAGTATCTACACAGCTATATAATTATTATAAACTGCTTTTGGACTTCTTCAGACAAGACATTCCTGGTTCAGAGGATTTAACCAGCATGAGTTCCAGTGATAAAATTTCTATAGAAGAAGAGTTTAATCTTAATAGAGTTGCAAATGTATTCAATTCTTAAGCTTCCAAATGTATTTTGAAAAAAAAGTATTTTAAGGGGGTTCAAGCAGCTTACCGATGTTTTAAGAAGACATTGAAACCAGGCTACTTCTTGCCTTGAAACTGCAAGACAGGTGCAGTAGCTGGCTGGGCGTAGAAAGCAGGCTTTTGGACCAGTACCACTGTCGGGGTCTGGTGAATATCAGGACTTAGCTGGAGTACTTTAGAAACAATTATCCAAAAATTGGGCAAGGAGAACACTTAGGAGGCAACTCTAATAGATTTAAGTTGAATATAGGTCTTAGGATCTCAGTACAGAAATGCATGAGACAAGAAGTGATATAGATTCCATATATATGGGATATATAGATTCAGATTCCATACATATGTATATATACATATGTAATAGATATATACAAAATAAATATATCCTTAGGGATTGAACCAAGGCCTCACACATGCTAGGCAAATGCTCTATCATTGAACTACATTCCAAGCTGCGATTTTTAAACTAGTTTTGTGCATGGACCAAGTTTCATGGTTTTCACTTGTGGCTTGATATTGGTGCTCAAAACGTTTGGAATTTTGGAGCAGTTTGGATTTTGGATTTTTGGAGTAGGGATGTTCAGCCTGTGCTAGCAGATAGATAAGGTCAGATATTATCTGGGGTTAAATCAGTTCCAAGTAGATGAAGTTCTCTAGCAGATACTTTAAATAAAAAGAAGACACTATTGTATATCTAACTTCTAACTCTGTGCCCTGAAACTTTGAAGATTTATATTAAAGAGACATTACATCCAGTTGGCTTTCAAAGGAGAGAAGCGGCGATTGATTCATTTTTGAAGATTTCTATGGGTAGAGATCTTATCAAAAGTTTCATTCTTCCCTAAAAGTCCATGTTTTTATTTTTTTAATATCCAATGATTGTATGGAGTTGAGGTTTGAATGTTAATTTCCTAAGTTTGGCGTTTGCTCCTTCCCTGAGACACAGGACAGCTAATCCTTTATTTCATTTCCTCTTCCCACTCCTTGACATTCAGCTATTGGTATAGGTAGTTAATAATTGATTTTTTTTGTAATATTACTTTAAAGATTTTCTGAGTCTTTGCCCTGAATAAGGAAGTTTATAAAGGTTTAGATTGTGAAGATCTTTAGCTACTCTCCCATTCTAAACATGAGGGAAAAAATTATAATCTTAAAACATGACACTAATCATAGTTTTAAGATTATGACTATGGTGTTATTTTTTAAAAATATTTTTATGAATGGAAAAGTGATCTGCTATGTAAGGAGAATGTTCTTGGCAACATAATTCTCATTGTTTCTTCACGTAGTAGTATACTACTAATCTCTTTAAAGAGACCCTACTTCCCTCCTCAAACTAAAATATTTTCTTTAAAACAAAACATTTAAATATGTCTTCTTAGGTTGGGAGTATGGTCCAGTGGTAGAGCACTTGCCTAGCATGTGAAAGGCTCTGGATTCAATCTCTAGCACCACAAAATAATGAATAAATAAAAAAATTTTAAAATTTATAAATGAATAAACTAACTGTATTCTTGTAGGTAATTTTTTGCAAATATCAAGGGATGGATAATGCATAATTTCTTGTCCTTGCCTCAGACTATTTTAATGTACCACAAAATTTGTCTATAGCACTTCACTTTGTGTCAATAAGAATGACACAATCTTGCTTATCAAACACTATTAAAAAGCCAGTATTCACATCTTGTTTTTATTAAAATAGGCTAAAACCAATTCTTTTAGTAAAAGATACAGAATGCTAAAATGTTTTAATAACTTAAACATAAGAGAGTACTTTACTGTAAGATTTTGATCTATCAAAATCTTCCAAAGAGTACATCAATTTGTCATTTGGTAGGAGTTTTTGGTTGATTTAATAGTTTTAAACACACTTTTGGTTTATTTCTTCTGGCAAAAGTGGATTTTCTCTATTTCCTTTCTGTCCTTAAAAAAATAAAAAGAAGAAAGAAAAAGAATTAGGAAAATATGAAATTTTATAATTTTATGAGAGATTCTTTTCAATATTTGGAAAACCACTATAAAGTGGTCTGTCAAGATGCAATAAATAAGAATGAGATTTGACTTGGAATCTATATTTATTCAATAGACTTTGCTTGGTCCAGCATTCTGAACACCTGGAATGGCAAAAGGAAAAATAATTATATTGACCACTCTGCAGGCTCTGTCATGATTTGGGAAGATGAGACAAATGTTAACTATTATAGAATTTGGATCACACACAAGTGAAAATCATTTTATTGATTTAAATAAAATAGTTTGTCTTCTATTTTCTAAAAAGGAATTCAACTGTTTTCACATAAAGTTGAGAACCTGGTAAAGCTTGCCATCTTGGATACAGTAATGTACCTTAATAGAATATATCATATTTCTCTCTTTTCTCACTTGTAGATGATGCAACTTTCAAAACATTGCTGAAACATGAAACAAGAATATTTAAATATAACATAATTATTATACCTCTTTACCCATCAAAGTGGCCTCATTCCACTATATTTCTTCTGTGCTCACATCTTGCATCAAAGATTGGATAAACCAAAGTGTGGAAGAAGACATCAGTGTTTTTCATAGTCATTATTCTGCAATGGGAGTGCTAACTTTTAATCATCTATTTTTTGGGAGCTTTGTTGAGTCCAATGGAGCATCCCGTACAGTGTTCATCTCCCTTCTGATTCCATGTTGCCTGACTCTGGATTTTAGTGCTCCCCCTCTTATTCCAAATATGCCTTTCCTCTGGGTCTGGAATGCTCCAACTGAAGCTTGTACTGGAAAGTTTGATGAGCCGCTAGATATGAGCCTCTTCTCTTTAGTAGGAAGTCCCAAGAAAGGTATCACAGGGCAAGGTATTACAATATTTTATACGGACAGACTTGGCTACTATCCACACATAGATAAGACAGACACAAGTGTGCATGGAGGCATCCCCCAGTTGGGGTCCCTACAAAAGCATTTGGAAAAAGCTAGGAAAGATATTTTGTTTTATATGCCAGTAGACAACATGGGCTTGGCTGTCATTGACTGGGAAGACTGGAGGCCCATCTGGGAAAGAAACTGGTCACCTAAAACTATTTATAGGAAAAAGTCTATAGAGTTGGTTCAGCAACAAAATTTACGACTTAATGTCACAGAAGCCACTAAGGTCGCCAAAAAAGAGTTTGAAACAGCAGGAAGGAGATTCATGGAAGAGACTTTGAAACTGGCCAAATCACTTCGACCAAATCACTTCTGGGGTTTTTATCTTTTCCCTGATTGTTACAACCATAACTACAAAAAATCGCATTACACTGGAGTTTGCCCTGACATAGAAAAGAAAAGGAATGATGATCTGCACTGGTTGTGGAAGGAAAGCACTGCCCTTTACCCATCCATTTATTTGAACAGCAACTTGCAGTCATCCTCACAAGCAGCACTCTTCGCGCGTCATCGTGTACAGGAAGCCATTAGGGTTTCTAAAATGATTAATGCTAAAAGCCCACTTCCGGTTTTTGTATATACCCGCCTGGTTTTTACTGATCTTACTTTACAGTTCCTTTCTCAGGTAAGTAAACAAAGTAGCACAACCATGAAACAGTGTCCATAAATGATGTGTAGTGAGATTTAGTAGCATTTTTGAGGGAAGTGAAGTCTAGCTTCTAATGTCATTTAGTCATGGGCACAAGAGTAGTCTGATGTCACCATATGAAGGCAGAATGAGAATATTTTCCATCTTTAATGTCATTATGTAAGCTCTCGGCAACCGTGGAGCGTTAGGTGGTATACACAATATACAAGCTCCATCTCCAGCTCCATCTCAGTAGAAGTAATTAAGACAAGAAGTCTCTACATTTTTTTTAATAATAGGGAAGTGATGGGAAGAGATACATAGTGGAGAAATATTTAAATAACTATTGTCGAAGCAGCATGCTCAGCTTTGAGGTTATTGTCCTGTGCGTAACACTCTCATTTTTTTTCTTCTCTGCTACCTCTTTCTATCACTTTCCTCAGGTTGACCTTGTGAATACAATTGGTGAGACTATTGCTCTGGGAGCCTCTGGAATGGTAATATGGGGAACTCTTAGTTTAGCACGGAGTATGGTAAGTTGAACTGGTAGGAAACATGAAAATATTTCTAATTTTAATGCTTTGGAGAATTGTTTTGTGTTAAGTAAGGAAATTAGTGTTATGCTTGGCATATAGTAGTAGTTGCTCAGAATATATGCTGACTTGAACTATATTGCATTTGTTTGATTAGGGTTATAAGGCAGAAAACATTGTACCTGAGATATCAGAAATTAAGTGAGATTAATTGAAATTCTTTTAAGCTACATGGCTTGTAAGTAGCAAAAACAAAACTGTGATCTCAGTTTTCAACATGGAGTTTGGTGTCAGTAGATGTGGGTCTATTTTCGTTCTTGTTCAATTCTCCCTATCAGGTCTTTGTCCCTTCTTCAATCTTTGTGACTTAATAAAAGAGTAAAGCTATATATGTGGACACTGCTAAATTGGAGTCAAACTTTTCCTTCTTTGATGGATGTGGAAATACTAGTGATGAATTTCCCATGGAAAATGTCACATGCAGCTCATGGCCTGAGATCTTGTCCTAGGACCTGTGGAATATAGACGTTATACTCTAAGACCAGTATTATGTCTGTCTCTTGTCCTTTAGATAGACTGACAATATTCTTACTTTGTTTAAAAGTACAGTAACATTTGTAAAATTGTTTTAAGGTAGTCTCAGAACTTTTACCTATTTTATATAATTATATTATCTACAGTTTGATCTCTAATGAGAAAGAAGAAACAAAATAGAAATTCAGGGAAAGATATGTCTCTAGGTAACACCTTTTATATGTGAGAATATTATCTTAAAATTGTAATTCTCCTAAGTATATTCTCAACTGTTATTATTATTTTTTTCCAATCCATGAACCCCTTTCTCAAGGATACTATTCATTCTGTCATGGAACCGTTCATGCACACTCCACATAACTGCCTTAGGAAAAAAAACAACAGAACTCCACCCTTACTCTGATGAGTAATGAATCAGATGATGTGACATACTATAATAAGTAGGATGATGTGACATACTACTTAAGTGTTACACTTGTTTTCTAATGTCACTTTAATCTTAGATTCATATTCTTTTACCATGCCTCTTTTATTAAGACCCTGTCTCAAAATTAAAAAGAAAAAGGGCTGGGGATATTGCTTAGTAGTAGAGTATCTCTGGTTGTATCCTAAGATTAAAGAAATAATCATTCAGGGATAGTCCTTCAAATTTAATATGACTATTTAATTTATTCACTATTTAATGGCACTGTCTCAACATTGTCCCTTATAGACACTGTTCTATACATTTCTGCCACTTTTCCCAATTCATGATCATTTTGAATGTTAGTACTATCATTACTTCCCCTTTTTTGCATTTATAATCAGTAGACACACAGATCATTTTCTTGTTTCCTCTGATTCATTAAGAATTTGAGAAACTGGTAATTGTAAATTTAATTGCTGTTGCCAGAACTGAACCAAAATAAGAGTTACGTAAACTATTTCCTTCCATTCCTTTTCACTAAACCTGGTGTTGTGATAGAGCCAACTCTACTGGTCCCAGCTTGTGACACTTGATTGTAAAATAGAAATTTTGTGATCCAGTTGTTAAACACTGTCACTATTAAAAATTAAATTATACAAACTTACAATAAAGTAAATTGTTTTAAAAACAAAGGTATTCAAGATGTACTGATTAGTACATTAATAATACATGCTTTGAGGTGATTTATATTTATTAGAAATATATCTTTCACATCTATGTAAATGGACTTAATATGCAATGGTTGTTACCTCATAATGCACACCATACTGTGTAATGGTGGTGTATTCAATTCCCAGTTCTGCATTCGGTGGTATCAGATTGGCAACTTGAAATTGACCATCGTAGGAGTATCTACACCACGACAAATATTCAAATGCTGTAAATTAGTCCTTATTAATTAAAGTCAGTTTTATAACTATACATCTTATTTAGGCTAATGAGTTTCAAATTATTCTCATCTTTTTACCCCTCTTTTATCTAACCTTTATCTTTGTGGATTTGAGGAAGCAACTGCAATGTCACCTGAACTTGGCTTAAATTCTTCTATGTCCTTGGTACTGGGAATATAATGTTGAAGAATATTAAAAAGTCCATGCACACTTAGAGTTTATGAATGCTTTAGAAAAATACATTAATAAAAATATTTAATATGATAAATACTGTACAAGGAATATAGAGATATGAATTACTATATCTAATTATATAAATATAATAAAGGTACTGTCTAATTATAGCACTATCAGAAGGACAAGATGGAGTCAACCATGGTAAAAACCAGGTGAAAGAGCCTTCCAAGCAGAGGGAACAGTAGTGTGGTTTGAAATAAACCTGATATGCTAGTGAAACAACCACTGTGTTGAAGGAGAGTGAATGGGGAGAGTTGTTCAAAAGGAAGGGAGGGTTACACTGTGACAGACTATATGAAGTCAAGAGAAGTTTTTATTCTAAACTCCAAGCAAAGCCATTGGAGAGTTAGAAGACAGATGGTTTATTAGTGTTCTATTGTTTCCATAAAAGTTACAACAATACCTAATGGCTTAAACAACAGAAATGTATCACCTTTAAGTTTTGTAGGTGAAGAGTCCAACAGGGGTCCAAGGGCTAAAATTAGTGTCAGCAGTCTGTATTCCTTTCTAGGAGATTCCTCATTTGCTTATCTAGGTTTTTAGATGATTGCGTTACTGCAGTTTTAGCAATGAAATCTCCACCATCTGACAGGCCATTGGCTAATGGGCATTCCATCTTCTAGAATCCCCTACATTTTTCAGCTCCTGCTCCTTTTCTGCTGTCTTCAAAGTTAGCAGTAGTAGTTCGTTTCTCCTATACTTTGAATCTCTCCCCTTCTTCCATCTTATCTTTCTAACCCAGCTAGAATAATTTCTATACTTCAATAACTCATGTCATTAGGTTGAGCTCTTCCAGATAATTCAGGTTAATCTCCCCTTCCCAAGGTTCATTCACTCAATCATATCTACACGGTTTCTTTTCCAATGTACATTAACATCATTACATGTTGCGGGGTTAAGGTATAGCCATCTTTGAGAGACTATTATTACTCTAACAATAGATGGCATCAGCTCAAAGAAGGTAATGAGAAATAGGACAAGTGGGAGTGACCAGTACTCTTTTACTTGCCTGCCAGCATACCTCCACCATGCCCTGTGGTCTGCTGAAGGAAGAACAGAGCCAGTACAATCAATGAAACTGTTGAACATCAAAGTGACTATCTTTGATGTCTTTGAAAATGATGTCCAGATTTTAAAACATCTCAGTCTCAAGATAGATCATTTCAGCTATTCCTCATTTATACTCTGACAAATCTGTCTAAGAGCTGTCATTATTCACACATAATTTGACTCTATGTAACATTTAACCTAAAATGTTGAAAAAACATTTGAACCTGTTTAGTTATTTGGAAACTCTTTTCAGTGCTGTCTAAACTTGTCTAACAAATGTGATGCTTATTACATTTATTTATAATTTATTGAGGGTTAATTGAAAATATGTTAGGCCCTGTGTTAAGAACTCATATACATCTTTTCATCTTCAAAATGACTCTTTTGGATAGGTTCCCAAATTACCTTATTTTATAGGTAATGAAACTGGAGCATAAAGCATAACCAAATTAACTAATCAAGGTCACCAAGAAAGAAAACTAAGAAGGCTTGAGAATCCCTAAATTCATAAAGCTGTCATTGATGAAACTGGAACTCCAGTCAGGGCAAATGAACCCCAGGGCAGATATTCTAACAGCTGTACATTTCTATCTCCTTGATTAATTTATGAATTATTGAGGAAGATCAAGTCTTGGATGTGTTAAACCTCAACAGATCAATTATTCATTGGCATGAAATGGCATGTGAATGTTACAAAAAAATAGTGAAAATAATCTTGTTTTATAAGGTAAAAAGATAAAATATATCCTGTTTTGGTGTGTAGTTTGCTTTTTCTTAAAAAAATACTTAATGCAGTGAATTAATTCATATGTGAACTAACTTATGCCTTGATATTGTCTTATAATTTTACAGAAGTCTTGCTTGAACCTACAAGATTACATGAAGATTACACTGAATCCTTACTTAATTAATGTAACCTTAGCAGCCAAAATGTGTAGCCAAGTGCTTTGCAAGGAGAAAGGGGTGTGTGTTAGGAAAAACTGGAATTCAGACGACTATCTTCATCTCAATCCAAGTAACCTTGCTATTCAAATTGGGCAAAATGGAAAGTACATAATACATGGGAAACCCACACTTGAAGACCTGCAGCATTTTTCTGAAAAATTTCGTTGCAGCTGTTACACTGACTTGAATTGTGAGCAGAAACCTGATTTAGAAACAATTAAGGCTATTAATGTGTGTGCTGTTGAAGACGTTTGTATAGATATCTCGCTAAACCCAGAGTCCAGCAATCAGGCTGACCGTTTGGAACAGAACTCTCCTTCCAAAACTGAGAAGGGTGAGAGTGGGGAGAGTGGGGAGAGCGGGGAGAGCGGGGAGAGTGGGGAGAATGGGGCGAGCGGGGAGAGCGGGGACAACAGTGAGTCCTTCGTCACATCCTCTGCCACAATGTCTCCTCGGGTTCCTAGGAACGACGTCAGTGGAGGACTCTTAATTCTATACATGTATTCACAGCATTTGAAATATTTGGCATAGGCTCATGGAAACTAAAAAATGCAAGATTGGATGTCATCTTACAAAAAAGAGTTCTGCTTTGAATTTCAAGAGCAAAAGGTCTATTTTTCTATCAAAGACTGATTGCAAATTCTATAAATCTTGAAGTATTAATGTTATTCTGAGAACAGTGAAGATTTGAATAAAGCCAAGTTACTGTAAATAAATGTCTCTATGAGTAGTTTGTAATTTGTAAAAAAAAGTCAAAATAAAGTAAAATATTAATAATCATAACAACTAAATAAATAAATAATCCAAATAATAAATAATAAATAAGCAATAATTGATAATTACTAATAAATGAATAATAAATAAAAAGTCAAGAAAATGTTAAGGTGTATCTTTTAAAACATAAAAGATTCCATGTGTACCAATCTCACAGAACTATGGTTTTTAGCTCTTTCCTCTTAGAAATGTATTCTTAATATATTTTATGGAAAGGTAAACTTTAGAAAATAATTTCCCTATTTTTGCACAGAACATCTTCAGAATTCATATTTATAAAAATATTCTAATTTTCTTTTCACTCTTGATTGTCATATCTTTGGCATTCATATCCTTCAAAGAACATTTATGCAGTGCTCACTCTCTGCCAGGTTTGGCACGAAGTGTCACAGATGCAAGATGAAGTGGCATGCTTCTTGCCAGCTGAGTTTATTTTGTTTGAAGAAGGCAGAAATTGAATGTGGAAAATGATTACATAGTGTGTTGTCAATGCTATCATAAGTGTAGCATGCTCTGGCATGCAAATAAGAATTTGGGCATATCAGAGCTTCCTGAGAAGAGGTAGTGTGTAAGTTGCCTTAGGCTTAAACAGCTATTAGGAAGTCTGAGACAGAAGGATCTTTAGAATGGAACATTGAGTGTGGCAAGGAGTTGTCTAAAGCAGATGATGGCCAAATGATGAAGGCTTTTGTGAACCATATTGAAGAAGCTAGGATTTTACAATGAAGATAACATCAATCTTTAGACCTGCCCAATTTTCTCCACTCCTATCACCTGCTCTAGAGTAAAATCAGGAGGACAGATATTTGTTCTGTTTTGCTTACAACTGTACCTACACTGTGATGAACAGTACCTGGCTCTTAGGAGGTGCTGATTACTTAGTTGTTGAAGAAATTAAAGCCAGTGGGGACTCACTAAAAGATTTTAAACTTGA
This sequence comes from Xerus rutilus, assembly GCA_028644305.1. Lineage (NCBI taxonomy): Eukaryota > Metazoa > Chordata > Mammalia > Rodentia > Sciuridae > Xerus > Xerus rutilus. Next base: position 26,312,959 of record CM053407.1, on the reverse strand, counting down.
GAATGGTCATGACCACTTTTCACAAGTTGAGAACTCTTGGACCAATGCTGTCCTCAGAGTTTCTCAGCTATATCCCTCGTTCTCCACTGTAATTATGAATCTACTGCCAAAGCTTTGTTTTCATAAGTTAGTTGCAAAAAGAAACAACTTGATAATGACCTGGGTAAGACATTTAATGACTATCAGAGTAAACACCAATCAGGACTTAGAAAAAAGAAGGAAGCAAGTCCAATTGGAGAGGGAATGGATTTTGGAATTGTTTTAGCTTTTTTTTTTTTTTTTTTTTCACTATGACCAAAAGACCTGACAAGAATAATTAGAGGAGAAAAAATGCATTTGGCTCACCATTTGAGTGTCAGTTCATAGATAGCTGACTCCATTTTTCTGGGTCCAAGGTGAGGCAAAACATGATGGAATGTGTGGCAGAGGAAAGCAACTCAGGACATGCAACAAGGAAGCACAGAGAGTTCCACACATCAGAGACAAAATACAAAGCCCAGAGGCATACCACCACCGACTGACCCACCTGTAGTCAGTCACTCCACACCTGCCTACAGTTACTAACCAGTTAATACCTATCAGAGGATTAATGCACTGGTTACGTTAAGGATCTCATAACCCAATCATTTCAAACTTCTAAGCTTCCTTGCACTGTCTCACACATGAGTTTTTGGGGGACACCTATATCTAAACCATCACAGGAATTGAACAATTTTACTGGAAAATTCTAACTTCTAGGTATTTGAGCCTATGAGAGTTAACCCAGCTCAGCTTTTGTTTAAAGAAAAGGACAATAAAATATACCTTTTAGGGTTCTTGAGATAGATATTGTATATGAAAATAGTTGGCCTCAGAAATAACTCAACACATATGTGTGGGGAAAAGGGAATGCATACCTTTCATGACCAATAATTCCGTGACGATTTATATGTTAACTGAAATGAGCAATATTTTCATTTTAAAGTGTGATTTTTAGACTAATTGATAGGAAAAACTCTTGCTGAAATGTTAATCTTGGAAAGTCCTTACTAAACTACTCCACCTAGTAAATATTGCTGCAATTTTGCATGAATTCTCAACCCTGGGGTCAAGATTCATCCTATTCCAAGCCTCAACAGTTTGCCTACCAGTATTTTACAGTCTAGAGAACATGGACTCATATCCTCTGTTTCACTTTTAAAACTGCAGGATTGTTTCATCACAATCATTGCACAAGGTCCTAACATTTTGATGGAATTAAATTTTGACCTGAAGTGGTGAAGTGTTTGAAAGTGAAATACCAGCAATAAAGCTCATCAATAAAATTTAGACAACCTGTATATTTTTCTTTTCTCCTCTGCTTACAATAGACAGACAGATAAAGAAGTAAGGAGAGAAAGAAGAAAACAAAAGCTTTCTCTGGTTCCATTGAGGACACTAATTTGTACCTGTTGAAAGAAACTTCTGAGTTGACCATGATTAGTTTTCAACCTCTTGTTAAAGCCCAGAGCGGTTGTACTTGAATACATGGTCTGAACAGCACAGATGTCACTGCTGCTTTCTCCCTCTCCTTTGCCTCTGACATCCTCTTAGAAACAAAAAGAGGTGAAGCTACAAAGCAGTGGCACTGTTTGGGATGTGCCAAATCCATCTTCTTTTCGGTACTATCCGTTTATGGTACACTCATAGGCATTAATATCTTAAACTCTTTGAGGCATTCAGTTTCCTGTGAGATAAAGAGAATTGTTTAACTTGCTACAGCACTTGTTTCTTTATGTTTAAGTTTTAATATCTGAGTTGAAAGAGTTGCAAAAGCAATGTAAAAATGATTTGGCCGTGTGCAGAGGCACATGCCTATAATCACAGCAGCTCGGGAGGCTGAGGCAGGAGGATCACGAATTCAGACTCAGCCTCAGCAAAAGTGAGGCACTAAGCAACTCAGTGAGTCCTGTCTCTAAATAAAATATAAAATAGGGCTGCGGATGTGGGTCAGTGGTTGAGTGCCCCTGAGTTCAGTCCCTAGTACTCACTCACTCCCTCAAAAATTTTTTTGAATTATTATTATATATTTTAAACTCTAACAATTTTTTAACAGTTGAAATACTTGTGTAGTCTTTTGTATTATGTTAGTCTCAAATCTTTTTATTCATATAAAGTCATCATTGTTCAAGGAAAAATAATACAAAGTAGAAAACTAAGTCTCCTTCTCTCCTTCTAGTGATAACTCCTGGTTACAGTTCCATGCCTATAATTCCAGAAATTTCTAGAAACATGAATGCAAGTGTGTGTTTGTGTGTGTGTTTAATAAAATTGGTATATGGTGTCCATAATTTCTATAGCTTGATCTTCCCACATGACCATATGTCTTCAATGTCCACATCAGTAATGACTACATCATATTCTATTGTACCACTATATGACAATTCTTACTGGATACTTTCTGGAGAATTTTTTTCTGTATCAATAATTGGGTAGCTAGTTTCAGGTACATCTATATCTCTTCACATTTTTGCCAGAATGAAATCAAATTGCTGATGTGAAGGACACACACATTTCAATTTAGATAGATTGTTAGGGTTTGAATGTGAGGTATTCCCCCAAAAGCTCATGTGTGAGACAATGCAAGAAAGTTCAGAGGTGGAATGATTGGGTTATGAAGCAGAACCTAATCAGTGGATTAGCCTACTGATATGAATTAACTGGGTGGTAACTTTAGGCAGGTAGAGTGTGACTGGAGGAAGTAGGTCATTGGTGTGGGGGGCATGACTTTGGGGTTTATATTTTGTCCCAGGTGAGTGGAGCTCTTTCGTTTCCTGGTCACTATGTCCTGAGTTGTTGTCTCTACCATGCCCTTCCACTATGATGTTCTGCCTTATCTTAGGTCCAGAGCTATGCAGTAGGCCCACCACAGACTGAACCTCTGAAACTGTGAGCCAAAACAAATTTTTCTTCTTCTACATTGTTTTATCAGTTCACAGAAACAAGAAAAACTGACTAAAACATTGATATTGCTAAATTATCTTCCAAATATTTTGTTCCAATTAATGATATAATAGTGAACAAAGATGTTTCCTCACTAATTGGGCTTTATCAAATACAGTAGTCACTGTTCATCTGATAGATGAAAATGACATCCCATTTTAATTTTATACTTACATAGTAATATCAACTTTTTTTCATAGTTTACAAATGTATCCTTTCTTTTTTGCCAAACACATTTTTAAGAGTAGAATTTGTTTCTCATTTATACTCAATTTTATATTTACAAACCATTGCCATTTCTGAAAATTAATGTGACTTTTCAGATATGAATAGATCATAATGTGAAAACTGAATATCAGCTTTTAAAAGAACATTTTTTTTATTCCTGTGTATGTTTTAAGTGGAATTTGACTATGATAATCACTATTATATATTTAAAGTACAAGAGTCACAAGTAATTATAAATTCATCTATACACTGAATTCCTTTACTTTGTGGGGTCATCGAATCTCAAAGTTTTGGCAAATAACTTTTGTGTGCATGTGTGCTTCTGGGGATGACACTCAGGACCTTGTGCATTCTAGTAAAGCATTCTACCTCTGAGCTCCATCCTCACTCCAAATAACTTTTTTTTTTTTGTACTTAGGATTGCTTCCAAGGTGTTTTACCACTGAATTACATCCTTACATTTTTTTATTTTTAATTTTGAGACAGGGTCTTACTCAGTTGCCTGGGCTAGACTGGAACTTGTTATCCTCCTGCCTCAGCCTCCTGAGTTGCTGGGATTATAGATGCGCAACATTTCCCTGGCATAGCTCTTTTTAAGAGAAGTATCATTTAAATAAAATTCTAAAATCCATGCACTGCTAGTTTGTCATAGGAAATCCAATCATTGGCAGCAGGATGGCTGAGGAAAAGCAAGCAACTGTAGTTGGGCCATTTGTAAGCTGCTGACTTTGAGTAAGTTACTCACCCTCTCTGAGTTTGTTTCTTCAATTATAGAAGGTCAACTGTGGAGACAACCAGAGCAAATAAACAGAAGTAATCAGAACAGTGCTTGTATAAGAGCACTGTGTGCTCTACGTAGCAATAAGTATATATTTGAAAACTTAAAAAAAATTTTTTTGTAGTTGTAGATGGACAGAATGCCTTTATTTTATTTATTTATTTATTATTTTTATGTGGTGCTAAGGATCGAACCCAGTGCCTCACACATGGTAGGCAAGTGCTCTACCACTGAGCTACAGCTCCCTCCGCCATTTGAAACCTTTATATACTTCTCAAAAATTCCCCTGTATTAGATGATTTAAAGTTTACCTTTGGGGGCTGGGGAGATAGCTCAGTTGGTAGAGTGCTTACCTCACATGCACATAGGCCCTGGGTTTAATCCCCAGCACTACAAACAACACAAAAAAAAAAAAAGAAAAGAAAAAGAAAGTTTGCATTTGGAATATAAAATTGACTTGATATTTTCACTTTGAGGGATAGGATATTAAGTAAAGTGCATTTATAACATGTTTAACTTGACTACAAACTACAAGTTAATTCTAGCATAAGGTGCTATTTTATTGATGTAGTCTACCTTATGACTCATGTGTTACATCTGTAATTAAAGTCTATAAAAATTCAAAACATTGTCCTAATACAACTGTGTTCATTTATTTGGTCTCTAGTCATTTCCATATAGCACATGTCTAATAACAAATAGTAGGTAGAATATACCATTTTAATTGAGATAGATTACTTCTATCCCAGTTTGCTAAACCTAAATAGCAGATATAGGGACAAAGGTAGGCTTGGGTCATACACAATTACGTAATTTTTAGTGTATAAATCATTACAAATGACATTTTTGCTAAGTTTTAATTTAAAATGAGAAAAGAGATTTCTGTGTTCAGCATTTATACTATCATTTTGTAAAAGTTGGGAAACATCAAGACTATATAATATGTGGCATACATGTGTTTTTTAGTTAAGTATACTTCTTGTATGCTGTAGAACACTTCAGTCGTCAAATGGTGAGGGTCAATTTCACTGACAAATAATATCAGTGATATATTGTTACCACAGAGATGATGGGAATTAGCCTGGATAAAATTGTCAATCACTGCTTTGTAATTGCTCAAAAACTGGAACTTCTGTATCTTACTAAAGACTTAACCAGGTGCTTTACATACAACTTCTAATTTAATTATTTTTCCAGGTTAAATAACTAAGTCTTAGTTTGAGTGATTTGTCCTGGGCCACACAACTAAATAAATCCTAGAATCAGAAAGAACTGAGTGTGGATTTGAAGCGAGTCCATAAATTCTACCATAGCACAATACCACCCCCATGAGGCGACAAGGTGAAATAGCATCGCAGCACAAAGGGATCTAAATTGGTTTCTACTTTTCACTTAGGGTTCCAAAATGGCATCTGACCATAAGTCTGTGTCTACTACCAAGAAATGTTCTGACTGCTATACCATAAAAAAAATAGATGATAGAGGGGCACTTAAGTTTATACATACTTTCAATATAGATTTTAATGGATTAAAGAAGAAACTGGCAATTAAAGAAAAAAGAAACTCAGTTTACTAGAAATTTACATCCTTCAACATTTTCTGGGCCTCATTCATGACATAAAACAATGAACTAAGCTGGGCACAGTGGTCCACGCCTGTAATCCCAGCACTTTGGGAGGCTGAGACAGGAGAATCACGAGTTCAAAGCCAGCCTCAGCAACAGCGAGGTGCTAAGCAACTCAGTGAGACCCTGTCTCTACATAAAACACAAAATAGGGCTGGGGATGTGGCTCAGTGGTCGAGTACCCCTGAGTTCAATCCCGGTACCAAAACCAAAACCAAAACCAAAACAAAAAAACCCCAAGGAACTGAGCATTGAGAGCAGCAGGGGGACAGTAAGATAATGGTGTCAAGTCCTCTGAGCTTCTTCAACAGTAAAGTTTCTGTGTCCTTGAAGCCTTTTGGTTTCTGTAAACAGAATGATAATCATATGCCAGCACATTACGACTCCAGAAGAAAATTGATCTAATGTTTCAGACAAAAAAAAAAAAAAAGTCATATTACCATGCAAAATACAGAATATATGAATAATGTTGCTGGGTTTAATTGTCCTGGAGGTTCTATTAGTGAAAAAAATTAAAACGAATTATTTTTACAGGCAAAAATTTAATTTTGTGGATATTTGGCCATGAGGGAATGGATAGGGTAGGAAATTGACCATGTGTTCCTTATTATTGTTTTAAGTAATCTTACTCAACATGCTGAGTAATTTTTTAGAATGTAGACTATAGTATAGTATTTGTGAACCAGGGGAGTGTAGGGGTGTGTGTGTGTGTGTGTGTGTGTGTGTGTGTGTGTAGGGAGAGAGAGATGGAGAGAGCACAAGCCTCTGGGGATTTGTGAGAGGGGAAAGGTGAGACTGGGAAGAGAGGTGAGCTGGAATGTGGATAGGTGTCAGATGAGAAGCATCTTCATGGTGGTGCTAATGAACCTGTAATTAATCCTTTGAGCAGGATTTAAATGGCTGGTTTGTATTTTAAATCTGCAGAGGAGAAAGTGGTCTCTGAGTCCGTGGAGGCAGGAAGCACGGTTGGAGACCTGTGGTCATTATCCTAGGCCAGAGTACATGAAGTCTTGAAGGAGAAAGTGTTAGGGATGAAGAGAAGGGGGTTGAATTAGGAACCAGTAATTGGCTGATTGAATATGGGGAGGGTCAAGGCAAAGCAGGGATTTGTAATCTGACACCAAGTTCCTTGCCAGGACTGCTTCCCAAAAGGAGCACCCCTGGAAGAGCAGGTTTCCAGGACTCTGTTTCGGGCATGTTGCAGTAGAAGTGCCTGTGGGTTATCCAGACTGTTCTTTTATTTTTTAAATTTTTTAAGCTGTATGATTTAGAAGTTCAAGGGATAGTTGAGGGCTGCATCTGAACAATGGATTATGACTGAGTCAACATGTCTGTTAGTTTGAGAAAGTGATCTCTAGAGGTAGGCTGCAGTTATTTGAGTTCTAGGCCCATCAGCTATTGGCTGTGTGAGCTGGAGCAGGTTACATAACTTCTTTGTGCCTTTGTTTCCTTATATATGGTGAGAATTAAATAAGTTGACATGTAATGCTTTTAGATTGGCAGTTGATTCATAGTAAGCACTTATGTGTGTTTGTTGTGTTTGCTGTTACTTTTATTTTAACTCTCATTTATTGAATACTTGCTCTGGGGCAAACCTGTGCTAGTATCTTCCAAGCAATTTCTCACTTGATCTCCACAGTACCTTATTACAGTGAAACTGTTATTATCAGAAGAAGCTGAGCAATTTTTTCAAGTAACCCACTGGGAAATAAGCAGCAGAGCCAGGATGCAAACCCAGGTCTAAAGGACAAAGGGAATCTAAATCCATTTAATGATATTTGATACCTTGAGAATGGATGAAACCTCCCGGAGAGACCCAGGAAACACCAGCCTTTCTCATTGGGTGGGGGTGAGGGCAGAGAGAAACAATTGATAATGCTCACTGTAGGAGGCAGGAGGAAGACAGGTCAGCAGTCATTTGCAATTGTGCCTAGTCAGGTAAGATTTCCTTTTGAGTCTGCTCTTCCATAACCCCTAATGATGAGATTTGATCTTTTTTAAAATGTATTTTCTCATATTTAGATGTTTAAAAAAAAAAGCCAGTAGACAAGTGAGTCTTTAATCCTAGGCCACAGGTATCACATTATCTAATACTTTCACTGTATAGCGATGCACTTTAGACATAGAAGCTCAAAGTTGATCTCTTTCAGGTCCTAAGAGTTTTCTGTAGTCCCCTGGCTATGGCTGTAGAGATTAATAAACCATGTTGCTCTGTGCCCAGCTCAGGGCTTCTTTCAGGTTGCCTTAATCTGGATCCATGTTGTGCCTTGGGTCCCTTGGAATTTATTCTGTAGATCTGTTTTAGCTTGCTATGGATGCTGTAACAAAGTACCATAGACTATGTTGCTTGAAAACCAAAAGAATTTTCTCACAGTTCTGGAGACTGGGACCCTATGGTCTATGTGTTGGGAGAATGGCTTCCTTCCGAGGACTGTGAGGGCAAGATTGTTCCCGATCTCTCTTCTTGGCTTGCAGATGATGGTCTCCTTATGTCTTCCTTATGCCCCTGTTGATATCCAAATTTTCTTCTCATATAGGGACCCTAGTCATATATAATTAGTACCCTCGTAATACCTTATTTTAACTAAATTACCTCTGTCAAGATCCTGTCTGCAAATGTAATCACATTCTGAGATACTGAGATTTAAAACTTCAGCATGTGAATTTTGAGGGGATCCAATTCAGCTCATGACACTATTGATACCTTAATGATGTTTATGTTAATTACTGAAGACTTCAATTTTGATGAATCCAATATAAAACCAAACTATGAGTAAAGAAACATATTCTTCCCCACCATTTAATAGTTTCACCAAACTAAATAAATTTTCCTTCTGTATCCTCCTGGTCATACCTTCCTTCTTCCATCTACAAGGTCCTATACATAAAGAGGCTTTCTTTATTCTCTTGATAAGAAATATTTACATCCAGTTTTTAGATTAGAATCCATAGGTATGCCTATTCATTCAGCCAGGTGGTCAGTATCCTTTAGGGAATGGCAAAATGTATCACTAATCACAGCTAATTACTTACCTGTCCTGTGAGGAAAAGGCAAGTTAAAAAAATGGCCCTTCCCTTGGGAAAGTCATATTTTTATGGTATTGTTCTTAATGATTTTTGCATCATGGAGGCTCTGGGTATTTGATAAAAGCTATGACTTCTTTTCCCAAAGATATTTATGTAAGATGATAAGCAAAATTATGTATGTGACTTTTTTGTTGCATTGACTTCAAATAATTTTTATAAATAATTCTGCCTTTTTCATCAGTTTTTGTGTACAAAATTAATTTCAGGCAAAATTCTTAAAGATAAGGAGAAAGAGGGAAAAATCCTCTCAAGGTGTACAAATGAAATTAAAAAATAAACTTTAATTTTGGTAAAAAATAAATTTCAGGACTGGGGATGTACCTCAATGGTATATTGTTATACTTAGCATGTGCATGGCCCTGAATTCGATTTTCAGAACTTAAATCAATAAATAACCATGGGAAAGCTTTCCCCTAGGTTGAGTGAGAAACTGAAATTACAGAATGATGTTTGGCATGGCAGCACATGCACTTTCCTATACCTTTTCTATTTTCATGGTAACACTGAAAAGTAGGGCTCAGAACCACAGGTTGTAGCAAACAGTACCAGCTTATATTCATGGCAATGGGCTCGTGATGAGGATGCAAGATATTGCAAGACTGTCTGTGTGGGATTTATGTCCTTTAATTTCCACCGACTTCACATCACTGAGCTTTATCTTCAGCAAGGGGATGCTCTTAATATCAGCAAAGGGAGAACTCACATTTCAATTTTAAGGTTGTCTGAGCAGGAATACTTTAAAGAGTTGTGCTGAGTTTCAAGTTGTCTGCATATTTCTGTATCACAGATTTATAAAATAAGTTCATACTCGGTGTTCATTTCATGAGAAAACATATTGCAGAGGCAATGATTCAAGGTCCTAGCATTAGTTGGTGCCATGTTGGAGCAGGACCATAGAGAGCACTGGGCCAGCTCCTCCTGAAGATACTGTCACTGGGAGAGCAGAGCAACTCTGAAATGCATTACTAAACACCATAGGTGCTCTCTTTATTCACCAAATGTCCAATGAGGTTTATTTGCAGAAGAAACATGGATTCCAAAGATATTCATGGATCTGAAATTTCATAAAGGACTTGCTAAATAGGAATTTATCCTTCTAGATATCAGTTGGTTGTATAAAGAAACTTTCAATTTCTCTGTCTCACAGTATTAATTTTAAAAGCCAACCATCATGCAATAATTTCATTTTATAATTTCATTTTCAGAGGCACTACTTTAATTCTCTTTCTCTGCTCAAATTACATACTAACTTGATCATTTCTGGTGTATATGACTTCACCAGTTACTTGTTCTTTTAAAGCTAGGTTGCTGCGTCAGGGCAGATCAGCTTTTAGCAAAATTTCGTCTTTTCAACTCTTTCTTTTCTTGAAACCAACCTGCTCTATTCTGTTTTTGGAACAGAAAGTATTTGATGTTCCTTCATCATTTTTGGCTTCGTGCTCCTTCTATTGGCAAGAATGTTGTCATACAAACAGCACATGGGCTTTGGTGTGCTAACACACAGAGCAGAAAGCGAAGCCAGAGGAGATGTAATATTTCTTCTCTGTTAGTTTCGTTTTCTAACTTAAGCCAGTAAACAATGGCAGGATACATTTTCTTTCATCCCTATCAGTGGGAAGCTGTTCTGACATATCATGACAACGAGGGGTACTGAGTGCCTGTCCATAGGAGCGCCTCGTAATAGACATAAAAATAACGTATGCCAAGATGATTTGGGAAAACCAAATAAAAAAATCAGTGCTGTGTATGTTTCTGAGTGTGTACATGAATCTGTGTGATATCCACATGCCTGATTTCCTGACCTTCCTCCGGTGTCCTTTTGCGAACATCCAGTTAAGAACCCTGGTGTAGAAGAGTGGACATTGGCTTTGACCAAATCCCAAATACAATGTGATGGCAAAGGTTGATGTGAGTGTAATGGTGGCAGAAGCCCACTTTCCTGGTGGCCTTAGAAAAGCCCTCGCGAGGGTCCCATAGATATTTGAGCTACAACTTTAGTTTTGGTAGTTGATTAGGTTGAGAAGAGGAGACAGCATATTTCAGACAGAAAATAAAAAGGGAGATAGCATAATCTAGGAATGCAGAGAATGTAGATGACCCCCCAAAAGCAGGTATCATGTTGGAAATGCCCAGTTATCAAGACAGAGCAAATTCTCTGGCTTGATTTCAAATCTTCTGCTTATCTGTGCTACCCTTGACAAGGGATTTCATATCTTTTTGCCTTAATTTCCTCATTTTTAGTATGAAGAAAGCCATTGGGGATCAACTTGTGTCAGTAAACTTGTATTTGTCCAGAATGCCACACCAATTCCATGAATGTCCAATAAAAATAGACACAGCCCTTTTCACCTTTGTTAGAGATGAATATCAAAACAAGAATAGCAGCCTGGCATGAAGGTGCATAATCGTAATCCCAGCAACCTGGAGGCTGAGGCAGGAGGATCCCAAGATAGAGGCCAGCCAAAGTTTGACTCAAAATAAAAAATAAAAAGTACTGGGGATGTAGTTCAGTGGTGGAACACTTTTGGTTCAATCCCCAGTACCACCAAAAACAAAACAAAACAAAACAAAACAAAAATAGCAAAAATCCTGGTAGATGAAACAAAGAACCTCTGCTTTATGCCAAATAATCTATTACTATATTGTCACTGTTTATCCTTATGAAGTCTGAGGTGGGAGTGGTCATTATGTCCATGATAAGCAGAGCAAGGACTAAATTCAGGATCTTCACTCCACCCTCTGATTTCAATTCCCTCTGGTGGTTGGTTATCAGTGTGTCCTGCCGGAGGCCATCCGGGAACTGTGTGTGAACTAAAACGATGTTGAAGCCATTAGGCAGGAAAGCCTGGTGTTGGGAACTCTCAGGAGCAACCCTGCTGGTTTGAGAAGGCCTGGTTCATGTGGCTTCCTACCTGGCTCCATCACAAGTTCAGCACAGCATTGGAGATGGGGTGAGGGGCTGGAACCACACAGCTTTTTGGAGATGGGTGTGGCTTGCCAAAAATGCCAATCAACCTGTTTACTGCAAGACCCCTGCCACACAAAGAAGCAAACACTGAACCAAGACTCCTCCCCTCCTCCTGCTGAAAACTTATCCCTGTCTTTGATGTACTCCCCTTTAAATAAAGAATTGGGCCCTTTTTCAGTGGTTCAGTTCCAGCTCCTGCCAGGACTGGAAGACATATCAGGCACTCCCTTTTTTATACCTAATTTCCAGCTATGTCTGTATGTCTTTCTTGGTTTTTTTTTTTTTTTTTTTTTTGGTACTGAAGGTTGAACTCAGGGGTACTCGACCACTAACCCACATCCCCAGCCCTATTTTAAGTTTCATTTAGAGACAGGGTCTCACTGAGTTGCTTAGCGCCGTGCTGTTGCTGAGGCTGGCTTTGAACTCGTGATACTCCTGTCGCAGCCTCCCAAAGTGCTGGGATTACAGGCATGCACCACTGCACCCAGCTTCTATTTCTTACTAATTATTTCAGATTTTATTTCTCAGGAAGCTCATACCTCCTGAGCAGGAACCTACCCTGTGGGGTGTTGGTCACCTCCTAATAGTGTCTGATGAAATTCGTGCCTGGGTTCACCCAGTCTGCCTAGCCTTAGCCTGAGGCTTCACTGGTGTGGTTTGCTCACTTTGGCTTCTTTCCATGAGCCTGCTTCTCAGGTCATCCTCCTGCTGCTCACACCTCAGGCACTGTGCGAGTGATCCATGTCCCAAGAGATCTGGATTTGAGGGTCATCATGCTTCAGTGACGGTAGAGCGCCGTAGGACTCGGCTCGTTTGGGAGACAAAATTTCAGGCACTTGTGTACTATTGTCAGGGTCAAGTGAAATACGTTCTCCTGAAATATAGAAACGAGTGACATGAAATTGGGTTAAGGAATACCTGTGAGTCCCTAGGTCTTGCTGTATTTTCAGGAAACTAAGCATAGGAAAGAAACCATAAAAAATAGAAGCACCCAATATCAAAACAGATTTTTTTAGAAGGTGCTCAAGGAGTGGAGGCAAGGTGTTTGCTTCTCTGAGGTCTGTACAAGCATGCTGTGTTCCTTTTCATTCTGTCTGAGGAATTTTATCAAGTTAAGATCAATGCAAGGAGCTCGCTCTGCTGGAAATGATGTTAGCTGGATTTAGCTTGATTTGACTGCTGTTTACATTTTTGAATTTCCTTCTTCCTCCCTTTTAATGTGTAAAAATTATCCTATTCATCCTGCTCAAGGTTATAGAAAGACTTATGCCTTGAGGTTGATTCTGTCAACATGGTAAAGGGACAGAAGACAAGGAACAGAAACAGAAGACTTGGCTCTGGCTTGCCAGCCTCAGCTTCCTGCCCACCCTGCCACTCTTTTGAGATGTGG
>CM053407.1:26242362-26299423 GCA_028644305.1 Xerus rutilus | reverse complement strand
GCACTCTGAATCTAAATCACGAGGGGTAGGTCCAAGGAATGTGTATCAAAATAAACAAAGCAACAAATTAAAAAAACTCTTTACTCTGTTCTAATAGTTATTTATATTTGGAAACTATTGGCATAGAGGAAGCCCTCTCTGGTCATTAGCTTTGTGTCTCTATTGCTGTGTCACTGTGTCCTCATCTTTAGGACTGATAATCAGGGGTGTCAGGGGAGGAGCTCTTTGGTGTGTTGGTGTTTTTTCTTTTTTATAAGAAGAAAGTGGATTGAGGGACTGTTTTCCATATGTTCCAAAAATTGAGAATGGAAATTTTATTAATGCTGAAATTGATTCTTGGAGGAGACAGTATTAAACAGAGAGTTTAGTATTTTAGGGGGAAAAAAGTTGATCATAAGAGTGTACGATAGATTTGATAATAGCCAAATAAAACTATTGTTTATCTTTTCATTTTTCAGGTAAGATTACTAGCTTATCCAGGAATGATATCAACAGTGTATTTAGAGAGCAGGAAAGCACTTGACAAGCCTCCTATGATATCCTTGAGGATCTGATTATGAAACATGTACCAGATAATACCAAGCAAATTCAAGTTTCAAGGTTAGGCAAATAAAGCAAGCAAGATTTTATCCTTGACCTTATGTTATCTACCTTTTTAAAAATTTTTTGATTGGAGACATCCAGTAACACTTGATTGTTCAATTTGTGTATGGCTAAAGCAGGGAGGCCTCACTAGCTCTAAGTTCATTCAGACTAAGACTGGGTATATGATCTTGACATGCTGGAACATGAGGGCGAACATGACCAACAACAAAATTAAAAAAAAAAACATCTAACTGAAAAACTGTCCTCATATTTAAGTTTTAAGATATAATTCAGTTTGGGCATGTAGTTCAGTGGTAGAGTTGAGTGCTTAGCACACACAAGGCCATTGGTTTCAATCTTTCTATATATATTTTCAAACAAATATGTTATATATATAGGTAAGATGTCTGGGAAAAGTCTTGAACAAGTCTTGAACGTGTTAGTTGAAGGTTATCATATTATAAGATATAAATTGTTGAAAATAGAAAAATATTGGGGACACTCACCAGTTCTCTTAATAAAATAACCTTCTAATTCTCTAAACTTGGCCATTGACAGAGAGTCTTGTGTGGGAAGGTCTTCTGTAGTCCATGCCATTGTAAATTATTTTATTGAACAAGTATTTACTGGATTCCAACATGGGACAAGTACTGTTCTAGATGGTAGGGATACTGTGTGAAGAAAAAAAGACAAATATCTCTGTTGCAGAAGTTTCAGTGGAGAGATAAAGTATAACAACTAAATGAATTAAATAGAATGTGAGAAGGCAGTAAGTGCTAAGGAAAACGGGAAACACAGATGTGGGAAAGGGAAGTCAGGCATTCATGAAGCAGACTTGGGGAAGGTTACAATTGTCAATGCGAAGCTTAGTGTGGGTGAGGCTCACTGAGAAGCGGTATTTGAGCAAAGACTTGAGAGTGGCTGAGTAAAAATTTGAAAGAAGATTTTATTAAAAAACAACAACATACTTTTCATTAAAACAATACTTTTTATAAATATTAAGAGAGCATAAATTTCCTAGTATTCAGTCTCTTTATTTCAATCCTAGATCTATGGTTTAACTGTTTCTGCATTTCTGTTCTTGTCATACATATGCTGCTTAAATATGAAATGTTATTTATTTTTACATTACTGTTTCCCTAATACTGTTTTATTAAATTTGTACTAAATGAACGCCAAAAGAAATGTTAATGAAATGATGCTGCATCTTAAATTAGAAAAGATACATTAATCCTTTTCTTTTACCTTTAAAAAAATGGTCCTTATATGCATAACATTTTTTTCACCTTCATTAAGAGACTGTAGCATGTAAATTTTATCAATGCCCATAGCAATAGTGAGTATTTATTTAATGTTTACCATGTAGTAAGGCTCTTGGGCTAAGTGTTTACTTTATGTCATTAAGAGAATAAAATCCTTAGAATAATCCTTTAAGGTAGCTCTTGTCTTATCTCCATTGCAAGTAAGGAAACCCAGATCACAGGAGTTAGCAAATGGCAGGACTAGGATTCTAACCCATGTCAGCTTTATTCTCAAAATTTGCCCTTTAACTTGCCACTATTCCCTAACATATATATAACACAAGTTCAGATCGTATGGGCATGAACACTTTTTCTCTTAAGAATGGGTATTCAGCTGGGTGCAGTGGTGCACTGCTATAATCCCAGCAGATCAGGAGGCTGAGGCAGTAGGACTGCAGGTTCAAAGCCAGCCTCAGCAACTTAGAGAGGCTGTAAGAGACCTAGTGAGACCCTGTCTCAAAATTAAAAAATAGAATAAGTAGGGCAGAGGATGTGGCTCAGTGGTGGAGTGCCCTTGGGCTGAATCCCTGGCACAAAAATAAATAAATAAATAAAAAGAATGGGTATTCATTTTAAAGTATTAAATTTATATTCTCACAAGGTCTTATGAGACCTGAAAGTAATGATCAAGAAAGAAAGAGATCCTGAAATCAGGGAGGATTTGGAGGAAGCTAACTGTCAGAACTGTACACACCACTCACTTCTTAATGTTTTGAAGAAGTAAACTTTACTGGAAACAGCTAAACATTTCCCTTAAGAAAAGGTTGCTTTTATCCAGTTATCAGAATAAAGATTTACAGGGCCTGTGGGATAAAATGCAGGTTTATATTATGAAAAATAATTACAACTACATTTGTTTTTTTGTATATTTTTAAATGTCAGTTATTTTATTTACTCATTCTAAGTAATAAAAATTTATTAGAGGCTATAATTGTATTAGTCAGTTTTTAATTACTATAATAAAACACCTGAGATAAGTAATTTAAAAAGAGGAAAGGTTTATTTTGGCCTGCTGTTTTAGAGGTTTCAGTTCATGATTTGTTGGTGCCATTGCACTTGGGCCCATGGTGAGGCAGCACATTATGGCAGGAAATGCACTTGGTGAAGTAAAACTGCTCACTGCATGGCTGGTGTGGGAAATGAGAGGATGAGGAAGGGGTTAGGGTCCTATTGTCTTCTGATACATGGAATCAGAAGGATACTCAGTATTCTTGTACAAGAACAGAGCTCTGATTATCTGTGTGTGTCCTGTGACTGGAGAGTAGGTCATATCTCTGTTTTGCAGCTAGTTAATACGAGTCCTTGCCATATCTGAAGCACCGTTTCCAAGTGTTTTTGACATCTTCACAATGATCCCATGAGGAAGCCTTATTGTCTCTATTTTACAATCCACCCATGATGAGAAACCTTTCAGTAGGCACCAACTCTTGGTTTTTGTACTGAGGATTGAACCCAGGGGCATCTAAGCACAGAGCTACATTCCCAGCCCTTTTTACATTTTATTTTGAGACAGGGTCTTGCTAAGTTACTTAGGTCCGGCACCAACTCTTATAGTTTCCACCACCTCCCACTAGGGCCAGTCCAGGGAACAAGCTCAGGGCCTTGTGAATGCAGACATGTGCTCTACCACTAAACTACATTTCTGAAGCCAGAATTAGACAGGCAGTCAGTGTAGATAGGTAAATTGAGTCAGGTCAGATCAAGGAGGCCAGTTTGGGTCTGGGAAGTTGGAGAGGTATTGAGATGCTAATGTCCTCAGAGCCCCTCCTCCACCCTTATCAAGATAACCTGCCCCTGCTCCAACCTGTTGCCAAGATAACCTGTCCCAAGGAGGGTTTAGTATGCCCAATTCCTGCCCAAATCACTCCACCTGGGCCCTTCCCCCTATCCGCGTGCTTTTTACCTTTTGGCCATCTCAGTGAGCATATCCTGGGCCTAGTCACATAGGCAGGAAGGAGAGATAAGAGAAAGACAACAGGAGAACAAAGAAAGCCTAGGGCATGTAAAAAGGCAAAAACAGCATACTAGCTCTGGCTCCCTTCTCCATCCTGGGAGAAGTCTGTTACTCCTTTTAAATAAACCCTGTTTAAATGCTTGCCTTGGTGTGCTTCTCTAATGTTCAAACTTTAACATGTGTAGGAGCAGAACTCGCCACCAGTAATGGGTGGTATCATTCCCAGTTCAAAACTATCATTTTTGTTGTTTTTGTTTTGTTAAGACAGGGTCTTACTATGTTCCCTAGGCTGGCCCAGAACTCCTGGGCTTGAGTGATTCTCCTAAGATTGCTGTTTTGTTACTAGTTTTCCTTTTATAGTAATAACATTAATTTTATTTAAAAATAGAATGAACTTTAATAATTTTACAATAAATATGATTACATATGTGCACAGATTTTCTAAAAATGGTAAAGGTGGTAAGGACATGATACAGGCCTGAGAAACATTATCGTAGGCCAGAGTTTAGCAAATGATGGCCCTTGGGCCAAATCTGGCTCTAACTGCTTTTGCAAATAACATATTATTGGAACACAACTACACCCATTCATTGACTATTGTCTATGTTGCTTTTCATTTAAGACACAGACTGAATGGCTAGAAAGACTAAAATATTTACTGGCCCTTTACAGAAATAGTTTGTTGATCTCTATCATTATTGTTATTACCTCTTGAATGTTACAGCATTTTAAAAATCTTAATGGTTGGTGTAGTCATGATTTTATAAGAAACAGATACATTTAACAGCCAGACCTGTGCTATTTTGTCCCTTTTTGCATTCAGAACAGTCTAGTGCCTTTCTGCAGATCTGGAGCATCCCGGGACACCAAAGGCTCGAGGCAATGTGAGAACACTGGGCTTTTATGAGAGTCTCTTTGTTTACTGTTTGACAGGATAGATTCTGTCTTCTCAAATTCTGTTTGATCACAAATGCTGTGGCATAATAAAAGGGGCAGATGAGTTACTGAGGCCCTGAAGCTCCACTAAAGATTAGAGTAAAACTTGCACTTCAAAAGATCCTGGTACAGGAGGAAAAGTCAATAGCTTTCCATTCTAAATGAGGATGGGACAAGGGGATGCTGGGAGCCTTCACTCCTAAATGCAGAACAGCAAGAGACAGGCAGGTGTGTCTGGAAATCTCTTCATCTGTCCTTCAAGTTTCCTCTGAGTTCCAGCTCATTTTCTGTTTCAATTTTACAAATATATTCTGACTATATCCTCCATGCTCAGTACTCTCACAAGAGCACAGTGCTCCTAATTACCTGCATGTGTCCTGTGAATGGATGGTAGTCATATCTACTGGCATTATGTGTCCTAGCCATGTCCCAAGCACTCTTCCAAGTGTCTTACATTTGTTATCTCACTTCAGTCTTACAACGACCCCAGGATGTAGGTTCTGTCATTATCTCCATTTTATAAAAGAGGACAATAGGGTACAGCAAGATTTAGTAAGTTGCCCCAAATCACATTGCTGATACTTGGCAAAGAGAACGTTTGAATCCAGGACTTCACGCCAAAGCACATACTTCCATCACTATGTGAGTTTGCCTCTTTTCTGTTCTGGACATCTGAGTGCCCCTTAGTTCAATCTCTGGTATCCCTCTCCCCCCCAAAAATAGAAGTAAGCTATTAAAGTATGTCTGTTGGATAATGAGAATGATCCAAGGACTGGCCTTAGGATGGAGAAGGAATTCCTGCCCCACACGACCATTTTCTCTCCAGACTGGATAACCAGGGAGGCAGGGGCTCAGTCATTAGCTCTTGGATGATTACTACCAGTCACCCTCTCCATGTGGAAATAAGGGCTGGAGGACAGAGAGCGCATGTTACCCTGCATCCCAAATTTCATAGTTCACACATTACTTTGTGGATGTGTTTTCCTTTTGTTAATCCCTGTCAGTCATTTAAACATCTTGTCCACTTACATGAAGGGTACAAGAGAAAGAGATAGTTTAAACAGAATATTTCAAGGCAGAACCCCATACCTGACCTTGAGACTAATATGTCTATGGCTACAGCAAACAGAGAATTCAAAAGAGGAACTTGACTTTCCAGAGACAGGTTGTAGCCACAAGACAGAAACTTCTTCCATGGAGAAGTCCCCTCAAATGTTAGCAGTGCATGATGCAGTTACACAAAGCTTTAAGGTACACAAGGGATGCTTTTGTTCTTTTGGGGGGAGCTATTTACAATCTGCTAGAGGAACAAATATGAATATACATAGGATATATATTAATTACAATGAAATGTGATATTTCATAATAGTAATTTAATAAGGACCGGGGAGGGAGGATTGTTCTCAGTTCACACGTGAGTAAGGAGGGACAGGGCAAGCTGAATGAAGTTTAAGAACACATAGAAAGACCATACAAGGCAGATTGAGTCCATGCTGGACTTTGTACCACATTGTACGCCAGGCTGAGGAATTTTTAAGTGAAAAAGGAAATGAGGGAGCCACTGGAAATATCTGAGTAAAGGATTAATATGTATCTTTTAAAAAGAAAAAAACTCTGGAACCTTGTTGAAGATATGTTAAAGAGGAAGTGGTAGGTCCAGTTCTTGGAGAGTCAAATGCAAAGTGTTGCAAACTCACAAAGGAGGAAAGGATAGAGTCCGGTGTCAGCACTACTGCCATTCTCACTGAAAGGAAGTCAGGAAACAAGACCAATTGACCACTGACTTGGCAACCTGGAGGTCACTGGTGACCTTGACAAGAGCAACTTCCATGGGTGGTGGAGACAAAACCTAGGGTGGATTGAGAATAAGAATGAGAAAATAGAGACTCCAAGTGTAGACGTATTTCATAGAGCTTTGTTGTGAAGGAGAACAGAGAAAAGGGCAGTAGTTTTGTGAAAGGGTGAGAATTTATTTTGTGTTACTTAAAGAAGTGAGGGGTGCCAGGGGTGGTGGCACACACCTGTAATCCCAGAAGCCTGGGAGGCTGAGGCAGGAGGATTGCAAGTTCAAAGCCAGCCTCAGCAAAAGTGAGGTGCTAGGCAACTCAGTGAGACCACGTCTCTAAATAAAATACCAAATAGGTATTTGGGGATGTGGCTCAGTGATTGAGTGCCCCTGAGTTCAATCTCTGGTACCCACCTCCCCCCCTCAAAAAAAAAAAAATAGAAGTGAGCTATTAAAGTATGTTTGTTGGCTAATGAGAATGATCTAATAGAGAGAGAGGATTTGATGATACAGGAGGTAGTGGGATTAATACAGGTAAAAATATTCACACACCTAGGAAGTGACTGGATGTGGCATGCTAGTGACAGTTGGCCTTATAATAGATACAGATACTTACTCTGGAAAATAGAAGCTATAATATATGAATCCGTAAATGCAAAAAGGCTGATAGTTTGATGGTAGGAAGATGAGGACATTTTCCATTCTCATTCTTCTATTTTCTCTAAACTTCTGATTGCTTCTATTTTCTAAGTGCATAAGGAATAGGGCAGCCTGTGAGTAAGAAGGGCATGAAGTATCAGAGATTTGAAAGCAAAGGAGAAGCTATGAAGTTGTAAGAGAATTAGTTGACTAGGAGAGACTATTGATATTGTTTGCCAATGTTAAGGTCCTGTTTAGTTTTGAATTCTAAACTTAATATTTTCCCTTCAACTCCTTTCTGTCCATAATTAGTTGCTTAAATGAAGGCATGAAATAAACAAAGAGTGAATTTATCCAGGTTTGGAGTTTTGGAAAAGATGTACAATAAGAGGGAAAGATAGGCAAGAATGATATGGATATGTGTGTGTGTGTGTGTGTGTGTGTCCATATATGACTACTAATAATCATAATGATAGATCATGCCATTGGAGCTGGGTAGAGTGGAGAGAGAGAAGGAATTGGAATGGAGAAAGAGTGAAGTGGAAAAATGAGAGGCAAATCCTATGATTCTCACACATACCTAGGACTGGGTCCCTTCATTTGTGGGGCTCAGTGCAAAATGAAAATGTAGGGCCATTTATTCAAAACATTATTGATAAATTTAAGACTCTGACAGTTGAACAATAAGGAAAACCAGGAAACATTTAAATGTGGGGTCCTATTACAAATGTCTAAACACATGTGAAAATCTGTGTGTAGACATTTATAATGAGTTTCTGGAAACTCATTATATCAGGCCCCTGATAATAAGCAAGTTGCTTTTAGTAGTCAAAAAATAGATTAAAAAGGAAAGAAATAAAAAGATGGTAGTAAGATGAGGGAATGTTTAAAATTAAAGTTTTTGCAGGAGCTATCTGGGGTCTATGACATGATCATGTTAATAAAAGAACAAAATCACTGGTGTTAAAAGGCACAAGGATAGGGAAGCTAGGGTGTTGCTTATGCAGCTATTACAATCACTAGGACTATGACATGAGTAATGTTGGGGTGGTGACAGGAGGACCTGGAAGGACAGCAGTCATCTGCATCATGAGAAGGAATGGGAGGCAGTTCTGATGGTATGATCATCAAAATTGCTGGTAAAATGAGGGTAAGAAGAAAAGACAATGGTCTGGAAACATTAATGAGGGCCTGGGAGCTCATTACCCTCCCTTCCAGGCAGAGAAACATGGCATGAGGCAGGAGAAAAGCAGTCATCACCCCAGACAGCTGTGGAGGGGTGCTCTCCATAGAGCAGAGCCAAGTTTCAGTTCAGCAGAAGGATGGATGGAACATTCAGAAAAGTTTGAGATTATTGGGGGAGGGGTACTCATGGAAGATTATGACTTCCAAAGGGTATCTTGAAAGAGTTTGGAGGTTAGGGTGGGGTGGAGCTTGGCAGATAAGCTTTACGAGGCTATCCTCATAAGGAAAAAGGATGACCTAGAGACTTGGACTTCTTATGAGTGACTGCTATGAAGGTTACTCATAAGAAACAAATCCTGTGTCTGAAGCTCCCTTCTCAGGGTGGTGATGGTGTTGAGGTGGTAGAACCTTTAACAGGTGGGGAGTCTAGTGGGCGATTATTAGGTCACTGGGGCCACTGCCCACAGAAGAGATCAGCAGGACTCTAATTAGTTCCTGAGACAGTAGGTTGTTATAAAAGATCCAGATCGGCTCTTCCCTGATCTCTAGCTTCCTGTTTTTGCCTTGTGATCTTTCCCTCTCACATGGGCTCCCACCTGGTACCATCTGCCATGATGTGACATCATCATGAAGACCCTTACCAGGGGCTGAATTCCAAGAGTCACCTGACCTGGACTTAGAGCCTCCAAAACTGTGATCTAGATAGACTTCTTTTATTTACACAGTACTCAGTCTCAGGTATTTTGTTATAGTATCAAGAAGTGGGATCACCAAAGAAAATAATGACCTAAGATACCCTGGAATCTCTCATCAAAGACCCATTTGAGACTTGAGTTTGCAGTGGCAATGCAAAGTGTGGTGAGGTAGGTGACATGGTAAACTCACCTGAAGCAAATGGTCTCTATAAATTCAATATATTGTGTCATATTTGAGAACAGGAAGAATTCCTGAATGGCAAACAAATAATGATAACATGTTGAAGACAATGATGATGATAATGAAACATTTACTAAGCTTATCATTCAAAACCTTATTTAGTAATTGTGTTCACCTAAAATGCATTATCTACTGGGAATGTGAGTTCATTTGGAAATAGTCTTTGCAGACACATACTTAATCTGAATGATGTCATACTAGATTAGGGCAAGCTCTAAACCCAGTGATTGACTTTATTATAAGAAGAGGAGAGGACAGAGACAAACATACAGGAGGAAGAATTCCATGTGAAGACCAAGGCAGGACTGAAGGGATGCAACTGTGAGTCTAAGAGGGTTGTCATAAGCTGGCAGAGGCAAGTTCAGGTTCCTCCCCAGAGCCCTCAGGTGGAGCATAGGCCTCCTGAAAACTGGGTCTCTGACTTCTACCCTCCATGACTATGAAGATACATTTCTGTTCTTTGAAGCCACCAAGTTTTTGGTGATTTATTATGATAGCCCTAGGAAATAAATGCAGCAATAGTAAGAGGGTTCCTTCCAAACCTAACTAATAAGTGAGTCTAAATTTTATTACTGGGTATAAATACAGGCATCTCTCATGCTCCAGGGTTCAAGAAAATGCACTTTTGCCAGCACCTGCGTCGGCACAAAGTGAAACCAGGATCTGCGAGGGAGCTGCGGATAAAATTACACACACACACACACACACATAGAACATGGCAAGAGACTCTTTTATTAAGCTCATGTCCCTCTTTATATATGCTAAGACGCCCTATGTCCTCCAAGCACTACAGGGTGCACAGGGTGTGACTATTCTACTAGCACCCTGCCACTATTCACAGGAATGCGGGACTTGTTACAAGAATATGGAACTATGGCCAAAACCACATGATTGAAAAACCTGATACTGTTGCACATTATCTACTGTAGAAGCACCCAGGCCAGCTCTCTCCCACAATTCCCCCTCTCTTTTCCTAGAGCCTGTCTTAGGTTGTGGGAACTCTGGAGCACAGCTTACCCGTCATGGGAGAGCATACCTTCTGATGACATGGTATACTTCCTGTCTTAGGTTGCTTGAGACCACGCTCCCATCTTACCCGTCATTGGCTTTCCTAGGATTGCGCCAAGCCCAGCCAGATTTGGGCAGAAGGGTCGTTTCTATAAAGAGCTATCATGTCCTTGTTGATTTTGAATTGATCTTACAATTTTGCAAGACCACCATCCCAACAGTACTATGGCAACCAACAGGAGTACAATCAAGGCTATTGACCCAGCACACTGATGTAACATTGTTCCAAACTTTTGCAAAGCAGAGAGAATTGCACCAGAATCCACTAAATCAACCTGAGTCTTAATTATAGTCCCAATTTGGGCTAACAATTGAAAAGTAAAGTTTAAACATAACCTTTTTGGGGGGGATAACACAAAGATGTTTATACTGAGCATCACAAAAGGTTTGTATGGAGCTCCATAATCTGTTCCTGTACTAACGAGGTCTGCCGATTAACAATGCCCCTTGAAAATGATTGTTGACAGCCTGTGGTGACATAAGTGCATCAGCAGTACGGCATGCTAATGTCTCCACCGTCATAGCCCTCGCAGCAGACTGAGCTAGCGTGATTCCCGCAGCAGCAGCAGCAGCAGAGGCAGCAGCGATGGCCGCAACTGCTGCAGCTGTAATTCCAAAGTCCTGTGGAGCTCTGTAAAGTTGCACTAGGAAGAAAGGCTTAGACGCATTAACAGGATAACATTTCCAAGCAAAACACGTGGTGAGGAATCAGTAATTAACCTCTACCCCTTGGGTGGAGTTATTGTGATCATTAACAGGTTTAACACATCTTTCTGGTACCCATATAGGGGACTCAGCATTCTTGGGAAATATGCAAACTGAGCCTCTAGTGTGTGTCAAAATGGGATCCGGGCCACGCCATGCTCCAGTTTGTAGATCCTTCCAACGGGCAAGGCACAGATCAGGGCGGCAAGGATTCCAATGCCGCAGGGCCGCTGAGCGTCCATTGGAATCAACATTCAAAAAATTTAAGATATAGAGGACATGAGCAAGTCTACCATGCGGGGAAGGGAATTTCCCCTCCTTTGTTTTGGAAAGATAGGTTTTAATAGTTAGATGAGTACGTTTAATGATTGCTTGACCTTGGGGATTCTTACGCGTAATCTCGTCTTAAGAACTTTGGGCACGCTCATGAAAGCAAAGGCTTGTAAAACGTGAGCCTTCACATCTTTGACCTTTTCACCTGAATGAGCTGAGGCATAAATAATGAACAAGGGTTCTTTACGGCATCAAAGCAAGTATGGAAGAACCCATAGAAATGGTGGCAAGGTCACCTCTGCATAGTCTGATATAATCATTAAGACTTTTGTTTCTATGAGCACGGAGGGCTTGCTGACAGTGTTTATTTGCATTCTCATATGCAAGCTGCTTAATTACTGGTATGGCATCAGTAACATTTCCAAATAATCTCCCGGCCAATTGTATTAACCTATCTGCAAAATCAGCAAAAGGTTCGGAGTGTCCTTGTATAACCTTTGATAGACTTTCCCCAGCTGCTAAATTAGGCAGGGCCCTCCATGCTTTAGTAGCGGCCGTGGCTATTTGAGCATATATCCCTGGATCATACACTATTTGAGCTTGCATACATTGCTCATGATATTCTCCTTTCCAGATGAGATAATCCCCCCAGACAGGACAGCTCTGGTCAACTGAGACCAATCAGAAGGAGTCAAATTCAAAGATGAGAAAGACTAAAAAATAGCCAAGGTAAAAGGAGCATAGGGCCCATATTGCACCACCGCATCTTTCAATGATTTCATATCCTTAAAATCTAGTGGTTGGTGCTACCTGATTACTTGCCCCTGTTGAGTTTGAGTCTCAATCACTGGGAAGCATACACCTCCTCTTTTCTCAGGCCAGTCAACAGGGGGCGCTGTAGGTGTTATCCTACCAGCTAAATATCCTACCAGCTCTGCAAACAATTTCTCCTATAATTGCTCTTTGATGTCATATTTTTTAAGTTTTTCAGACAAATCCTCAATCTCTCGTTCTAGAGTTTCTTCATCTTTTTCTTCCCCCTCTTCAAGGTCTAAATCCTTTTCTGATCCCTTGAGAGATTGAGCATATACAGTCTCTTGCACTATCTCAAACGTTTTGGCTAGTTCACTCATTTGTTCTGATATTGTATTCAGCAATCCAGATACTACGTTGCGCACCCATTGGAATGCTCTACCACAATTTAATGTGAACGCTTTACCACAATTTAATGTGAATGCTTCACCACAATTCACCCCACCTAAACTTACCAGCTGGCTTTCCTGGGGCGTCCGTCAGCTATCTTCCCTTCTTCCTATCTCAGTGGGACCTCCAGTTGCTGGTGCACGCGTTGGCACAAAGTGAAACCAGGATCCTCGAGGGAGCTGCGGATAAAATTACACACACACACACACACACATAGAACATGGCAAGAGACTCTTTTATTAAACTCATGTCCCTCTTTATATATGCTAAGACGCCCTATGTCTTCCAAGCGCTACAGGGTGCACAGGGTGTGACTATTCTACTAGCACCCTGCTGCTACCCTGCCGCTATTCACAAGAATGCGAGACTTGTTACAAGAATATGGAACTATGGCCAAAGCCACATGATTGAAAAACCTGATACTGTTGCACATTATGTACTATGGAAGCGCCCAGGCCTGCTCTCTCCCACAATACATTTCTGTTCTTTGAAGCCACCAAGTTTTTGGTGATTTATTATGATAGCCCTAGGAAATAAATGCAGCAATAGTAAGAGGGTTCCTTCCAAGCCTAACTAATAAGTGAGTCTAAATTTTATTACTGGGTATAAACACAGGCATCTCTCATGCTCCAGGGTTCAAGAAAATGCATTTTCAGGAGGAAATATACTTTGGAATGAGGAACAGATATTTCAAAATCAGCAATTGTAACCCACTTTTGATTCCCCAAACATTCAACAGTGTAGATATCATGTATTGTTCTCTTACTAGTGTGCGTATGCTAATGGCATGCAATAGGTCGAAGCCAGGGAGGCTGCTAAATATCCTGCAATGCAAAGGACAGCCTCCCGCAGCAGACTTACCCAGTCTAAAACATCAATAGTGCCAAGATTGAGAAACTTTAGGGTAAATGCAAATATAGCACTATGATTTCCCCCTCACTCCTTCATTTCAATTCAGAAACAGCACAACTTCTATTTCTATCAAGACTCAGCATTTAGGTTCTTACAATTAGTTACTGCTGAGCCAACTAATGCAGTATGAAGCACTAACATCCTTCTTTTTATGTAAATTTTACATTTCAGGGAGGTAACCATTGCCTTTTTTTCCCTTTTACTCACTTTTCTTTGTAACTACCATTAAATGCTCCCTCCTCCTCCATTAGCCTGACAATATAATTTCCACACTGTTAAACTTACCAATTAGTTCAAAGTTATTTAACTCAGAGAAACCACCCTTCTGGAGCATTCTGTCTTGATGCTCAAATGGGACAGGCTGTGGAAACAGACACAGAGAGAACAAATGTGCAAAGACCACTTAGCTGATACGTAGCAGAACTGGAATTCAAATGCAAGTAATTCAAGTTCCTTGCCTTTTTTAAAAATTTTATATCAGTTATCTATTGCCAAAATAATGCTGTGCAACCGACTGTCCCCAAATTCTGTGCCTTGAGAGATAATTATTTATTATTTCTCATGTGTCTGGGCTTGACTGGGCTTGACTGGGGCAGCTCATTGGAGACTGATGTGCTCCTTTCACCTCCTGTGGGTCCAGGCATATTCTCATGTGGACAGTAGAAATGCAAGAAATCAACTTGCTCAACTTGACAAGTGCTTTTCAGTCCTTTGTCATCCCATACTGTTTCTGTCCCATGGCTCAAAGCAAGTCACATGGGCAAACCCACAAGGGGCAGGAAAGTTGAATCTACCTTCGAAACTGGGCTAGAGAAGGGAGTCGATATTCATTAATAGTAACTGAGTCTATTACACTGACTAGCAAGATGTATATGAAAGATATGAGACTCCATAAAAATATCTAATGATTAAGAAATCAACTAATCTTGAGACTTCTTAATTAGTTGCTTTTTGCTAAAGCACAGACATTTTATCTAACCTCAAACTCTTGCAGAAAACAGAAAAGCATTAAAATCATATTTCAATGCAGTGTTGAATATATAAAAATACTTTATTTTGATTTTTTTCTTCTAATTTTCTTATAGTTTTTGAATTTTGTGCTATACATGCAGCATACTCATCTGAACAGTAAAATGTAAAGATAAAATATAACTAATTTATTTGAATCTTAGAATATTAAAATATCTCCAAGTCTATATTTGAATGATAAAAATATGCAAATCAATTTTATCTCTTAATTAATATTCCTAGGGATAAAAATATACATTTCAAATTTGTAACAGGATTTATTTCTAAAATATGCTACTAACACAAGCTAATGTAACCATTCCTTAGGGGCACCAAATAAATATATTTAAGAAGAATGCAAGAACACTATAAAAGGTGAAAGATGAGCCAGGCACGGTGGCACATGCCTGTAATTCCAGCTACTCAGGAGCTGAGACAGGAGGATTCCAAGTTCCAGGCCAGCCTCGGCAACTTATTGAGACTCTGTCTCAAAATTTTTGTAAAAAGTAGGGGGTTAGGCCTGGGAATGTAGCTCAGTAGTGAAGCATCTGCTGGGCCCAATTCCTAGTAGTGAAAATAAAAAAGGTAGAATATGAAAATTTGTTTGAAAATTTTAAGTTAAATACCTTAAGACATGCTTGCCTATGAAAAATTGTGAGTTGCAATCAAAAGAATGCCCAGACAAACACAGGAAAGTTATTACTATATATTTACATATATTATGTTTATATTTATCATTTTGGGGGTAATATTATGACATTATATTTATGTGATGATTTGGGTTTAAACAAAGATGTCTTTTAACTTCAAGATTACAAGTAAGAAAGGCAAGTTGAAAAACAAAATGACATGGAACTGTGAATATTGTATCCATGTGGTAGGGGATCTTTAACACTATAGCCTTTCCTCTTATTTACACTTCTATAGCCTATAGCTAAATGATTTTTCCCCCCTTTTGTTCAGACAATGTAAAAGTAAGTGAGGTACCAGGACCTGCCCTTGTAAGAACACAGGTGGGTAAATGGCAGCAGAGCCAGCCTTTAGTGGACTTTAGAGTCAGAACATATGCATGCTTTGGGGGTAGAAAAATAAGAACTCACTGAATTCTTAGTCAGTAAACTTGGGCCGGCATATCTGTGTCCTCGTAGAAGTGTCCTTAACTTAGCCCTGATCACAGTTCTTGCCTGCAAGCTGCAATTAGGAACTGCGTATTACCTCTTTTGCTAAAAATACACACTTTGAAAGCTAGCCCTCACATTATTATCCTGAGGGAGGATAATGGGTAGGGAGCAGACAGACTGTGCACTTTGCCCAGGAGTGCTGCTTATGTTTATTTTCTGTCCCCAGGTCCTGGAACTTGCCAGCAACAATTTGTAAATTCAGTTATTTCCTCCTGGGAACAGATTGAATTTGCCTGAACCTGCTTTTTCTTTAGATTACTTCTAAAGCCACTTAATTTGCAATTTTGCCAATAGTTGCTCCATGCCTTTCAATTAGTCTCTAAATTGGTGTGAAAATATTAGGATTGTTGTGTTAATTAAAATATTCTTTGCACAGCTGCAGTTTCCCCAAAGTAAGTTAAGGGAAGCCCTCTGGGCAGCCCCAAACTCCTCTTGGGAGCAGATTTGTGACCTCACAGTGACCTAAGTGCCAGTCAATTTTCATTCAGACAACTTGAGGGGCTTTTCCAGTCACACCTCACCCTGAACCACTTCCATACCAGGTACCTAGGGCCTCTTAGTCTTTAAATATCATGATATATACAAAGTACTTTAGAGAGGAGGCAAGCCAGCATCTGGCGAAACAAATGCTTACTAAAATAAAAGATAAGAAAATCAAATCATGCAAGCTGCTTATTAGAGAATACAGAAAAGTCATAAGAAGCTTTACCTATGCAGTTCTGTCAATCTTGACACTGCTGTATTTTAAAACAAAAAGTTAGTTAAAATTATGAATAAAGAGGCTCGGGGTTGGGGTTGGGGGGTGCAGCTCAGTGGTTGACAGATAACATGCACAAGGCCCTGGATTCAATCCCCAGCACAAAACACAAAACAAAACAAGAAGTGAAAAGAGGAGAGAAAGGAAGAGACACAGAGAGACAAAGGAAAGGATGAGGATGAAGCCATGTTTCACCAGTCAACTGCTTAGAACTAAATATCTTGAAGTGTCAGTCACATAGTTAAAACAAAATATTAAGAAGCTGAGATAGGAATTTAGGGATAGAAAGAGCACTGAAGCTCAAAGAGAAAGACATATGAACCAGTGGAAAACAGGACAAACAACTTGTGAGCAACCCAGCTCCTGTTCTGGAGCCCTGAATCCTTGCCTACAGCTTCCTGATTGGCCGAAAAAGCAGCAAAACTGCAAGATGACCACAAGGCATGTGGAGGAAGTGTATGCATTAAAGACTGTGACCCAGAAATAACCCTAGCTTTATTATAGTAGCAAGACATGCACACACCTGGGTGGAGATTTAAGACACTAAAGAGATGTGCGATGTAGGAAGTAGCATGGCTAGAACATTTGAGAGCAATACACTAGCGTAAGGAAAACTGGTGTGAAGCATTATTCCTTGCTCAACTTCATCTCTAGTTGGGTCCTCTAGCTACAGTCCCTCTGTACATGCCAAAATTCCAGACTAAGATGGGATGACACATTCTCTCTCCCTCTACCTTCCTGTATAATAAATCTTCCATCTTACTCATACCAAATGTGTCCTTAATTCCTTTTCTATGACATGGCCAAGAACCTTGAAGGTTGGAGTAGTGGTTTCTTCTCTTGGAAACCCCCTCGGGCCCCTGTGTGATGATAAAACCACAGTACTTCCTGTGCTTCTTGCCAAATCCTGTAAGTTTCCACAGACTGCTTTCCATATAACTTTCTTCCTTTAGGGTTTCTCATTTGTGTTAGCATTGTGACCTCCCAGTTTCTCTTTCATTTACAGTCTTAACTGAAAATCCGAGAATAATCTTTCTAAAATCTGTATCTGCTTGGGGATGGTTCACTTTGCTAGTTTCATCAACACTCAGTATCCTAGGAAGAACTCAGCTTCAGCATACTATACGTATCTCTGCAGAGACTGACCCCCTTTTCAGTCACACCTTGTAGCCAGTCCTTCCTTGATTCTCTGCCTTCCTGACTCTGAACGGAATGTTCCATATGCTCTTTGTCTCCATCCCAGTTAAGTGTTTATCCACAAGCTTGCTAAAGCATAGAATTTATTTGTGAGACATGCAGTTACCCATTTCTTTGTGGGTGTGGAAAGAGAACTAAGTAACATCGCTCATCACTTAATTTGAAATTATGTCACAATTCCAATCTGACTTTAAAAGGAGGCTTAGAAGTGTGAACATTTGAAATAAACAGCTATTATTTATGCAAGTGTTATAAAAGCAGCCTAACCTCAGTTGATAAAAATGTGTCCCAAAGCTTCTATTAAGAGTGATCCCAGGTATTTAAGTTGGATCTGGCCCATGATGAGGAAGGAGGAAAGTGTAGCCTTATACACAATAAAGAAATCAAGTCAGGCAGCATACTGGCACAGGCTCATGCCATTGTTAATGTGTTTAATGGAACAACTTTTTATGCCCGATAAATCTTACCTGTCAAGAGCTGTCCATGGGCTACGTGTGGACTACACTGGCATCACAGCCAGTGAATAGGAGAATCTGGTGTCTGGGAACTTCCAGTGGAAATCTCCTTTGGCTAAGACCACCCAAACACATTGTGAGCCCTCTTCAGCTCTGCCCCAGGTGCCACACAGCACCAGAGATAGAGTGACCTGCTATAGCCACACAGCCTCTCAGAGATGAGTGTGACTAGCCAAGATATCAATCAACCTGCTGACTGCAAGACATCATGAAGCAAGACACCACCCCTGAAACCTATCCCTGCCTTTGATATACCCCCTTAAATAAACCACGGGAGCCATTGTTTAATTGTTAAGCTCCAGCTTCTGTGTGGGCTGGACCTATCAGGTGCTCTGCTTTAAAACTATAATTCTGACTCTGTATCTTATTTTTTCACTAATTATTTCAGACTTTATTTTCACTGATGGCTTACATACTCCTGGGCAGGAGAAAGAAACCCCCCACCCCCGCAAGCACTGGCAGACTTCCCATACATACCTATGACCTCCTTTACTTTGACAGATTTCTAATGGAAGTGAATTGAATTATCAGTTTAAACATTTACACATTCAATTTTAAGCTAACCTATTTAATCACCTCATGAAAATTTTATATTACCATATTTTCTGGTCAATAAGGAAAGAATTCAAAGATGGCTGAACAAGCAAAGATAAGACTAATTTAAATCTGAGTTTTTCTGGGTACTAAAAGGGAAGGCTATAGGAGAGAGGGTTATTTGCTAATCTAATAATTTATTACCTTGGAGCCCAGCTGACTGCTACTATATTTAGGTGAGTGAATTACCCAGAGAGAAAACAGAGTGAGCAGGGAGAGTTCAAGGAACCTTAGAGGAAGTCCTTTAACAAGAGAGATGAAAAAGTCATGGGAGTTTAAAAAGCACTATCAGATAGGAGAAGACATCTGATTGTGAGCAATAATAGGTTTTCTTTTTTAAAATTTTGTATTTGTTCTAATTATTTATTCAAGACAGCAGAATGCATTTCAACTCATTATACATAAAATGGAGCACAACTTCTCATTTCTCTGGCTATACATGATGCAGAGTCACACCATTTGTGCAATCATACATGTACATAGAGTAATAATGCCCATCTCATTCCACCATCTTTTCTGCTAGAAAAACTAAGGATAGTAGGAACATACCTTAACATTGCAAAAGCTATCTATGCTAAGCATAAGGCCAACATCATTCTAAATGGACAAAAATTGGAAGCATTCCTTCTAAAAACTGGAACAAGACAAGGATGCCCTATTTCACCACTTTTATTCAACGTAGTCCTAGAAACTCTAGCCAGCACAATTAGATGAAAGAAATTAAGGGATACAAATAGGAAAAGCAGAACTCAAACTATCACTACTTACTGATGACATGATTCTATATTTAGAAGATCCAAAAAATTCCACCAGAAAACTTCCTGAGCTAATAAATGAATTCAGCAAAGTAGCAGGATATAAAATCAACACCCATAAATCAAATGCATTTCTATATATCTGTGATGAATCCTCTGAAAGAGAAATTAAGAAAACTACCCCATTCACAATAGCCTCAAAACAAACAAACAAACAAAAACCCTTGGGAATCAATCTAACAAAAGAGGTGAAAGACTTCTACAATGAAAACTATACCAACACTAAAGAAAGAAATTGAAGAAGACCTTAGAAGATGGAAAAACCTCCCATGTTCTTGGTTAGTCAGAATTAATATTGTCAAAATGGTTATACTACCAAAAGTATTATATGGATTTAATTCAATTCCCATTGAAATCCCAATGTCATTCTTCATAGAAATAAAAGAAATATCATGAAATTCATTTGGACAATAAGAGACCCAGGATAGCCAAAGAAATCCTTAGCAAGAAGAATGAAGCAGGGGGCATCACAATATCAGACCTTAAACTATACTACAAAGCTATAGTAACAAAAATGGCATGGTATTGGCACCAAAATAGACATATAGACCAATAGTACAGAATAGAAAACACAAAGATAAACCCACATAAATACAATTATCTCCTACTAGACAAAGGTGCCAAAACATACGTTGGAGAAAAGATAGCCTCTTCAAAAAATTGTGCTGGAATATCTGGAAATTCACATGTAGCAAAATGAAATTAAACCCCTATCTCTCACCCTGCACAAAACTCAACTCAATGTGGATCAAGGACTTAGCAATTAGACCAGAGACCCTATCCCTAATAGAAGAAAAAGTAGGCCCAAATTTTCATCATGTCAGCTTATGACCTGACTTCTTTAACAAGACTCCAAAAGCACAAGAAATAAAATCAAGAATCAATAAATGGAAGAGATTCTAACTAAAAAGCTTTTTCTCAGCAAAGGAAATAATAATGTGAAGAGAGAGCCCACAGAATTGGAGAAAATCTTTACCACTTGCACCTCAGATACAGCATTAACTAAAAAAAATTAACACCAAAACCACAAACAACCCAATAAATGGGCTAAGGAGCTAAACAGACACTTCTCAGAAGAAGATATACAATCCATCAACAAATATATATAAAAAGTATAAAATCTCTAGTAATTAGAGAAATGTAAATCAAAGCTATGTTAAGATTTCATCTCATGCCAGTCAGAATGGTAGTTATCAAGCATACAAGCAACAATAAATATTGGCGAGGATGTGGGGAAAAAGGTACACTCATACATTGCTTTTGAGATTGCAAATTGATACAACCACTTTGGAAAGCAGTATGGAGATTTCTTAGAAAACTTGAAATGGAACCACTATTTGACCCAGTTATCCCACTCCTTGGTTTATACCCAAAGGACTTAAACTCAGCATACTACAGTGATGCAGCCACATCAATGTTTATAGCAGCTCAATTCACAATAGCTAAACTATGGAACTAACCTAGATGCCCTTCAACAGGTAGATGGATAAAGAAAATGTGGTATATATACACAATGGAATATTACTCAGCTTTAATGAAGAATGAAATTATGGCATTTGTAGGTAAATGGATGGAGTTGGGGGAAATCATGCTAAGCGAAATAAGCCAATCCTCAAAATCTCAAGGCCAAATGTTTTCTCTGATATACAGATGCTGATCCATAATGGGGCGGAGGGACTAGGGAAGAATTGAGGTGGGAAGGATGGTAGGTTTTCTTTACACATCCCTTTAATTCTCAGTCCACATATCTCTTGATTTGCAAAATCTAAACACATTCTCTTGGGATCGTGAAATCTTTTTCTTTCTGCAGTGCTGGAGATTGAACCCAGGGCCTCACAGATGCTAGCAAGTGCTCTAGAGCTGAGCTACCTACCCAGACATTTTTATCTTATTTTGAGAGAGGATCTCACTGAATTGATCAGGCTGGCCTCATACTTGGAATCCTCTTGCCTCAGCCTCTAGATAATTTTTATAAAATCTTTTACTTGAATATGAAAGTTGTACAATTGTTTCTGAAATTTACATGATATAAACCCATTAAAGATAAAAAAATATTGTGCATATATATTTTTCCATTGGTTTATTATAATTGTACATAATGTGTGATTTGTTGTTACACATTTAGGCCTGCATACAATATAAATATAATTTGGCCAATATCATGTCCCAGTATTTCCCTATTCCCTCTCTTCCTCCCTTCCACTGGTCCTTTACCGTTAGATACTCCCTCCATTTTTCTTTTCCTTTTTCCTCCCTAGCTTCCGTGTATGAGAGCAAACATATGACCCTTGATGATCTGAGTTTGTCTTATTTCGCTTAACATAATGTTCTCAAGTTCTGTCTATTTTCCTGCACATGACATAACTTCATTTTTTCTTTATAACTGAATAAAACTCCATTGTGTGTGTGTGTATATATATATATATATATATATATATATATATATATATATGCCACAGTGGTTTTTTTTTTTTATCATGGATACACTTTCTGTTATGAGGCGCTTAAATAACAAACAAAACAAGGACAAAACCTTGTGTTTATAGCTCTTACATCATAAGCACACACACACACACAAACAGAAAGAAACAAATCTATACATTTTGTGAAGCAAATCAAATTATAATGCAATACTGTAAATTTAATGTGATGGGTGATGTTGCTTACTAAAAGTCAACTATAGATATTGGGTTTAGAGTAGAAAGATGTAGTTTTTAATATAATCCTTCAGTCATTTGTGTCTATGCAACTGTTCGTATGTGTCATATTTCACTTGTATTAGTGTCTTTAAGGTTCTTTTATTGTTGTTATTATCTTAGGATAACCAAATACACTGAGTAATCACAAAAGTCAATTCTAATGAGATGCTACTAGCTAACCAAAGCTACTCTTATGTTACCTTGAAGATAAATTTAGCATTAGAGTGCTAACTGAATCTACTTTAAATGGTCATCTAATTTAATTATTACTGCATTTGGGAGCAGAAAAATGTTTTTGGTATCAATGAAATGAAGTGATTTGTCAAATAAACCTGTAGGATGAATGCTGTATGGTTGGTGTGGTTTATCTGGGTTCATGTCCCTGCATTCTCATGCACAGTGATAAATCAATTTTCCTGACACTTTTAGCAATGCAATCTGTTATGAGTCCTTAGTTCACTTGATGTATTTTAAAATCATTGACCTTTCATGTGCTGTAGCTTCAGTAGCAACCACCATAGTAATTAAAATTATAAATAAGGGTAATAACATTGCAATACAAGATTATAAGATATAGGACTTAGTTATTAGAATGAAAGGCCCAAAACAGAAATACTATCTTAGAAACTAATTAATCCCCAAGAATATGTATAGATATTGGGGGTGAAAATGTTGTTGAAGGGGAACAGAAATGCTATGTGAAGTGTTTGTGATATATATATGTTTATACATTATATAAAAAGCTATATGTAATATACTACTTTCAAAAAACCTTTTTCTTTCTTTTTTAAAATATTTGTTCTTATTAGTTATACATGATAGTATAATGTATTTTGACATATTATACATATATGAAGTATAACTTTTCATGATGAATGGTTGTACATGACATAGAATTACATTGGTTGTGTAATCATATAAGTACATAGGATAGCAAAGTTAGGTTCATTCTACTATCTTTCCTATTCCCATGGCCCCTCCTCTTCATTCCTCTTTGTCTAGTCCAAAGTACTTTTATTCTTTCCTAACCACGCCCCACCGCTATTGTGAGTTAGCATCTGCATATCAGAGAGAACATTTGGCCTTTGGTTTTTTGGGATTGGCTTTTTCACTTGGCATGATATTCTCCAGTTCCATCCATTTACCAGAAAATGCCATAATTTTATTCTTTTTATAGTTGAGTAATATTCCATTGTGTATACATACCACATTTTCTTTATCCATTCATCTGCTGAAGGCCACCTGCACCTCAAATAGAGTATTAATCTATTAATAGAGAATAAAGAACTCAAAAAACTTTTTTCTTTAATCATGGAAAATGAGCCATATGATTTAACTGTGGTGGTCTGACTATTATTTTTCTGGAGGAAAGAAAAACAAGCCTGAAGACTAGGCAACTAAAATTGTCTGGAGAATTAATTAATGAGTCATAAATGAGGTCAGAGCAGTGAGTGCAAGTACTGCTGATTGTCATGGAATGTCAGATTTCCATGAGCCCAACTTTAAAGCAGAGAAAAAGATGTGTGAAAAATAGCTGAGTCTGTAGTTTCAAATGGTAACCACTGATGGTTCTGGCAAAGATAAGTCAAAATTAGGTAGAGAAATCTATTTGGACCTCTAAGAGCTTTCCTAGAAATGTCTGACTCTGAGTAAAGCAATTTGGACTGTCTTTGTTCTACTACAATTTAAGGAAAATTAAGGGTTGATGGGGCAATGATAAATAATCTTAGCTATTCAATGAACACTTAGCTAAATAATTATTATTCCACAGGACAACATTTATTAAAGCTTGCTTCAATTTCTCATTCCATGTGATGACTGTGGTATTTAAAAAAGCTTAGTTTTAAAAGATTGATTGTATAGAAACAAATGTTAAGGAGATAAATTATGATAATGTAGCATCATATTTCTGTTCCCTATGAAGCCTGAAGAATGGAAGGAAATGAATAAAAATCATAATTCAAAACCTGTGATAAGATTTGATTATTGACTACATATGGGATATGCAAGAAGGAAGAGTTCTTTTCCTTCTTAAATTTTGAGGCTTTTTGAATAAATTTATGTCCTGGGAGAAAGGAGTGCTTCTGCTCTGGATGCTAACAATAAGATCAGCGTGGAATATGAAATAAGCTGAATATAGTGATACATTTAAGGCAGTGTTTCCCTAAGTGTGAGAGGTCAAAACAAAACAATATAAAAACAATCAAAAAATATGTACTCGCTGGGTGCACTGGCGCATGCCTATAATCCCAGTGGCTAGGGAGGCTGAGGCAAAGAGGATCGCAAGTTCAAATCCAGCCTCAGCAATGGCAAGGCACTAAGCAACTCAGTGAAACCCTGTCTCTAAATAAAATACAAAATAGGGCTGGGAATGTGGTTCAGTAGTCGAATGCCCTGAGTTCAATCCTTGGTACCCCTCCCCAACAAAAAAAGAAATACGTACTCAAAAATTTGGGAAACGTTGAATGCTCTACCAAGCTCTCTGAAGCTCATAAGAAGTACTAGCTAATAAAATCTCTGATACATCCTACATTATGATATGATGGTTAATTTTGGTTGTCCACTGGATTAAAGGATGCCTAGAAAGTTGGTAAATCATACCTCTGGGTGTGTCTGTGAGGGTCTTTTCAGAGATGATTGGAATGTGGGTCTGGGAGCTAAGTAGGGAGCCCTGCCCTGAATGTGGGCAGTTTGGATGAAATGGAAACAGTGGAAGAAGGAGGGAAGCCAGAGGCATACATAGTCAACCCTTGAGCAGATGCCTTCTTCTTGCTGGGCTTGCTTTGCACATCAGAGTCCAGATTCTTCAGCCTTTGAACACAAACTTATACCAATGGCTCTCCAGGGTGTTTTCAGTTCTTCAGCTTCAGTCTGGGGCTGCATCTTTGGTCCCTCTTATTCTGATACTTCTGGCTTCTTGCGTTAGGTGCTACTAGTTTCCTCGGTTCTCCAGACTACAGATGGTCATCATGGGACTACTCAACCTCTGATCATGTAAACCAATCTATTAAATTCCCTTGTATAATTGTATATGTATTCTTTTGGTTCTGTTCCTCTGGAGAACCTTAATGTATACAGTAAAGCACCTTAATGCCGATGGAATTTTGTTGTTGTTGTTGTTGTTGTTTTTAATGATTTTTAAAAGAAAAAGGAAGCAATAGGTTCAGGAAGCTCCAGGGAACAAAAGAATGGATAAATTAATCAGTTCTCAAGTTCAAAGGCTTTTTTTTTTTCCAAGTTTTGAAAGTTAAAAGCAATCTTACATACTCACTTATTTTGGTGCTTAGATGCCAAACACTTTATCTGATAACTAAAGCTATTTATTTCAGAAATATCCCCTTAATTTGATGTATAATAAATATACAGAATAGTGCATTTCATTATGCATATTTGTATAAGTACTATTAATTTGAGCTATCTTTTTTATTTGTTCTTTTAAATTGAGCTATCTTAACATTTAAAATACCATTAGTCTTGGAATTGTTTTCTGAATTAAATTTTAATTTCATTTCAATTTATCTCAACTGAAATATTTTTTAATACGAATAGAGATCCCTAAGATCATAGGACTATTTAAAATAGGGGATTTCAGTAGCACTAATTATAATAAATAAAAAAAAATTTTTCTCAGTTAAAAATGTGGCTTTATGAATTAGATTATGTCCTCACAAAATATAGGCTGAAGTCCTAGCTCCCAAGTCCTCCAAATGTTACCTAATTTGAGAATGGAGTTGTTATAGATGTAATTGGTTAAGATAAGGTTATACTGGAGTGGAGTGGACCCTTAACTGAACATGACTGGTGAGCTTATAAAAGGGGCAGTGTGTCTCAGTCTATCAAAGTCCCCACAACAAAATAACATAGATTGCATAGCTGATAAGCAACATAAATTTGTTTCTCTCAGTTCTAGACACTGAGGATTTCTGAACTTGGTCAAGGAAAATTCCATGTCTGGTGAGGGCCCCCTTTCTGGCTCACAGAAGTTGACTTCTTGCTGTGTCCTCATACAGTGGAAGGGACGATAATTCTCTCTGGGGCTTCTTCCTTTCCTTTTTTTCCTTCCTTTCCTTCCTTCCTTCCTTCTCTCTCTCTCTCTCTCTCTCTGTTTCCTGAGAATTGAATCCAGAGGTCCTCTACAACTGAGGTACGCCCTCAGCCCTTTTTGTTTTTTGAGATGGTCTTATCAGGTTGTCAAGGTTAACCTCAACTTATAATCCTCCTGCCTTAGCCTCCTGAGTCTCTGCACTCTGGGACATCTTTATTAGTGGTCCTAGTCTAAACACAAATACTCCAACTACGACCTAATCATCAGAGGCCCCAGCTCCTAATGCCACCATCATCTTCAGGATTAGTATTTCAACAAATGAACTTCTGGGGGAAAGGGCAACACAAACCTTCAGACAACCACGGAGACACACAGAGAGAAATGCATATGTGTTGAAGGGATCAGGGATTGGAGGGATACATTTAGAGACCAAGGAACACCAAAGATTGCAGGCAAGCACCAGAGGCTGGAAAGGTCAAGGACGGATTCATTTTGCAGATTTTAGAGGGAGTTTCCAGAACCATGAGATAACAAATCTCTATCACCTTAAGATAGCCAGTTTGTGGCTCCTTGGTATAGTAGTCCAGCAAACTAAACACATGTAGTATAGAGCTGTGTGGCACAATAGTCATCAGCCACATGTGAGCATTTAATTTTAAGTTAGTTAAAATTAAATATGATTTAAAATTTAGCACCTTGGGTGCACTAATCACATTCTGGCTGTTTAACCACCCACAAGTGGTTAGGAGATATTGAAGAGGGCAGATAGAGAGCATTTCCATTGCAGAATAAGAAATGGAGACAGGACTGGTATAAGTTGATTTTCAAACTATTTTCAATATTGAATTGGTTTAATGAATGTGCCCATTCAAGGAAGTTTGGTATTAGAAAACAAATGGTTTTGTAGCAAGGACATTTACAATAGCTAATTTCAACCACAGATCTTTTTCATTTTGAGAGGATTTATTGACCTCCTTAAACTATTTGGAAGCAATAAATTGATGATTAATGGAATTTCCTACCATTAAGATACCTATATTATTCCAAAGATATAATTTTTTGTAGTAAAACTTAAAAATATGGAATTTATTTATTCTCATAAAATCTATGCCGCTGCTTCAACAGAAAGTTTTCTTTGGGATTATTTTTAGTGTTTAGGCTAATAATTTCTAACACAAAGGGTAATATGAGAAATGTGTCCCTTTACGGTTTTGAGGTTAACTGGAAAATAAACACCACAAATATTCAAACTTCAAATTACTCCTTCCTCATGAGGCCACCATTCCTTCTGATTTGGTATCTAAATCACCCCATTTGTACATAGTTTCCAAAGTAATATAAGATTGCCTCAATTAAAAAAAAATCTTTCACTTGGCTTATAAATTCAAATACCTTACTATCTACATTACCTATTTTATGCCCTCAAAGCAAAACATCACATTGATAGGAATATTTAAAGTTGTTTTTACATCATCAAGAAATACTATTGAAAACTCAAGTCTCTGAAATGGAAATAAATACCAAATAACTTAGTGGAAATGTAGTTACTCATTTATAATACATTGAAAATTGATTTTACTGAATACCACTGGTTAAATATTTTAAACCTTCATCTCAGAACATAATCTGTGAAAGCAAGTAGATGGGCTTTGACTATAATTGCCTTCCATGGTCTTTGTCCCAGCTCTCAGAAATGGAGACCAAGTGTTTCTAATCACATTTCCAGAGAGGAGTTTCAGAGCAGACACATTATTTAAAAAAAAAAAAGTATATATATATATATATATATATATATATA
This sequence comes from Xerus rutilus, assembly GCA_028644305.1. NCBI lineage: Eukaryota > Metazoa > Chordata > Mammalia > Rodentia > Sciuridae > Xerus > Xerus rutilus. The sequence continues at coordinate 26,271,331 of CM053407.1, read as the reverse complement.
TATATATATATATATATGAAGAGAGAGAGAGAGACAGAGACAGAGACAGAGATTATGTTAATCAGCTTTGTGACAAATATCTGAGAAAAGACAACTCAGAAGGAAAGATTTACTAGGCTCACAGTGTCAAAAGTTTCTGTCTGGTCATCTGGCTCCATTGCTTTGGGCCTGATCTGAGGCAGAACATTACAAAGAAGGGCATGGTGGAGGAAAGCTGCTCAGCTCAAGGAAGCTAGGAAGCAAAGAAAGACAGGGGCTGGAGAGATGATAAACCCTTCCAGGGCAGGGCGCCAGTGACCAACTTTCTCCAGTTAGGTCCCTCCCCTGCCCCAGTAGTCCATTTAGCCACCTGTGGATTAACTCACTGAAGAGGTTAGAGCCCTTGTGGTCCAGTCCCTTCCCCAAAGCCCCACATATGAACACAAGAGACTTTGGGGAACAATTCAGGATCCAAAACACACCAGGGTTGACTTAGAAATCTGTATACTAACTTTAAAGAAGGGTTAAAATTAGGCATGAACCAAATGTAGCTCTTCCCTGGAGAGAATAAAAAGACAGTGACATTTGGATTATGTAACATCAGAAGGATAAAACTAAGAGGCTGTTCCCTATTTCTCCTTTTGGCTACTCTTCTCCCTGTGAAATAATGCAAAGCTGAGTTTTCTGAGAAGACAGTGCAGTTTGGGATCTTAGCTTTATAATTGCGACCCTGGGAAAGATGGGTACTCTCCGGAGGCCCAGTTATGGCATTTTAAAATGGAGATAATAGTGCCTACCTCATCAGGTTGCTACAAGAATTAAGTTAACTGATACATGTTGTGTGTAGAAGATAACCGTGAACTTTCAATAAAGTTATTAGTTGTCAGCGATTGCTAACCATGCTTTAACCATGAGACTTTATGTCCAGTTCCTCTTTTGTGCCTTTGGTTTCTGGGCTGGCTTACATTCCTTCCCACCAGAATTTATATCTGCACAAATCTCTCAACTCGGAATATAACAATTCTTTCTTGACTCCACATCTGCCTATAGCTACAGGAATGTCTTCTCCTGTTATTTTATAAGGAAAAGTTTTCAAATTTTTTATGCCACTGTTGTCATTTCTTCGGGTTGCTGTCCTCAAAATATTTTAGTCTAATATCCTCTCATCCCTGCCTACACTTAGTCTTTATGAATATATTAAAATACAATAGTCATAGCTTCTGCTTTTATTTTATTTTTAAGCTAAATTTGATGATATTAAACACATTCTTCTCCTTTTCTCTTCTTTCTGTGGTCTTCATGTTTGTATACTTCCTTACTTCATCCCGGTCTCCAAGATGATGGTACAAGGAGGAAGGCCCTTAGGGAAGTGATGAGATTAGGAGGGAGGAGTCTTTCACCATGTGAGGACACAGCAAGAAAGTGCTACCTATGAGTCAGAAAATAGACCCTCCTCACACACCAAATCTGTGAGCATCTGCATCTTGGATTGTTCCATCCTCCAGAACCGTGAGAAATGTTTCTGTTGTTTTGTTAAGCTACTTCTTGACGGCATTTTGTTATGTCAGCCTCAATGTACTAACATACTCCTATTGTCAGGGATACCCCTCTGTTTATTTATTCTTATATCTCTTACAGGATTCCTCTTTACACTTAGGGAAATCCTGAAGGCTTTGAGTTTACATTCACTGACATTTGTTCCAGGGGATCCAAAATGTCATTTAGGCTTCTTCTTTTAAGTTAGGGCTTATGAAGAGTAGGTGATTAATAGGTTTTAGCTCAGGCCTATTTCACAATGGATCCATTAGGTCCTGACCACATTTAGTGGTTATTCCTTCAGTTTTAGAACCCATAGTTGGGATAGACATATTTAGAAGCTGGAAGAATCCCCACATTGGTTCTATGATCTATGGAGTGAGAACTATTAGGGTGAGAAAGGAGAAGTGGAAATCATTAAAACTGCCTTATCCTAAGAAAACATGGAATTAGAAGCAATATCACATCTCTTCAGAGATTTCAGAGATTGGTGCTGCTATCAATAACTTGAAAGATGCAGGGGGGTACTTCCACCACACCCCTATTCAAGAGTCTTACTTGGTGGTGCAAAAGATAGATGGATCTTAGAGAATTTCAGTAGATTATACCAAATGATGGCTCCAATTGCAAGTGCTGTATCAGCTCCCTGGTACGTATCTGTCTACCGAGTATAGAGCCATTTGCAGCAAATGCTTTTTTGCCTATACTTGCTGATATGATTCATCAGGAGCAATTTCTTTCAGCAGGTAAAGTCAGTAATACTCATTCACTGTCCTATCACAGTGGATGTCATCTTTCCCGTTCTATATTATAATTTAGTTAGCAGGAATCTTGATTGCCTCTCCTTTCAACTAGATATCACATTGGTCCATACCTTGGCAACGTTATACTGATTGGAACTAGTGAGTAGGAAGCATGGACTATTCTAGACTTGCTAATAAGGTATATGTGTGCCAGAGGATGATATCAGTCCAATTTATGCTGCTATAACAGAATATCTGATATGGGGTACTGTAAAAGAAAATAGGTCATGTTACTTGCAGTTTTGGAGGTGAAAGTCCAAGATCAGGTGGTCCTATCTGTTTGTTCTCTAGTGAGGGTACTCCTGGTTGTATCACAATATGACAGATAAATGGAAAGGGAAACGATCATGTGCTCAAGGGACCAAGCTCAGAGCATGGCCTCTCTTTGTTGAAAAAAAAGAAAGAAAAGAAAAGAAAAGAAAAAGAAAGAAAGAGGGAAAAAAAAACTGTTCTTATGAGAACACACTCTATGAGATCAGCAGAATCTCTTCCAAGGGTGGTGACCCCATGAGCCTAACTGCCTTTCATTAAGACCCATATCTTAAAGGTTCTACTGCCACACCACATCATACTAGGGACCATGTTCACAGGACATGAATATTTAGGAGAAACACTCAAACCATATCGCAACTACAGCACATGAAAAATAAATCTGACAAAAATTCAGAGGCCTTCTACTTCAGTAAAATTTCTAGGGGTTTAGTGGTTTGTGGTATGCTGACATATTCCTTTTAAGGTGAAGGATAAGTTGCTGCATTTGGCCCCTCCTATAACCAAAAAGGGGCACAATACTTAGTAGTTCTCTTTGTAATTTGAAGGCAACATATACTTCATTCTCTGATGTGTTATTCTGGCCAACTTACCAACTGACCTAAAAAGCTGTTATTTTGAGTGAAACCCAGCACAGAAGGCTCTTCAACAGGTACAGGCTGCTATGCAAGCCATTTGGGCCATGGAATCCAGCAAAGTCAATGGTGCATGAAGTATCAGTGGAAAATAGTTATGCTGTTTGGAGGCCTCTGTGGGCGAGCTGCAAGGCAAATCCTTAGAATTTCAGAGCAAAACTCCTGCCAACCTCTGTGCATAACTATTCTTTTTTTGAGAAAGAGCTCTTGACCTGGTCCTGGGTCTTAGTACAGACTGAATGCTTAAGGATAGGCCACCAACTTGCCATCTGTGTTATGTGAACACTGAAACAAAGTTGGGAATATGTACAGCAATGCTTAATCATCAGATGTATGTGATTATTCCTGAGAAGGCCATGAAGACACAAGAAGTAGGAGCCTATATGCCCATGGTGCCCACGTCTGCAACACTGTCTTCTCTCCCAGACTGCATGGTGGCCTCTGCTGGGAGCCATCCTTAAACTGTGCATGAACTAAAACAATGTTGAAGCCATTAGGCAGGAAAGTCTGGTACTGGGAATTTCCAGCAGCAACCCTGCTGGTTTGAGAAGGCCTGGTTCATGTGGCTTCCTACGTAGCTTCATCACAAGTTCACAGCACCGGAGATGGAGTGACCTGCTGGAGTCACACAGCCTTTCAGAGATGAGTGTGGCTTGCCCAATGCCAATCAACCTGTTTACTGCAAGACCCCTACCACACCAAGAAGCAAGCACCTAACCAAGACTACCAAGACTCCTCCTGCTGCCACCTTATCCCTGCTTTTGATGTACTCCCCCCTCCCTTAAAAAAAGAATCAGAGCCTTTGTTCAGTTGTTCAGTTCCAGCTTCTATCAGGACTGGAAGACCTATCAAGTGCCCTGTTTTATCTAATTTCTGACTCTATCTTTATTTCTTACTAATTATTTCAGACTTTTTACTTCCCAGGCAGCTCACACTTCCTGAGCAGGAACCTACCCTGGCGGGGTGCTGGTCAGGCCACAATAGGGCTCATGAGGGAGTGCCCTACAATTAGCTGACAGAGGATGAGGAAATTCAGGCCTGGTTTACATATGATTCTGTCCGATATGAAGGCACTACCTGAATGTGGACTCCTGTAGCACTACAGTCCCTCTCTGGGAAGTCCCCTGAAGGACAGTGGTAAAGGAAAATCTTCCCAGTGAGCAGCACTTTGAGCACACTTGCTCACTTTGCTTGGAAGAAGAAATAGCTGCATGTGTTATTACATATAAGTTCATGGCTGTGGACAATAATTTGGCTAAATGGTTATGAACTTGGAAAGAATATAATTGGAAAATGGGAGACAAATTTGGAGAAGTATGTGAAGTATGTGGACAGAACTTTCTAAATGGACAATATGAAGATATATGTATTTCATGTGAATACTCACCAAAGAGTGAGCTCAGTAGAAGATAATTTTAATAACTAAGTTTCTAGGATGACCCATTCTGTGGATATCAGTTAGTTTCTAGCCACTCCTGTCATTGTCCAATGGGATCATGATCAAAGTGGCCATGGTGGCAGAGGTGGATGTAACATGTAAGCTTAGCAACACGGACTTCCATTCATCAAGGCTGACCTGATCATGGCCACTGCTGAGTGCCCACTATGGAAGCAGCAGAGAGCAACACTAAGTTCCCAGTATGGCACTATTTCCTGGGGTGACCAGCCAGCCCTCTTGGTGGCAGATTGATTATGTTGTACTACTTTCATCACGGAAGGAGTAGTGTTTAGTGGTTACTGGAATAGATACTGAATCAAGATGTGGATTTCTTTTCTCTGCAATCAATGTTCCTGTGAACTCGCAGAATGTCTTGTGCAATGGTATTCTACCTTGCATTTCTTGTGATCAAAGTAATCATGTCACAGTAAATGAAGTATGGCAATGGTTCCAGGCTCATGGAATTCACTGGATTTGTCATGTTTCTCTACATCTTGAAACAGCTGACTTTCATTGAATGGTGGAATGGCCTTTTGAAGACTCACTTAGGGTGCAAGCTAGATAGGAATACCCTGCAGGGCTGGCACAGGGTTCAGCACCATATGAATCATCTAGCTTTTTTCAAAGCTAGAATTGGCAAGTATAGGCATTAAGGTCTAGACCTGGGAGTGGTGCCATTCACCCAATGACCCACTTGCAAAGTTTTTGATTCATATTCCCATGACCTTATGCTTTGCTGGTCTAGTAGTCTTAGTTGCAAGGGGGAAAATGTTTCCCTCAGGAGACATAACAATGATTCCATTGAACTGGAAATTAAGATTGCTGCCCAGTCACTTTGGACTCCTTCATCCTCTGAATCCACAAGCAAAGAAGGGAGTTACTGTGTGGTTGGGGTGATTAATCTGACTACTAAGGGGTAATTGGACTACTGATTTATAATGGAGTTAGGGGAAAGTATGTTTGGAATACAAGAGATCCCTTAGGGAGCCTCTTGGTATTGCTATGCCCCATGATTAAGGTCAACAACTACAACAACCTCATCCAGGCATCCCAATGGCCCAGATCTTTCAGGAATGAAGGAAAAGAACCATGATCAGCAGAGGAATAAATAAAAAACAGTTAGTGGAAGAAATAAGTTACAAATGCCAATTATGCCCATATGATCTGTTAAAAAAATGATGTTTATAATTGTTATGCATATTTCCTCCTTGTTTTGTTATGAATATGTATTTGTGTATGTACACATATGTGTGTATACCAAATATTTTTGTTTTGGTTCCTCTTACATTCTCTTATCCTATAATGTAAGATACACTGACTTTATATGGTAGCATCTAAGTATCATTAAATTTTCTTCGTGGTTTTAAAGTTACTGGTTATCATATCAAGAAGAGTTAATATCATAGCTGGGCGCAGTGGTGCAAACCTGTAATCTCAGCACTTAGGGAGGCCGAGACAGGAGAATTGAGAGTTCAAAGCCAGCCTCAGCAATAGCGAGGTGCTAAGCAACTCAGTGAGACCCTGTCTCTACATAGCACAAAATAGGGCTGGGGATGTGGCTCAGTGGTCGAGTGCCCCTGAGTTCAATCTCCAGTACCAAAAAAAAAAAAAAGAGAAGGGTTAATATCATTCAAAGGATTTGTCTCCTCTTCTGAGGAAGATATTAAGTGGTTTTGATTGTGAATAGGATACTTATATCATATGGGGTGGAATTGGGGTCTTGTCATTGTTTAAATTGGGAAACTAAAATCACTTAAAGAGATATTCATGGAGCCAAGACAACGAGGTGTGGACTCACGATGACTAATTTTATGTGTCAGTTAGGCTGACCATAAGGTGCCCAGATAGTTGTTCAAACATTATTGTGGATGCTTCTGTGAAGGTATTTTTTTCATGAGTTTAATATTTAAACTCATAGATTGAGGAAAGCAGGTTTGATGGATAAACCTCATCCAATCAATTGAAGATCTGAATAAAATAAGACCTACAATATTCTCCAAATACAAAGGAATTCTCTCTTTGTCTTTGAGTTGAGGCATTATTTTGTCACCCCCAGTTTTAAAACTCAAACTGAAACACCAGTTCTTCCTGGGTCTGTAACATATTGGCCTTTGTACTGGAATTATACCACACTGCATTTCCTGATTCTTGGACCTTTGGACTTGGATGGAGTTACACCATCAGCAATCCTGGTCTCTAGCTTGCTGACTATTGATCTAATAACATGATTCAATTTTTTTTTTAAAAAAAACAATAAACCTCTTTCTCTACACACACACACACACACACACACACGCACACACACACTTTCTATTGGTTTTATTTATTTCTCTGGAGAACCTTGCTTAATGTAGTCTATCAAAAACATTTATTTGATGCTGAAGTAGTAAGACATGAATCAGATTCATAAATAAGAAAACAAATATTTACCACCTGCAGCTCCCAGAAATTTAAAAAAGTTTAATGAACTTTTCATTTTATTTCCCTTTCTCTTTTCACAAGTTGCCAATATCCAGAATGTTATCAGCCAAAACAACAACACAGCAAGAAGCTGCAAACTGATCAAGTCAGTGTTTGGGGAAGAGTCACACAGTTAAACGTACACTGGCCAACTACAGTAGTTCTGTGCAAAACAGTATTTCTTTTTAAATTAACATTTCACAACTAATATTTTAAAGAACAATTAAGTTCTCTGACCAGGCTATGAACGTAAAAGTACACAGTGTAGCTAAACTCTCTTAAAGAACTAACAGAGCTTTGTGCCTGTAGAAAGAATCTCTAAAGCAGAGGAGGAAAGAATATGAGAATCTAAACAATGCCTACCTTTTTTCTAGGAACAAGGTGTTCTGGTGTATGTTCCATAAATACATGTCCCGTTGAAATCTTGTGTTGCCATCTGGGACCATTCCTCATTCCTGCTTCCACTATTGAATTATGCCTGACAAGAAAATTTGGGTAAGTTAATCAGTGAAAGATTTTGAGCATCTACTAGTGATTAGGTTCTTTGCCATGTTTTGATAAAACAGAGAAAATGATGCTGTACCAATTCCAAAGAAGAGAGCAAGAAAACAGGAGAAAGCAAAACAACGAAGAGTGAGTTGACTGGCAACTTTCTTTCCTTCACTATATTTGCTTTTATGTCTCTCTCTCCCTCTCAGGTCCTTGTCATAGACCTTGGGAATAACGTGATCCATTGTATTTATATGAATGTAAAGTGCCTTGGCTTCATGACACTTCAGAAGAAAGATGTGATATTTAGACAAATAAGAACTCAATCACTGATGTAACTGAGCTGAAAACAACACCAACAACAAAAACTACTAACTATGGGTAGTGTTGTTTCTAACTTGAAGAAATAAAGTGTCTAGATCAAGGCAGGTTGGACTTTTACAACTGCACATTTTAGTATACATTGTTCAATTTCTTTTGGAATAAGACAGGTAAGAAATGCTTGGAAACTTGTGTCCTCTATGGAGGAAAAAATGTGAAAAATGAATGAAAGTTACAGATATGGTCTTACTCTTAGAAATCTTCTAGAAAACTAAGGCAAAGAAAAAGAAATGGGTTGACCTGGCAGATATGAATATGCACAAAGACTTCTGTCATTGGAAGTGATCAAGAAGAGGATGGGCAGATTCCTGTCCAAGAGGATCTGGAAGGAATTACTCCATTGGTTGAGGTTGAGCTAGATGAGCTTTAGCTATCAGGAGATATCCTTGAAGCTGTAAAGTTCTATGATTTTAGATTTTAATAAAGTGTGATCTGTTTATTTGTACATTGAGGACACTCTTCAATGACATGATTATTAAAACTCTCATAGCATGTCCAATAACATCATTACACAAAAAATAAGGTCAAAATTTCATTGAAAAAAATTTTTAACACAATTTTAGTATTCAGCTGAACCTAGGATGTACAGTTTTTCATGATTGTAAATTTTTCTCAGGAATGCAAATTTTGCATGCTATTAAGATCTAGAATGCCATTCATATATAGAATTCTTTTAGCCATAGAAAAATAGCACAGGGGCTGTTGAATGCTACTGAACACTATTATTTTCACTAGATCTTTGGTTTCTGCAATTATTATTCATTTGAGTCTGTTTCATTTATTTGTTTGAGAAATGATCATTACAAGAAAGCACAATGATAAATTGTGTTAGACTATTGCTTTTCAGTACTTGGAATCTGAGTGCTTATTTTTGCACTCCAGGGAACTCTATTTTTCTTCCTGTCCATTCATTGCTTCTAATAAAAGATTAAGACTAAAATAGTTCTCCTTCAGAAAATTTCAAGAGCATATTTAATTTAGTTTTTGTTTCTAAAATTATCTGGTATTTGGAACAATATGGTATAAACTTTCTGCATGTTCCTCTCAGTATTGCTCTCCCATATTTGAATTTCTGAATCTGAAATTCTATATGAGTACTTTTATTTTCACCATTGATATTAATAATATATTAATACAATATCTTGTGTACAGTAAAAATGTCTATTGGAATCCAATCAAAAGAAAGACTAGTTCTCTTCTTAATATAGTAAGTACAATTTTTTGGAATGGGCACACTGATCCACAGCATTATTCATCTTTGACTAGCTACTTGTTTCTTTGAAACCTGTGGCCTCTCAATTCCTTTCCTGATACCACTGTTGAGGTCTGTTGAGGAAGTTACCTAAACTCTACCAGGTGATAAGTCATTGGTGAAAAGGAGCATCTGACCAAAGGCATTTCCTGAATTGAACCAGGTACAAGCACTGCTCCTATTATTTAATCTTCTATTCCTATATCTTCAACCAAAGTGTTTTTACTTTCTGAAACAATGATAATTTTCCTCAAGGCTCTCAAAACTCTGCATCATTTGAAAAGATATATGAAGACTATAAATATGAAAAAGAAATGAAATTTTATTTTTTAAGTGAAGAAAAAAGTTTCTAAAATATATTTTACTATTTTAAATAAACAGATTAAATGGCATATATTAGCTCCTGGAAGTTTTGGAAGCCTTCTCACTTAATGATAGTGGGGTTTATCAACTAAGCGGCTAACAGCTTTCCCTCCATTTAGTCTTTGTGTGCAAAACACAATGTTTTCTTGAACAGTCATTCCAAACTGAGTTGAGAAATCATCTTTCAGAGATGTAAATTCCTGCTTTGGGTAGAAGGCTTGATATTATTAATCTTCATAGTTTCTTTCAACCTTGGAGTCTCCTTAATCATGGTAAACATTTTCTTCTAGTTTGGAAAGGTGGGCCATGTGACTTTTACTTTCTAATAGAATTGTTATGATGAATATGAAAAAAAAATCAAACCTTTTTTCATGTCAGGGACCAATCATCCCCCCTTCACACACTATCTGGTAATTAGCTTAACAGCTTTTCCAAAGATAGCTGAAAAACTAATGAAAAATTCTCCATTTGTACATTTTCTTTATATTAAGAGAAAAAAAATTCTAAGGAAAACTTTCCCAGGTTAATTTGCAATTTGGGTTGCTAGTAACTGGCAGCCTGTGTGATGGCTCGATGCCTCAATGTTAAAAATGAGAATGAGGCCAAGTCTAGTGAATAGAGGTCTACAGACAATTGCTATTTTTATTCCTTCCTCTGATATCAAGTGTGTGTGTGTGTGTGTGTGTGTGTGTGTATGTGTGTGTGGCGGAGGAGACTGACAATACAACAGAACCATCTTTTATTGCCATCGTTCACTTCAGTCTAAATGAAGCTATGTGATAGAAAAAGGTGAAGGAACAATGTTCTGTTTTCTTATTTTTGTTCAGTAAAGGAGCTTAGCTCCAGTAAACATTGTTAGAGTATATTTAAAATTAATTGAAAAGATTAAAGGATTTTAATGCCTCTTAATGTAAGGAAAATTATTTTATTATAATGTTTCAGACATTACAATACAATGGCTGATTTACTGCTCTAAATCTGTATTGGGAGTATATTCATTCTAGATATATTGATTTTTTAGATAAATTTTTGGAAAGGGAAGAAGAATCAAAGCAGTCTACCACAAGTTCTTCTTTGCCCCTTCCCAAGCAGGACTAGGTCCATTCTGCTATAACAGAGACTGTTTCAAAGCAGTAGAAATTCTTTTTTTTAATTGCAAGGTAGGATTAGTCAATTAAAGACGTTTCTTAAACAACAAAAGACAATTTTTCTAAGCCATGTGTTTTGCTAATTGAAGCATGAAAGATCAAATATTTATGGCAAAATAGTCACAGTTAAGTACACCGAATTCTGGAAAAATGTGAAATATTGAAATGGATTACTAACATTATTAGGGTCTTTATTGGACATAGGAACTTCTGTATTTATTGTTAACATAAAAATTTAAAAGTTTATATTCCTCTTTAAATTCAGAGAAATCAATAGAATTGATTTAAAATTTAAAGCAACATCGTATATGTTAAACATGGATAGAAAAATTATATTTGTTGCTTTTTCATGTTTTTCTATTAAGAACTTGTTTAGGCTTTAGTAGAAACCAGAATAAATGATTTGTAAAAATGTTACTTATAATTTTGACTGTTTAGTTCTTACAATGATACTCAGATTTCTAAGTCTGTGATGTATAGCAATAATTACGTGTATTTTTAGTAGCTTGTCCTACAAGGCACCTTGCATTTTAGCATGTTATTCTTATACTTTTATACTTAAAATTATCTGACATTAAACAAGAACTCTGTTTCAGAGCACTGCTTGAATATAAAGATATACCATCTGAGGAACAGAATGAGGCTGTCAGCCATGATCCTGCTATTAACTCCCTTGTTATTTACCATGGAATAAAAAGGCAACATGAATGCATCTTTTGCAATAGAATATGGCTTTTATACAGTTATCCTTGCATAAGCAATACAGGTTGTGAAATGAAATCCAGAGAAGTTCCAAAATCGCTGTGGCCGGTAGACTGAGGTGTGAATGTGTAGCTGTTAGAATAGACCTTGCAGTCCAAAGTACTTGCATTCAAATCCAAATGCCCGATAACTGTAAGCTTGGGTGGTTAGTTAATCTACTGGGGCTTCAGTTTTGTTGTTTTCATCTGTAAAAAGAAGGTTGTTAGAGATTAAGGGAATGTATACACACAAAAATATATTTAAAACATTTAAGATAAGTATGTACATATTGGACATATTTACTAATGATACATATGAATATATTCACTTACTTAGATATGTGTATAAATATATACACACCCATACACACTTAAAACAGTTCTTGGCAGGTGGTAAATGTAACTTAAATATTAACTATTATTATATTGCCTTATTTCTCTTTCTGATCTACTGAAGAGTAACAAATTTAAACGATCGGATGGTTTTCCCTGCTTTTTCCTCAAAGGTTTAAAGGTTGCAGCAAAATATCATCATTAAGAAGTTAAGTAAACACAGAATGAGAAGCCCTAAAGCAAGGTGCTGAGTTAATAGACAGGCTAATAATTTCCTGAATGCATACTAGCTCTTTGTAGAAACAGCAGACTGTTAATGGGCTTTTGTTTTAGACATGACAGATTGATATTCCAGGACAGGACTGATGAGAGCCCTCATAACCACTGCTTCCTCATTACCTATGACTAAAACAGCAAATAAGCATAATCTCATATAAATCAAAACACTAGAACATTGGCTTCACAAGGACAGAGATTTTTTTTTTTAATCTGTGAATTCATGTGGTATCCATTGAGTCCAGAGAATTACCTAGTAAATAGTGAAAGTTCAATAATCATTTCTTGAATGAATTGAGCAAATGCAAACCTTGGCCTTTCCTTTTAACAGGATTATTATGGAAAGCAAAGCAAAATGGCATACTTTCCCACTTCTTGATAGATTTCTATTCCTGAGAATGCTGGTAGGCATTCTACCATAGGGCTGCAGAGCAGTATGTGAAGGGCATACCTGCAAATATGTACATTTAGCAAATATTTCAGAAGTCATGGATTCGGTTTGAGCATCACAGGAAAGGTGTGGTGTGAAGTGGTGCCACTTTTAACTCAGATTCAGGTGCCCTTGTCACATCTGTATTACCTCTATTTTATCCAGCATAACTTTAGTATCTATGCTTATACATTTTTTCTCCCCAAATTTTCAGAAATCTTTGACCTTTGACCAAGTGTCATAGTTCTCAGCAAACAGCTTACTTTTAAGTGTCTGCTCACGTTTGACTGGTTAAAATAATCAGTTTGCACAATCCATTTCACTGGTGGGGTTGATTATATAGCATTACTTATATTTTAGGTCACAATCTCAGAGAGTGGGTTAAAAGAATAAAACGCTGGTAGAATTAGGTCTGACTTAGTCAGATCTAAGTACATATTCTTTTCTATTCCTATAGCAAACATTTTCAAAAACAGAAAAACATTCCTTTTTACAGCATTGGCGAGGGCATGATTTGAATAAGGACATACTCAAATACACACTCTAAGTTTTTAAAATGATCTTTGTAATGAAAATTGGAAAAGTATTAGTCATCCTTAGCTAAGCTATACCCTATTTGCCTTTTCTAAATATAATAAAAACAACAAATAACCTCAAAGTACATGATTAATTAATTAGACATGATTTCTTAAAATGATTTCCATCAGCTCATTTGACTTTGAGGATTTCAGACATTAATAAATCACCAAAAAGCTATCATTGACTTATAAAGTACATTACTACAACAGGCCTAACCCAGAACTCTGGGTCCAGAAGAAAAAAGGAAGGTTTACAAGTGAACCACGACAGAAATACACAGAAAACCTGTCAGTAATCACAGAAAACAATTAGACCTAATGTTATTAGAGTGAACACAGGTTCATTTTATTTCAAGATACTGTGTTTCTATGCTTGAAGCTTCAGTGGTATTAATTTTACTTGGCCCTTGGACATACCGGGTAAACAATTTACATTATTGCACAGTAACAAAAATTTACAGCCACAGATAATACAGGATCTAATCAACATTAATACACTTGGTGTTTAAGGCTAACAAACATTGGAAAACAGTCATTTATTTCCAGGATGTGATCAAATATTTTAACACAGTGTCACCTGTTTGAGTTTCTAGAAAAAATCTTTCATTTCAAAATATATTTATAAGATTCTTTTTTTTTTCCCCACGTGTCAATTTCTTTTCATGTGTGTGCATGACAGAGGCACTTTAAAGAGTTACCAACTGCAATTTCAGAAGTACCAGACATGGAATTTCCACCATCGTTGGTAAATATGGTAAAGAGTGAAAATGAAATTGGATTAGAAAGAAAGTAAACAAACTATTAAATCAGAAAATTTCTCTAAATCCTGTAAAAATCACTGTTCTCTGATTTGAACTTGCATATTATAAAAGAATAGTTAACAGTTATCACCCATCTCCATCCAGATGAGTATTACAGCTTTCCGATGTTAAGGTATAATGGTTTTGCTGTTTGGGCTTGTAAAGGTTTTAAAATATTGATGAGTTAAGTACTTTATTTTTGAGTTTTTCAAAGTATCGTATTTTACATAGGTTCCAAGTAGTCAGAAAAGCTAAGACGTCGAATAAAATCTATTGGAAGAGTTTAGTAAAGTGTGTAAAAATTAAAGGACTTAAAAAAAACCCACTCCATTTTAAGTGTAAAAATACTTTGTGTCCAGTTGTGGGATTCCAATGACTTTTCCTCTTCTATTCACTTTTCCTTTTTCTTATTCCCCGCCTCCCGCCTGGTCTTAGTTGGTACATACTGCACCCGCCACAACACATTGGAAAGTAGGTCCTGGTAAACACTAAGAAATATCCAGCCAGGTAAATACATCAGGGTGATGAGACCCATGAAATTGAGTGGGTAGTGAGAATAGTCCCAGGAACAAGCCCCACACGTGCGAAGTCCCAGACCCCAGGACAACTCCCAAGCATAGATGAAGATCACGTAGATGGGCACCCGCTTCCAGGTGCCCCAGCCACGGCTGTAGTGGAGGTGGAAGTACAGTTTTTCCACCACAAAACTGCAGCTGCCATACATAAAGAAGGACCACAACGACGTGTGACCATTGGTTGCCCCGTCCCCGTGTCCCAGCACATTAAAGAAGAAGGTAAAGAAGATCTCATCCAGAAAGCCATGCATTCCAAAGAAAAGAAAACGGAGCATGTCTGGGAGCCCCTGGCTAGGGGCTCCTTCCGAGCTCTTAGGGCCGCGGGGTTGTCGCCTCCGGCCACTCGCTGCCGCAGGGGCCTGGGCGCCAGGAGGGGCAGGCAGAGCGCCCCTCTGCTGCTGTTGTCGCTGCTGCCGCTGCCGCCTGTACCGCAAGCTCAGGAAGCGCTTCAGGAACACTTGGCAGTGGTAGAGCGCCAGCACGTACTGCAGCGCCAGGTCAAGCGCCCCCGGCGCCGCTGCGCCCCCCGGCCCGCCTCCCAGGCTGAGCAGCAGCGCCTGGCTCGCCAGGGTCTGCAGCCCCACGTGGGCCGAAGGGTAAAGGAAGAAATTGAAGACGAAGGCGCTGGGGCAGCGCGGCTGCTGCAGGTAGATCTTCTCCAGGGCGAAGTGGGTGAGCGAGTGCAGGAGGCAGCGGTAGGGCGAGGAGAAGCCTAGCATCCGGAGGTCCGGGCTGCGAGCGAAGCGCCAAGCCGAGGACACCAGCACGTCCAGGGTGATCCCGTGCATCCCATAGAAGTAGAGGCGCATCCAGGCGGGCAGCGCGGTGCCCTCGGCTGGCGCTTCAGCAGTGGACAGCGGCTCGGGGCAGCTGGCAGCAGTCTCGCTTCCCAGCCCCCGGGGGGCCCCCGGACGCCGCACCGCGCCGACTCTCTGTGCCGGCCCCTCGCTGTCCACGTCGCTGCCGGCCATCGGCTCGGAGGCTACCCGGGCGCGCGAACCCGCGTCTCCGCCGCCGGGTGCGCGGAGCTGCAGAGTCGAGCGGTGGAGCCCTGCGTCGCCTCCCGGTTGCTGCGGGTCTCCAGGGGGCGAGCAGGGAGCTCTGTCCTGGCCGCGGTCCCGCAACAGCCGGAGCTTGTGCGCTTGGGGGATGCTCGGGCAGCCTGGCTCGCGGAGTCCCCTGCCGTGCCCCCGCCGCGCCCTCCTCACCAGTTCCTGGCGAGGTGCGGCCAGAGACGCCAGCGCTTACTCTGCGCGGCCTAACTAGAGCGGAGGCTGGGCGAGGGGAGGCGAGGCCGGGGCTGCAAGGAGAAACCAGAGGCTGGTACGAGCATCATCCCCTCGCGGCTCAGCCCAGCCGCTTCTGCCGCAAGCTCTGGCAGCGTAACGCCAGCAGCGACGGCCCTTCCCCTGGCCCTTCCCTTACCCCTCTCGGCCAGTCTTGACCACTCCCGCCTTCGCAGGTCCCCCTCCCCGCCCAGGCCTGGTGCTCCGAGTCTCGCCGGGGTCTGCTCCAGAAGGCCGGGTCCCACTTCTCTGTCCTTTTCCCCTCGCTCTGCACCCAGGTCCCCGGCGGTGCGGGGGTTGCTTGCTGGGCGGAGACGCAGAGTGGAGAAACACCTAACAGGTGTGACTGCGAGCTGTTGGACATTCCCTGTGTAGCGGAAACCAGGGCCAGGCCTTGGCTGGCGGAGACGAGTGGCTGGGCGCCACCGGCCGGAGGCCGGGCCCAAGACCAAATTATGGTGCTGTATATTTAATGTTCTTATTCAAAGCCAGCTGTGTCTCAGTCACAGAGAGTAAACCGGGGACTCCACGCCTGCCTGCCCTAGCGTGACCCTGAATCTGAAATGCTGCTGCAGGGCCCGATTCACTTTTTCAGTCTCTTTCCCTGGTCCCTGTGCTTTCCTTGGGCCAGTTTTCTCAGGGCCAAGCACAGAGACTCCATGTCCTTCAGAATTTATAAGATGATTTGAGGATGGTTGAGATAGTTGGGGTGTTGGAAAAGAGGAAATATATTGCTCTGGCTACCTCCGGGTGAGTCTCATGTGGAGAATAGTATCTTTGCTCCTACTGGCACGCTTCAGGGCTGTTTTTTCTCTTTGTGGAACTAGGTCATCCCAGAGAGAGTCAAATAAAGGGTCCCTTTTTCTGTCTCTTCTTATTCCTTCCTCTCTTCCTCCTACTCCCCTCTTTTTTCCTCTCTTCTCTTGTGCCCCTTCCCCTCCCCCTCCGCCTCCTTCCCTCCCTTCCTTACTTCTTAGTAGGAGAAGGTGGAGGGATTGACAATGTTGATGTGTTGTGTGCTACATCCCCCCACCCATTTTGTGAGCTTAGAATTGCAAAGAACCTTAGAAGTCAATTATACTGATTCCTTTCTTCTCCTACCTTCATCTCCCTAAATTCATGTCTAGGCACAAATTAGGTGATAGTTTTAGTTTGTAAGGAGTTCAGATCCTGTCTTCCCTGGATAAAAGATTTATTTTTTATTTTTTGCTTAAAAATAAACATTCTCAGGTAGATTTTTTCACATTCTTTATTGGTGCATTGAAATTGTATATAATGGTGGGATTTATTATTACATATCCATGCATAAACACAATATAACAATATAACTTGGCCAATATCACTCTTAAGCACTTTCCCTTTCCTCTCTTCCTGCTTCCCCCTGGTCCCTTTCCTTTCCTCTACTTATCTCCCTTGAGATCCTGCAAATGACATAATTTCATTTTTTTTTTATGGCTGAATAAAACTCCATTGTGTATATATACCACAGGCTTGTTCCATTGCTTAGCTATTGTGAATTCCACTGCTATAAACTTGGGTATGATGCTAACTATTTCTTTAGGATAAATATGGAGGGTACAGAGGGGTGCTATAGCTAGGTTATATGGTGATTCCACGCCTGGTCTTTTGAGGAACTTCCATACTGATTTCCATAGTGGTTGTACTCATTTAAAATTCCACCAACAGCGTACAAGTTCTTTTTTCTCCACATCCTCTCCAGCATTTCATATTGTTTGTATTCTTGATGACTGCCAGGCTGATCACTTCTAAGACAACCTCCTCCCAAGTCTCTCCTCTTAATTATTTCAACCCCTCATGCTACAATCCATGGCAGTTATTTGTAAATTTAGGTATGACAGAAATTAGACTTTGGTGCAAAGAAAAATTAAGATCATAATTAACATTTATATAAGGGCAAGATATTTGTTTTTCAGCTTTGTTAGTTTATTGTTTATTTTGCTGACTCCTTGTAACTGTAAAAAGTCAGTGGGTGGAAATTGTTGGTCCAGGGACAGAAGTGTCAGATAGCAGGCTAATCAAACCTGCTGCAAAGCAGAAACAGAGCCAGTTACCCAAATGCTTGAGCCACTACTATGATAATAGTAATTTAATAAGATTTACTCTCTCACTGAGTATATAATCTAATTGAATTGATATGAAAATAATCTATCATACCTGTGTAAAATTGTACTTATGATTAATATTGATAATCACTAGTACATATAAAATTAAATGATTCTTTTGATTGACAATTTTATTTGATAAACTCCATCCTGGTCCAACTTTATCATACATTAAAAACAAATGTGCTCTTTCTCTATAATTGCTACTCAGACAAGGAAAAGTACTTTATTATAAATATAGGAATAGATAGCCAATATATGCTAGATTAAACTTGAATCGTTTTGAAGTAGCAAATAAAACTTCAAGGGCACAAGTCTTCTATTTATTCTAACTTTTCTTAAGAATGCAAGGAACACTTGAATGCTATAATCAGATCTAGAAATCATCCCAGGGAGTGTAGGAAAATAATTTGATTTAAGAAAATTTGGAGGTTCTATTTGTACATTTTTAATTTTTTACATTATATTTAATTTTTTTTCCTCAAGAACAATACTCCCAGTGAACTAATCATCTTTCACTAGGCTCACCTCTTGAAGGTTCTGTGACCTCTTATTATCCCCACAAAGGGATCAAGCTTCCAGAACATGAACCTTTGGGGTACAAACAACATTCAACTATAACATACAACAGTGATGCCATTTGTGTTTCTGGGTCTATGATTTCTTTCCTTGCCTGCCTCCTTCCTTCCTTCCTTCCTTCCTTCCTTCTTTCCCTGCTTCCCTCCTTCCCTCCCTTCCTTCCTTCTCTCCTCCTTTCCTCCTTCCCCTCCCTCCTCCCCCCCTCATTCGTTCGTTCGTTCTTTCTCTCTCTTTCTCTCTTCCTTTCTTCCTTTCTTTTCCCGTAGTACTGAACATCACACTAAGAGCCTCACACATGCTAGATAAGTCCTCTACCACTGAACTACGTCCCCAGCTCTTTTTATTTTTTATTTTGAGACAAGATCTTGCTAGGTTGCCCAGGCTGGCCTTAAGCTTGAGTTCTTCTTGCTCTAGCCTTCTAAGTTCCTGGGATTACAGGTGCATGAGCCCGTGTTTGAACATATTTTTGTTTTGATCTTTGCTGCTGCAAGCCATAGAGTTTGCTATAATACATTTATAAATCCAGGAACTTTAAAAAAGTTGATAGACATGAGGGTGAGAGGAAGGTAAAGGAAGAAACTGGAAATTGTAGTAAAATAGCATCAATTTGTGATTCCTTAAGTTTGGGGACAACCTTTCAAAATATACTTTGAAGCATTATTCTGTGAAAGATACAGGCTTTTTCCTTGCTATCAGGGCCTAAGAAGCTGTAAATTGTCTGTAGAGGTGTAACAGTTCATGTGGAACCAGCACTGACTTTACTGTACTGGCCAGTGTGGCTATAAGCTGGTGCAACTCCTGGAGCCAGATGTGTGAACAGGAAGAGATTTCAGTGTGAACAGGAAGAGATTTCAGAGTTAAAGAGATCTGTTCCTTTGGAGAATTGTGATGATATGTAGTGAATTATTACCTAGTGGCTGCAAGTTCATTGTTGGAAATTTTTAGATATATAGCATGCTTGATGCCTTTCGTTGCGTATAGGAAGAACCAAAAAAGTCCAGAGGGAATACAGCATTAAGAAGAAAGCTTAGTAATGGGCGTGGTGGCACACGCCTGTAATCCCAGCAGCTCAGGAGGCTGAGGCAGGAGGATTGCTAGTTCAAAATCAGCCTCAGCAATGGCAAGGCACTAAGCAACTCAGTGAGGCCCTATCTCTAAATAAAATACAGAATAGGGCTGGGGATGTGGCTCAGTGGTCCAGTGCCCATGAGTTCAATTCTTGGTGCCCCCTGGCTTCCAAAAAAAGAAAGCTTAGGGAAGTTCAGTAGAGTAAGATGTTAAGAATTAAGTTTGGCCTGCAGCTGCCTCCTAAAGGTTTTGCCATACATAGGTAAACTGTAACCTAACTTGGATGTGTAGGCATATTGTAAACTACTCTTATAACAGGTAGCCAAGTCTCAGCCAATAACAAGTGCATAAGTCCTGCTTCCTTATGCCCTCTTGACCTCATTTTGAATGTTTTCCCTGGGGGCTGGGAACAAACCCAGTGCTAGGTTAGCCCTCTAACACAGGCTACAACCCCAACCTTAGGATTCCATTTTGAAAAGCCCTTGAATGGTCATTTGATTGTAATTTTCCCTTTATTTTCACATTATCCTCTGCCCTCTTTCCTGGGCCCCTCTCCTAGTATTTAAAGTAAGGACCCACATAGGCCTTGGTGTTCACAGGTGGGTGCTGAGAACCAGGGTGACTAGAAGGGACTTCAGAGTGGGTAACTGTGTCTGACATCTCAGAGGCCTTTAGTAGAACAGAGTGGGCTGATAGAGATTTTAGTTTGGTTTTGCCTTTTCAAAAGGAAAAAGAAAACAGAAAAACAAAAACTTAAAATGATGGCTAGCTTTGCTTTTCATAAGCAATTCAAACATAATTGTTAAAAATGGGCAAAATAGGCAAATATAAGTGACATTGACATTTGTCAAGGAAATTTTCATAGTTTCAAAAAACTTTTTGGTAACTTGAAATCTTAAAGTGATAGATAATTAGATAGATACCTGAGTCCTTTCTAAATAAATTAAAATACTAAAACATTGATCATTAATCATAAATTTAAAGTTTATATACTTTATCTTGTTTTTGTGTGATATAGAGAAGCTGAATGTAATTTGAGAAAACACATTTAGAAGTTATGTTAGCCTACAGAGAACTGGTGCACAATTGCTAGGAATTAAAATGGTAACTACTATATGGTAACTAAAGTTAGAATTAGGAAAAACAACTGTGCACGTAGTAAAGGAAGGCCTGTTTTATGAGAGAGGCTATGGAAGATGATGTGTTTTGGTTGAGGAAAAATCAGATTTTGTCTTAAAGTAGACTGGTTGTTCCAATGTGAGAGAAAAGAAAAAGGCGAATGACTACAGGTTATAGAATGTTGTGAATGGTTTGTAGAGAAAGAATCTTGTGAAAAAAATTTTATGTGTAATCAAGTTGGCTCTGATTAGAAGGAAATTATAAGTGTTTTCATAAAAATTGAGAGATGATATTAGAAACACAATGATGTAAACCTAGAGTTTGGTCCCTTATGTTGAAACAGAAGAATTTTCTTGGAGCATTGGTCAGTTCTGTTTTTATTTTTATTTTTATTTATTTATTCTAATTAGGTATATGTGAAAGCAGATTACATTTTGATTCATTGTACACAAAGGGAGCACAACTTTTCATTTCTCTGGTTGTACATGATGTAGTCTTATCATATGTTCAGTCAGTCATACATGTACCTAAGGCAATGATGTCCATCTCATTCCACCATCTTTCCTGCCCCTATGTCCCCTCCCCTTCCTTTCTTCCCCTTTGACCAAAGTTCCTCCATTCTTCCCATACCCCCCACCCCCATTAGGGATCAGCTTCCACTTATCAGAGAGAATGTTAGGCCTTTGGTTTTTTGGGATTGGCTTACTTCACTTAGCATGATATTCTCCAACTCCATCCATTTACCTGTAAATGTCATAATTTTATTCTCTTTTATTGCTGAGTAATATTCCATTGTATATACATCAGTTTCTTTATTCATTCATCTATTGAAGAGCATCAAGGTTGGTTCCACAGTTTAGCTATTGTGAATTGTGCAGTTATAAACATTGAAGTGGCTGTATCACTGTGGCATGCTGTTTTTAAGTCCTTTGAGTATAAATCAAGGAGTGGGACAGCTGGGTCAAATGGTGGTTCCATTCCAAGTTTTCTAAGGAATCTCCATACTGCTTTCCAGATTGGTTGCACCAATTTGCAGTCCCACCAGCAATGTATGAGTGTGCCTTTTCCTCCACATCCCCGTCAACACTTGTTGTTTGTATTCTTGATAACTGTCATTCTGACTGGCTTGAGATGAAATTATAGACTAATTTTGAGTTACATTTCTCTAGTTACTAGAGATGTTGAACATTTTTTCATATATTTGTTGATTGTATATCTTTTTTTTCTTTTTTCTTTCCTTTTTTTGGTATTGGAGATTGAACTTAGGGGCACTCGACCACTAAGCCACATCCCCAGCCCTGTTTTGTGTTTTATGTACAGACAGGGTCTCACTGAGTTGCTTAGTGCCTCCCTGTATATCTTCTTCTGAGAAGTGTCTGTTCAGCTCCTTACTCCATTTATTGATGAGGTTGAGTTTTATTGGTGTTGTTTTTTGAGTTCTTCATATATCTTGGAGATCAGTGCTCTATCTGATGTGTGTGTGGCAAAAATTTGCTCCCAAAATGTAGTCACTCTCTTCATGTCATTGATTATTTTGCTGAGAAGCAGCTTTTTAATTTGAATCCATCTCATTCATTGATTCTTGATTTTATTTCTTGTGCTTTAGGAGTCTTGTTAAGGAAGCCTACAAAGCTACAGTACCCAAAACAGCATGGTATTGCCACCAAAATAGACATATAGACCACTGGTACAGAACAGGAGAAACAGAGACAAACCCAGATAAATACAGTTAGGTCATACCAGACAAAGGGGCCAAAAACATACATTAGAGAAAAGATAGCCTCTTCAACAAATTGTGCTGGGAAAACTAGAAATCTATATGCAGCAAAATGAAACTAAAACCCTGTCTCTCACCATGCACAAAACTCAACTCAAAGAGGATCAGGACCTAGGAATTAGACCAGAGACTCTGCACCTAATAGAGGAAAAAGTAGGCCCAAACCTCATCATGTCGGATTAGGCCCCGACTTCCTTAACAAGACTCCTAAAATGTAGTTTTTTTTTTAAATTTTTAGGTGGTTGGCCTAGGAAGCAAAAGATCATATGTTTCATGAAGTGCTTTTATTGTGTGTTTCAAGTTTTATTTATTTAGTCTTTGCTTACTTAAGAAAACTTGAGTCTTAAAAGAGTTAAGGTTTTCCTATAGCTTTGTGACTTCTGAGTGTACCTTTGTAATCTTTGGTTTTATTTCATAAATGATCTGCAATCCTATTTTGGTCAAGTATTTTGAATCTTTTGATATGTTTGACAAACTTTCCAAAAATCAAATTCTAAAACTAAGTCTTTTTGAACTTTTACTTTGGGATTTCCAGCAGGCTCCTGGAAGTCCAAAAAAGACTTTTTATTTTATTTGTTAAATTACATGAAAAGCATTGTCCAGTAAGAAATGATATTTAAACTTCTTTTCAAGTCGTGTTTTATGGATATGTTGTTAATATGTGATCAAAAATTTTACATGATTCCTAGAAACCTGATCTGTCTTGGTATAATATTATTAGTCATGATTCCATTATTATATTGTTATATATGCCATGGAAATAACTATCATCAGATCTTTAACATGGCTATCCTAAGTCTTTTTCTCCACAGTTAAATTGCTTTATTCTGATGCCTTTCTGGACATTTTTTGAAAGCAACTGTGATAATGAAGTTTTGTGTCTTTAAGAAGGCTCACAAAAGGGTAAAAAAAACCCTAACAGGTTTCCCATAACTCTGAACTGGATAAGAAATTTTCAAAACATAAATGAATAACAAGAATGAAGTACATAAAGCTGAAGGAACTGATGAAGAATTATGGGTGTGTATTTATTTATTTGCAGTGCTGTGAATCAAGAACCCAGGCTTTGCACATGCTAGGGAAGTGCTGTATTTCCAGTGAGCTATACCCCTGGCCCTTATCACAGTTTTTTAATTTGAAGTACTATTGGCTATTTTAATATTTTGTTTTCTAAATTTAAGGAAATTCTTTCTTTTAAGCTACCTATAGTTTGTTAGATTGTAGACTTGTTCATTGTTTTTGAGTTTTTATGATCTACCCAATAAGCTGGATGGGATACTAAATTATTCTAGTTTTCTCTAATACATATTCACTTTCAACTCTCCAACTGAGAGAGGAAACTGCTCTATTCTTAAATTCCTGTAAGACAAAGCTGGATATGCTGATGGGAATTTCAAGGAACATGTTTCATGCCTGATGTGTAGGTCACACAGGAGTTCAATAAAATGCCTGATGTCCAGTGTGAAAGCATCGAAGTGGAGTTGCTTGCTTAATGGAGAAGGAGAAGGAGAGGGAGAGGGGGAGGGGGAGGGGGGGAGGGGGAAGAAAAACCTTGGTAAGTTATGAAGGAAGATTTCTCACATATGATTTTCTGATCATAGCTTTCACAAAAGACTCTTCCAGAACTGCAATCTTGCCAAAAGGCCACTGCAACCTTACACAAAAAAATACTTTCAAGTGCATCTGCCCAGTAACTATATGTTCAACCTCAGACTAGTGTCACCCTTGTTATTAATCTGGTGGCCAAGAATTATTGTTTCAAAATATCTTGTGGATTCCTCTATGTTTATGCCTCTAAAAACTTCCTCTTGCTTCAAACTCTTTGAATAAACTCATAATTTACTATGGTATGCATATTGCCATTACAATGCTATTTCATTTTCAAGTATACTCAATTCATCTTTAGAGAGTCTTTCCCTGATTGCATTTAGATCAACATCAAAGACATTCAAACTGTAAACCAGCATGAGAAGTTGCTGACTTCATCATGTGGGCAGATTTCCGCAAGACCCCGGGACAAAGACGCCCTATCATTTTGAGACTCTTTCACTTCTTCCTTTTTAGCTTATGCCTGTCCTGTTCACTTGTAGAATACTGCTGTCGTTTGAGTTCAGTTGCATCTGTGGACCACTTGCAAATTGTCACTTCCTGCTTTAATTTAGATGACCTACTCCCTGCACTGGGAGGCAACTGAGTAATTGCTACTGCTTCTTGTTGCACAGGCTTTGTAGAGATTCAGCTGCAAAACCACAGACGACTTGGTTGAGATGCTAGACTACTCATCTGGTTCATTCTCTGATCTATTCAATTTTAGTTGATTTGGTTCTTGGGGATACTGGATAAGCATTCTCCAAACTTGGCATTATTTTGATCAGAGTCATAGTAGTGTCTCCTTGTTGCACTATTCTCTCAAAAAGTTTTAAATATATGCATTTGGCCATCTGTTCAATGTCAGATATTCTTTCTTTGGCTGAAAGGATAAAAACTCTAAGACATGCATGATCATGAGGAAAGACATGTCCCAGTGGACACCTTAGCCTATGAGGACACCATAGCCTATGAATAATCTGTTGAGACCAAAATGATGGTAACTGTCTTAAGTTTTGGACAACCTCTTGCTTAGTTGAGACCCTCCCCTAAAGGGAGGAAATTGTTACACATGATTATGGGTGGGCATTATTTTGGACTGAGCTCCTACACTAGGCTCCAGCACGCCAAAGCAAAATGAAAGCACTCATGCTAAATGGCACATAATCACACTGAAATTTTAAGGAAGCAGACAGAACCTAAAACACCAGTTTTGCAGATTGCCTGAGTCAGCATAAGGAAGTCCCTTCTGTTTTAAGCCTTAAAAAAATAAGTAACCTGAAATAACCTGATGTTGATATTTTTGCCCCTGCTGTCTTTTTCTCTTGTTGCAGTCTTACAAAACCTACTGATACACTATTGCCTTTTGAGAGCTGTGACCAAATAAGTCAATTGATGATGGTAAAGGAGACAGACTTATGTACTGCAAGTTTTGGACAACCTCTCAAAATTGAAAAAAAAAATCCTGAAATACATAGTTAGGCCAAAATTTTGAGGTTATCTAATCAGGAAAATTGCTTAAAGTGAATTAAGTTTGGCCTACAGTTGGCTTTGTACATATTTCAAATTTAGACTAAGGTGTCCCAGTACATAGCTAAGTGTAACCTAACATGATGTGTAATACACTGTAACTTACTTTTGTAATGAGTAGCTGGGTCTCAGCCAATAACAGGCCCATTCAAACCATGTTCAAATAAAACAGACATGAACTATAACCAATCATGCTGTCTCTGTACCTCATTTCCATTTTCTGTATGTCACTTCCTTGTCTACGGCTATAAATATAAGCCGCCCATGTGGTGGGACAGCATTCTGAACCATTTTTGGTCTGGACTGCTTCCCAATCTTAGAATTGCAATTAAAACCAACTAAGATCTGCAAAAACTAGATTTGTTGTAATTTTGTCTTTTAACAGTTCTTGCGAATATAAGAAGGTACTAAAGGAGTCCACAGTAACTTCCAAGACCTGTTGAGGAATGCCAGAAAGGTGCTGCTGACCCCTTCGATGTCCCTTGTTTTCCTCATGGAACCTCCAAGATTTGTTAAGTTCCTTTTGGGGTGAGCTGTGCTCCTTTTTTGCATTGAGCCCCACAACATTATTGGTTTTTGAATTCAGGGTTAGTTTGTGTTGTGGGAGAGCACTTTGGGATCACAAGAATTAGCTTGTGTTGTAAGAGTACTTGGTTTTGGGTTTTGCAAGTAACTGGCAAGAAAACTGACAGTGGTTGCAGTGAATGGTTATTACTATTCCACATTCCTGAATATATGTTCAAACCTTGATTTAAAACCTCTGCTGGCTGACTCCCATGCACCACTGCTTCCTGTTTATGTATAAACTGCCTGGACTATTCATCTCAACCCATTCAGAAGCAGCAAGTACTTCTCCTTATGGACTGCCCTCTTCTCCTAAAACATTTCTCTTTAGTCTTACCCTGCCCCACTTATATATAGCCAATGCAGGTTCAGAGTGAACAGTTGGTGCTTTCCTTCCCCAAATTTTCACTATCAAGATACTCTTGGCTCTTAGGTCCAGCTGACTGACATCCTGCTTGTTGGTAGTTGAGGAGCTTGTCCCAGGACCTGGTCCTTCTCTGACTAGTGTCTGTATCTGCTCCATAAACATTGATTTCAGAGAACTCTGTCTTAGGAGTTTTGTTTTAACAATCTTTAGTAAGGTTTTTACATCCACAGCCAAAGGGGCTGCTGCCTTATACCATTTTCTTTATCATATCATTCTGGCCTGTTAAAAGACAAAATAATAACAAATCTATTTTGCAGATCTTCATTGGCTTGCTTTGTGATTTTAGAGTCCAGCAGTAGTTCAGAACAAAGATGCTTCCTTTTGCTGAGAGGAAGAGAAGCATAGGTAAAGGTTAAGACAAGACTACCAGGAAAAGCACCTTAAATAAAATTAAGACTTGGTCTTCTCTTTTTTCTTGACATAGAGATGAGGACACTTTGACAAATATAGATTTCCTTTATAGCTGTTTTTTATTTTATTTTTATTTATTTTTATAAAGAGTTTCCAATTAACCTGGTCAAATGCCAAGAAGCTATACTTTGGAGAAGGTTTAGTTAAACAATGATCTTTTTAACTGCTTGTGTCTTAAACAAGATCACTGGTTTTGTGAAAGAGTTTCATAAGGAACAAGTCAGACAGGCATTTTTTTTTTTCCTCATAGCTAGTAATCTTAAGCAAAGCCCTGAAGCGTAGACACTTGACACTAAAGCTCATTTGTGCCACTCTCCACATCATATTGAAACCACCTTGAATGTGTTGTGGCAGCAGATTTGATCATTCTGATTCTTCTTCTTCTAAGGGATATTTATTTAACAACCTTTAACCCTTCCCCAGTTACTTACTCCCTTTTGTTAGCATGCACTTTATTTTAACCAACAACCTACATCCTCATTTTGTAGTTTTTTCCTCTTCACATTGTTATGTATTTTATCTTATCTCTTCTTCAAGACTTCTTCATATGTTAATAAATGGTTATGTTTTAGACAACTTTATGTTGCCTGAACTAAACACTTGGGGTAATCAACTTAAAGGAAAGATTTACTTTTGTTCACAGTTTCAGGAGTTTCAGTCCATGGTCTCTTAGTCAGCCCATTACTTTGGGCCTGTGGCAAGGCAGAACATTAAGGTAGCAAGTGTATAGCAGAGCAAAGCTGTTTACCTCATGGTAGCCAGGAAACAGAAAGAAAGAGGAGAAAGTGTTGGGGTTCCTATATACCCTTCAAGGACATGCCCCCAGTGATCAGCTGCCTTCAACTGGGGTCTCCCTCTAAAGTTTATACCACCTCCTAGTAGTTCAGTCAACTGGAGGCCAAGCTTTCAACACATGAGCTTTAAGGTTCAAACTGTAACAGTCTGTTTATTTGTATACATGTGGGTCTGTGGAAGGGTTGTAGTCTGGTACCAATGTGAGAAAGAAGAGGTTGAAGGTTAGATAACATGCTATATGAAATATAGCATGTATTTCTGTCAACTATTAGTACATGTTACTAGATCCAGAAGTTAAGCAAACCCACACCCTCTGTCTCAGTTCTGAATACCCCTGTTCATGGTTTTCATAATTGTAAGAGTTTGACTTGGTTTAGTACAGTGACTTTACAGATAGATTATGTGTTCATCTATTTAACTATTTTTTTGTACCTGCTGAATTTCCCCAAAATTAAAGGATACTATATTTTAATATTTTTGGTATAGAAAAAATAAAAGTCACAAAACATAATTGCTTATCTGAAGACTTTTGGGGAAAATCTATCCATTTTTTCAAAGCCTCACATAGCAATGAGATACAATGACAAGCAGATTAAGGTAGGTAAAGAATACAAGTTATGAAATGGAAATCAAGTCTCATAAATGTCTGGATGTGTTGTAGGGGCAATTTCCCCTTCATCCCTTGAAGGTTCACTGGAAGAACTATCAAAGACAGATTCAATAGGAGAAAGAGCAGACAAATTTGTTATGTACAAGGCAGTCACAGGGTATAGTTACTCACCAGTTTAACATGGTTCAGAAGTGCATATACTCCTTTTTCTATAAGGGAGAGGAAGAATGGGGAATGTAGACAGTTTTGAGAGGCTAAAGATAATTATGGGGGCATGAGTGAATTGTCCTAGAGATAAAAAAAAGTTTGTATAGACATTCTGTTTGGAATTTTAATAAGCCCAAGAAACAGACCTTATCTTGCAATGAAAGTCCATGCAGATATGGTTGTATGGTTGCATGCCTTGCTCTTTCTTTCGGAGATAGATGATGACATTTCAGGGGCGGAAAGCAATGTGTTCTCTGTTGCAGTCTGGCCTTCAAGCAGATAATGAAAGCCCAGAGAGAGTCTCTTCTTTCCATCTGATTGGGCAGAAGCAATACAAACTTAGAGGGGCCTTGATTCTAGGCCTCCTTTTAAGACCCTTTAATTTCCTTTCAGTTAAATG